>JAWWTY010000156.1:15852197-15886990 GCA_035222235.1 Margarornis squamiger
GCCCCCAAACCTCTGCCCCCCCCCCCCCCCCAATCCTCTGCCCTCTCCCCCCCGCCTTCCGCTTGGAAAGGGCGCGTACGAACATCTGTAACGCCTGGACGAGAACATCTTAAAGGTCTCCTCCAACCTCAAACTATCCCACGATTCTATCTCCCTCTCTATATATACATATCTGTATAAAAACATATACAAATAGATGTACGATAAATATGCACGCATTAGAAAAGCCAGCTAAGGATAGGCAGGCCCTCCTCTGCCCCGAAAAAAAACCCCAAAAGAAGCAGCCCCTAAGGCACATCCCAGGCAGTAAGTCTCAGCCCCGGGGGGCAAGAAAGAGGCTAAAGCCAGGCGCAAGCAGACGAGCCATATTGCAGCCCCGTTATTTAAAGGCTGGGGGGACCCGGCCCCCCTTCCCCGCCGCCCCGGTGCTCACCCAGAAGATGAAGTTGAAGACGAAGAGGAGGTATTTGATACACTTGGTGCACCCTTCCACCCCCATGGCGACGGCTCCCCCAAATCTCTGCGCTGTGCGGTGCTGGGGCGGTGGCGCGGGCGGAGATAACCCGGCCCGGCCCCTCCGAGCCCGCCCCCGCCTGCCCCCGCCCCTTCCCGAACGCCGCTGCTCTTTTCTCCCTTTTCTTCTTCTTTTTTTTTTTTTGGAGGGGTCTTTTTTAACCCCCTTTTTCCTTTTTCTTTTTCTCCTTTACCCCCTTTTTCCTTCCCCCCCCTTTTTCTATTATTTACCCCCTTTTTATTTTTCCTTTTTTCCTCTTTTAAATTTTCTCTTCTTGATTTTTTGCTTTTTTCTTCTTAGTTTTTGATTCCCCCCTTTTCCCTTATTTCCCTTTTTCTTTTCTCTTACCCCATTTCCATTTTTTCTCTTCCTCTTTCCCCCTTTTTCTTTTTTCTCTTTCCCCCCTTTCCTTATTTCCTTTTTTCTTTTCACCCTTTTTACTTCTTTTTACCTTTTATCTTTTTTCCTTTTTTTCCTTATTTCCTTTTTTCTCATCTCTTCGCCTTTTTTCCTTTTCTTCCCCTTCCCCTTTTTCCTTTTTTCTTTTCTCTTCCTCCCTTTTGCTTTTTCCCCCTTCTTTCTTTTATCTTCCCCAATTTTTTCTCATCCTTTCCCTCCATTTTCTTATTATTTCCTTTTTTAATGCCTGTTCTTATTTGTTTGTTTCTTTGTTTTCCCCTTTTTCTCCTCTTTTTCTTACCCATCAGGGACAGCTCACAATAAAGTTTCCTACACACAAGTGGCAGCCACAGGGGCAGGTGTTGGGGGGCTGTAGCAACACCATCTCCCAAACCTGACCACCATCCCTTAAAACTCTCCACCATCTCCTAAGCATCACCAGGCAGCCTGGGTGCTGGGAGAAACCTCAGTGAGTAGGTGCAGGGTGCAGCAGCATTTCTGTATCTCTTTCTAGAAGTTTGAGGGTGCGTTCATGAGGGGGACCCCTCCCCAGAAAAGAGCAAAGTATTTTTACATTAAAACTCACAGTTACAAATTCAGAGAAGCATTTCCTCATTCTTTTCATCCTCTAGTTTTATCTTAAGCTCTGATCTGGCCTCACACTTTTTGCCTAAGCTTGTCGCTTCAGTACTGTGATTGCATCAGGTTCAGTAGAACCACTTAGGTTGTTTTCCCTCCATTACTGGGTCACAAGAGTATGTGGGGGGTTTTATGGCTGCCCACCAAGGGGATTTGGGTCACATATGTCCACAGTTGAAGTAAGCCTCGCACTGTGGCTTAGAAATTTTAGTTAACTCACCCCCAAAGCTATGCAGTAGAAGCACAATGAAATTTTCCCAGCTTTTGGCTGAGACCCTCTTTGGTCCATTTGCTCATCCCTAGAAATATAAATTTCTCTCACCCTATGTTATGCTTCCAGCAAGCTCATTTGCTTCTCTAGGGGCAGGGTAGTAAGTCACATAACCGGATCATAAGAAGATGCCTGGAAAAGGGAGCAGTGAGAAGCTCCAGCCAAGGTCAGCACCTTACCATGCTAAATATGAACCTGGCACCCGCCTGCAGCCTCACCCGTGGAAACCTGCCCTCTTTCTGCCTGGGCACTTTCCTTGAGCAAAGTATTTCAGGGAACAGCTTCCGAGCCAAGTATTTTCACCCTCCATCTGATAGTCTTCCCTGCCATGCATCCCATAGGCAGGAATGCGCTGTTAGCTAAGCACACATTTCCTGCACATGTACATTTAAAATGAGTCAACTTCTTCCAAAATCATTCTGTTGCCCTCAGGAATGAGTTTGTCTGGAACTCTGTCATGTTCATCAAAACCTTCCTTGCCCCTCAGTAACAGCCCACAGTGCTTCGTGACAGTGGGGACCAGGAATGAATAGAAGTTGGCCCTGTTCCCTAATTACTTATGCTGAGTATGTCCCCGATTGTGGGCTTGCCATGGATTCATAACCCCTTTGTCTCTAAGCCACATTCACTCATCCAGACTTACCAACAAAGCCGGAGTTTCACGAGGCTATTTATGCATGTAACTGCTATCTCAAATTATCAGCATGACCCATCTGGTTACGGCAATAGCTGTAGTCCTGTGTGGCTCCTGCTCATCAATCCAAAGGATAACGCCAGGATCCCAGTGTTGCTCACTTGCTACATCACAGCATCCCACAACATCTTTTTTCCTGCACCTCCATCCTTTCCAGCTATAAATACTGAAACAAAAATACACCCTGCCCCATCCCACGCCCAGGTCTGCCCCTCCCCCCCCCCCCAAAAAAAAAAAGGTAGAGGTTGGAGACGGGAGACTGTATGAGCCAAGGAGCCTCTTCTGCACGTAGGCAGATGTTTCCAGAAAAACTCTCGGAGGTGCCGCTTGGAGAGTCCGTGTGAGGGAGAGAAAGGAGACAGCTGCAAAGCAGTAAGGCCTTCAGCAGCAGCAGCCCCACTGGCTATGAAGAAAAATGACTCTCAAACCAACTTTTGTGCACTGGAGAGCAGGAAACCCCAGCTGCAATCACTGCCACAAAGTTGGCATTGAAACTGCTTCCAGAGAGCTCGGGATTGCTTTTTTTTCTGTGTTGCTTCCCCCGCTTCCCCCCCCCCGCACCCCATTCTGTTGCTTTTCTTTTCTTGTTTTCTGCCTTTTTTCCTCCTATGTTGGGGAGTGAAGAAAAATGGAAAGCAACAACTAAATATTTTTCTATTCTCCAAAAATTGTTTGAGTAAACAATTTGGTTTGGAGCTGACATAGTCCTGTTTGTGGGATCTTCCTTCAGGTTCTGTTGGAGCACGTGTTGCTCAGGGACAAAGATGGACCTGGCAGGGAGAGCAGAGGCACAGTCCCACTATTGTCCACATCAAGAAGCTCCCAGGTACAGGCTAAAGCTTACTGGGTTTAAACCGGCCATACCAACAAAGCCCTCTCCCAAAGCTCTAAGTGGAAGAGGATTTCAAGCTCTGTCCATTTTTTTGGGTAGTGTTATTTAAAGCAGCTCAGCTGAGTACATTTGAAAACTTTGACCTTAAGGTACAGGAAAGAAAAACCACCACCATAGCACAGTGACAAGATAACATATACTGTTTCCCAGGACTACGCGTGATTTCAGGCCTTGCACACTCATTTCTCATGTTGTGTAGTCATTTTTCACACTGTACTACTTGCTGTACAGCCCATAAAGTACCACAACTGCATTCCCAAGACACTCAGTGGCTTTATCAGCTCTTTATAAAATGCTGGTTTATAAATAAGTTAAACTAATTTGCAAAATTTCAGTTCATGTCTCGGTGTCACATGCTGGTGTTGTGTGTGAGTGGTATGAATAGGGCTGATGACTTCCCTCTTTAGGAGAACAGGCTGGTTGGAGTGCTCCATGCTAACGAGTCCTTCTCAGAGCAGCCAGCTGCAGCCAGGCCTGTAAAGAAGCTACCTACCTCCCAAACTTTGCATCACTGAAATAAAAAGGTAAACTCTAAAAATAAGGTAAAAAAGAAAAAAAAAACAAACCCCAGACACCAAATTAAAAAATCCCCAAGCAGAAGTTTATATGTGCCTTTGCAACTGGGTTTGCAGGCAGAGTGAAGCAGCAGAGAGTAGAGGCACTTGCAGTGTTTTTCCTCTGTCTGTTGGGCTTTCGTTGTTGGGGTTTTTTTGTGAACCTGTTTATAAAAGTCAGTGTCATACTTGTGGGTTTTGGCGTCTCTGGGTATGACTCACCAGGATCCATCAGAGCAGATGCGGCTTGAGCTGCCTCCCAGTCAGGGTTTAGCAGGACATCCCTTGCCAGCGGGACTCGGCAAACCCAATCCCCGGGACTTCGAGCCTGCTTATCCCAGCAGCCCACCAGCCTTCCAGCAGCTCTGCCTTAACCCTATTGTTTCATAGAAAGCAACGGAGGGGCATGAAGGGAGAGGGTAGACACACATCTTCCCCATCTCTTACACCCGTGACTGAAGAGCTGTGGACTAGGGTGTGAAAAGGTTATCATCAAGGCAGGCTCTGAACACTTATTGACTAGCATCTCCAGGAGATTTGGAAGAGCACATGGGAGTCCCTCATCCACTGGGGACCACAGAATGGCTGCTGATGTGGTACTCTGGCTTGGGCTTGAGTGGCAATCGACCTACCCTCCTCAGCCAGAACAGAAATGACAGACAAACCATGGGATTAAAATGTACATAATCTTGTGGGTGAGGTACTAGTTAGCTTTTAACCACTACCTCTTATTTTTAGTGGAAAATATGACAGAAATAGCCTGAATTTACAATTTACCTGTGGTGGTAAAAACAAACAAACAACAGCAGCATTACCAAAGATCTTTAAATAGGACATTTTGGACATGCATGAAAAGAAGCTCAGAAATTCATCCTGTGGGAGGCTAGTAGTCCCAGAGCACACAGGAGTAACTTCCTTGGCAGCCAACACCCCACAATACTTTTTTTCAAGGCAGGAACCTGAGCAGGGACAACCTGCAGTGTCTGCACCAGCCTATGGCAATGGGAAGGTGGAGCTCCATCGCCTCGGGAGAGACCTGTCTACATCCTTGGGGAGCCAGCCAACACTTTCATTTTGAGTAGAATAAACTAATATTAGAAATCTCATCCCCGTACCTAAGGGGGCATTTTCAGAATCCCTTTTCCGTGCCCCAGCAGGAGCAGCTGGTACCTGCTCATCCACAAATCCCCATGCCCATCTCTGTAAATTCAGCTGAGGCACTTTGATAGCCCAGGGGGCTGCACTTGGCTTTGCAGCCTCTGGGGAGGGGGATGCAGCAAGCAGAGACCTGTAGCTGCGCCTGAAGTTTCTGTTTCTAATAAACTCAAGAAATGGTTCCCATCTGCGTGGTCTGTCTCTCTGCCATCTTTAAATATTTATTTCAATGTATCTATGGTGATAGGTCAGATTATATAAGCTGGGGGGAGGGGGATGGGAAGCAGTGGGGAAGGACGACATCAGCTCCTGCTGGAGCTACAGCCAAGGGAGAGCAAACCCGAACGGGTTTCCCATCCACACAGATTCTGCCTCTTCTCAGATCACGAGCCCAGAAAATGAACGTTCATTTTTCTCAGGGCATCAGAGAGGGCCAAGCCGCAGCTGGGCTGAGCTGTGCTTTGCGAGGTGCCATGTGGAAGAGCAAGAGCCCAGCCCATCAATGCAGAGAGCTCTTATTGTATAATCAATGTATAATTCATTAGTAAGTGAATAAAGACTGGAATAGCCTATTGCTGATGCAATGGGGCTAAAAAGAAAGCAAGCACGTCCATGAGCAAGCTGCCGCACACAGGAGTTAAACAATACTGCTTAGTGATGCTGAGGGGAGAGAGGGCAGATTTTGTCTTGGGATAATATAAACAACCCAGCTAGCTGGCTTCCAGTGACGCCAGGGAGAGCGATGCAGGGATATGCATCCTCCTGACAACAATTCTGGGAAGGACCTTTCCTTTTTACCTGCTGGGATTTAAGGGAATAACATCTAGAAGAGAGCAGGGCATTAGCTGTTGGTTGGCACCTCCAGGCTCATCTGAAACATTCCTCCCAAGATGTGCCAATTCCTCACAAGCCTAGCAACCACCATGTATCTTCCAGACATAGAGATGGGTTTTTGACTCCTTGACCCTCCTGGCAGGGGTAGATATGCAGTTTGCCTCCAGGCATAAATTTGTTTGATGGGCCCCCAAAATGCCAGGTGACTTCAGGCTTTGTGCTGGGGGTGAGAGGGCCTGCACGGCAGGTAGCAGAGCAGCCTCACCAGCAGGTCTGCAGCTGGTCATGGGTTTGGCATTACAGCCAAAAGCTGCAAAACACACATGACTTGTGTTTTTCCAAAATAGCCTCTGAGACTGCTCTGGAGCTCCCCCTCCTCACTCCTGTGCTCTCCCTCACTGTCCCACATGGTGTTACATCTCCCAGTGGACAGGGTTGATGCTCACTGCCAGTTGCTCATTCTCCCAGAAGAGGAATTACACAGTTCAGAAAAAAATCACTTTTCACCCCAAGATAGCATTTTACTAAGAGAGAGAGCTGCAATGACACTTCAAGTGAAAGCTGCAGGATGTGCATGATCCAACTGTGTATTCACAGCAGCTTCTGACCTTACCTGCTTTTAGCTGTGCTGGCAGAGATCTATATGGGGCATATTCCACCTCTGGCTGCATTTCTAGAGCAGAATTACAGCGAGCCCCTTTTCCAAATGCATTGCTTCTGCACCTGGTTAGAAAAACGTGTGTCTATCAACTACTACTTTCAAAAATATTTGGTGTGTCTGCAGCTCATAAACACAGCTTTACCTTGGCAGGAGATGGCTTCCTTACCACCCCAGCAAGTAAAAGTCCACCCAAATTCGCAATTTCTAAGGCTTTGGAAGGACTTGCTCAGCAGTGTCTCCTCCAGGAGCTTGCTGCAGGCATGAATCCAAGCTGCACAGTGAAAGGGTTATTGCATGAGGAAGTTGTATTTTAAGGGCAGTGGGAACTGGCAGACATACAGTCAATAGAACAGGAAATAGCAAACCATTTTGGAGTTGAGATAGCACACCACGAGGCTGAAAGATTCTCACTCTTAACGCCAAATGCCTCTAGAGACTCAGTATATTACTTAACCTGTGCTTTTCACAAGTACCCCGAGCTCCTTAATTTTTTTTCTGAGTATTGAAAAGCCTAATTTGCAGAAGCCCCAAGCATCCTCAGCTGCACACTGCTCACCTGCACGTCTATGTGAGCATTATGTTGGGAAACATCATCCACTGCTGTCAGAGCAAGCACTGGGAAAGCTCCTCTGGCTCATAAGCAAGCTGTGGTCAGGCCACCCAGGAGCACATGGCAAGCTCCATATAAGACCTCAGGGGAATTTAATGCTCATGTTGGCAGAGCAGGACCTAGGCAGTGCATGGGTCATGAAGGGTGGAGAAGAGCATGAAGGGTGGAGAAGAGCATGAAAGGCTTCTTGCTGCTGCCATGGCTGATGCTCCCCAGCCCTACAGGTTTACAGGTAGCCCATAGGTTTATTGGTGCCCCCACAGGCCAGAGCAACCTGGCCTTAGGTTGCTCCCTCTTCCCATGTCCTCAGAAAGAACTGGGGAGTTGCCTAAAGTAAAAAGGTTACTCATGAGCCCAACTTAACACATACTCATAGAAAGGTCAAACTGCGATTGTCCAGATGACCTTAGTGGAAATAACTGATAATTGCTGCAGCTTAATTTACAATTATCTGAAGCCAATTCACAATGAAATATTTAACTTTGCACCTTTGTTCTGTACATTATTTTTTTTTTTTCTCCTGGATATGCCTACATAAATAGGATTTCTTTCCTATCAGAGTGTGTGTTGACATGCTTATAACAAACAGCTTCCGCTAGAGCAAGCCCCAGGAAGGCTCACTACTCTGCAGGTGTTTCCTAGCCTGGCTGCCAGCTTGCATCCCCAGTGCTCAGCTCCAAGCTCTTCTCCCAACAAAATCTCTCTCTTGCTCTTCTCAGCACTGTATAAATCTTGGCACTACTTACCAATAAGTTCCTGGGGTTTTGCTCTGGTTGCACAAGAGCTGTAATTTACCGCTAGTGAGCAGCAAATTAAGGACTACTAAATGTAAGAACATTCATTGTAGGACAGGGATTTTTTGTTGGCACAGGTGTAAAAATACTGTTTAACACTTGCCCACGTCACAGGTTCCAACCAGTCATCTCTGGGTGCTGCCACTTCTATAACTGTGAAAAAAGTGTTAACAATGCACATTTCTGTAATGGGTTTCTAAGAACTGAGGAGTTGAAGGTATCTGCTTTTCTGCTCCTGAAAATTACGGTGGGATGCCATTGCAGCGTGGCAGGAACCACTGCTCTGTCACCTGCCCATTGAATGGGCTGCTGCTTGCAAGGGAACTCCAGCAGCCAGTGAAATGGGAATAAAGCTCACAAGATGGCCAGTGGCCATCATGCTACTCCAATTCATAACTATCCCTTTAAATTAAAACTGACCTGGGAAGGTGAAGCACCTAAAGCTTTAGCAGTCTTGGTGGTGAAGCTTTACAGAGATCTTTTCTGTAAGATGAAGGTTGAGCAGGTAACCCACACCAATAACAGTGACTCCACCAATTTATTTGTCTATGGTGTTTTTTGATATGGCAGAATATCATCAGTTAAATGGCCAATGCAGAGCAGTGGGCAAGACTTAACTTTTTTTTTTTTTTAAATGAAACCATAAAGATTTCTTCCATATAAATACTCTGGTCTTCATAGCGTAAACATGTCCTTAAGCTTTTTTCCTCTCTCTGGTTGCATTACTCCTTAAGAGCTACCTGCCTGCTGCCCTGTCAGCTGGCCAAGGGTAGAATGAAGCTGATGAGCTGCTCCTTTTCCTCCAAAGGATCAATGCCATCCTCTCATCCAGCACGCTGCTGGGACAGGCAGCATTCCCTGGCTGCCTGGGGAATATCTCTTCCCAGCACTGAAAAAACTACTGAGTGCCCTCCATGATGCAAGACCCGGAGCAATGCAGACAGCCTCATGCACAGCAGAAAAAGAGTAGGAATGATGGCCTTTCACAAGAAATTCATCTTTATTTAAGTGACCATGAGTCACATGAGCTGCCAGCTGGCCTGAGGAATAACAATAGCAGTGGCCTGGATAGTAGCAGCTGGAGCTCACAAGGGAGATTGTGTCTTTCCAGAGATCAATATACATGATAGCACCTATACAAGTGAATATTTCCCCAACACTAGAAAGTGCATATGCTGTCAAGAGCATATCATCCTAAATCCCTGCCAGACTGAGGTGTGTTGGTGACTGCCAGGAAGTAGCTTGGGTACTACACTGGAGCCTTTTGAACTTCATCCTGCTTCCAGTGAAGTCAATGGTGAAGCTCCGCTGGTTCCAAGAGAGTGGGATGTGAAGTGATAGCCCTCCCTCAGAATAGCAATTCCTTCTAACACAAGGTATTTACAGCCATGTTAAAATGCCAACCAGGTGCCATAGGCTGTACTGCTGTTCTTGCACGTGTAGCAGCCCCTGCCTGAGGGACAGGACCCATTTTGAACATCAGCATGGGAGTTTCCATGTTCATCTCAATGAACAATTGTTACTTACCGTTTTTCATGGCTAAAAGCCACGACACAGGAGAGGAGTGAAAGCTGTTGTTGGTTCAACAGACATTTCATGCAGCTAAATAATTTACAGCAGGTGCTACATCCATTGCAATGATGGGTTTCAGCTCAGAAGTGGCTCCTTCAACAACAAGGGCAAAGCATGCCAGGGAGACGTTTTTTCTGCTACACTGACAGCCTTTTTAAAGTTCTGCTTATTACCGACAAGGTGATGCAAAGAGGACGTGGAGCTGGACTTTGTATTTTTTGACCTGGCTGGAGATCAGTCCTGCTCTCTTATAGATTTAAACTTTGCATGTATGTGTAATCTCAAAGTCCTTTGGCATTGCACTGCAGCACAGTGGGTTAGTGAAGCCAAATAAAACAGAGCTGGGGCTTGAAGCTGAACAAGCTCCTGTGAAACCAGTGTGTCATGAAGCTTGAGAAGGATGACTAAATTCGAAGAACTAAAAAATAATGTTCTATTGCATTAGCAAGGAGAAAGAGCAGAGGAATATGTCCTTCTGCTGGTCAATTATTTCAAAGCTCATGCACTACTTTCTGATTTTTCTCCCGAACTCCACCAAAAGCTCTGTAAATCTGGCAATGTTTGAATATAGGGGAAAAGCAGTCAATGGTTATTGGATGCCTACGACCTCCACCATGATCAGAAACATCTCCCAAGTGAATCATTGTGAGTGTCCAGGCTGGGAGAGCACATTGCCCATCAGCGATGACACACTTTGCGTCTGTTTGTTTACAGATGGCACAAGATTGATCCTGGGCTGTGATCCAAAACCATCTTCCTAGAAACAGTGCATCTTTGGGGGTCACAGGGAACTGCTCAGATGACTGTGATTTTTGCTGGTTTTTTCTCTCCGTTTTTGTCATAGGGGACTCTTTGCATCCTACTTGTGGAGCTATAGCCTGTACACCTCCTGGCAAGGGTATCTGCATCTCTGAGCCCAGGAGCACGTTTCAGTCCTTGTCTGCTTGAGGCAAAGATGTGGGATTTCTCCTCAGAGCATCATCTGCTCTGACCAGCTTGGAAATGCACAAAAGCCACTAGTGCAGGAAAGGGAAATGTGTGACACACATCCCACTGCCTGACTCCCGCAATACCTTACAGGGGATTTGTGGGTGAATTCAGACATTTTCCTGTGCCTAGAGTTGGCTCTATCTCGTAGGGATGCCCAGGCATTGGGTTTCTACCTCTGTCGCAAGATGTATTTGCCTTTACGGTCCAGATTGCTGCTGAAGTGAATGGAGAACCAAAGGAATGAAGTTAAGATCATCCCATAAACCTGAAAGGAAATAAATGAGACAGGCATACAATTAAATGTGTAACTGATTGTAATCCTCCATCTGTGCAAATAAGTAATCATAGATGTTGCATTTGGCCATTTGGCACTTCTCAATTGTATATCAGGGTGTCACATTTTTCTTAAGAAAGCTGCTTTCCAGTGAAGTGGTGAACACCAATTCTGACATGGGAGAAAAAAAAAAGGCAACATGTGGTTAAAACATCTGATTGGAATTAGCACAGCACAGCTCAAACCCGTCCCTAAAAATACCAAGAAATAAGATGAAACCAGGAAATTCAGATTTCAAATTCCTTCCACAAAACATTCCTCTGTGCAAACAAACACATCTCTCCCGTAATAATAGCCTCTTGTAAAGATATCATGGGGGGAAAAAACCCAACACCCACGTACTGTTTGTAGTAAAAAACCAACAAAACAAACAAACAAAAACCTAAACAAACTTCAAACCCCACCCCACACACCTGCATCCTTATGAATGCAGAGAACAATGTACTTCCTCTCTATTGTGATATTCTGCCTGATATATCACACATCAGGATTTACACAGGCAACATATCAGAGGTAAGGCTTCTGTGGGAAGGATAACGAGGGCTTTAACAACGTGCTCTTTCCTAAAGTATGCCCTAATGTGCAAATGCCTTTGCTTGCAGCTTGATCTGGGGACATGTGTGCATTGTTGGATGAGGGATAGTGACATCAGAGCAGCTTACAGTCCTCTTCACGTGCTTCCTTTGCATCCTGCCATCACAATAGTGAGCCGTGCAGTGAAGCTTCCTCTAGCAGAAGCTTCAAAGACAGCCGCCTTATCTGGCTGCAGCATCAAGCTGTGAAAAAAGGATATATATACTAAAAATGCTCCCACTTTTATCTGAATATAGCTGCAGTGAAACTTTCCCTATACCTGAGAAAAATTGGAAAGTGACACCAAATATTCACACATGATTTCACATTTATAGCTCCAGCCTGACGGTTTCTTAATTTACTGCTAGCAGTATAAAACATAAAAGTGTTTGTTCCTCTGCATTTTATTTAGATGGAGAGGGATCGTCTAATCCTTAATTGCACCAAGGTGGACACAAGGAGTAAAATGATCTTCAAATACACTTTCAGTCAGGAAAGGTCATCCCAGCTGGGCGAGCAGCATGGAGTTAACAACGCAGACCAAACCTCCCTTCATGGTAAAGAAATGAGTCTCCTGGCATGTTCTCTTTTCTGGTGTGCAACACTACATATGCAGAGCCCTTATGTAGAGGTAATTACAGCGATACACCTCTGCCAAGCAGTGTGTGGGCATACTGGCAGGCTGGTTTTAATTAGTAGCCCTCTCCAGCTCCAAAGAGACCGCCCCCATGCAGCCACTGAGCCCCCTCACCACCAAAAGACATGCTCCTCTTGCAGCATTTCGTTTTTCCTTTTGTCCTTCCCCAAATAACACTCACAAATTCAGTGCACACCCTTTCTACACAAGCCATCCTCCAGAGATTATTTTACCCCTTGTCTGCAAGACTCTCCTTCAAAGACAGAACCTGGGAGCACAGACAACACACCCTGCTCCTTTCCTTTGCAGCCTGCTCCTTACAAGCCCATGATTTACCCACTCACTGCCTGAGATGAACCTTACTGGGTTCATTAGCAGTCATCAATAATAGAATGAGACCTTCCCTTTCTGCACAGCTCTCCAGCTCCACTGCTGGTGCTCAGTAGTTTTCAAGACCTTCCAGTTTAGCTGCACAAAGTGACTTCCCAGGCAGAACTAAGAGGCAGCAGGTTTCCTAAAATATGGTGCTTTTACTGCATTTCCTTTTCTACCACTGCTGCTGGCTTCCTACCTCATTTGCAAGCCCCCAGCCAGGTGACATGGCCTCTCACTCGCAGGAGAAGATATACATGCAAGCCTGGGGGAATGAAATGCAACTGCTGCTGCATCCTGCTCCCCAGTCCCAGCTGCCATGCCTCATTTGGGCAGAAAAACTGTGCACTGAGCCTATTCCTGCAGGAAAACCACTCCACTGATCAGCCTGGCCAAGACAGGTTTCCACAGAGGAGTCCATGACTGCTTGTTTCTCTGCTGCTGGCCTTCAAAAGCAGCCAAAATCTTAGCTTTTGGGGGCTAAATTAGGTTACACTTTCCCTGCTGGAGCCTGCCTTTTAGAGCCAAAATGCAAAAGTTCAGACACTGTTACCGTGAAGCCAATAGTGATTCCCAGGATCGAGAAGACAAAGTCCATGTGCTTCTTCAGAAAGTCTTGGATCACTCGCAGGCAGTCCTGGGAAGAGAGAGACACCCCTTGCAGCACATCAGCAGCTTGGTGGGGGGCTTAGGACCTCCAATACCACTTGCCATAACCCCAGAGAGAAAGGGAGGCAAGAGGATGGTGCAGCATTGCACAGCTGGGCAGCTCTCCCTTTTTCTACTGCTGCTGCTGCAACTTGGAAAGACAAACACCTGCATTACATTTTGTATTACTACAACATGCCTGTGATTTTCTTGGTGTGATGCACTTTGGACTGTGGGGAATGTGTGTGTAAGTGTAGTCATGCGAAAGCTTTTCCCTTTTCGCCTGGTGGAAAATGGAAGGAGGGAAACGGAAAGATGGAAAAGTAGAGCACGCTGTGTTGCTAAATGCATTCCCCAAGGTTACTAATGAACAGCTCGATTTTGCAAGGTGCTGCAAGCATTAATATACATTAGCCTTAAGCATACCAGTGTCCCCACAGAAATCCAGGAGGTGTTAGCCAAGAGAGCCATTTCGGAAATGCAAGACTGTGCCCTTGATGAAGTGATTTGCAGAGAGAGGTAAGAGCGCCCAAAGCCAGGAGTCAATGCAGTGCAGCCCAAACTCTATGGTTTCCTGTGTTACAAAGCACATCCTCCCACTCACTTCCCCAGCTCCCAAGCAAGGGAAATACAAACAACTAGGTGGGAGGAATGGAGTCACCCATACGGTGCCCAGCTTTGTTCTACTCTCCCTTCCTGCTCTTTGAGCAGAGTTCAACCCTGCCTCGAGATGTGACGTTCCTGGAGACAGTGCTTTCAAACACTGCTCTGTGGGCTGATGTGTCTGCACATCATGTTGTGCTGTTAGAGCTTTACATCTTCATCTGACAACAATGTGTTTGTATAGCTGTAGCAACATGATTTTGTTTTTCCTAGAGACAGCATACACTGATGCTGGTGGTGTTAGCTACTTCAGCTGATTTGCCTACTCCAGTGGAAGAAAAATAATTGTACAATAGATTCACTCAGAGAGTATGAAGTCTACATTGTGGCTTCACTGCAGAACAATCTAATACTGGTGACTTCTCCATCAGCCCCACTGAGATATTGGAAAAGAGGGGGAATGAAGAGTAGCTGATGAAGCACCATCAACCTGCTTCATGAGTTTCTTATTTTAATAACTGTTTAATGGCCCAGGAAAAACAAATTACATCGAATTCCTCATTTGCTGTTAGTGGAACATATTTTAAAACTCAGAAACTACTGTCACACGGAACAGTTGAACAGTATTTTTGCACTCAGATACGTGCCCATGATATCTCACACTCTCTGCGTGCACGAAGGGGATGCTGGAGGGAAGTGATAGGCTGCAAACGTAAGCATTTTGAAGGCTTTCTAGAACTGCACAGGAAACCACGTCTGCAAGTGTGAGACCAGCCTCACCGGGGCTCCTTCTAATTCACAGAATCATAGAATGGTTTGGATTGAAATGAACCCTAAAGATCATCTAGTTCCAACACTTCTGCCATGGGCACGGACACCTTTCCCTAGACCAGGTTGCTCAGAGCCCCATCCAACCTGGCCTTGAATGCCTTCAGAGATGGGGCATCCACAAATTCCTTGGGCAACCTGTTCCAGTGCCTCACCATCCTCACAGTAAACAATTTTTTTCCTAATGTTTGATCTAAACCTATTCTCTTTCCATTTGAAACCATTCTTCCGTGTCATGTCACTACATGGAAAGTTCCTCTCCATCTTTCTTGTAAGCCCCTTCAGGTACTGGAAGGCCACAATTAGGTCACCCCTAAGCCACCTCTTTTTCAGGCTGAACAAACACAATTCTCTCAGTCTGTCCTTGTAGGAGAGGTATTTCAACCCTCTAATCATCTTGGTGGCCCTCCTCTAGACTCGCTCCAACAGGTCCATGTCCTTCCTGTGCTGGGGACCCCAGAGCCAGATGCAGCACTCTAACACTGTGTCCATTGTTGTTATTGAAACAGAAAAAACCCAACAAAAGAAACCCCAACTGATTTCAACCCCAAACCATGAAAAAGCCACCATTCTCATTCACACTTTAAGTTCAGTAAGGTTTTGAAAGCTAGCAAGTAGTGGCACAATCCCACTGTGGGGTGGAAGAAACTTATCTTACCTGTTCTGCATCATGAACCTGGCCAAGTGGGCATGTCTTGTGCTCAACGATGGTTGTGTCCCCAAAAGGAGAGTGCTTCCCACAGCACAGGAACTGGAAGAGAGGGAGAAGTCTGCCAGCTACTGGTCAGGGGTCTCTCCTTGCCATCAGCTGCTGCAGCTGAAGGTGCCAGCAATGAGCCACCTTTTCTCCCTGCTGTCCCAGGCAGGGCCACCCAACTAGGGGGGCAAGGAGCAAAGCACGTAGGTGTGGAATCAACAGCTGCAGCAATGGAGGCTAAATTCATAAAGCGTGAATGGATCTGGCCCCAAACTTCCTCATGGTCCTCCAGGACTGCTGCCTAGGACTGGGGCCAAGCCCTTCCTCCACAGTCATACCAACGCTCACAGTGGCTGCTCTGGAAAACCCAGGGATGCACAGACTCACATTTCCAGTGATTGCCATGGGCTGGGGAGATCACCAGCAGCACACACTGTGGAGCTTGTTTCCTATAGCTATGGCGCATTGTCCAGTTTGGAGCTCTGGCAGAAGGAAAAAAAATAATAGGAGTAGAAGGACTGTTTCCCCATCAATTAAAGTGGCTAAAATAAGCAACTAATGAAGCCAGGTATTTTGCCTGGTTGTCCTTGTCAAGTGAGACTCTGGGTGTGCTGCTCCACAATCCTGAGAGCAAGCACTTCCATGCCTGGTCACGGCTCTGAGGGCCACCACCATCACTGTAGTGAGTGCCCTCTTTTGCATTCTGAGAAGCATGGATGGAAGCAGCTTTGGAAAGTACTTGTTACGATGATTTAAGAAAACACAGAAGGATAAAGGGAGTTGCGTGGGAGGTGTCTGGAAACAGGCAAATGGAGCTGACCTTCCCATCCAGATTTGCTGAGTACCATGAACTCACTACCCAAAAGACCCTGCTACGCAAGGGGATGGCATCTGTACTCAGTGGAGACTCATGAGTTTCTCACCGTGGGGGACATCTTCACTCATCTCCTGTGGCTTCAAGGGCAAGTGTCTTCTCTATGCTCTGGGTAACCACTCTTGCCGACCTACTGAGCTACAGAGAAGTCCCCTATGCCAACAACATCCTGGGTGGTGGTTTTTGGGAGCTTGATAGCAGTGTCCAGCTCTGTAAGAGGCCATGTAGCCTCCAGTACTCCTCAGCCATAGGCTGAAGGATGAATAGAAATAATCAACTCCAAATTCTGCTACTGGACTATGTAGGATTCCTGCCCCTCCTCTCTACTTGACCAGATGTATATCCATGTTTGTGTACCATAGATGGGGAGCAGGGCAAAGGGTGGGCTGAGACAGACAATATGTATATCAGTTGCAGTGTGGAAGTTTTGTAGATCTTGCACCACAGTGCTGCTCAGATAGGTGACCCTTTCTTCCTGTTGATAATCTGGTTTGCCAGACCTGAGAATGGAAGAATAGGAAGGGAGGAGCAGACTCCACAGCAGGCTGGAGGACTCAGTTCCTGAGGGAAAATGGCCTTGGAGAATCTATGATGCAGAGCACAGGTGTCAGCCCCAGCCTGCCAAAAGTATTGGGAAGATATCCCAGAGAAAGGTTTTCTGCTGCTGCTGAAAGATAACTTACTGCTTTATGGATGGCAGTCAACTCCTGCCTCCTGAAGCTGGAAGAATTCCTCCTCACCTCCTCATACACAAAATCATACACATCCATCATGCTGTCTTCCACCTGCAATGAAAGTAGAGATCTGTACATGTAAAACACTGATCACAGTCACCTCTGGAGTGAATTATGCTCTTCTTGCATTCCCCCAGAAGCTCTCCCAGGTATAGCAATACCATCAGTGCAGCTAGTAAATTCCCCCCCTCACAGCAGCAGGACCTGGTGTATGGCCCACCATGCACCATGGGGCAGCTACGACATGATGAGTCTCATGAGAGAGGCAGTGGCACTGCAGGCGTACCACCTTCTGCTATGTGTGGACCCTTTGGCATCATGCTGGACCCTCACCAACTGATCACTGGAGCTTTTGGCCAGTTTTGGCTTTGGTGCCAGAGCAGAACTCAGGTGCCTGTGACCAGTGTGCCTCTGAGTCCCTCTGCCAGGCAGGGATGACACCATGTCCCCACCATGATGGGGGGCCTGTGAGGACAGGCACACATGACCATGAGATGCTAAAATACAAAGGTGAGAGGACCTCAGGGGGCTGGTGTTATCCCAGTAACAGAGTAGTATTCCCAAACAGAGCCAAAGAAATAACAGGAGTGATTCAGTGGTGAGTCAGACCCTAAATATTTACCAAACGTGTGAGAACTTGCAGCTTGACAGATCCCAGCCAACTCTTGCTCTTGTGTCAAAGGAAAAAAAATAAAATATGACCATCGCCTTCAGCACCCGGAGTCAAAGCCTTATTTCTTCCTTTCATTTTGCCTTGCTTCCTCAGCAACACTGATCTGAGTGGGCCTACAGGCAGTGCTTGGTTTTCGGGAGGGAAAATCAATGGGTGAGACAGCAATAGCAGGTAGCTGCACAGGGAAGGATGGGCACTCTGGGAGAGCAACCCCTCAGTGAGACTTTGCAGCTCAATCTTAAGGGCCTGCCCTTGAAAATTGCTCTAGGGGAAAAAAAAACCCAGCACTGTCTGCTCAGGGGTGAAACCAGGATCATTCGAGGTGGTTACATCTATTACTGCAATATTGCTCTACCCTGCCTGGCTGCCCAAAATGAAAGCAACAAACGGAGGGTGATAACCAGGGAGAGCAGAGAGGGAGGTTGAGAAGATGACTTGTATCCAACTTGGCTCTGTGCCTCCAGGAATAGAGTCTAAAGGCACAGATCAGAATATTTTCCACAGCTATCAACATGTCATAAAAGTGGAGGGGCTTGTGGGTTTCTCTGCATTTCTCTGCTGCAAAGCTGCCATGGCCCCAGGCTGCTGCATCATCCATCATGGAGAAGGGGAGGCAGGAGCAACACAGCTTTAATAGGAGATGTCCAATGACAGACAGGGTTCAGCTATTCCAAGCCAAGGAAAAACATTCTGTAGCAAAATGTGTGACACTGAACTCTCCCATGCAGGTGAGGAGGGAGTGTGTTCATTTTGTCCCCTTGTATATCAGAGTGCATCAGATGGGATGGGTGCAGCAGTAAGACAAGATCTCTAGCAGATTTCTGCATCAATTTACCCCTGAGAAACCTTAAAACCTAATAAAAAGGAAAACATTCAAGCTTTTCTAAATTCTTGTGGGCCATGACATAGCTTTCTAGCAGCAGCAATTAGATAAATGGATCAATAAAAAGAACAGCCATTTCCACTGAAGAATTGGATTAAGAATAATAAAAAAAGAATAATTTTTTGACTTCCTCTTGTGGAGGAAGAAAGAACAGAGCAACTGACTTCTTAACCCAAGAGATTGTTACCTTTTGAATATCACAATCCCAGTCTAAAATTCAGGAATAAAAACTATTTTGTGCTATGACAACATACATATGGGTTTTGGCAAGGTAACAATGCTGCATGTGCAATTTATACCTTTTAATATTTATCATTAGGCCCAGGATGCTGAGTTTTCCTCCAAAAGGCCTAAATTTGGATGACTTAAAAAAAAAAAAAATTAAAAAAGGGTACAAGCAAGTTGCTAGGTTCAAGCAAGAGTTCAAGAGTAAAACCTATCCAAAAGTTTAACGACTTTTAAAGGTCTCTGGAACATGAAATGCTGGGACAGGTAGTTTTAAATCCTCTGCCTTGGCTGGACACATTTCCCAAAACCTAATGAAAACTCTCAAAAAAAGTTGCTTTGACTGCAATGAGTTTTGGGCTGGATCTTGTGCTGACTTCACAATTATATTTAACTTAAAACAAGGTAATATTAGACTTTGTCCAGTCATGTTTCAACTACAGAAATGATCACGGGCTCCCTTTCAGCAAAGTAGGCTCTGACCACGGCAGCAGCACCAATTCACTGTGCAGGAAAGTCAACATTCTTTAGTACTTTGCGTTGATAATAAATTTTGACAACCAACTAAGGCTGATGTCCTCGGGTAGTCATGCTGAGTAACCTGTGAGGAGGGCAGCAAATCAGCCCAGATGTTGACAGCTGCTGGCTCTGACTGTGGCAGCTGCCAGATCGGTGGGCTCCTGCCCGCTGCATGAAACCCTTAGAGGATCAATTTGATCAGGAAAGGTACTGCCTGATACAATGGTGCATGTTGGCACCTTTCTTATTATTTCAGGTACCATGCAATGATGTCAAACATTGAGACTGAGGCTGTTGGAAGGATGAGAGTGGATAGTAAAGAACTGAAGGGATAAGATGCCCATAACAAAACTATGGCAGAAAATTATTCCAGCTGTTGGAAACAATAATGGAAGAAACCACGAGCAGTCACCACTTCACAGCCAGTTCAGCTACAGTGATTGTAACTGCTAAAGACTTCAATTGCACCATTTCTGAACTTGCTTGTGAGCCGGCTTCTCAGTTACCTACTGATCTTTTTTATTTTCATTTTGTCAAGCAGTCTCCAAGAACTGAAAACACAAGGGATTAAATGGAAAATATTTAATAGCAATAATTTCCTCTTAGAATGTGTGTCTGGGCAAGCCTAGAAGTACAATTTGCTGATTAGTCATTCTCAGCATTTCTATCTAGCAATTATATCTAGCATTTATATCCAGCCATTATCTGAATACGTTATTCAGATCGTAGTAAGGGAATATCAAACTATAAAATCATTTTTTAAAGAGTGAATTGCTTGTACTTCCTTCACATAATCTTTTTGATTTTTGCCCGGATCATTTCATTTTGGAGGGGAAGACTGCTGTTTTCATACAACACAATGGTTTGTTTTCAAAGATTACTGCAGACAGCTTTCTCATTTAAATATTTAAAAGGTAGGTGTAGAGTACTAAATCTCAGTATTTATCACTGGCTATTTCTTTCTTTGCAGAAGACTGTGCCAAGAGCATATGAGAGGTCTGGTTTAATAACAGAAGACATGCGAGAGCAAAACATTGCACTTTGCTGCCTGGGACGGGGGTTATGTTTACACTCAGAGATGCAGCCAAGCTCTGAAACAGCAGCGATGCATGGCAGCAACTCTCCAGCCCAGAATATGCTAAATCATGCATGTCTGATGATGTAAAAAATAAAACCTGAAAGCGTGAGACAGTCACCAGGTGGTTTCATGACCTATCCTCATTTGCAGATGTAAGTTCATCCCTATGTTTTCCTTTTATCCAGGACCTAACACAGTGAAGATCTAGACTGCAGCACTGCTTTGTACTTAATTGCCATCCTTAACAGATTCCCATTTCACACTCCATCCATGAGTAACTTCAAGTCCATTGCCTCAAGACAATTTTCTTTTTCTGTATCTTACCCCAGGTGTGGGAGGAAAAAATATTAAAAATAATCAGGGTGCTTTTTCTCATGATTAAGCAACAGGATGCGTTTTGAGTTCAAGTGCTTATGCTTATACTGTTAATAACATGCTTTAAGACAAACAGCTGTGGTCCGTCCCTTAAATAGTATTTAGCACATAATAATGGACTGATACAGCTGGAGAAGAGAAAGTCCATCTGGGCTTCTTTTTGAAAGGCCTTACACTCCTCCCACAAATAAGAGTTATTACGGTCAAATGTATTTTCCTGTTCCTAGTGACATACTGTGACCCACTGCTGGAGGAGTTCTGATGGACCAGCTCTCCCTTGGAAGGAGATTCTACCTGCAATGCTCGTCAGTAAGAAACATCAAGAGCTCAAGATGAACCATCAGCTGGGCTTAAGAAAAATATCCAGGTTAAGTTATATGGAGTTCACACTTTACAGTAATTCTTTTCTTGGAAGAATTTGGGTGAAGTGTTCCAGCTCTAAACCAGTTAAATAATTGCTGTCTCCCATTTCTGTTTGCATTCCTTAATGAAATATTAATTTAGGGATGATATTGATGGATTGCTGGACACAACAAATGGAAAATTCCCACTCAGACTGATGCAGCTGACTCCAACTGATTCAATAAGTAGCATTTTTCACTTAAAGTAAATGAAAAAAGGAATTTTGACATTTATCCTCCTCTAAATCCTTTATCCCCCAAGAAGCAGAATTTATGGCTGCAGGAAGACATGTACTCTAAGCCATTAGTGTTCTTGCCCTTGGCTATTAAAAACTATAGCAAATTTCAGTCTTACCTCCTCTAAGAGGAAAACTGATATTTTTGACTTAGGTTATTTATCAAGGATAATTTTTACCTGTAATTGGATTTGGAACAGAAAAATGAGACATAAAGGTCCACCTTCAATTCCTGATCCCTTTGCAAGCCAAAGGTGTCAGTGAAAACCCCATCCTGCTGCCAGTGAATACCCATGCCTAGGCAGCCTGAGGGTGTTGCTTAGGTGGAATCTGATGTAGACTTGTACCAAGAACAATGATCTGAATCTCAGTGATCCATTTTTGTAACTGCTGTTTGTCAAAAATCCCTCTACAAAGTTCAAGCTTAAGGAGAATAATAGCAAAAGGAGATGTCAGGATTATCTCAAAGACAAGCCCATCTCTCTCCTTTCTGATAAACAGGAACACTCATGATATGGCAGAGGAGGAAGACGAGCATGGGAAGCAGGAGGAGAATCCTCGTCTTCTGTGGGACTTTGTGCCTTTGAGATACCAAACCAAGCACATGCAATGCAGTCTCAGAAGAATCTGCAACCTCAGCTCTTCATGCTCTTTCAGCATCACCAGAAAGGATGTGCTCACCAGCATCACTCAGAAATGTCCCGTCAGTGGTGACTACCACAGACTTCCCCACTCAGCTATGAACTGCAAGTTAGTCAGTTAAGATGTGAAACTGGAATAAAGTGGTTAACTCACTCAAAATTCTTCCTTGCTCCAGTAAGAAAAACGCTTCTGCATTTCGCTGTCTCTGACCTTCCTTTCCTCCCTGGTGTGCAGAATCGCATGTGTTCACAGCATGTCAGAAACAGGGGGGAGGCAGATGCAACAGCTTGGGTTTGGGCAAAGCAGTGCTGCAACTCCAATGAAACAGAGAACAGAAAGCCACACTGGGTTCTTCAGCCAGGCTGCAGAGCAACTCTCATCACACTGATCAAGCAGGTGGTAAGATGAGCTCCCCGTCCATGCTCAACCAAGCCATCACTGCCATATCTAACACAGACATTACGGCTTGCTTCAAGTTTATATTTCCTCTATTGCATGTCAGCTCCACTCTTCTCCAGCCTTCCTCCAGCCAATCATTCCCAGACACAGAAATAGGGCCAGTGCTGCAAACCAGAGCAGCCTTTGAGGACCCCCTTGAAAACTGGCACAAGATAAGAAGGTGCTGCTCCCCCTTTGATTGACAGGGGCCAATGGAGGCCACTGATGTGAGACTTTTAGCCAAATGGTTTTCACCTGTTTTTTTCCAAAATCTATATATAGATACAGATTTTATATCTATCTATACACATATGGGAGGGGGGGGAAATGCATTCCCACCCACATTCTAGTATTACCAGAGGACCAGGCAAATCCTGACCATCCTTTGGACCATCATTGAGGAAATACACAGAAGAAGAGAGACTAAAAAGCATTGTGGAACAAAAAACTCAGGGAAAGTGAAGCCTTACAAAGCTATTTCTCCCCAGTCTCAGTACTTCCATCACATCCTTGCATAAAACACTTAAAACATGTGAAAGTGCTGAGCTGTTACACTGCTCACCTCCTCCTCATTTTCTATCTCCACACCCTGAAGAGAACAGCAAAAATCTAGCTGTGTGGGTGCTAAACATCCCTAGGTCAGTGGGCAGGGAGACATCAGAGCCTCATGCTCAACTAAGCCATAAACCCCCAAGGCCACCTCTGTGCTACTTGGATGCAGCCAAGAGCATTACTTTGTGTCTGTGGCAGACCATCAGGTGCTTTATAGGGAAGCACAGAAAAGCTGGATGGGCAGTTAATCCACATCAACAAGGCTTTTTTCCCTAAATCTTCCAGATCTGGGGCTCCACTCCTAGTGAGTATCACCAGCCTCAGTGTGTCAAGGTCTCCTTGGTTTTTTTAACTAGGTTTTTAGGTTGTATCAGCAGCAGAGCCAGCCCCAGGGGCAACCCTGTCAGCTGGTGGTGGCTGTCCTGCTGTGGTGAGCATCCCACAGGTGCAGGAAGGTGGGATGGCAACCATCCAAGCAGCCTTACCATGGCTGACGCTGCTGTAGGCAGGAGCTCCAGCTCACGCTCTGCCACGGAAAGCGGCAGAAATGGGGCCACGTGGGTTCAGCGTCAGGGCAGCAATAAATTACAGAGCCCGTGAGTGCAAATGCCTGCATGGAGACTCAGACAAAGGAGAGCAGTGTCTCGCAGGGGGGAGTGGGCCGTTGCTGTGTGATGAGAACATAAACATTGGGAAAGAGTCACAATATTTAAAAACATTAAGGAAAAGGGAGGGGTTTCCCCCCTCTTTTGTTTTTCTCATGGAGTTCAGAGACTGGGAAAAGCTTGGTCCTTACCTTACAGTGACTGTGCCTGGTAGATTAACAGCAAGAGCAAGGAGCACATCAGGTTATTCACAGTGTTCTCAGAGGCAAACCACTGACTTTTGAAAATGCTCTTGAAAGACTCCTGTGAGCGGCTACAATCCTGAATTAAAACTTGTTTTCTTCAGATCTGATTTCAGAAAGCACATGAACACAACTTCAGCTTGTGTTTAAGTCCCATTAAAATCTCTAGGACTTCACCCTGTATTTAGACATCGCCCACAGATGAGACCAACTGGACCCTGCAAGACTTTGACGCAGCATACACCAGAGGCAGTGGTGATAGACACGAACACACTCTGGAAAACCCACAGACTTGGTTTGCCACTAAAAGGACCTCTACAGTCCTGCTTAAGAAATTAACTGGGAAGTGCTGGGTCATTCCTTGCATACCTGCAGAAACAAGAAATCCGTGCGCTGTTTCTATGCATGCAAAGAGAGGATTTGCCTCCTGGAGACCCAGGCAATGCTGCATCTGGCTTTACAAAAGTACTGGTTGGGAGAGACAAGAAGACCAGCTCAGGTTCCATACGCCAGCAAGGGAGGAGGGAAGCTGCTCTCTTCAACAACAAGCCCCAGGTGTGGCAGTGTTTGTTATTAACAGCTGCAAACTGTTAATTCTAGCTGTACACTTCAGGCCCTGTTAGAAAATCACCACCCCACAAGGTACCACCTTGCTTGCTAATAAAGCACAGAAGAGTCTTTTCCCACTGCCCGGTCCCAGGAGGGGAGAGTAAACAGGTTCCTTCAGAGGAAGCAGAGCAACACTGCAGGAGAATCAGAGTATATGTGAATGGCTTATGTTCCCTGCCCATAAAAAGTTAAATCCTCACATTTATTCTCCAAGTACAAGCAGTGCAACATGGAGGGGCTAATGCCTTCCCACTCATGTGGAGCTAAAAGCCAGAGATGAAACCTCCTTTTGAAATCACCCAGAAACATGAGAAAGTACTTGATAAGTAAGAGATCACCATATCATTGCAGCCACTGCAAATTCAAGCAGCCTCTTAATGCAAAGGACATGGGGGATCAGGCTTTTATGTCAGAAATATGGGCAACTATTTGCACCAGTTTCAAAATTTCCCGAGTTGGAAAATCATAATTGAATCCCTTTTGTGCTTTTACCTGTAATTAAAATGCTCATTCTTGTTGCAAAAGTTCTTCCATGTTGCACCGATTTTACTGTCCCTGACCCTCCCTGCCATCCTGACTGGCTTATGGGGCTGGCACCACAGAGCTGCTGGAAGGACAGGCTCAGCTGCTGCAGAGAAAGGGAACAGCAGAAGATGACATGGCATAGAAACTTCACTGGTCTCTTTCACAGCAGGGCCCAGAACAAAGCCCCAAACCTTAGGCTGAACAAGGCAAAGTGCCTGGTCCTGAGCTTTAGTCAAGTGGGGTCAACAACCTCGTGCAGCACTACAGGCTTGGGGAATAGAGGCTGAAAAAGGCCCCAGGGAAAAAAAGACCTGGGGGATGCTGGTTGAGAGCTGAACACAAGCGAGCAGTGTGCCCATGTGGACAAGACAGTCCATGACATCTTGGTCTATACCAAAAATAGTGTGGCCAGCAGGACAAGAGAAGTGCTTGTCTTTCTGTACCCAGCATTGGTGAGGCCACACCTCAAGTCCTGTGTCCAGTTCTGGGCCCTTCACTAGAGGAAAGGCATTGAGGTGCTGGAGAGATTCCAGAGACAGGTAATGAAGAGTCTGGAGAGGAACTCCAATGAGGAGCAGCTGAGGGAGCTGAGGTTGATTAACCTGGAGAAAAGGAGGCTCAGAGAAGACCTTATCACTCTCTATAACTACTTGAAAAGAGGTTGTAGTAAGGTGGGGATTGGTCTCTTCTCTCAGGCAGCTAGTGACAGGACAAGAGGACATAGCCTCTAGCTGTCCCCCGGGAGGTTCAGGCTGGACATTACGAAGAATTTCTCCATTGAAAGTGTGGTCAGGCACTGGAATAGGCTATCCAGGAAGGTGGTGGAGTCACTGCCCCTGGAGGTGTTCAAGAAATGACTGGATGTGGCACTTAGAGCTGTAGTCTAGTTGATTGGTTGGACTCAATGATCTTAGAGGTCTTTTCCAGCCTTAATGATTCTGTGAGTCTGTTTTTGTGTTGGTTAGTAAGGATATCAGGTCTTCTATATGGCAGCTGCAAGTACATCTTTGCTCCAGCCTCTGCAGACAGGTTTGTAAAGTAGCAATAAATGGGTGAGGAGGGAAGGGAAGCTGGGGAGGAGGAAGCAGCAGCCCCCCACCAGCCGTGCCAGATGTGGAATGTCTTTCCTACATCCCTCTCTGCATCCCAGGTCCTAGCTGCTTTCAGCCACACTGTGAATCACTGAGAGACCTCACTTAGACAGTGGTTTGTGGAAAAGGAACTGCCATAAAAATAACTTTGGAAAACAAGACTCAGCTCTTCAGCTTCAGGAACCAGGACTTCCTAATGTGGCTGAAAACCATCTGAAAACCTCATAATTTCCATGGTTACCACATCTGTTCCATCAAAGACTCTTGCAAAGAGGTCATCCTCTCTGCCCTCCCACACGTGCTGGTCTCTCATTCACTTTGCACCACCACTGTCCTTCCTCAGACAGGTTTGCAGCACTTTTCTACCGAGACCACATCTTCCACCAAGAGGAGGAATAATTGCAATGCAGCCTTTTAGGATAAAGCATGATAAATCCCAAGTTCATGACTGCTGCATGTCTGGCATACATTATTTTAAGAATAAAGACTATGGTGATGTTAAGTCTATCCAGAATGCAGATAACTTGAAATTAAAACATTTGACATCTGTATGAAAGAATCCATTTAGAAGCTACAGAAGGTCAGAAGCTACAGAAGGTCACAAAAGCAGAGAAGAATGGGAAAGGAAAAGATTAACGTTTTGTTTACAGTGCCCAGGTTCTGAGAATATCAAATATTTACAAATAACATCCTTTCTCCCTGTCCAGCTTCTCTGTAAGAAGTACTGTAAACAGGGCTCTGAAAGAGCCACACAGGCAGAATGGGCATCTCACTTTCATGATGTTCAAACAACATTTCTACTTTCTCTTGATAATAACTATCAAAATAATTTTTCAACTGAATATGGGGATTTTCTGTTTCAGATGATTTCCTGTAAGAGAGGACTGCTTTATGAAGAAAAGGTAGATTTTTTTTTTTGATTTTTTTTTTTTAATCAAAAGGAGTAAACCACTGAAGCATCTGCCATGTATTGTTGCAGGGGAGACCTCCCATCCCCTGGCTTGCAGAAGGAGGGAAGGGTTCTTTCAGTGCTGCCTGTGTTTGTCACCTTGCCCATGGGGTGAAGAGAGGACAGAATCTATGACCAACAGCTCCCAGCTGGCATTTTCACAGAGAACAGGATAATTTTCTGTCTGGCTTTTCACTGGAAAGTCAATGTATTTTGCATGGGAAAAATCCAAATTTTGTTTTAGCCATGAATGTGGGGGCAGTAGCCTCTTGGTGCTCTCAAGATCAGGGGTTCAGGCACATGTAAAGGGCATATTCATCCATATTTAGCTTTACATCCTTCAATTCTGTTCCTTTCTGGATAGCTATCTATATCCCATCAGGCTTACAAGACATCCAACAGCTTGGCTGTGTTTGCCTTTTCCCCCCCCAGATTCCCGCAATTAACTACTTCTGAGAGTGCTGACATGAAGTAGGCAGTGGAGGACACAGGCTTTAATTTGGTTATTTTGAGAAAGTCAGGCAAACAAACAGCTCTATAATGAGACTTCAAGTCTTTCCCCTGCTTCATTCAATTTTTTGTACCACTGCACTACCTGTCTTTCTGTCCTGGAGGGCAGTCACATCTGCATTTCTCTCTCTAGTGAGACAGATTACTTTTAAATTGAAACTAAATTTCCATATGTTTTGCAAGTGACACTTCTAATTAACTCAAACTCACTTATACCCCCTGCTTCTCTTTGCATTTTAGGAAGCAGAGAAACCCAAGATGGTCTCTTAACAGTATTTTATTTTTTCAGTTGTCAGAAACACTGCTGGTTTTCTTTAGCCAGAAAGTAAAACTTACAAACCCCCCTCAGTTTGCCTAGTGGAAGCTGTTTTGCTGTTTTGCTGTTTTGCTTACAGAAGCCAAACCAGTTACTAAAGCTAACCATAACCATGGGTGCATTTGTGGGCAGGGCACTCAAAGCAAAAAAAAACCTATGAAAATAATTTGAAGTAAAAACAGATGTAGTGATTAAGAGATATACAAAGTAATTCTCCTTTAAATATTTTGAGCAAAGTATTTTTTGAATGTCACATCTCTGTATTAACCCAAGATACAGCTTTTTCTTGCAGACTTTTTATGCCCTACTCTGCATATGCAGATTAAAGTATAACTAAATAGTCTATTTCAATAATACAATTTCACAAGACATTGTGGTGCCATTTCTCCTTTACTCATGCAGCTTTTGCTTCAATCTATCATTTAACTTCTGCAGAAGAAGGAGGAAAATGTGCTCAAGGCCCCCTTTTGTGTTGATCATGAACACAAAATTATTTCCATATTAAATTGTTAGTGTGAATGTAATAAATGTTGATAGCTTTGCCTGAGAAAAACAATACAGAGGCTGTGGAAATACTCTTCCATGGATGTCTCAGCTCTGATTGAATCTGCTTCAGCCAGTTAAGTGTACAGATGAAAGATGCTGTTGTGCCATCAGCACTCACCCCAATGTTTCCAAAGCAGTTGGACAAATTCAAAGGAAAAATCCACTGAGAACATTAAAGGGAAAGGCACCAGCAGGCACCATCAGCAGGCACCTGAGCCACAAGCTGTTGTCATCTGAAAAATCATTGCTTTGTGCTTGTTGGATTTTTATGCTGCTACCTTGGCCAACAGCGGGTTGGTTAACAACCTCTTTGGCCAACAGCTCCTACCTTGGCGAAAAACTTTAGTCGGATCCAGCATAGCCACCTGCACATTTCAAAAGAATTTTTCAACTACTGTGGCCACTGGTCAGATCTGGACAAACTTTCTAGAGAAGCAGGACCTTGTCCATCACCTTAATCTTGACTTCCACTTTCAGAAGGACTGGATTTTAATTTATGCACAGCACACTGAACCATTATGGGACAGAGCTCCTTTTCCTTGGGAAAAGCAATTGCCACAGTCCTAGTATGGATTGAGTCTCCGGGATTTTGGTAGAGTTGTGGTCCTCCATCACAAAAGAAGTCTCATGGCCAGCCTTCTGGCACACTCATCTTTGATTCCCCCAGTATCTATAACCCTAAAAAGATGAGCTGGCAGCATCAATCCCTAATCCACTGGGATGATATTTCATGTCACTCACATCTCCATTGCTGCCCAGAAAATTGCAGGTTATGGCACGTGCCTGTGACTGGGGAGGAGCAAAAGGGAGACAGGGACTGACCCACTGCACGAAACATCTATCAAAGCCCCAAACACTTATCTGAGTTACTGTCAGATAATTTAGGTTCTTGCCTAAAATATCGGTGTTCTGCTTTCAAAAGAAAGGTGTCATGATGTTTTTGCACTCCTGAGTCTCTTAAATTTTATATTTTTTGAATGCAGGGATGCAAAAAGGGGAATTAAGACCAAATAGCAACAAATCCCTCTGAATGGGAAGAGAAATAAATATGCAAAAAGCAAATTGTATCATATTAGGAAAGGATTTTTAAAAAGTATAGAATTCTTTAGGCTACTAAATAATAAGCTCAATTTCTGCTTTCCCCAGCAGCCTGATATCCTGGTCCCAGGGGCATCCCAGCCTCAAGGCATGGTTACCCACTGTGATGCACATCTCTGCATGCCTCCAATCAACTTCCCCAGTACCTTGCATCTCTCACACCATCCATCTACCACAGCACCAGCAAGCTCTGGGTTAACAGTTTATAACCCAGCTTTCGTCCAAATTCTTCTACAATCTTTTCTTTCTGGTCCAGCATGATAGTGATCCAAAACAACATTTTTCACTTTAGTGTTTTTCCTGCACCACCGCTGCTGGTTATTAAACACACCTCCCACATGCTTCTCCTGGCCACTGCCAGAGACAACCTGAACAACCACAACCTGCCATTGCCTTTGAATAGAGGCTCCCAATTGACATTGGCAGGAATTAGAACCAGCTGGAAATTACTTCTCCGAAGTCAAGCATGTCATTTAAAACAAAACAAACCAAACATCTCCTGCAAAAAATTCCTAAACCTAATTAAAATGAGACTTGCATTTTGTTTTGCCTTCAGGACAGTTTGCCCTGTGTGAGGGTTTCCATGGCTTCTTCCTTGACATGATCCCATTGAAGAGGTAGCTGATGAAGGCAGCCCTGTTCTTGCCAAGGACAGATAAGACAGAGCCTGGATCCAATAGACCTCGGCATGGATGGCTTAATTACAACCAGATGTCCCTTTTATGGAAGAAATAGTTGCTACAAAAAAAAATCTCTGACGAGATGCTGGTGGTATTTCCTAGCAGCCAACACTTACCTCCGTGCTGTGTGTGTATCTCCAGTAGGCAGCTGGGATCAATCCGCAGAAGGCCAGAGCAAAACAGAAAAATCCCTGAGGATAAAGAGGAAAAATACCATCAGTTACAGCATAGGGAGAAAAATATCCATTAGCAAACCCCATCAGGACATATTTAATATGCTTGTTTGAGCAAGTTTCATTAAAGTTTAAACATCACCTTCTTTTAATATCCCTCATAATGCTGGTTACTTAAAAGAAATTAGATGGACAGTAATGTGATTCTCCAGCAGAAGCCCTCTAATTACACTGTGGCCAGTTGAAGAGGTTGACCAAAAATACAGGCAACTTCCTGTGGAGCAGTTAATCTATTCTGCACATATTCCTCTTGGAAAAAGAAAGAGGGGTGATAAAAACATTGTATTTACAGTATGCTCCTCTTCTGCAGGATGACTGTGCCCCAGAATAGCATCTCCTTACTCATGGGATTCAATTCCTTGCATTTAAAACTTGGTTATTGGCTCCAAAGAGGGGGAAAGCCACACAAATAGTCCATAAAAAAGCAAATATCCAGGATAAAGAGCAACCTACTCTGGAAAAGGAGCTGGACTTAACTCGGTGAACAAGGTGGCAGCTGCACAGCCAAGCTGCCTTCCTTAAATCAGCACCATCCTTGTTAGACAACAGGATGACAGAAATATAATCAAGGCCAGCAACTGACCCTGAAGTGTCTAAACAATAACAGCAACAATGCAGGAGGTGACTTTTGTCTTCTTCCCTAGACTTGCAGAGCTGGAAGTTACATGCTTTATCTCTCTCTTTGAAAAAATATGGACTAAAAAAAACCCCAAACCCTGATGTAAACAGCACTTGCCTGCTGTGACAGCTGGACCAAAGGATCTTATTCACACACAAACAAACAAACAAAAAAAAGTGCCTATGAAGAATCTGAAGGCTAAATGGGCTTATCAAATATGAATCCACGATAGTGAATAAGTACTAGAGGAAAATTAATGCCCTTACAAGTTCTTCTGTGAAACTGTGCCTCTTCCAACACATTACCTAGGAAAGTAAAATTACCCAGCTGACTGCACCTTATTTTTGACTTCTAATTTTTTTCTATGACTGTGATATAGCAGAAATAACTTGGAAAATACTAAATTTTACATGAAATTTTACCAAGTTCAAGCTTAAGGAGAGGAAGAAGAGCATTGTTTCTACCAATTCTGCTTCGCAAATAAAAATTTGCCTAAAAGTTATAGCTTAAAAAAAAAAAGCTCTAAACTCAACCATATGCAGCAAGAAAGGAAAATGTGTTACTTCAAATCCTGGAAATGAAAGTGAACATGCCAATAAACTGCCTTTTGCTGGCTCTCATCCATCTGCTGTGTTTCCCTGCCCTGTCCAGAGGCTTTGCTCCTGGAACAACACTGCCATTGGCATTTCAACACTTTTTGGGGGTGTCTTGTTTCAGGCTCTGCGTCAGACACTGGGGAAAACCCTGTTACAGTTCTTATGAAAAATCTTCAATTATGTATGTCCAGTCTCTCCTTTCTTTTATTTTTTTGGCAGCTGCCTGGCTGTGTAGCTGATGAGATCACTCATTGCCTTGCTAGGAGCTGAAATGAGATTACAGAAGACTCTAAAGGAGATGAGAGGAAAAGTTTGATCAAATGCTGACATGACAGGGGGAATACAAGTAGCGAAGTTATGGAAGAGCTCGCAGGGCAAGATGTCACAGACTAAACCCCAGCTGGAGTGGGGATTCAACTCCTGCAGGTACAGCACAAACTGGAGGGAGGAGGTGAAGTTACACACAGGCATTTCAAGTTGCTCCTCACTAGGACCAGACCCTGCATTTTGCACTTCTCCAACAATTTCCCCAACAGCGTAACAAAGTCATCATTTTCCCTAAAATTAAGTTCAAACCCAAGTAAATTTTAAAAAAAAAAAAGCCTGAAAAAATCAGCACCAATAGCAAAGTGAGCACTCTTCTGCACATCATTCCATTAAGGTTATAATTGAGAGGTTCTACCACGAACCTGGTGAATGTGAACAACAGCATGCCAGTGACACCGCCCAGCTTTCTTTCCCCGTGCTCTCCCTTCCTCCCACCACCAGCTCCAGCACTTATGACATCTCTCTGGGGCCAGAATCCCCATCAGATTAAAATCCTCCTTCTCATCTTCCCTTCCCTCAGCTCCACCCCACATCTCAGTCCTTCACGTTCAGCATCAGCTCTCCCTTTATTTCTGCCTAGTTTCTCTGGGAATACCAAGATGCCGGCCCCTTGGGAAGCTCCCCCTCCATCCAGCCAGTTCACAGCAATTACATGGCTCCGAGAACATCTTATAAATGAATTATAGCCTGCTTTTTCCCTTCCCAGCCAAAAGGTTTTTGGAAGAGTAACTTTCTAATTACATTAGAAGACATTTGGAGGAACAAAGGAAAAGGCAACGTGCAGTTTGCATACAAAATGTGGAAGGGTCGAGGCTGGTTCACCGTCTCCCAGACCCATGGAGCTCCTTGGAGACAGCCACAGGCTGCTGCCTGCTCCCTTTGCGGGAGGCAGCCACATCAGCCCTGTGGAGGGCTGTCACCAGCCAGACATCCATTACTCTTTTATGAATGACCTTGTTTCCATCCTTGCTGCAAGGAACAATTTATCTTTGACAGACTTGGCAGAATCCACTGAAACAGCATCCTGTCTGTTGGCTGCTGTTTCTTTTAATTCACCTTTCTGGTACTTCCTCTTTGGTTAAGGGGGTCTCCTTCAGATGAGGGGGGAATCCTTTAGCTTAGACTGGGTTTGGTAGCTCTGCCAAACTCCCACACTCCTAGAGAAGGAGCTGACCTCTGCCCTGCTCATCTCCAGTTGCTTTTTGATGCTGCTGTGGTCATTGCAAGGGCCAGCTCCCTGCCAGACTGCACAGGCCAGGGGCAGGAAAAGTGGAGCTAATTTCAGATTGCATCCATCAGGTTGTGTCCCTCCCTTCCTGACCCAGTTCATCCGAAAGCACACTACATTTCTGCCTTTCGATACAGCAAACACGAGTCAGTGATTTCAGCCTGAAAGAGGAATCTGTCCTCAGCACCAGCTGAACATGCAGATGCCTCACTCAGAAGTATTCCACCATGAGGGCGAGCACAAGAGGCAGATTAACTGTGAAAGATGCTGAAGTGCACTGCAGTGATATTAAGGATCCTCTACACACTTCCCTACAATGATACACCTGGGTACAGTAAAGCAACAAGCCTGTGCTGTGTGCTGGCCCTATTGGCACATCACTCTTGATGAAAAACTGCACTGTATTGGGCATTCACTGAGGCTTTTTATCACAGAAATGTTTTGGAAGAGCTGCTTCATCCTGAACACAAATATTCCTCTAAAAAAGTGGGTTTCTAGGCTGTAAAGTTCAGATATAAGAATTTCACCTGGAATATTATGGTTTGCATGTTGCTCCCTCCTTTTTTTTTTTGCTTTTTTTTCCCCTTTCTCCGCCTGACAGGTAACAACACAGGATTCCTTAAACCTCACTGGTGCCAGAGTCCTTTCCTTTGTACAAGTAGTACTAGGAAAACTGTCTGTTTTCCTTCCTTTTCTTCCCCTTTAATAGTGACATGGCCTCCAAGGGCTGAGAGCTGCAGGATATTTACATTCAGCACTGACTGCACGACAGACCACCAGAAAGGAGAGTTTGCCTGAGCTGGAGGTCAGTAAACCTGTTGCTATTCTCACTGTTTAAGAAGAGCTTCAGGGATAATATGCCTGGATTTTAGAACATAATTTTTAATCATTAAATTCTGAGTTACTTTCTTGAAACCAGCTTCCTTGCAAGCATCAGTGGATAGACAGTAGCATCTGTCTGGTCTGGTGATGCTGGTAATGCAGCTACAAGACAATCCCTGAGATAGGTGTGCTTTAACCAGTTTGACCTGTTATGGTTTCTAAGCATGGTGCGCCCACTGTGTAGTGTTATTAGAACAGCACCAGTAAGGTCTGCAAAGACCTGAGACCCCTCCTCTGTATACACACAAAACTCCAGATAGCCAGGCAGCATAAGCATGTATAATTCAAATGGACACAAAAAGTGCTCCTTTAAACCCATCTGCATCCTGGTTAGCTTTTCCTCTGGGTGGCTGGTTTACCAAGTGTCATTGTGGTGGATTAGCCACATTGATGCAGACATCCCCTGAGTGTGGCTTGGTTTCGTGTACAGCCACAGATGTCAAACCAATAGTCTGGTGTCTTCCCTCTTTGATTAGAGTGAATTAAATGGCCTTCTAAACAAGACACACTCTTTGCAGGGAGGAAAAGTCCTTTAAAATCAATAGTGAGGGAAAGTGAAAGACCATCTCTATTGCAGAAGGAGGAGAAAGGCTACCAGCAGCAGGGCTGATCACTCCTGCGAGCTACAGCTTAACAGGGATCAGCAGGGCTGGAAACGACACTGACAAGAAGTTTCGCAGCCCCACAGGGCCGAACCCCGCTCTTGCCTGTGATTACACCTCACCGCAGACGCCAGGGTCGGCTCGTCCTGCCTTTGCTTCTTGCTGGCAGATCAGAGATTAAATGTGTGCCTTGGGAGGGAGCAGGAACTGGAGGGGGGGGGGGGGAGGGGGGGG
>JAWWTY010000156.1:15887000-15900028 GCA_035222235.1 Margarornis squamiger
ACAAACAGCGGGCTGGCCCTTGGTGTAAGATACAGTTAGAAGGGGCGGGAGGGGGGAGGCAATTCATGGGAATACGCAAAATTCCCATGTGATTTAAGATGCTGATGAGCTGCTATGAACTGGAGCGGAGCCTACGGTCGCTGGTGGCCGGCTCTAGGGTACTCCCCAGGGTTCCCGTTAATTTCTGCGAGTTTGGGGTGTGCCACCACCCCGCCGGGATCACGGGGAGCGCTCCCCTTAGCGGTGCGCTCCCCGGCTCCTCCGGGCGCGGCTGGCAGGACCGCGGCCCCCTCCAGCGGCGGAGCGCGGCGATGGAGCGGCGCCTCCATCGGGAATCGCCCCTCGCCTCCTGCCCGGCGTTTTGACACACCCGCCGGCCCCACACCCTGCTGGACGACGCAGAAACGGAGCTTAAAGGCAACCAAGAGTCACCGCGTTATGCCAGGTGAGAGATGCGTGGGATGATGCCTCGTCGTCACAGCTGCGGGGAAGGCACCTCGCACCCTTCCCGTGTTACCGTGTCTCCCCACAACAGTGCCAGCAGGGATCCAAAATGAATTATAGAGAAGTTTGACTGTATTTTCAGGCAGCCATGACAATCTCCACTAATCTGTACATACCCATCTGTTGCTTTAGATGTGGTAATTTCAGGCACACATCAAACACACTTCAGCAAAAGAGAGGGGAGTTATATCTGCTAGATATATTCATGGGAACTGTGTCAGTCAGGCCCCTGTGAGCATCTCTAGCAGAGAAAGGAAGGCTACAGATTGAGAAGGTGAAAATACTGACTTCAGTAGTTGCTTTGCACTGAATTTTAAGGTGTCAGCATCTCATTGTTGCCATCAGTATCATTTTCCCCAATTACATAGATTAGATAAATCTCTTGAAAGTTAGTTTATGTATGACAGCAATGCAATTATTTTATATTAGGCATGACTTCATGCTCAACAGCCTGTTAACTCGTGCCCTTCACTTAGCATGGGAAAATATGCACTAAGCAGCACCTTTCCACTTATCCCTCCAGCCCTGCGGCTGGCAGCTGCTCTGTGCTGACAAAGCCCTGTGTGCAGGCCATGTTTTAAAACAGAGCTGAGCTCATAGTCCACCTTACTACTGTTGATGTGGTCTAGGCCCAAGCACACACTTTACTGTGGATGATGGAGAAGAGAAAGGGGGAATTTCAGTTCTTGTGCTACCTCTCCACCCTCTCCTTGCAGACTGAAACTGAGGGTCCAGCCCAAATTCCCCATGCCTACTGCCATGCTTTGTATTCCTCACACCACCACTGTGGTGGATGTTTGGAGTGAGGGCAGAAGAAGGGAGGCTACTTTTGCTGTCACAAGTCAGAGGAGCAACGTGGGACTCAAAATCACACTGCTAAATTTTCCCTCACTGTTGACTTGGTGAGAAAAAAAATACCCTGGGAATTGTCATCACTGTAGTGGTTTTGGCAGATAAGTACCTTCCCTCTGAAAGCTGCATACACAGGACCTTGGCAAAAGAAACAAGGTGCAGAAGGATGCAATCTTCAGCCTGAAGAGCTCTGAAAGGTCACGCTTTCACAAAAATGTCCCTCTGCAGCACAGGGTGGAATGGCAGGGCCTCCCTCCCCAGGCATGCATGCTCCCAGGCATAATGCAAAATAGCCGCCAGCACCACACTTTTAAGGCACCAGCCCAAGGTGACAAAGGGCCCCTCCCAGCCAGTCCCTCTGGATACGCACCATGGCGGTGAGGCACTGAGATTCACGCACAGTGGCGGCAGAGCTCAGCAGGGATGCCAGGATCAGGGTCATGCTGAGGCAGATCCCAAAGTAGAAAGCTGGAAGGAAGTCAAACATGGGAGTTGCAGTCAGATGCTGAGTGCTAGCAGAGGCCTAGTCTGATGTTTTCACCCAGAGAGGGGCCAAAGAGGGCATTTTGGGGAGCTGGCCCAGAATGTCCAGGTTACAGAACTGACATTGTTCAGTAATTTATTCAGTATCCCACATCTGTGTATGCTTTGGTTGTCTAGCAGGGCTGTAAACCTCTGAGTGGTTCCCACAGCTCCAGCAGAGTGAAGCACCCTAAAAGGGTGTTGGTCCACCCAACAGACCACAAGCTGCCAATTATTTCAGCACTCTGATAAGGATCCCCCTGAATGGGGAGTGCTGGTGTGCAGCAGCTGTCCCACAGTCCTTATCGGGAGACTCTGGGCACTGCTAATCTGGTGCAACACTTGCCCTGTGGTTTCCTCCTGGCTAAGGCAGGATCACAGCCGGTACCCTAGGGCAGGGCTCAGGGACCACAGCTCTGCAAAGGGCTTTGCTACCCTCACCATGCAGAGGTAATGCCTGCAAGCAAGGCAAGTAGAAGTGCTGCTGGAGAGGAGTGGCTGAGATAGAAGAGCCTGCAAGGCTGCAGTCAGTGCAGGGAGGACTGTACCTTAGCTTTGGACTATCTTAGTTTTTACACGTGACTTGTTAAACTGAAAATGAGAACCAGGATCTAGAAAAGGTATGAGCATGTTTAAACCCAGAGTACAGCTTGGAAGAAGCAGCAGATACAAGTGCAGCAGAGGTGAGCAGGGTATTTTAGTATCTGGGCTATCTATGCTCTAGCTTTGTACCTGAGACTCAGTTTATATTTGTCCCTTGTGAAAGGGAAAATACCCCACATTTCCTCAAAAAAAATCCGAGGTGTTTCCATGGATTTCTCCTTCCAGCCTCAATTTTCTGCACTCTGCTTCAGATTCAGTAACAGTCCCTCTCCTACCCTGCACCTTGAGGTTGTCTGTGGCTGAGGACTTCCCCCTGAGCTCACAGCACAGGGGGAGGATAGGGAGATGATGAAGAGAGGGACAGGTGCAAACAAAGAAGCACCTGAGCACCCTGTGTTCCCACAGCACCCTTTGGTGCCAGGCATGCAGGTCTGATAGAGGAGAAAAAGGTACCTGTGAGACTGTCTTAGTCCTAACGCATCCTCCAAAAACCAACCTCTTCCTCCTCTTGAGATACCTCTGAATTTCCTTCAATTGCTTTAGGGAATTTTTCAATTCATGGTATCACCAAAGGTCTCACTGAGACGTGATCACAACATACCTCTGCGGTGGATGACTCTGTAGGAGTTGCCATCCAAGGAGGTATCACTGATGAGGGTGAAATGGTGCCCATAGTGAGTAACTGTGCTCATCGTGGCAATTGATAGCCCCAGCAGCTGGAAAATAAGAGTTTTAGGAAGGTATTTACAAGGCAGCAGCTCTTGTTGAGTGCACACAAAGCTCTGAGGTGCATCTGGATGCTCCTGAGCCCCATGCAAATGCAGACAGCCTGATCATCCAGAGACCACCACATGTACCCCAAAGTGTACATAAATGAACAAACCCCAGACACTTACAAATACTAAAGCTCTTTTTCTCTCTTGCATAATAAGTGCATGTGACATTGCACAGCCCATAGTCTCTTGACCATTGTCTGTGGATTAAATTCTCACCACGTGAAGAACATCCAGAGGATTGAAGCTCTTGCAGTACACCTGCACAGTTCCACCCCACTCTGCAGACTACACACGTAGTGGTTTTGGGCATGAATGACATTCTTTGCTTTGCTCTTCGCAATGCTAATCCCATTGCCTGCTGTTGGCTCTGTTTCCTATTGTAGAGTTCAAAGAGATGAGTCTTGTACTATTCTAAGTTATCTGTGCTGACTTCTCTCTCTGCAACATATTGCTGGCCTATCTGTTTCTGTCCCATCCCTGAAAGCACAGGTATGCCTAAGGCATGGGGCAACTACTAGCACATCACCCTCCATGTTACCCAGAGTAAGTCCAGGTGATGGAGAGGGAACATATCTGATGGCACCTGGCTCTAGGGCCGAGCTCCTGCAGCATGACTGGTGGCAGAGCTGGGACAAAGGCATCACTAGTGGGACAGTTAAAACCAGCTTCAAATCTACTGTAATGAACCTGGAAAACACAAAATGTAAGCCCACTCCTAGCTCCTAAGGTAAGGCTTCATCTTCTTGTGCCTTTACAACAGGCAACTATACCTGTGCCAAATGTGACAGTGTGATATCAACATAATACCCACTGTGTGACATTTTATAATAACTTTTGCTGGAGTCTTACAGTTTCAGAGACTAAATACATCCAAACCATAGCATTTTGTCCAACCTAATTTGTGGCACCTTCTGACCTTTCATACTGTGCATCACTGCATATCTTGACCCATGCCCAGCAAAATGCTAAGTGCAACACCAGTTAGCTCAGATTTCTGAGAAACACAAGTCTAAAATCCTCCCAACAGCAATAATGTGATTCTAACCATCCACAGTGACTGTGCCTTAAAGTCTCCTCTAAACGTGCTTGGTACCAATGCCCTTTGATTTCCTGCAAATGAAACATTTTGTTATTTGAAAGAGAGAACAACCTTACAGCTGCTGCAGCCAGTAGTTTTGGAATGTTGAAATTTGGTCAAACTATGAATTTCATGTGTTGCCCAAAATAAGGTATTACACTCTTTCCAAGCCCTCAACCCTCTTTGAACTAAATACAGAATATTAGTAGTAGTAGTATTAAGCTGGCAAGTTTCAATGAAGTGAGAAGGCAACAAGAACATACAAGTCCAAAACATCCAGGAGAATTGTTCTCCAGTTTCTACCATTTCCCATCAGCTCTAACAGCAGATGTCAAGAAACTCCCCTTGAATTTGATTCAAAAGCTGATAAAAAGGATCCCTAAAATTGCTTTCGCTTTGTGGTGCTGATCCACCAGTCTCTCACATACACTTCCATCAAAGCCTTGTAGTTTCCTCACTGATCCCACCTGCAGCTGACCACCCTCCCAGCAACAAGCATGACTGCAGCAGGTCCATCCACCCTCTTTTGCCCTAGGGAGAGAGGAGCAAATATCTTTTTTGCTGAAAACCACCCATTCTGCCAGCAGCGACCTTTTCTTTCTCTTCCAAGGCAGCTGCTGAGTTGTGAAAGAGCTGCGGTGCAGTGACAGCTATGAGAAACCAGAAGTCTATCAGTGGAGGAGGGGGCGATGCTGGTGGCCAGCGATAACCACCCATGGCGCAATGATAGCTCAGGCAGTTGGCTTTGCTTGCCCTCCACCCGTGAAAAACAGAACGTGGGAAAACTGCCTGGGAAAACCAGACCCTCTCTGAGCAGGGATGGGAAAGGCAACGGTTCACTTCGGTTCTGCAGAGATCCCCCCAAACCTGCCTGCTCACCATGACACAGAGGCTGGTCACCAGCAGCTGGCACTTGGTGGTCCTTATCCCGCACCTCAGTCCCATGGCAGCTTGTCCCCAGAGAGAGTTGCTGTTGTTCCCTCCAGCTCTTGATAAAGCCTGGGTTTCCACCAAAGGGAGGCATGGCCACAGCGGGGCCTCTCAGGAAGCGTAGTCCCCACCACGTGCCGATGGACCTCCTCCTGCCTGATTATTAAATCCTGTTTTGGGCAGTTAGCTTCTGCACAAGCTGTCAGTCAGCTGCTGTCAGCTCTCACACACAGCCAGCTAGGAAAGAAGGAAAGGCATACAGAAAAACAAACTTTCATGGAGTTTGGAGCACAGCTCCTTAAAAATTTTGAAACTGTTCAATCAAGAGTCAGTATCAAAACACCCTTTTTGACTTTCACTGGGATGCAGTTTTACTTAATCAACATTGTCAGTAACTTTTTTCTTTTTTTAATCTGCATAAATAGCATCTTGGGGAAAAGTTTAGGGACATGTTATTTAGAAAAAAAAAATAACCTGTTGTCTAAAGAAGAGATTAAACCCCTCAAACCGATCTGTGTAAGAGTTTTCTCTCCCTGTTTAAAACCACCCCATGGCAATAAGTTGTCTTGCAACAAGACTCATCACATTGGCTGAGTCTCTGCTAAAACTTTTATTTGCAGATAAGGGAATAAACTATGTTTGGTAGTATTTTATTCAGGAAAATGGCTATATGTAAATATAACCCCCTGCTCAGGAGACCCTCACTGTCCATGGACATTTTAACTCTGTCCTTTCCCCTCTCCTATCACTGAAGACTCCATGGACCCACAGCTACAGAAGACTCAGGTGACTTCTGGTCTTCAAAACCAGCTGTCTCCTGAACGCTTGTTTCTCAAAAGTAAAACACAAAGAAGCCTCAAGAACAACCTGGCCAAAATGAGCCTGAATGACTGAGTGCCTTAATCATCCTTAGTTTCAGAGCAAGACTGGTGGAAAATGGATGAAACAGAAGGCAAAGAAAGGGGATCAAAAAGGAAAACCATCCCACATGAGGAACTGCAGTTACAGGCAGATGCCAAAGAAGAAGGAGAGGAGTGAAAAAGGAAGGAAGATGAATTTATAGAGCAAAGAGAAGCAAGATAAAGTGAGTTGCACAAAGCAATGTGCACGGGAAAAAGCACGTAATGATTTTCTGACTACATCACTAGCTTTCTTGCAAAGTTTCTTGCAAAACATCTTGGTTGCAGCCTCCTAAGACGCCACTGAGAGCTGCCAAGGCCCTTGCCAAGAAGAGGTGTCTCCACGGCTCGCAGGTCCCTGCCCTAGGGGGGCGGTGCCTGATGCCCATCAGGAGAAACTGATGTACCCATGTGCAGACAGAAACCATCCTTCTCCAGCTACCAGCTGGAAACCACCTGAGAAAAAACAACAGATGGACAGCAGAGAAGGAGGGCAGTGGGAAAGGGACAACAGACTGGTGAGGCAGCTGATGCCCAGCAACCCATGTTTAGGAGCAGGATGCCTGGGGACAGGCCAGGTTGGGAAAATGCCTTATAAAAACAGTCAGAGCTAGGACTGCATCTGCCTGCAGAGCTGTGAGCACCCATCATTTCTTTTGGTAGTAGGGGACAGACGAAGGTGTCACCTGCATTGTCAAGGGAAGGAACCACTGGTATAAAGGCAGCAGGGCTGGTCGACAGGTGAAGTTACAGGTTAAATCTGGAAGGGCTGCAAGAAGGCACGAGAACAGTTCTGTCTTTAACACCAGCTAGGGCAGCCCAACTCAGGGCAACTCGGCCAGCCGTCTCACCTGCCCTGAGCACACCCGGAGCCTGTTTCACAGCGAGGGACAGGAGAAAAACCATGGAACCCATCTTTATTTCCCCCTAGACCCCAGTTCCTTCCCCAGTCCTACACGCCTGCCGCAGCAGCAAGACCTGTGCGAAGCCAGGTCTCACACTAGAGGTCCCCATAGGCCAGCAGAACCCCTTCCCGAAGGTCGGGATGATCGACGTGGACATCCTGAAGGGCAGTTCCCTCCCCATTTACACAAAGATATTCCCTTCCCTGCAGGAACCTCGCACCTCACCTCAGATCCACCCGACAGGTCACAAGATCGTCATCTACACCCCTTGAAAGGGGTCCTAGTCTTTCCACAAAATATGTTCTACCTCCTTTTGTCTCCATCCGTAAAAACAGGTACTTTCACTGACTCAGGGAGCTCTGAAAGCAGGTCTGTAACTTTAAACACCTGGTTTTAAACAGGTGTTTCCTTTGTTTTGCTTGAAAATGCCTACTCCTGAGGAGCTTGCCCATGTCTCCTGATGCTTCTCCCCCCTCCAGTGCTTGGTGCCCTGCCTTTGCTCCTGGTCCCTCCATTAGCTGCTCTGCTGTGGTGCTGGGCTCGGCAGTGGAGGGATTTTCTGCTGTTTCTCTTTTCTCTGTCTTACTCTCTATCCAATATAGGTATGTATCCCATACAGTTTTCTGTTTGGAGCAGAGCATATGTGGATTTCTAACATTAGAAAAATAACAAGAGCACCCAAAAGAAAAAGCAAAAAAAGAAAGTCAGTCCCTCACCCAAAAGAAAACAAGCATCAGTAGAGCTGGGATATTAAGAGGTTGGGCTGTGATTGAGAGAGGCACATTTGGTACATGGAAGAGCACTACTGAAGGGAGCACAGTGGGAGCCCGTGTGCTCATCTTACCTGTGCTCATCAACAAAGCAATCTGTACAACTTTCTATGGGATTAAACCTCCTCTGGGTGCTCACCTGCCTCAGCAGCTCTCTGCCCAGGGAGCACTGGTGAGAAGCAGGGTGTCCCCCCAGCCCCATCCCAGTGGGAAGAGAGGCAGGGCTGGTGGCATGCCAGGGAACCATCCTCACAGTCAGCATGTGGGCTGGATGGGACCATGGCTTTTCCAGCAAGACTCAGCCTCCTGCCTGCCCTGCCAGGTTTTATCAGTTGATCCCCTTTGCAAGAGCAAAACTTACCACTCTCAAATGCTATGCAAAAAACACAGGTGACCACAGCCCCTGCCTGTGGCTTTCTCCCTTATCTCTGGTTATTAGTTGGAGCATGGAAAGATGGTAGTGAGTCTGAAGATACTCCAGGGAGGACAGATGCCCTCTTCTTCTAGCCTTCTGACAGCTTGCAGATTTCTGTTATGAAAATATATACCAGCCTCCCCAGCTGCACAGGTCTCAGAAGGACATGCCACCTCATCCAGAAGGGTTGATCTGGAAAAGGGAACAAAGCCAGGTCATATTTTTTGCAAAGCTATAAATCTCCAACCCTCTTCTGAGCTAGAGGGAAATGATGGCCATGCTGTCACAGGGATGTCCTGAAAGAAACAGAGGGGCTGATGTATTAATATTGCATGGGATATACTTGGGATACTAAACAGAAATGGAGAGAAGAGGCTGATGCTAGTGCTTTCTTGACATCCACTTTTCTGGCTCTCCCTCTGTTGGTGCAGGCACCAGTGATGGAACAGCAGCACCCCAGACTCAGCTGCTTGAACTCTGTCAAAGCAGCAGGTAAGAGAAACTTGCCCCTTGGCTTTGGGGCACTGCTACTCATGATTCTGAGAAAGGATGGGCTGGAGGCAAGGAAGAGGGTGTTATCCAGGAGCCAAAACTACACCCATCATCCAGTCAGGACACATCTGTGCCAGGTCCTTGATGCCTCTCAGGAGCCTCCTCCTTTCCCAGCCCACAGCACCGTTAGAGAAAATACCTTTCCCGCACAGTAGAAAACAGCTCCAAATGTGGCAGATTTACAAGCATCAGTGGCTCAGCCCATTCGGTCCCTCAGCTACCACCCGTAACACAGCTGTATTCACCCTAAAGCTTCCTTGTAAATAAAACATGTCCATATCAAACTGCACTGCAGCCACAGGAATGATGGGAAGTCAGGGAGACCTCACAGCCTGTGTCTGCCTTCCTGGGCACATCACAAGGATGCATTGTAAAGGCTGCTTAGCATTCATATGGCACATACACACAATCAAAGCTAAAAATCAACTTTTAAACCCAGGGCCATCTCTCTCTTTTCAAGAAGGGAAGGAGAGGAGAAAAGGGGGAGGTGCTGGGCTTTGCCAAGCTTCAGATGCACCATACAACTCCACTGTGAATGGAAACAAGGCTGGCTGGAGGCTGCCTTGGAAGAGACTAAACCAGAGAGAAATCATAATATCTCCGAAGGACTGTTTTACTTATTATTTTCAACATGTGTGTCTGAAATACTCTAGTGATTCCCAGGCAATTTGAAATTATTATAGGTGAGCAAATAAAATGTCAGAAGAGTTATTAAAAATAGTTCATCAATTCAAAGAAAGATTACATTGGAAAAGAGCATAAGCTGAAGACAGGGAGTTCCCTTCAAAGAATAAACTCAAATGAACTTTTTTTCTCCACTGAAAGTAAAAGACGTCTACTCATTTCTCTAAAGCACGTCCCCCTACTCAAACTAAATTATTTTTTCTTTTCCACATGTTATCTAATTGTAGACTGCCCAGGAGCCATCTGTGCAGATGACAGACCTGAAGACACGACACGAACGCTGCTCCATCTAGCCCTGCTTCTAGCAAAAGCAACCTGAACACAGCCCAGCCTGGCAAACAGGGACTCACCTGCTCACCAAGAATAGGGCTGCTCAACTGCCCATCGCCCCTTATTTCTGGCATTCATCCTCTCATACCTTATTGCAACAGGACCTCTATTGCTTTCCACTAAGGGCCATAAAGTTTTGGCAAAAACCCCTGAAAAGTTCGTGTCAGCAGCCTGCAATGCAGGTACATTTGTACTGACCCAGCACCCCATCTGTGGCCTTCCCGCTGACACATGTGCCGAGTCAGGGGCAGTGCTTTGCTCTCACCCTCGGCAGATACAAGAACTAACATGTAGCATCAGGGCACAGAGGTCCTTTAAGGCAGAGCTCCCCTCTCTCTGAGAATAGTTTGGCCACTTTGCAGCACACTGGCCAAAGCCACACATGGCTGCAAGATGTCCATACCAACCATGCAGTTACCATATTTGCCTTACCTGCTCCAGGAGAGGAGAATTTCTTCTTCCCACTCTCTGGGGATGGGTAGCATATTGGTGGATGCTCTGTCTTTCCAGATAATGATCAGGAAGCTGATTGTGAACACAGACAGTGTTTAATGATGTCTTGTTCTACTGGATCTTACATAGTCATTAACTTTATAAAGAGATTTTAAATAAGATTGCACTTCTCTTAGTACAAGATGTACCTACCTAGCTTCCTTCAGACTGTCAGGAAGCCAACTGCACTGTTAAAAAAGTGTAAGCTTTTGTAAGCTGTGTGTTGTGCCCAGGCCCAGACCTGATGGCCACATCTGGCTGGAAACATGCGTCGTGATCAACAGCCCTGAAGCCAGTTTGGACAAGTCAAGTTCATCCCTGAGCTGAGCGTGGAATCACTGTGGCTGGAGGCTGCAGGCTCTCCCTTGAGATTGGGTTTACTGGTGTTTGAACTGCACGTTATTAATGAAAAAAAAATCCCTGTAGTTATTTTTGTATGATTAAAATCCAGTTATTACTCTTGAGTGTGGCTTTTTGATACATAAGGTTTTCTCTTGAAAAGTTTCAGGGACTGCAGCTTCCCCTTTCCTGTGAGAAGGGCTTTCAGCAGAAATTAAAGACGAGGTAATAAAATAGCATCGATATTATGCCACTGCACTAATGCCCTTACTGACTAAGCTATGGTTGACAGTGAGAGCAAGGGAAGCCCCCTGTGCTTTGTGGATGCTGAAGACAAATACTTTACATGGCCTGAGCCGAGCAAGCAGCCTGTGAATGCTTGCACTCACAAACATGTTCATAGGCACAAGCAGCTCCCCTGTGCTGCTGGGAACCCACCAGACAAAATGCTCCCATCTGCACCACACTCCATGAGCTGCTTCTCTCAGGTTAAATTGTTCAGAGAAGCTGTACAACTGCACGTTGGTTTTCCCCCAGGCCTACAGCGCAGCCAAGAATGTCTCCAAAGGCACCGAATTTGGGTGCTAAACCTTATGTGTGCTTGAGTGGAATTGCAAGAAAATCAAAGCGCTTGTAGGCTCCTTACTGTCACTTCCAGGAATTTCAGCCTGGCTGCCTGTGACACTGCAGTGGGGCTGGTTCCTGCAACCCACTGCCATTGCAGTGGATCCCCAGGAAAAATATCTCTCTTTCAACATGGTAGAGCCTTGCTGCTTCCTAAATACCCCACACAGGTACAAAAGAGCCCTCTCTGTGTGGCATCTAAAAATCGTGGATAGCTCTTTCAATTATCAGTTTTGGCTTAGATACACCCAAGGAGCAGCACCAGAGAAGTTCAGGGTAGCCAGGGGGATACAGACCCTTACTTTGATATCTGAATCATGCTGCAGAGCCTTGCTGGCACCTGTCCATGCTATGACAGCTCTGCCACTGGCATGCATACATCCCTGCTGCCAAGTTGCTGCCAGCAACACCAGCTTCGAGCATTTTCCTGAGATGGGGTTATGATCCCTCCCCAAAAGTGAAGCTCCGTGACTGAACTGCCTCAAACTTCCTGCCTGCATGGCTCTGGGTGGAGGGAGACCTGCAGAAGGCAACTTGCACTTCAGTTACACTAATTAGCAGCCGATCTAACCCCTCAGTTGGATAAGCACCCTCCACCTCCTCCTGACTGTCATGCTGAGGGGCCACACCAGCCCCAGCTTGGCAGCTGGCACAGGGGACATGACTGGTCCCACTGAAGCCAGTAAGAGAGCCTGTTTTAGCATCACATGGCTGGATTGTTTCTTTCGTTTTTTTAAGGCTGGGCAGGAGCAAAGTCCTGAGGACAGCACATCCCGAAGCTGTACTGAAGCTGAGAGTGGATGGAGCCCCTGGGCAGTGGGCTCATGTATTCCCCCTCCATCCACCCCATTTATTCAGCAAAACACTGTGCAAGTTATTTCTTCACACCAGCCTCTAGGACTCCCAACAGGAAGCTCCTTTTTCCTACCCATTCAATTCGGCCATCCGAAAGCACCTTACCCTGCTGCTCTTCCCACCAGAGCTGGAAGCAAGGCTTGCTTGATGGAGAGTCAAGAGGGACTCCTTGGCATGGCAGAGGGAAGCTGGTGTGCAATCCCTGAGCCACATAAGCTTTACATTTTCCTTCTCCTCTCCGTGCCTTTATCCTTGAAACTCCCACTGAAGCCCAAAAAGCTGGCCTGTGGAGAGCGGCCTTGGTAGGATGACTCACGCCACTGCTGTAAATTTTTGTTATACTTTTTCGGTGGATCTAACAAAGCAGAGCCTCTTTGCCTCTGTCAGACAAACTCACTGACTGCTCTGTGGGGAAAGCCCTGGGGGCAGCCGCGCTGTCGGGCCACTGTCACCCGCAAGGTACCCGGTTTTGGGAGGGGGCGGGTTGGTGGCACATCTGAAGGCACAGGACCCGGGCCTCCACCTCGGGGAGGGCACGGGGAATCCCGTCTGCTCGTGCGTGTCCGCTGCGGTGTGTGGAGGAGGCGGAGGGGGGGAAGTGGGGGAGCAAGGAGCCCCTCCCTCGCCCCGAGTGATCGTAACAACTAAATTAAAATAAAATGTTAAAAAACTACATGGGCAGAGGCGGTGATTTAAGGGGAAAGTTGCAGCGGGCGGGCGAGGGGGGACAGGGAGCCCTGAGGGGCAGGGACGGGGACAGGGGGAGGAAGAGGAACAGGGATAGGGATAGGGATAGAGACAGGGACAGGGACGGGGATAGGGATAGAGACAGGGACGGGGATAGGGATAGGGACAGGGATAGGGGCAGGGACAGGGATAGAGACAGGGACGGGGATAG
>JAWWTY010000156.1:15900339-15933199 GCA_035222235.1 Margarornis squamiger
CGCCGCTGCCCCCCGCCGCCCCCCGCGGCCGCCGGCGGCCCGCCTCCCCCGAGCTGCTGCGCTGCAAGCGCCGCCTGGCCTTCGCCGCCCTGCCGGGCACCGGGGCGGCGGCGGCGGCCGCCGTGGCCCGTCGGAACGAGCGGGAGCGCAACCGCGTGCGCCTCGTCAACCTGGGCTTCGCCGCCCTCCGCCAGCACGTCCCCCACGGCGCCGCCAGCAAGAAGATGAGCAAGGTGGAGACACTCCGCTCCGCCGTCGAGTACATCCGCGCCCTGCAGCGGCTCCTCGACGAGCACGACGCCGCCGCCTCTTTTCCCGACGGCCGCGGGCGGGTCGCCGTCGGGGAGGTAGGCGGCGGCGGCGGCGGCTACTCCTCCGCTTCGCCCTCCTTCGCCTCCTCCGTGCCCGGCTCGCCGTGCTCCTCCGAGGAGAGCGGCTACGACGCGGCGCTCAGCCCCGAGGAGCGGGAGCTGCTGGACTTCACCAGCTGGCTGGGGAGCTACTGACCCGGCGGGAGGTGAGCGGGCAGCCGGAGGGCAGGGTGGGCCGCTCTTTCCCCTCCGGCGCTCGGGGCGGCGGGGCACGGACCCACCGGGGCTCTCCTCGCATCTCTCCGCAGCCGCGCTCAGCCCGCAGCACCTCGGCGCCCGCGGTCTCCGCAGCAGCCGGCATCCCCCCTGAAGTACTGCCCTCCTCCCCGGCGGGACCCCGCTGGCTGCTCTTCTCGCCGGGTTCACCCGTCGTCTTCGGGTCGTGGAAAGTGCAATGGTGTAACTCACTGCGGGGCCCCGCAGAGTCTCCTCCTGCCCGCCGGGAGCTGCCGACCGACGGAGAGAGAGGGTGCCCGAGCGAACCCGCTTCCCCCCGCCGCTGCTGTCTAGTGCTGCTTTGGAGGGGTGGAAAGGAAAAGAAGAAATTAAAAACACTTGATGCTTCCTTGTTTCTGGAGGGGGAGGGAATTTTTTATCATGTCAGATTCTATTTTATATGTAACTTGAACTGCCTGTGGGGACACTGGTGTATGAAGACGTATTTTTGTACAAGAAACCTTAGAGGAAAGGGGTGAAAAGACGGTTCTATTTTTAGCAAGTCCTATTCACTTTTTCTTGAACACTGCCAGCTAGAATGTTTTGGGAACATACACAGTGTAGATAAAAAGGTGTTTGTTTGGGTTTATTATTATTATTATTCTCTCCAAACACTTCAGTAAAAGACTGTAAAGTTATGTTATATTTCAACGTGGTGTCTGAGTTTGCCTGCTGTGAAGGTCCACCTCTTTGAAAAGAGAAGTTTTTTTTAAAAAAGTAAATGTATTGAAGGCATTTTTGTATGCACTTGCTAGGATTTCTTAAGTTGTACATATGCAGTTTTTAAAAGATTATCATATTTTATGTAAATTGACTTTATAAATAAAAATCTATTTATAAATGGCTTCAGGACTTTAAGAGACATATATTTGCCAGAAATGCCCAAGGTAACTAATTGTTGCCTGAAGGGGTGGGAAAGGAGAATAATAAGCGACAGCACAGAGAGGCAGGTCTCCTGGACCAGGTTTCATGTGCAGAAGGGAATAAGGAGCAGCATAACAATCTCCAAACTTGCCTTTTTCCCTGCCCCCCCCACCCCATTCAAATTTTATGAACTCAGCACTTGGAGCAAGTACTGCAGAGATGGTGTATGGGGAGCTGCAGATCTGTGTAGGAGACAAGGCAGGTTCAGAGCTGATAAATCCTTTCCTGAACATACAGAAGGTGCTGCTGCAGGAGGCTGTGCTGCCCTTGCCTACAGTGATGGGAGAGTCATGGGAAGGTAAAGAGGAAGTGGGTGTCTGAAGTTTGTTTGTCTTGGCACCTACTCTGAGGAGATAGGTTGGGATGCTTTTATTCAGGGGAGCAGCATCTCCAAGAACAGCATTGTCAGTCAAAACCCACACATAACCAAGTGTCCCACTCTGTCCTACTCTAACTTCAGTTGCATGTATATATTCTTTATCTAAAGGCAATGAGCAAGCATGAATTGCTCCTTAGAAACTATTGTCAGACTCATAAGCTCTGTGCATTACCTTTGGGCTCATGCTGAAGATCTGCTTCAGTGGAGGTGAACCAGATGTAAGGCTCCGTGTCTTTAAGGTAAGACTGCTGTGAAACAAAACACAGTGATGATGGCATGAAAAACTATGGCACAGACTGTTAATTCCCTTAAATAGCTCTAGTGAATGTTATGAGTTGAATGGAGCAAAATGGGCTGGCCTGGAGAATATGCTGAATGAACACAAAGCAGAAAGGGTTATTAAAATTGACCTGCTTTACAGGACTGCGTGTATAATCTCTGCTGTTTTAGTACTGGGAAGGTAGAACTTTTCAGGAGTATCACTTAGCAATCCCAGATTCAGTGACTGCAGTGGATGCTCTGTAATCCAGATATGAAAGAGTATTCTATATATATGATTCAATTTGAAGAGGAAAAAAAATATTCCCCAAAACAAGCCATGGGAAAATGAAGGCTCTAACAGCAAGTAGCATTTAGGAGCCTGCAATTAAAAGCAATAGTTACTGTGCTTCAAGTTCATTCCCTAATCAAAGTTGCTCTAATAAACAGTCCATTTAAAAGGCACTGGGAATTAAGTGCTTAATAAATTGCTTGCAAAGATATTACCCTTTACGGCTCTTCAACAGTCCCACAGGTAGGAGCGAGAGCTGTGAGCTGATGTGGGCATTAAGAGATCGGCTGTGCTTAGCAGCATAGGTGGGGCTGGTGGAGTGGGGGAGTAATGTGGTACCTTTCCCCAGGGTGGGTTTAGGGGCTTTAGCCTCACTGATGACCTCCAGAAAATCAGTCAGGCATAAACACATGCAGATTCCTACATACTTACTCTCAGCCTAACACAGTGTCATCTTTTCCGAACAGTTTAGAAATCAGGACTGCTGCATTCATCTGCACAAGTGTCCCACTATGGCAGAATCCATTTGTTTAGAGCATGTTACTACTTCTTGGCAGGGTGTTTGTTTTCCTTCTTTAGGAGCACTGATCATTTTAGTCTTTCCAAAAGCAATATTTAGCTCTCAGTCAAGTAACTCCCAGCATTGTTACCATGTTCATCTGATCACCCAAGATACTGTTGCAGCCACATTGAAGCAGCATCAACTGTAACTGTATTGGCAAGAAATTAGCTGTAAACAGTTTTCACTTAAGCAATATTAATACCTGGGGGGGAATGAGCTTAGTCAGCATCACAAGTTACCTTAATATTGTCGGCCAGTGTTTCAGTAGAAACTAAATGGGGAAATCAGGAAGGTACAATTTACTTTAAAAAAACCCTCACAGAAGTCATGAGTCTTCTAAACAGATGAGGGGAAAGAAGGTGCAGTGAGAAGGATGTATGCCTGTTTTAAAAACACAAGATCAATGGAGGGACTCCTTTCCCCAACCATGGGCATAGTGACAAGTCTAGCAGATTCTCAGATCAAGCTGCTACACCAGAGAGAAGGGTATTGAATCATTCTGCCCTTTGAAGAAATCATTAGGGAGGATGCAAGGTAGGTTCTTTGGCAGTGGCAGAGACAGCAGGCACCTTCAGCCAGCCCAGCTAACTCCTCTTCAGTGGAAGCAGACTGCATGGACCCTGTTGAGAAGACTTCTGATGCTAAAAACTCACACCTAAGTCTCTCTGCTGCGTTTATGCAAAATAGTGCCAATGGACTTGGAGATAAAAGCCTTTGACTAGGAGAGTCATTTGTTAGCTGCAAGAGTAAGAGCACACCTGTCTTCTCAGCCAGGTGCTTCCCCTGCCTGGGGAAGCCACCTACACCTGATGATGAGACCCTCAGTGTCTGGGTTAGCTGCCATCAACTAAGAGCTATCATGAGGGCTTCCAGGAAGCCTGGGTGCCTGCCTAAACTGCTACCCAAAATTCTTGTGGCAGGGATGGGGAATACCTCTGATGAGCACATCATTTCTCTTTAGATGTGTAACTAGAAACTCAGTGCCTAAAATGGAAACTGCAGCTTCCCAGCAAGACACAAACCTAGCCCTAAGGTACAGGGCTGCAGGAGACTGAGATAGTCAGAATCAGGAAATAAAAATATGCTGAGGAATTCTGAGAGTTAAGGAAAAAAAAAAAAGTCTGAGGACACCAGTAAGCAAAGGCTTGTGCAGCTACAAAGCACGTTCTCTAAACCTCTCATATCTACATCCACCAATGGTTCCACCATTAGAAACCCATGGATTCCTATTTTTCTAAGCAGCATTTCACAGGTCACAGACATGTCTAATGAAGCAGAAACTAGTTGCAGGATGGTGTCAGCATTAGCTGCCCCCACTCCTGGGCTGAAAGAACCCTTCAAGTTTCAAGCACAGTCCCCTCCGTGACATTTTTTTGTTGCTCAGACTGAAGCTTTTCTTGTTATCCAAAACACATAAGGCCCAGCACATGGTAAAAATAGTTCCATGCATTATTGCCCAGTACTGTTTAAATGATGTCACCCCTCATAGGCAACCTTGGATTCTGTTCCGTGGCTACACTCCTTCCAAATTTCTTCATATGCTATTAAAAATAATTTTGAAGGAAAAGCCTATGCAGCCTTCTTGAAGGCTTGTGCACCATGGAGAAGACCTAGGTAGCAGGCCAGAAGGGTGCTCTGCAGCATCTCCATGGCAGGATGGCATTGCTGGTCCTCCGTGCACAGAGAGTGGCTTCAGCAGAACCCCAGCATCACAGGACCCTCCAGGAGAGCCCAAGGGAAAAGGGCTTTCTCCTGTTCCTGCCACCACAAGGTATCACCAGCAAATACCTGCTTCACCACAGATTGTCCTGCAGAGAATAGCCCACTGTTGGTTTCAGTGTGTAGCAACTCACTTTTACATTAACACCTCGTAAAGATCTTGTTAGGGACCAAGTAGGGCAGGCATCGAGGCACGGTCCTGCAGATCAGTTTCCTGCTACCTCCCGCCCTGTCTGCAAGGAGCCGCCGCCAAGAAGATACTTGTCCTGCCAGCCTTTGGTGTGCGTACCAAGGCTTTTCTCCTGCCACGGTTTGTGGGCAGACGGCTGTGTGCCGGGACTAGTCCCGAGGTCATTTCACTCTTTTCATGCAGGTCACAGAATAGCTGGTTAACAGTAACAATTTTTCAGTCATTTCTTATCTGGATTGGATGTGGCCCAGGAGCCTGGGAGGGTGTGTAGTTAAGAGCAAAAGGCAGCCCCTTGCACAGCTGATGGCCCACAGAGCTGGCCTGGCTTTGTCCAGTCTGGGCATTGGCCAGCAAGAGTTCGATTTTCTTCCCAGAAACTACAATCAACAAAGCATTAGCCAAAGGCATACCTGAGAGTAATGGGACTAATAACGTTAAAGCAACACCAGCTGTAATCACAAGTTAATGTCACACCCTTAAGAGGCTATCAGGCAGTATAATAAATTACTTAGAATTCTGCGGACACCATGAACCCTCCCCTCCTTTTGAGCTTTGTGCACACCCTGGCACATATGAACAGAGGAGCTCTGCCAGGTGCTTTCAGAGTACCCTTGGGACCTCACCACAGGTCTTCTCAAGCCAGGCCCTGGGGCTTGCTCTTTGGAGAAATGAATCAATGCTCCTGTAGCTGTCTGAGGACATGGAGGGGTTTTAAACTTACAGGTGTTCAGTCTTTCTATCATATCCAACTACTCTCTTCCACAATATTAAAGATCTACTCAGATGATGGTAAAGGTAGTACAAGAATGAGAGAGGTGATGCAGTTAAGGCACTTCAGAATGAGAGGGGCTGGTTTGCACCTCTGCTGTCACCATCATCAAGATGGGAAAATTGAAAGGAGCATAAGCATCCTTACCTTAGGGAAAGTGTTGCAGAAACACCAGAGACTGAAATTTCTACTGTATTTTAAATTCAGAGTCTCTCCTGTTCTTGAGAGCCTACAATCAGACAAAGAACATTGTTCAGATCAGGATGACTAAATCCTCATTTTCTGCGGAGTACTGCCTGCTCCCTCACTCCTGTTGTCACCTCTCTTTTGTCCCAGGACATAACCAGGTGGCAAAAGAATAAATCAGTTGAGCCCCACAAGTCCTATCACAGCCATGCTACATACAGGTGAGGCAGGAGAGAGATCCTCAGAGCAACCCCAGCCAGGTGGTAGGCTCCAACACCAGCATCCACGCATGATGAGCAGGAAAAACCCAAGACAAGGCAGACATTTATTATCTGCCCAAGTTATCAGTGTTGTTGTATAAGAGATGAGAAATAAACAGTCACACAGAGAAACAAAGAAATTAAAAGGAGAAGCAAGTGTCAGAAAGTGGCCAGCAGTGGAAAGCAGAGTAAATTAAATCAGAGCAAGAAGCACTGAGAAATGACTTCAAGTATTAGTCTGTGACACTCCCACCCCCCTCTATAAATGCTATTGTTTATGGGTAGATGTTAATAACATCAGAGTTATAAACATCAGAAAAGGAGAAACTTGTGGTAAAGCAATTGTTTGGCTGCAGGGATCAGGGCAGTGCTTCAGGCTTTGACCTGCGAGCATCCACCTTGCTGCTGGAGAAGCCTCAGTTCTCTCCTTTCTTGATCTCCTTTCATCTCCTGGCCTCAGCCCCAGCACTTAAAGCCTGCAGTACAACAGTTACCCAGTCGCCAGACCCAGTAAATTGTGCTTGCTTTTTAAGTTGTTTGTTTTTTTGGGTTTGTTGTTCTTTTGAAGGGAAGAAAAACCAACAAAGAGGCATGATAGCCCGAAGGGGAATTTTCTGTTAGTCACTGCCAAAAGAATGACCAATTTGTAAGTGAAATGTTGACACTTTTATAACACAGCAAATATCATTGCCTTGAGTGAAGCACTTCAAGATTTTTTTTTGTAAAAAAGATGAATTTCGTCAGGATGTTAAACACTAGTAGGAAGTGTTGCAATACTGTAACACATTTTCCCTTTCACTCTGTTTCCTGCATACAATTCTTTCAAAGCTCTACAAAGGAGCCACAGTCACTTTAGCAGAACCATACACAGAAAGAGCAGGTGAAACCCCATGGGTAAATAAAAATCTAGCTTAAAAGTATTAGTAAATACCATGATCCTTTTACCAGCAGAGTACCTGCAAAGCCCTCTGCACAGGCTGCTAACTCCCACATCCCTGGCACCAGCCTGCCTTCACCATGGGCTCACTTACATTGAAGGGAAGCCAGCTGGTGTCAGTGGAAGTAACTGGTCCTCTCAGTGAAACACCTGCATGTGATTCTGTGCCAAGGGTGCTTCTGTGTCTTCTACTTCTCCTCATTCAGGAAACACCTGGCACCTGAGCAAAGTGGGCAATGCAGAGAAGGTGAGAGGTGCTTTAAGCAGCTTGAAGTTTGCAGCACACACTGTCTTTGGGTCTCATTTGAATGGAGGCAAGGATGGGGACCAGGTCTGGGTGCACCCTGGCACAGCTCTGCACCGCCTCCTTGCCTGATTCCTGCTAAGCCTCTCTCCAGTGGCCTGCATGCCTGTCCCAAAGGCTGCATCCCTGTATGCTGCATAGACCTGGAGTGCTGCTGAGATAGTTTATACCCTTTGGTCTTTGGTCTTGCTAGAGGACAGCCAGTAAAAGGAGGTGAGAGCAGAGAGGCTTTTGAAGTGGGTAGACCACAAAGCTCATTTAGGATGCATACACCACCAAAAAAAACCCCAACCACCAGACAGTAATAACTTCAAAACAGTGCTGACTGGAGTTGAAAACAGCAATGTACTGGCAGAAAAACTAGTGCCTAAGCCAAGTTCAGACGTGGTATAAGCTGAATTTGACTGTTTATGATGCTGAAGAGAGCTAATGGTTGCCGGCAGGCAAGTCTTGCTGTTAAAGAGAAGCACGCAACTTGCTAAAAGGACCTCTGAGCACTCTTTCAGGCCTAGTAAAAATCATAATCAATCCCCTTTCTGCTGGAGAAAGCAAGAGCAGTGTCATGTTTTGCACATCCTATGGGTGGTTGGGCCTGAGCTACATGGACAGGACCTTTGGTGGGATCTGGGATATAGGACACTGGCTGCACTTGGTGTACACATTGCAGAAATCATGCAGGGAAGCAGCAGAGAGCTGGAGAGGGTGCAGAGGAAGTGGGCTTCTGGGGCTACTGGGGACACAGACCAGGGCAGGGGGCCAGACAGGCTGCCTGCCAGTTGTTTTCTTCTGCTGCATTTGAGCAGACAGGATTTGGGACCATTCCTTGTGAGTAAACCGTACAGCCATCTACACTGTGCTGCAGCCTCGCCATCCCAGCATTTCACCCCTGTGAGCCTTGACCTGATAAAGTAGCATCATCACCACATTGGTGCACCACTGCCTTGTATGGGATACAATAGCCAGGACTTGCAGCTGCTCTCTTCAGCCACTGCAGAGGGCACTTGGGACAGAGACAGCAAAAAGCAGCTTAGGCATCATGAAGGTGCTCAGTGTAGGCTACTTCATCCTGCCAGAAAGCCGTGCTGCATGGATGGATTAGCCGTGGCTCTGGAGAGAGCTTCTGCATAGCCAGGTCATGGTTTGTGAAGCATGCTGGCCTGGACACAAGCAATCTAAACAGCTGTATAGCTCTTTACCAGCAAATTGTTATCATCCAGAAGAGTTAAGTGTAAAGTGAATTTCTTGTGTTAATTTATTTGGGCCCATTTAAATTTGTTTTGTTCTAGTTTAGTAAGAGAAGTGCCTTGAGACTTCTGTTGCAGAGCTGAAATAACTCACTTGAAGCATTGCTTGTTAGTGAGCGACAAAGCAAGTTACAAATTTCCAACAAGTTTTCAGCTGAACATTTGGGAAGCTACTATTTTGTCAGAGCTGGTGAAGTTATTTATTGAAAATAATCTAAGTGGAGAATTTGTTTCTGCTTTCTTTCCCCTGATAATTTATTGTCTGAATTGAGATTTTTTTCCATATAGCTTTTCTTTTTTTTTTTTTCAGTAAAAAAGCAGGTGCAGTTAATAAAGATTTTAAAAGTGCAGCATTAGTGTTACAAAGTAGTCCATTTTGGGAGTTGTTGAATGGAATTTCATTCCAAAATGTTGAATATTTTATTGAGATTGCCAAAGACCTTTATGGTCAAAACCTACAGCAGACCATGTGCTGAAGTAGAGACTCCACTTTGGGTCGACTTGGTTTAAAGTCTCACTTTTCTGGAAATTTTGAGGCACCTCTGAATTACAGATACAAAAATATACAGTGGTGACATTGAAGCTACCAGAAAAATTCTGGGCTCTGCTTTTGTCTTAACAAAATGCTAGCACGTCTGTGTGAGAAAAAGTCAGGTGGTCAGCTGAAAAACAGCAGGTCGGAAGAAATAACAGATGGGGCATATGTGGAGGTATCGATGTGTGGGACAGCTTGCCCCCAAACTCCTCCAGCCATGTGGAGAGCCTTGATGCTCCAAAGCATCTCAGAGGGCAGGATCTGTCTGGTGTTAACAGCCCTGAGCACTCTCTTCCTAAGATTCAGCCCTGCCATAGGATTTGCACCACACAGCTTAGGGACCAGAAAACTGCTGAAACACAGACGTCATGGCTTGTGTGTAGGGAGGGCTTCTCCTCACAGCGTCCCCCCGCACAAGCCCATTTTCTCCACTGCCTTTGGTCTTCCCCTCCCCACCTCTACTTAAAATTAACTTTGCATCATATATCACCCTGCTTTCTTCCTCAGTGCTTTCGCCATGGGAGAAAGCTGGAAGTGGGAGGTGGAGCATGGGGAGCAAAGAAAAAAAAGAAAATGGAAAATATGGAAGAAAGTGAGAGGCTGAAGAGGGAGGAGAGGAGAGGGGGAGGAAGGGTTTGAAAGGGTTAGTGAGGGACAGGGGCAGAGTGGCCCCCGGCTGCCTCACATTGTGCCTCACTCTATCCATCTAAATAAAGGGACCATCCTGACTTGTGTCCCAGCTGGGAGGGGTTTTGTTGCCTTTCGGGTTTTGGTGTCGACCCCTCCCCCTCATCTCTTCCTTTCCTTTCCCTTCACTCCCCTCTTTTATCCAGACTTCATCAAAGTGCCCCGTCTCCGTCTCCTCAGGCCTTTCCACCCCCTCCCTGGAGGCACAATGTCCCCTTTTGTGGCCACCTCCCAGATGACCTTTTCTGCCTCCTTATCCCCATTTATCCCTGTGCCTCCGGGTAAATAAATCCTGAGGCGAGGGGAGAGTGGAAGCTGGGAAGCACAGTACTGGCCCCTGGGGCAGATGCTTCCTTTTTTACAGTCCCACTAGCCCCAGTAAGGCAGGGTGACACCAGAGGAATGAGTATGGAAAAGTTATTAGGGGGTGGCATTGTGTGCCAGGGAGGATCAGCCTGTCCAGCATCACATAGCAAGGTGGAGATGCAGACAGCTTTTGCAGATTTGGCCCCAAAAGAGAGTGCATCCCTTTTCCACCTTATATAAATGTTCATGGCAGCTGGCCCTGTTGAAAGGGCAGAGCCAGGCTTGGGTTGGGGTAGCCAAGGGCACTTGCACATGGGTGCAGGGGCCTTTGAGAAGCAAATGTCCAGCTGCAGCCTGCACTGGGGATGTTGGCTAGAGGAGAATAAAAAACATTTTCTGCTGCAGCAAGAGCCTACTCACAGGTCATCCTGTTGTGCCTGGGGGCTGCTCACGTTTCTCCTAGCTTTTCTCTCCCCTGTATGTTTTCCTTTGGTTCCTGCTGGTTTATCCATCTTTATTAGTCTCCGCTCACTCTGACAGAGCTCAGTCACCTGCCAGGGCTGTGGCCCTGCAAAGGAGACATTGGCTTTCCTGGGCGCAGGGGATGGTGGTGCAGTGGAGTCCCTTCAATGAGCACCACAAGCAGTCCCACCACTCTTCTTTTTCTTCCTCAGGTCACTAGAAAAACACCCCTCTGCCCGGCCAGCCCCTTGCTTCCCTGCAGGCAGATGGGCAGTGAGGCAGCACAGGGCTGTTTCTTTCCCACTTACCAGGCAGGGATGCATCTGCCCATGGGAAGCTGAATCTGTGTTAGGACTGATGATGGCTTTGGACAGGGTGAGGAAGGTGATCATGTTCACAAACGTTTCTAGTAGGTTATTTTCCTCTTGAAAGCAACCATCTGTTGCACTGGGCTCTCCTTGCATATAACTTTTGAAGGCACTGAAGGTATTTAGAAATGTTGCCCTGTGCCTGGTGTAGCTGTGCTAGACAACCAAGAGGCTCACGGCTCTGATCCACTCACCACCGCCAAGAAAGCATGCCTAGGGCTAAAGCTCTGTGTTAAATGGAGCCAGCCTTTTCCTCTAGGACACTTAACAGCCATCAGGACCTCCAAGAGAAGGAAAACATCTGTGCCCTGAAGTTTTTACAGTGATATTTTCTTTTAGAAAATCATGAGCAGCTCTCTGCTGTGAGTCCCATGTTTCTCAGTCCCACCAACCTGGCACATGTTCCTGAGCCCTCACAAACTGCACTGAAGAATGATACAGCACTTCAGCTGTGCAATCCCAGTAAAAACCTTTACTTTGCATGTCTGATGCTTTCAGGCCTTGACATTCAAGCGGATGCACTTGTGACAAGCTCTGCTCCAGCTGTGCACGCTGGCTGCCCCAGAAAAGCAGGGCCAGGGTGGACACATGAACACCCTCTGTCCCCTGAGGAAGATGGCAATATCAGAGAGGGCTTGGGTGGCTCTGCCTGGCTGAGAATCTGGTTTGTATTACTTCACCATCTTTATTTGTAATGGGAAAGCTCAGATCCACACAGTGTCCCAGGTTGTCTGAAATGGAGAATTCTCCACTCCAAAGTCCTAGTCTCCATGTGTTTCAGATCTTATTTTGGCTGCCCAGGGTGATACAGTCAGATCCCAAATTAGCCTCTTATAATCTAAATTGAATTTAGACCCAGAAAATCCCCAGCTTTCAGATGTTTCTGGTTACACAATAACCCTGGCTCTTCTTCTCAGGGGAATGAAATGGCAGGATTTTGAAATTCCTTGTTGGTTCATGTTTGCATATAAATGCTGATTTTATCTTTTCTGTACACAAGGTAAACACAAAGCTGTTTAACAATAATGTTACCGTTGAAACATGCAGCCAGGATGGCAAAACAACCCTGACTTAAAGATGTTTCCAGACCCAAGGACCATGCCTGCCTTCACACAAAGAAGCTGTCTGCTCCAAGATGCCCAGCCCACCCTCATCCCTGTTTATGCAAGATCAACAGCCAGGTTTCATTAGGCAGTAGTAAGATCCAGAAATAAAAGTCGGGTGGTGATGACAAAAGATATCGATTCACCCAGGCAGCCTAAGCCAGTGAGCAAGCCCAAGTGCAGGTTCCTGATGGAGCTGAATTTTTCTGTAGACCCTCAAATATGTGAACGATGCTGGAAATGTCCAGACCCACTGCAACTGAGCAACTATGGCACTTACTTTAACTGGGACTTATATCTCTTACAATGCTGGTCTACACCGGGAATGTAATTCAAATTAAAATAAACATTTAAAGAAATTTAGCTATCCATGATTAACTCTCTGGGGAAAACTCATGCTAAGAGATGCTCTGTGCGAAAGAACTAAATGCAGTCATGGCCAGGAGCAGATAAAGGAAGACATGCTGTTGGGAGGAGATAGCTGTCATAGAGTAAGTTAATTCAGCATAAGTCCTGATTTACAGAGCCCTGCTAGAGGATCACAGGTGGATATACTTAAAAAAACCAACCCTGTCTACAAAGCCTGACAAGGCTTAGTTATGGAAAGAATAATGTAAAAATCAAACAAAAGCACTTTTTCTGATGATTTCTTCTTTGTCAGTGGATGTTGCAGAAACTCCATTTAAAAGTCAACAGTCTCTGATGAAAGAGGCACTATTGGGTGTAGTGGGAGGGGATAAAAATCCAGCCCAAATATCTCCCTTCAGCCATCTAGGAGTGTGGTGTCTACCTTAAGTTAGTCATTTGCCTAGTCATCTCCTTTAGCAGCCCACGAAGACAGAGGCATTTTCTGAAAGCAATTCATTCTGCTTGCTGTAGGATGACTACTTGACATGGGATCAACTGCCCCTGGGTGATGCCTGACCCTCCCAACATCCATAGGTGGGTCTGTGGTGAGTAAATGCGTCAGTCGTAGCCCGCTTTAGGTGGTCACGGGTAGAGGAGTTGCCTCTTGCCCTATATACCTGAGTGTTCATGAAGGCTGAGGCACTTTCACCCATCCAAAAAGTTGTCTCTGAAATAATACCTATTCACTCTAAATTTCACTGAAGTCCAGGTTGCTGTAGATTCCAGTGGCCTTTGAATTGTGTCTATACTATCTGAGGCAGTATCAGAAATGGACCCCACTTCATTGCTGGAGGTCACCATACCTGACCTACAAAATGGGTCAGACTGAAAAAGTCCACAGCCCTGTACACTGGACATCAGCCCTTCATCTTTAAATGACACAAAATGCATCCAGCATTGGGTGATCTGTTTTTCATGTACCAGGAGTCATACAAGTTTCAAATGCTATTGCTTTTGACATCGCAAGAGAAATATTTAAAATGTCACACATCTGTTTAATGGGAAACAATTTAAAAAGTGAACTTGAAGGATATTCCTGTTAGAAACCACACTTTCCTTCTCATTGCTTTGGAAAAGAGGCTTCGGAGAAGGACTGGTGTGTGCACATGTTCTTGAGGCTGTAACTCCTGTGTCCAAAGCAAGAAGGTGGGAGGAAGAAGAAAATTGAGAAATGTCACATCATTTAGTAACGTGAGTTGTTCCACAGCCCATGTCAGAAGCAGTTGCGGTGGGACAAGCACAGCATCCCAAGCCTTCTGGCACAGCTGCCTGAGCCAGGCCCATACCTCTGCAGTGAAAAGCACAGCTGGCTTCCTTAATGCAGCAGGTTCCATCGCAGTGCGTGAAGCCCTGCTGCATGCCCCAACTATCATTTATAGCCAGGTAGGCAACACTGATGCAAATTTCATTACTACAGACAGAGCCTCAGCCTGTTTAGAAATGTGAGCAACAGCTAGGATCAGTATGAAAGAAAAAAATATATTAAATTGTCAGGAATGATAGAAAATGCACATGTTGGTATCTTGTCTTTAAATGGATTCATTCACACAAGCTCCTCATCTGACCTCACTTGTGTGGCTTTTGCTGCCTTCATTGTTTCTGTAAAAACCTCAGTGATTTCAGTCCATAAAGAAGATGGAAACTTTATTAATTGCCTTACTGGCTGCAAGACAAGCCCACCCCTAGCTTGCCTTGAGCCCTCCTCCTTGCCAGAATCCTCAATCCTTATCCCCCATTGAAAGCCGAGAGCAATTTTACAAAGCTGGAGATATCTTCCCTCTGCCTCCGCTCCTGCCCTTTGCATTGCAGAAGGGCATGTATATATGGCACAAGAAGTGAAAGGACAAATACTTCTTTAAAGCAACTTCTCTTCCTTTAAAGAAGCTCTATCATATATATTTTAATGTGGGTGAGCAGATGTGGCTGTTCTATATCTCCCAACCCTAGCTGGTCTGGTCACTGCTCGTGTCCTGGCACCCTTTCCCTGTCCCCACAGTTCTCCTACCTCCCCCCCTACCCCCTGCTTCTGCCTTACCTCCAGCCTCTCTGGGCAGTGATTAATGGTGCCCATCAATCAGGCACCACTGCGATGAATGCGGCAGGCAGTTTGCGATTAACCTTGGAGAACCTTGTCCCTGCTCTCCCTGGTCACCCCCCTCCAGAGCCCCCCACTGAGATTATCGGGTGAAATGAGGCGGGATGTGTATGTACTGGGGGTGGGCTCTGGAAAACAGGTCCCCTCGTCCTTTCATATTGAAATGGTGAGGTCTCAATCGCTCCTTTGAACTCTGTTTGAAGGGGTAAAAAGGAAACCCAAACCCCAGTGTTTTCCTTCAATAATGCAGGAGGGAACCAGGACTGGGACAGTCAGGGCTAGTAACAACAGTAGTGCCAAAAGGAGTTGGCTGGCCTGCCTTGAGCGAGAAGAGAAAATGTAAAACCATGGAGCAGTTACCATAGGGGACAGTTTCACTTGACCTCCCCTTGTTTTCTCTCCTGTCTGGGTAGCAAACTCTGTCTTTTTTAGTGCTGTACCAACACAGAACGGAGTACAGTCCTTGCTTTCAAGAAGAGATGGCAATGATTTCTTGGTTTATTATAACGTCATTTTAATGGGTTTAACTGGGATTGTTCATCCCTACCACTGAAGGAGGGTGAAAAGGGAAGATGCTCCGATTTCTGCCTGTGCCAAGTGCTTATATCTGGGCTTGCTCTGCTGAACCAGACTGACATCCTTGCAAACACCAGTGTGCACCTTGCGCTGCGGTTTGGCACACTGCAGCAGGCTGAGGAGAAAAAACTAAGGAGGCCACTTGAACTACACCTGCACTTAACACACAGCATTTCACTGCCATGCTCTGTGTTAACACAGGGTGTTTTTGATTTGAAGATGTTCAAGGCCAAAGTTTACACCTCTGGTCAAGAGGGTTTGCTCGCCTGCCTGTGTGGTAGTGGCTCATTGCTGGGGTTAGTATTTCTTAGACAGGCAAGACTATGAGTTCAAGGCCAGCATCCAATTGGTCACACACCAGCTGCTGCAGCAAGGTAGGATGTGAAACAGCCAACATCTTAAGTAGAGGCTGACTAGATACCAACCCAGGGCTTGTAATACCAGGAGGAAACTCTGGTGAGGGAGATTATGCTCCAGCAGGTTGGATACATTTCTGCTTTTCCCCTTTCAATAGTCCTGAGTGCTCCCTCATTTGCTTATAATCATCAAGAGGCTTTGTTGGTAAGAAATAAAGCTGCACGTGCTCCCATTAAAAGCTCATGGGGCCCTTTTAACTTTTGTCCCTTGCAGATAAGGATGCAAATTAACAAGCCAACTTCAATTAATAGCCAAATCCCTTTCAAGAAACCGCCTCATACTCAAGCATTTCTGAAAGGGGATTTTATCCAATATTTGTCTCTTATTTGAATGGACATTATGAACATTTTGAAATCTGTTGTTCATACATACATATACACACACATATACATGCAGTCCTGTGTGCATGCAAATGTTCGTGTGTCCAGCCAGTTTTTTCAGGTTCAGGAGGAGGAAAGTTTGCTTTGCTCATGGATTTGGGGAGTACTAATTTGGTTACCATCAGTTCAGGGGCTGATGTTTCATCAGCATTAACCTGTTTCATCTTCTTCAGCAATCCCATCCCTCCTCATCCCAGACTGTGGGTGCTTGAAGGGTGCCATGGGGCTGCCCCTTGCAGGTGAGCTCTGGTGGGGAGTGGACTAACTGGTCCCCTGAAGAGCCTGCCAGAAATCCTGGAAAAGCAAAACTCAGATTTGCCTCAGCACTCGGGGAGGTGGGGCGAGGTAGGGAGGGCACATGACTATCAAGATCTCCCTTCAAATGTTATTAAATAATGTTTTGCTGCTGCAGCACGACAGGTGTGGTGGTGCAGGCAGGTAAACACAGCCCAGAGCAGGGCAGCCCGCCAAGTCTGTTTCCTTACATAAATCTCTCCACTTCAGGTATGCAATTAATCCCAGCTCCAGCCTCCATTCACCACAGACCTTCTTTGTACACATGATGTATTAATCACCAGAAAGGACTTTTGCACCTCTGCTATCATTCTTGCTTTGCAGGCTGCTGCAAACAACTTTGAGAACCCACAGAGACCGAAGGACATATGGTGGCAGAGGTGGGTGGCGATGACATTTTACACCACACGGCCAAGGGACAAGTGTGGGTACACAGATGCGGGTGTGTGTACCCCTGCCACACTACAGTGTGCTCTAACTCATCTGACACTGATTTTGCCACTAGATCTCCTGTTCCACTTTCCCCGGAGACTATGGGTGTTAATCAGTAACAGCTCCCCACCTTGAGTTTTACAGGGGCGATTACAAGAAGTGCTCTTTAAAAAGCCAGGAGGACAGCAGATCCCCATCAGGAAGCCTGATCCTGCAAGAGCCTGCATGTATGTCTTTATCCCCAGTGTATGCAGGCAGGCGAGGGAGCCGCAGCCTTATCTCCTACATCTCAATGGGGGGAGAGGACATGGCTGGCTGACTGGTGGAGCCTGCCCACACCATGCTGGTCCACAGCAACCCCATCCTGACCCTGTTTTGGCAAGCTCAAACCCTTTATGCTGCCCAGGTTGAGCTTTGCTGGGAAAGGAGTCTGCAGACCCAGTTCAGATCAAGAGCCCAATGCAGCCAGGCAGCTCAGAAATCAAGAGCCCTCTATTTTCTCTTATACCTCATATTTTGCGTTCCATGAGACACACTGTGTGTGTTTTACATCCCTTTCAGAACCAGCAGCAACCAGACCCCTGAAATTACACACTTGCCTGGACCCTGGCACCAGCTCTGATGGCCTCTCTAGTCCATAACTCCCCAAAAGCCCTCCAGCAGAGCAGGGCATTTCTTGGAGGCGCAAAGCATTAGGGTGATGACAGGCTGAGACAAACAGGGGTCACCTGAGTGCCAGCCTTGGTCATCTGTTTGTTCTGCCATCCTTTTGGATGCAGATGCTGCCCAGGCTCCCAGTACAGCCATCCTTCCACTATTCTCTCCTTCTTTACCTCCTTCCCAATTGCCTTAGGAAGAAGCCCCAGGCTTTGGATTTACCTGGCTCACTGTTGGCAGGTACAGCCCTATAAATGTCCACTGAAACAGCAATGGCTGCAGCTTTGATTGGGTTCAGTGGGAAAGGATTTGGGGGAAAGCAGAGAGTGAGGGGAGCAGATGGCCAGTGTGGTTCAGCATGTGCCTGGAATGCTCCTATCTCCAAGGCCTCATAAAGATTACAGATGCACTTCTTCAAAGCAGCAGAGATTGGAGCATGGGGCAGGAGAAGGCCCACCCTGCTCCCACTGGGGCCATATGAGCCTGTGGGGATCATTTCCACCCCATCTGCTTATAGGGGTCAAGGGCTGAGCCTTCAGCCTGCACGATAAGTGAGGTGGGAGGGAACTGTGAGCAAGGCTGGAACTCGCTGCCAGCTTCCAGCTGCCTCAGCTTGGCATTCGGTGTGGCCAGTGCCATGTCCCTGGCTGGGAATACATGTGCATTGGGTGGCTGAGTGGCAGAGCTCCTGCTCTAGAGACTTTACCCAAGTGGTGCTGCCCAGCCTTCAGGAACCTGGCTGTCACCTCAGGGTGATGGGTGGGTACTCAGCACTTAATGCTTGTGGCTCCCCAGGTATACCTGAACTAACCTGAGAAGGATCTGCAGCCTGCAGGTAACCAACTCCCTCCTCCTGAACCTGTAGTTCTGTGCTCCTTCAGGGAACCACATGCAGCATACAAATGTGTGTCCCTTGCTCCAGGGGGCTGCCAGCTCCCTCCTTCAAGCCATATATTACTTTATGAGCCCAATCACCTAAAAACTTTCCGCTTCTTTTTTCCTTTGGCTCTAATGCTTGTCTCTGGACGTACTCAGACTCTACTCCCAGCAAGGCAAAAATAGCTACTGGGTTTCTCTGAGTGCTATTTTCTTGACTGTAGCCTTACTCTCAGGTGAGAGGCAGTCTGCAAGATGCTGGTTCAGAGTCATTTGGAAGGAGCTTGAGCAAAAAAGACACTTTCCCATTTGCACAGTGAAGACTTGCTTGCCCAAGCCACAGAGGCAAGGTATGGTGTGAAGGCAGAGTGCCCACAAAGTAGCCACTCACTCCAAGATAAAGCTGCTGAAGACCAATGTTAATTAAAGCAAGAGAACAGTTTTGTTTCAGCATGCTTATTAATTATTATTATGACTATTCGCAGTTTATATTGCAGTAATGCCTACAGGTCTGAATTAGCAGCCTGGAGTCACTGTACTGTCCAGTGAGCAACCATCCAGGTGGGCAGAGTCCAGGCCCTGAAAAGCTTACCCAGAAAAGCACCATGAGCTCAAGCTAGCTTTTCAGATCAGACCCCAGCAAAACTGTCCTTTGCTCCTTGGGGTATACCTGAACTGCCCTGTTTTAAGCAGCAGGGATCAGAGGTGTGTCCATGGATGGACCATGATGGACCATTTCTGCCCTGTGGCCACCAGTGGGGACTCAGGGTTGGGGGAGACCTGCAGAGCTCACATAGGGACTGGGAACCAGGTCCAGAAAGGACACTGGGTTACCACACCACCTGTTTTTACTGGATTCAGTAGCAAAGGTCTCCTCAGTGCAGTGTTTTCTCCCCTCAGGCTATTTTTCACTGTTCTGTGATGCAGGGGCCACAGAGAGGGAGAAGAGGGGAGGGGGGAAAGTAAAAGAGAAAAAAAGGAAAAACCAAAGAGGGATGACCTTCTAGGCTGTGAAATCGTTGCATAATTTGGGAGCCATTTCTCTCCTACCAAGGGATTCTTTTCTCTTTCCAAACAGGGCCAAGACAGGAGCAGAAAGTGAGAATGGATGTGAGGGCATCACAGCAGTGCGGGCATGCTCCTCTGCAGCTCCCCATCACCACTGGTTCCCATGCAAGTCATAGTGAGAGGGAGTACCTTGCAGGTGAGAAAGTGGTGATGTGGCTCTCTTGCAGGGCATGAGGCAGTGAGTGAAGCCCCACAGCCTGTGGCTTGTAGCCCTGGGCAGTGATGGCAGGTGACAGCTGCAGCCTCTGGGGGTTGAATAGCAATCCCAGAGCTTGGGAGACGGCAGAAAGCAAAACTCTTGTTGCTCTCTAATTTCCTGAGCATCAGTAATTATGTACATTCACATCTGTTGCAAAAGAAGGCAAGCCCATGTCTGGTACTGCTGAGCAGTGATGGAGACTTGTAAGGCTCCTGCATTTTTCACCACCTCTTTCCATGTCTTCCCAATTAACTGCTACTATTTAAAATGCAGGCAACAGACTTTGTGGTGTGCTTAGAACAGCGGAGGGACACAGAGAGCACTGGCCACAACACCAGGGCTGTGCAGGCACCTGCAAGTCCTGCCGTCTTTGCCCTCCCTAGGGGGCTGCCTGGATGCCTCCCACCTTTCCCCTCCCTCCCAAGGCAAGCCCTCCTGTCCCAGGACCTCTTGGTTCCACAGGGTCCCACTATCCCCTTCAGCTGACTCTTCAAGCTAGGAAGAAAATGTTATCAACCTGTACCTTGAGCTGGCAAGCCTTAGGCAACTGTCTAGTGAGGCTATCTTGAAAAAAAAGCCTAAAATGGGAATTTTACTGAATTTTGGTGTTTTTTGTTTCCTCTAAGACTAAGAAGGAGAATACAGCTGACCCTGTGTGCTGGCTTATGGACATCCCTACAACTGGGGCAGTGCTGAGGAAAGAATGGATGCTCTGTGTAATATCAGCTGGGATACATGGAGGATAAGGCTGGGGAGAAGCCCCAGATTCCCTGGGCACAGGGCTGCTGAGCAGCTCTGTGCTCACTCATTGCACACCTCTGCATTCCCAGGTGCCCCAGTGAAACAGAGCTGATCCCAGCACAAGGGACACTCGTGGAGTCCTAGAGCAGGGGACCTCAGGAGCAAGCAGAGTAAGAATATGCCTGCCTTCTCCCTTTCATTTGCCTCATTTTGTCCTGCTAATGAAGAATTAATTTTTCCTTTTGAAGTCTCCTTTCTCCAGCCCCACATAAGCTGCCTTGTCCCCCCTCTCCCACCATGTGAGTTTTTCAAGCATGGCTTCTTGAACCATGGCTGGCTCTGCACCACCAGCCAGGAGTTGGAGGATCACTCCTGATGCCTCCTTTGCACTGCTATCAGGTTCAACCTGTTCAATTAGTGGTGCCCCGGGCACTGTGGGTTCCAGCTTTCTCTTTCTGCTTCATTTAATTTGAACACACGCACCTCTCCCTCCCTCCTCCTTCCTGCTTGCTTCAAGGCCCCAGGCTCTGCACCGTGAAAGGCACAAGGCAGGGCATCACTTACACACCTGGAATATGTTGCAACAAGCCCAACAGCCTTTTACAAGGAAGTCTTGTGCCCAGACGATGAGTTAGAAAGTCCTTTGCAAAGCTGCCTTTCTTGGGTAACAAAATGCACAACTAAAACTCATGTACTGATTTCCACTGCTCCTTAGGGGACTGTTTTTCTGACCTGCTTTCTTCTTTTTTGAGGGGGGCTTAACATGGGAAGCCAACCAGCCATGCATGTCCATGAACAACATGCGTGCTGAGGAAGGGATTAGCTGAAAATGCTCACTGGCTTTTATTCTTGTTTCAAAAGGAAGCCGCTATTGGAACACTTCAATTGCTTGCGTGGTTGTGAAAAGCCTTGCAATGAGCACTTCTCTTGCCCCATCCTGACACTGGCATGAAGATGCCTGAAGAAGATGCAGGATGGCTGCTCAAAAGCATAGATCTGACTTGCCCAGCTGCCTGATCCCAGGATTAAAGCCTCTGCCTGTGGGGTGCAGCCTGGAAGAGCCTTATGCTCCTGCCAAAGGTGGAGAGAGCTCCCTGAAAAACTTCACAGCATTGACAGCATCTCCTTCCAGAAAACACCTACCCCTGTGACCCATGCAAATGTGCAAACAGATGGATGCACACACTGTAATGTACGTTCCCTGGCACTGCTGGGCAGGGAAGCAGACCCCAAGCTGCAGGCATGGTCCCTGTCACTGTTGTATTATCACACAAAGCTGTGGAGGAGGCTGAGTCTCATTGTTTTCCACTGTGTGTGTGTGTACAACACTGTCAGGGCAGTCACGGCTGCTCCTTTCCTTTTCTGTGGCCAGCTGAGGAGGTGGGAGCTGTGAAACAGCTGTTGTTGGTCTCTCTTCCAGGTGTTACAGCTGCTTCCTAAGTGAGGACCAACATATTGGCCTGAAAATGAACCTATCTGCTCAGCAAGAAATATCTCTGCATGGCAACCACCCTGTTTCAAAACCTATCTCTCTACGCAAAGAGGGCAAGGATTGCAAGAGTAAGGCTACAAGAGTGATGGGCAGGCAGAACTGGCTCCGGCATGGGGAGGGATGCTGTGCCTGTGTGCTATGCTCTTCTTGCTGGGAGAAATGTGGTGGTGGCAGGGGCAAGTTCTGTGTGCTTTTTGTGAGCAACGTGACCTGACAAGCTACATGCTGCTGCTGTGGACTTCTCTCTGCCACAGGGATGTTCGGAGGCACCAGGCTCTCTGAAGGGGGTGACCTGGAGCATCTGAGCCATCGAGCAAACTCCCACAAAGGCATAGCCTGCAGTGTTCCAGGATGGGTAAAAAATGAAACTTAGAGCTAAAAATGAAGAAAATTATCTGATCCATGAAATTGCATGTTCAGGTGCTGTTGGTGTTGGCAGGGAGAAACTGCAGCTCCAGGAACCTGCTGGTGGCTTGAGAGCTTTTTCCCTTGCCTCAGCCAAGCAGAGGAGCCCCTTGCAGTTTCCTGGGCAGCTCTTTGCTGGCTGTCTTGGCTGCTTGGCAGCTACCCAGGGACTCCTGGGGCATTTGCCCTCACTGCCTGGCTGCTTGGAATATTTCTGTCATGATAAACCTGCCAGAGATGTTGATCCCAGTTCAGTAGGATGAATGGGACAAAGAGCTATCAAAATCGACACAGACCTATTTTTATCATCAGAAATGCTGACTGCTGGGTGAGGACCAGCAGCAGAGAAAACAACGTGATGATAATGAAGTGACAGAAAGTCATTTGGCCTGTCATTTTGAGATGAAGATTTAAACATCTCTCTTGCTACGGAACCAGCTGGAAATATTACACCAGTCTGTGTTAAATCTCTTCTTTGCTGCCACTACACCCAACTGTTCCACTCATGTGTTGGCTATACACTATGAAGTATAAAAGCTTTCATGTCTCATTTTGTGCTGGGCAGTTTCTCCATGTAGTTTCTTAATGCCTCAGGAGTTCATTCTGCAATATGCCATTTTTTCCTACCAATCAACTTAAACATTTGTTTGTTTGCTTATTTTACAGGCAGAGAAATATTTGGCTGAGCTATACTGTTGCAACAGTTTATCCACAGTATTCTTCATTGTTTACGAAAACTCAGCAACTGGGTGGAACAAGAGTTCAGCCAGACGACCACTGCTTGGGAGCTCAAAGGAGATTCTGAGTGGATGTAGATGCCATTCGAGGTCACCTTCTTCCTCTGAGTGAATGTTAGGGATGCTTACTTGGCATTTAGTGGTGGGCTCCTTCGGATGAGAAGCTGCCAGAAGCCCCCACTCTGCACTGCAGGGAGGAGCATGGGCTGCTGCTGAGCAGAGTCATCCTCAGCATGTGGGGCAAAATTTTGGGCAGGATGAAGTCAATGGGAATTTTTATGAGAGATTTCAGTGTTGCTAACTTCTCTGCTTTAGGAAAAAAAAAAAAAAAGATGACTGCACTGTTGCCTTTTGTCTCCATCTTTTGCAACCTTCAAAAGCTGCCTCAGACCTGTTTCATCTGCTTTCTGTTTTGAAATGGTGAGAAGACGACTGTAAAGTTCACTGTAGTCTGTCTGTTGTACCTGGGTGACTCACTGCAAAACGCCATGAGCCCATGACGGTGTCTCTGTAGTTCCTGAGTGAGATTTAGAGTGAAGACCAACCAGAGGTGGATGGGAGTGTGGGTGCTCCTGAAACCTCACCTCCATCTGCCTGGTGGAAGCAATGAGTAGAAGTATGCACCCAAGCGAGCAGATTTGAAAGGCAATAAAGTTTTAATGCAAGAGCTTGGGTAATTCTTGTTTTGTAAATCCCTGGTTTTGCTATGTGTATCCCTCAGGAAGGTGATACAGCCAGTTATCTAATTTTTCATGCATTTTACCATTAAAAAGGCATGCTTTCAATAAGGTTGGAAGAAAAGAGGTCGTGCTTATTCCATTGACCCCGTGCTATCTCATTATAAACATTGCTGAAGGATTTCTATGGCTGAGATGGGCAACAAAGGCTCTGCAGAGCCACAGCTGGGATTTTTCATGCTCCAAGGAGAGACGATCATCTCACATCCCACTGAGGGCTTTGGCTGGAGCTGCCCCACTTGTTCCCACCTCCTTCCCCCCTCTTTCACCCGGGACAACCTGCACTGGTCTCCCCGAGCAGGAGGAGGAGAGGACGAGGATACTGGCACGGGGCAGAGGGGAGCTGGAGGAATTGGAGAGGAGGAAGGACAGGAGGTGTGAGGAGGGGGCAGGCATCTTGAGCGTACTGCGGAGGTGGAAGGGGTCCGGCGGGGAGGACGGGGTCCGCGGCGGGGCCAGGGGACGGGAGGTGCCCCTTTCCCTTGAAAGCGGCTTTTCAGATGGAAATGGCGGGGTCAGCAGCAGCCTTTGGACAATGGCCCCCTCGCTCCGCTCCCCGCGGGCACAAAGAACCGGGAGGGCGGTGTCGGGGGAGCCAAGCCCCGCTCCCCCCGGCCCTGCCGGGGCTGCCGCCGCTACCCGAGCGCAGCCGGGCTGGTCGCCCAGGGCCCGCGGGGCACGAAAACTGGCTGGAAGAATGCTAACAAGGCGGGGGGAGGGAGAAAAGGGAAAAAAAAAAAAAAAGGAGAGAGAGAAAAGCTGAAAGATTTCAACACAAATAATCTTCAAGGAGTGTTCTGTAAACAGAACGGAGGGCAGCGCGCCAGGAGCACCTGCCTCTCCGCATTGACATTAATTGTTTGGGGAAGAAGGGGGAAAAAAAAAAGCCCTCCCCTTGCCGCGTGTGCGGCCGTGTGGCCGTGCCCGAGAGGCTGGAGCGGCGAGCGGGCGCGGTGCTGTGCGGCGGTGGGTGCTCCGTGGTGATGGGTGATGCCTGGCAGTGGGTGCTGCGTGGTGGTAGTGCTCTGTGGAGGCACAAGGCTACGACACGAGTGCAGGGCATGCTAGTGAGGCCGTGAGTTCTGTGGCAAAGCCAGTTTTCACACCCAAACCTGTTAGCTGCCTGCCCTCCATCTGCTCTGCCTTCCCCTCCTGCTTCATTCCTGGGTGACGCCTGAGGATCCGAATTCTTTCCAAAGCTCTTAGTGGTTTAAACCTCTTAGTGTCTTGTGTCACCCTTGGTTCTTGCAATTGTTCACTCTCTATGTACCGTGTGTAATCCCTCACCGGGTGCTGCCAGGCTCCTGACCTCACAGCTCTCCTGCATCGCTGAGTTCCTCCGGAGCAAGTTTTGTCCTGTTCTAGGGGTGGGTATAAAGGAGCTCTGGAAGGCTCCTGCACCCACACAAGCAGTGGAGAAGGATTAGACCGTGCATGAACAAGTCCCTAGTCATACCGTTTGGCAATCTCCCGATAAGGCATCTCACCCTTCCCAGCCAGGAATTAATCTCCAGGTCTCAAGTGTGTGGCAGCTCCACCAAGCAGCACCAGCACTTGCAGGAGCTCAGGGGAGGATGATGCTGTGGCAGCTCTAGTGCCATTTCCCTCCACCCCTTTCCAGCCTGCAATCTGTGCCAGCCTTGGCTGAAGAGCTCTCTACCTCTCATGAGCACAGCTCCAAGGACCTAAAGTATTGACACACCAGTGCATGTATTTTAGGTTGAGTTCCTAAGGGCACCCCTTATGCACAGCATCTCCAAACAGCAATAACCTGAGAGCAATTTCTTCCCTTATAGCCATGAAAGACATCAAGGCACACAGGATTATGTGACAGTGGTGGGGATGTGGGTGGGCTGGACACGATGCAATTGCAGATGGGACACAAGGCTGAATCCTTGTCCGGTGCTTGGAGAGTAGCTAAGGCTGCCTCCAGGGCACCTTCTGTCTCCTTGCTTAAACAAATAATGCTTGCCTGAGGCACACAGCAGGCCCAAGCAAAGCAATCAAGAAATCATCCTCCGATGCTGATGGATTTGTTATCTGGTGTAGAGGGTATACTGGTTTCATCTGAACACTTTGCAACTTGCTAAAGAGCTTTCCTGGCTGTTACATTCAAAGATCTTCCTACACAAAGATCTTCCTACACATGCAGCCAATACCAGCAAAGGGCCGACAACTAATGTTTGTTTGCTGCTCTACCTTGGAGCTAGGAGGCTTGACCAAATTTTGCAGGCATTGCTCAATTGCCATGACACAGCATATCAAAACTACTGCGTTTGCTCATCTTATGTATGCAGAAGAGTCTGTCCAAAAAGTCTGGTTTGGCAATACAAGCTGAGAAACGACAAGCCAAGGCCCTGTGATGAGTAGCAGTTCTTACAGTGCTTCCTCAGAGGAGAGAAATCTCTATCAAAATTGTATTTGTAGTGGCATCACCCTCCTTAAAAGAGGGTTATGTGGATACAGCAGAGCACAGAGAACAATGTGGTGTGCTGTTGGTGCTGCATTACTCCATGGTATCAGCTCTGATCAGATCCAAAGCTTGAGGAGAGCTGCTAGAGGAAAGCATTGCTGAAGTTAAATGTCTCCTGTTCCTTGCTTCATAAGTAGGTTTTGTTGCCCAGGCTTTCATTTTTCTGTCTCCAACTTTCTCCTCTTGATGGTCAACTATTCTTACTTAGGACACTCTTAAATCTCACTGTTTTGACCTCAGACTGACTTAACTTTTTTCTCTCCTACCAAACGTCCTCCTCTGTACATCCTAAAAGTGCCTCTCCCCGCCCCATCACTCCTCTTTTGGAGATGGCCATGCTACTCCACATCCTGACACTAGATGCTTCACAGTGAATTGCACACTCCCGAGCAGTCAAGAGACCATGCTCTGGGTCTCCAGCTGACATCAGGCACCCACACAGAGTTACAAGCCCCTGCAAAGGATAGGGAACCCTGCAGATTTGGGGGAAGGAAAAAGAAAAGAGGCTAATGCCTCTTTTCCCCATCCTGCTCTCCCCCAGTTTAACCATTAACAGGCTGGCTGGCCCTGCTGAGACAATGGTCTGTTTGTTTAGCATGGAGGGAGCTCATATCGGGGGCCTGGCAGATTTATCAAAGTGGAGTGATTAGCTCTATTAGAGAAGGGATTTATGTAAACAAAAAGACAGGTGCAAAGAGGCGATTCCAGCTGGCAAAGGCTTCACAGAGCATGAAGCATTTCAGTGGCAATAAAACTTCTTCCAGGAAACAAGAGTCAAACTGGAGAGAGCATGTGTGTTTTTAACTTATTTGACTGGCCCTCCCAACCACTGATCCTCCCAACCACTCATCCTCCCTGGCCCAGGCAAGGGGGATGTGGCCTTTGGTGTGCCCTCATCTCTCCTTCTCCCCTGAGTTTCCAGGTGTCTCCAGGCTTCATAGGTCCTTTCTGTCCCAGGTGAGAGGAGGACAAGTTGCAATGTTAGCATGTGGTAGTGTAAGCTGTCCCTCGAGGATGTGCCACTTGTCACCCCTGGGTCGCATACTGGACTTTGCTTTGTGGTGGGGAGGCTAAACCCTGTCCTGCCATCCCAGTGGTCTTCCTTCCTTCAGCCTTGTCCTGCTGGAGTGATGTTGGACCAACATGGTCCCACCAATCATCAGCAAAGATGTTTGCCATTTGCTTCACCTCTGCAATGTGGCTTGGTGCAAGCCTGGTGCAAACCTCTCCAAGGAGGGACAAAGGCTGAACTCCCAAAATGCCCAGACCTTGACCTATCCTGAGAGCTGTCTTTGGAAACACAAGGGGAAAGCCCTAGTGACAGCACACATACCATAATCTACATATTCAAAACACCCCTGTCCACTGCATTTACAAATTTATCCTAATAGCTGCTCAGTGAAATTATTATTCAGTTTAGACTACACTGAGACCGGAATAAACATGCTTTTCTCTCACCCCACTGCAAAAGTGGATAAAGCTTCTTCACAGGAAGCACTTGAAAGCAGAGCACACAGGTCTCCCAGGCCAGCTCTTTGGAGCAATGCTGAGTAGGAGCTGCAGTTTGGATTGCGAAAGGTTGTGGAAGTGAAGCAAATCAAAGAAAGAGGAGGAAACTCACCAGGGGCTGAAGTTTTGCTTCTCTGATTTGAGGTCTGGGCAAATCTGACCCAGGAATTATTCAGAGAAAAGAAATTTGTCATTTCCAGTTGCAATTTGTTGTCACAGCAGAGGACTGGTAACAATAATCTGTCATTTTCTTCTGCAATAATCTTTCCTGCAAAAACATAAATGTTTTCTGCTTCCCATACTACCTGTGTCCTTAAAGGATCTCTTCAAAGGAGCTATACTGATGCCATGACATTGTACTGAGTGTCACACAGATCAAACTGTTTCTTCAGACATGTTATGTTGGCTAAGCATGTATTAGCAATGCTGACTGAAGGCTGGGTTTTGTAGCTGATTCAGGTCCATAAGGTAGCTAAGAACCTACTGGGCTTTTCAGAAGCATTCTAGATTACAGTCTGCAATTTTAGATATTGACTAGTTTCTGTCTTTAGGCATCTGTTAATACTTCAGCCCTTAAACCGTTTTTGAATGCTCTGAAGTCTTCTAAACCTTTGGGGGTGGGTGGGTGTGTGCATATAAATATATGTAAAGTTTCCTATATGACTCAGTTTTATAATTTCAGGAATTCTTTTAAAACAATCTCCCTCCACTTAACCCCACATTCAAATTTCCCAATGTACATGGGTTCTGTTGGGCTTAGGGAGAGGCAGGTGTGTCCTGGTACACTTGGGTGCAGCACTAGTCCTGCTTCCACCCTGCACAGAGCTGGGGACTTTAGGAAAGGGCCCAGCAGCTTGGTTGGGCTGGTGCAGTTTGGTGGATGAAACCTTGTCTATGAGGCAGTGAGGAGCTGTATGTGCTCTAATAGCCCATCTAATGGAATAGTTTCAGAAAGATTCCCATACTTGCTCTGGTGCTGTGCTGGTTTTGACTGGGATAGTTAATTTTCTTCAAAGTAATCAGCATGGGCTACATTTTTGATCTGTGATGAACACAGTGTTGGTAATGCAGATATATTTTAGTTACTGCTGCTTACACAGAGTCAAGGCCTGTCCTGCTCCTCATACCACTCCATCAGGAAGTCGTCTGGGAGTGCACAAGAAATTGGGAGGGAACACAGCTAAAACAGCTGACAACTGACCAAAAGGATGGTCCATACCACATGGCATCATACTTAGCATTTAAACTAGGGGAAAAGCTGACTGAGGACCATTGCTCAGGGATTGGCTGGACATCAGTTGGTTGGTGGTGAGCAATTGCTTTCATTTACATCACTTGTCTGTCTTAGGTTTATTTCTCTCTCTTATTTTCCTTTTCATTACAATTTATTATTGTTAAAATAATATAATAATAATAATTATTATTATTTTGTTTTAATTATTAAACTATTCCTATCCTAACCTGTGAGTTTATTCACTTTTACCATTCCCGTTCTCTTCCTCCCATCCCACTGGGTGGGGGAGTGAACAAGTGGCTGTGTGGTGTTTTGATGCCAGCTGGGGTTAAACCACAACAGGTGCCCAGTGTAAAATCCAGCCCTGTGGGTGGCTCCTGAGACCTCCTTTGTGCACAGGTCACTAGGGTACTGAAAATCTGCAACCCACATGCCACTCTGCACCTCTGATTTCTGCACAGCCTTTGGAACTTCAATCCACCTTCCCCTTCCTTGGCTTTTTTACATACCAACAGAGATGATAGGGTTGATGTCTGTTTGCAAAGTAGGAAAGACTTCATGAGCTATTGCTCTGCTCACAGTTGGCCACATGTGTGACTGCATTCTTCAGCTGGTTGGATGTAGTGTTTATCACTGAAGATAGCTATAAAATAAAGCCCTGGGGCCACATTTTCAAAAACAGGTGCCTCAAATGTGGGCAGAAAACATGCATATCCTGAAAGAGAGCTGTGCAGGAAGCACTGGGCCCTGTGCACACACTACCCATGTTTCTTGAAAAGCACATGCTTTGACTGCGCAAAGGCTGGTGCCACTTCAAGTTACCCTTCAAAGTCCAGCTTTGTACAGTTTTGCTGAGTGTTACTTTACTGAGAAATACAACAGCTCTGTCACTGTGTCTGTGTCTCTGTTGCACTTGCTGTATGGGTGACTTGTGTGTTTGGGTCCTTGGATGAGGATGGTTATCATTTGTCCTGCTGCATTCCCTCCCACCCCAGTTGTGACCTGCTGGCATTCTGCTCCATGCTGTTTCTCTGTGCATGGGACATGTGGGGCTAATAATGGCACCAATGCTAAAAACAGCTCTAAGCCTAAACAGGTCCCAACATGTGATTTTCTTGTTATCAGGTTTGGGGTGGTGCCTTTTGCACCTTCCTTCATGCTAATACTGTTTCACCACCCAGGAGTGTGCATGTCCTCTTTCCTCCCTTTCCCTCTTTCTGAACACTTGTTGTTGTTCATGTCAGCTGAAAACAAAAGAGAGAAAAATGAACTGTGTGTGTGAAATCAGAGGTTTGGTGAGAGTGGAGCTGGTGTCAAATCAAAGTAGAACCTAAGCGCTACACCTGATTTTCCATATTCATGCTTTCCATGCAGCAAACAAGCATCTGTCCTGCTTATAGCTAAAACCTCTCTGGTAGAAGTGTTCCTGTTTTACCAGTATCACATAATTTGCATTGAAGGGTCAATTCCACTTTCTCTTGGTGTTTTGTAACTACTGAAAGGAGAGAGCTCAGAGGCTCTCCTCTTGCCTCAATCTTCAAGGAACAGAGCATATTTCACCCTATTAATGTGAAACCATCATTTCTCTTTGCGCATTCAAATGGCAAAATGATTCCATCAGTGTGACAGAAATATCTGAAAGATCTTAATTTATGTCTCTTTCCCAACAGTCAAATAGTGGAGATAGGCAGGATTGGAAAGAAAACGGGGCTTATGAAAATTCATGCAATTATTTCTTGGCAAGACATCACTACCATTTTGCTTTTGGGTCAAGAAACTGTAGAAATGCTGGTGGCTGGGCAGAGATCCTGTGAATCTGGCCTGCCCACTGCCTTTGCACACCCCAGGAAGTCTGAGCACAGCACAAAATGCTGAAGAAAAACATGATGGTAAACCTGTGATTTCCCCTGTGATTTCACTCCTTCTGGACTACACTTTGCCAAGGGGGACTTTTGGTGTATTGTCAGTCAAAGCTAAGTTTGCACAAAGGCAGGAAGTGAATGAGAGGAGAGGCAAATGAGATGTTCTCTTCCTGGCTTCTCAACAGAAAGGTTCCAGTCTACTCTGCCACATAATCAAATCCATGCAAATGCTGGGTGTCAACAGCGTCTAATGGTTGCTGTTTCAAAGGACAAGATACTGTTTTCTGAAATGTGAGTCCACTGCCTTATGTTGTAACCTATGGATGACCTACTGACAGCCCCAAGAATTGCAATGCATACGCAGAAACTGTATTTTGTATTGCCTGGATGTCACAGATCACAGTGCTTTGATGAAAGGACAGTGGGAGTCCTGCATGTGGTCCTGGAGGACCCATATTGGTCTGGGAGGACTTGGGCTAGTTGAGGAGATGCCAGTGGCCCCATGCAGCCTGGGCTTACCACCCAGCAATGTAACACACTGATTGATTATATATTATTGTGAATGCAACTCACACTGTTGTCTTAATCTCCCTGTTCCTCAAAGAGATGTATTTTTGGCATCCTGTGTATGCAAGTGAGCTGGTAGTACACACTCACACAGATAGAGAGAAGGGACTAGGCACCTGTCACTCTTTTTTTGCAGTCAAAGGGCTTCCAGCCTGGGACACCCTTTGGTGTAGGGCAGCTCTGCTGCCATGCCTTATGCATTTCACCTCCCCAGTGCCAGGCAGGAGTGAAGATTTGCATTGTTTCTAGGAATGGAGCAGTGCAAACCAACAGATGCCTTATTTCTGGACACCCTATTTGTATTTTAGCCCTCCTTAGGCAAGGGCAAACAACAGAATGGAAACTGAGCCTGATGCAGCCTCTTCTTGAAAACTATCCCAGTGCTTCCCAGCAGCATGGAAAGGCAGCAAGGCTCCCAGAGCTCTGCATACCTCTTGTCTGGAATATATACTTGTGTGGAGAGGTACAAGTGCTTCCTATTTAATAAGTGCTCTTAAGAACTGATTACAGCTTGCAGACAGCAGCAGAAATCCCTGGGAGGATGGAAAGGGAGCTGCCTCATGAACCCCTTCTACTTGGGATTAATTCGTGCTTTGCAGCATGTTTCCCTGACAGAGTAGCAGTGGCCCCAGGGATTCATTCTGTGCTAACTAACCCACTGGCTGGCCCCAGCCCCACTCCTCTTGCAGGCAGCATTGCTTCCTGACAAAAGGACTTGCCCCAGGTTGCTCCATGGCCCCCAGCCCTGGGTTTCCATCAGAAAGGATCAACTGTGATGTGTGGGCAGGCAACACAGCAAATTAATACCCTTTTGTTCACTGGCTCAGAGGAGTGGAGTTTCTGAGCATCCGAATGGTGCCATCAGGATTTGCTATAAGAAAACAAACCTAATAATAACAGCAACAAAACCTCCATAAGGGAGAACCAACAATGTGGCTCATGTGCCATGACAGCTCTCAAGGACAGCTCTAGAACTCAACCATCCCTAGGGGACATTCATGGTCTTTCTTCTGGGAGAACAGCCTGGGTCCCAAAGGTCACCAGCACTTCAGCTCTGTGATAGAGAGGTGCTGGGCTGCTCTGAAACCCTCCTGCCAGGCACTCAGGACCTTTAGGGGCCATGCAAAGACCTGATCAAGCCACATTGATTAAGAAGAAAGACCTTAAAAGGCAGACTTGAGTATGTGAGAGGACACAGAAGTTATGAAGGCAAGAAAAGGTTCCCTTAGTCGCTTTTATGTGCTGGCTTATGAGCCCAGGTGGCTGTTCAGATGATTTATAGGGGGTCTCCGAGCATCAAGGATTGCAATGGCCTGTGATGGTCTTGATAAAACCCTAACATTAGATCATGAATCTCTAGCCTTGCCTAGGCTTTCACAGAATCATGGAATGGGTAAGGTTGGAAGGGACCACCAGTGGGGTCATGTGGTCCAACCTCTCTGTTCAAGCAGGGTTGTCCTAGAGCATATTGCACAGAATTGTGTCCAGACCACTGTTGAATATTTCCAATGAGGGAGACTACACAACCTCTCTGGGCAATCTGTTCCAGTAAGTTACACCTGCACAGTAAGTTCTTCCTCATTTCCTTTTCCCTTCCCTTCCCTTCCCTTCCCTTCCCTTCCCTTCCCT
>JAWWTY010000156.1:15933299-16087577 GCA_035222235.1 Margarornis squamiger
CCTTCCCTTCCCTTCCCTTCCCTTCCCTTCCCTTCCCTTCCCTTCCCTTCCCTTCCCTTCCCTTCCCTTCCCTCTTTCCTTTCCCCATCTTTCTTTTCCTTCCTTTCTTGGGATATTCAAGCAGCTTTGCTCTTACATATCAGCAGCCAACCTACAGAGAAGGATACAGAAGAGGAGCATTGCAGCTTGGTGAGCCAAGCTGCAACAGGATGGTAATATTCCTTATGGCAGAGTTCATCATGGAGCCTGCCGGTGCAGCAGAGCACAGCTATTTAGAGAGGGCATGTTCCTGAGTTCATCTTCTATGCCATGAAATCACAGTTATACTCATTGGTTGGTGCCAACAATGGACTGGAGAGCCAAGCTAATATGTGGAGGCAGCAGCTCTGGGGCTGAGGGCCCCCAGGGAAGAGGGTGGCAGGGTTCTGCTGAACAATGGTGATGGGGGCAGTGGCAACACAGCTCTGCTGTCTTCGATGTAGAGGTGTCTGGGTGAAGTGGGGGTCCTTGCCAAGGCAGCAGCCAGCCTCTCCTTGCTGCAGCAGGAGTGCTTGGCTAGCTTCCTCATCTTCAGCAACCCAGAAACCCCTATGGGCCCTTCCGCCTCTGTCCTCCATGAATGTCTGCAAATCCTTCTCATGTACACCTGCCAGCCTTTTTTTGTTTATTATTTTATTATATTTTACTTTCTTTTATTTCATTCCAGGCAGCTCCCCTATGGTTCAGCAGCACTTGTGGTGAACCCTGGCCTGTCCCAAGGCAGGGGGCACCCGTCTGATGAGGGTTTTGCTGGGGACCAGCTTCATGCTGCTGGTGCAGCAATCCTTATGCACCCTTTTCACAGAGGTGTGCAGGTCTTTTGTTGCCTGCCAGGGAAGTGGAGGAACAGGATTGCTCAATTAACATATATGTACCTTGGCAGGGCACCAGCCCGAATCGCTGGCTCCACCCTGCCTTCCCTTCCCTGTAGCCATATCGTTTCCCCCCTCCTTCTTTGACATACCATTCCTCCTTGCTATCTAGGCTAATCTTCATCAGTCATTGCCCCGATGCTCTCCTGCTCTGACATGCTCTGAGTTTCAGTACAATTCCTGCGGCAGGTCGTGTCACGTCCTCTCACGCCGGCTGCTTTACATGGATCCCCGCTGAGGCACCGCACAGCCTTGAGCAAGACTTCTGCTTGCAGTAATTTAGGGTGTCTTTATTGCTGGCTGTTCAGCTCCCTGGGAGGAGGAGCCGGGGTGTTCAGTTTGCTTTGGAGAGTTGGCTAAAACACGGCACAGGGCAGAAACCAGCCAGCATGTTCCAGCTTGAGCTCCCGCTTGTGTGATTTAGACACTGAGGGATGCAGATTTGTTATTTCTGGAATGTCAGTGAGTTTCACTTGGGGTGGTTTTTTGTTTGTTTTCTGTAAGGGCCTAACTGATACCCTCTTTATGACCAGCACACTGTGATCTTTTCAGCAAAAAGGGTCTACCTCTGCAGGCTCTTTGCCACATCTGTGCTGCTGCAGGAGATACATCACTTCCCTCGCCAGCCTGCGTACATGAAGGCTGAAATCAAGGCTCCAGCAAGGGAGGGAGTTGGTCTGCACCATTCATTACTTCCTGAACTTCCTATCCTGTCCTGTCCTGTGCTTCCCTGGCCACCTCAATCCCGTCCTTCATCTCTCCGGGCCACACCAACCCCTTTTCCTATCCTTCACTTCCACTCTCTGTTTCCATACATCTTGCCTGTTTGCTTCATATATTTGCACAACTGTGCTTTATCATGTCAGATGACACCTTGCCCTTTCACCTTGCAACTCAGTGGCAGACCCCTCAGCATGGCATATAAAGAAGTGTCACTTTTTTGGTAAGGGGTCTGTGAAAGTCTCCCTCCTGTCCACTCAGGCCATGTCTTGCTGGTGGAAGTGAGTTTTGCAAAGCACCAAACAGTGCATTTCAGTAAGAGATCAGTGATGGGGAAAATCTTGTTAGTTTTGATAGTGTGGGTGAAGGAGAAGTACCTGAATCACTATAAGGATAAGACTCCCAGGTCCAGGGAGACAGAAGTGAAACATCTCCCAGTATGGGCCACAGGAGCAAATCAGGAGGCTCACTGAAACCAAGCCAGTGTCCCTGTGTCTGTGATTACCCAGGCTGCTCAGTTAACATGCAAAAGAGATCATGCAGCCTTTGTGTTTACATCGGGTATCACTTCCCCGGGCAAGTCACAGGGCTCGGCAATGCCCGGGCTGTGATCTGTGGTTTCCCTGCTTTGTTATAGAGTGGTTATGTGAGCTGTTATTGCAGGGCACTTTGAATATTAACAGCATGTTTGCATGTTATCTTTTGCCCTAAGTAATTGCAATGGAGCTGACAGATGACTTCTAGTAAAAGAAGGCTGCGCCAGAGAGAGGACATGCTGCATGGAGAGGGGTGAAGCCATGGAGACTGGGTAAGTTCCCAAAGGAAGTTTAGAGTCAAGCTGAGAAAAGTAATCAAACCAAGTTATAAACATACCAAATTATGGCAGTCCCACTTTAAATTTCCAGGTGTTTCTTTCTTGGTGATGTTACTGCCTCTGGGTAGCAAATAAACTCATGAAGACAAGAGAAATCGTCTTTCATGGACTATGAGTTTCGCAAATCTGTGCCCTCTCTAACCTGGTGCTGTTTTCCCTGTGATCCTTTTAGCTTGACTGAAACCTTCCACATATATGCTCTTTAGGACTATATCTCACCAATGACATGTAAAACTCCAACTCCAAACTGAAGAAGGTGGAGCAGACCCTGAGCCCTGGGGTCCTTGGCTATCTCCCCTGTTCCATCAGGGGAGGAAAGGAGCAGAGTAAGGAAGGAGAGGACACCACATTCATGGTATGCATAATTTTGTGCCTCCCCCTCTTATTTCTACCCCGGCAAACAGCAGTTGCTGTTATTTTAATTAACAGTAACTAAGGAAAAAGGGAATTCTGAAAGCAAGTATATGACAATACTTGGCCAAAAAGCAGAAAACACAGAAATCAGTTTGAGGAACTTATTTCCTTTCACAGTGACAGTTTTATTCTCTCCTGAAAAGAAAAAGGCAAGAGTGAAACATGCCTAGTGCAACCACTAAACCACGAAGAAGGCCAACAAAAGCGGGTTGCTTAGCAGTTGGTCTTCAAATAAAGGTGGAACAGAGCTGAGCTTGTTGCAGGCCTGTTCCCTATCTTTGCTCTGCATGACTAAGGCATTTATCACATGCTAATCCCAGGGCAAGTTATTGCTCTGCATAGAAAATGATGACCCTAAATTTGGAGGTACTCTGCAGTGCCAAAGCCAGTCTGATGTAGCTGCTCACCAGAACAGTGCTGAAGACCTTTTAGGACCCAAATCGATCCTGGGCTGAAATCCTAATGACAAGGGACTGGTTGAATCCTGCTACCCTTTTGCCTGCTTGAGTTTTGGCCATGCCTGGGCAGCCTGACTCTGCCCCCAGCCCCTCTGTTCCCTCTCCTGTTTGACCAGCCACTGCCTGGCCCCCTTAGACACTGGGGAGAAGGAGGGCATTAGGCAAATAAGGCAAATATCCCCCAGCTTCTTAAGATTCCTGCTTAATGAGCACATTTGCTTGGTGCAGTATTGCCCCCCTATCAGTAATCTTATCAGGCTGAGCCTGCCTCTGCCACCTGCAAGCAGAGATATCAGAGGGGGGCATAAACCAGTTTGTTTTAAGTTCCTAGGTGCTAAAGTCAAGAATGAGTTTCAAAGTGAACTTATCACTTTATTTTTGTCATAAAAACAAAAAAAAAGAAAAAAGAAAAGGGATAAAACATGACTGGCTTGCTTTATGATTCAGTGATTGGAGATGTTTCTTGTCAGGTGGTTTGGGGGCTCAGCTTTCTGTTTGCCATTATCAAAAGGCGAAGGCGCTTGGCACCATTTCGAGCACGTGTTGAGCCACCAAGCCTTGCATGCTGCCTCCCCAGGAGGTGCCAGGTCCTTTGGCTTTATGTCTCTACGTGCCTGTGTGTGTACCAAAGGACTTTCATATCTGTACTTGGGCTAAAAACATATTTCCAGAAGGAGTCATAGAAACTCACAGAAGAAAACAAGGTGTGGTACCATGTAACTACCCACTGCCACTTAAGTGGGTTTTACAATATTTTCTGGCCAACTGCTCAGACATCTTACTCATACCAGGTTCGGGCCAGATCTTGACCAGCAAACGGGCAGGGAATTACACTTGACCTCATCTGTGGGCTTACCAAATCCTGCAGCCTGGGAGTCCGGACACCATCAGGGGTGCAGTGCTGCACTAATGCACCACTCCTGACTCCATTAATCTTTAAGCCTGGCACAGACTTTAACACATTCAGGTACAAACCAATAAACAGCTACTATCTTGATCATTAAAAAACAGAACGAAATATAAATCCCCTATTTCTACAAATCTATTAGATATGTAGGACTCAAGTACTTGAAAGTAATCTTGACTATGTCAGTATTACTGTCATGCCTTAAACAGATTGAAATTCTGTTTTATTAAGAAAGTTCTGAATCCCCATCTTTTTTCAAGTGACAAGTTGCATCAAGCATCTTAGAGATCCTGAGTAATAGAAAACCCAGCAAAGACATGTGCTGGGCACAACACTGCTGACATGAAAAATGTGATTTATCTCTCTTTTGACTGTGTATCTCATGGATACCAAGAGCATCTTAGCCTACCTCTTTCATTAGGCATGCCGTGCCTGCATCAGGGTGTAAATACATGGCTTGTGGAAACTGTGTGTGTTTCCAGGGTATGTTTGGTTACAGCAGCAATGCTCAGCCATCACTCCAGCAAAGGAACATGGTGTGTCTATGCACCTGCTGTGTTGCCATTGATGGCAGTCTGCAGGAGCACAAAAACTCATATGCTGTAATCTCTTTAGTGGGGTCTCTCTGAAGATGAGCAGTGGCAGGGGCATGCAAAGACAGATGATGAAGCAAGGGGGGATTTTTGATATCCAGCCCTGACCACTGGCCTTTGCTTCTACCCAACTAGGTGTGCTGGTGCTAAGCAGCTGGGCTGCAGGTACTCCAGAGCACTTGCTACCCCATGGCTTTGTAAGCGGAAGTTGCTGACGTGGGTCAGGATGAGAATTGCTGGCCTGATTCTGAAGATAAGGAAGGAGCCTTTTCATCTCAGGGATCACTGTGAGCAGCCTCACACAGGCTGAGGTTTGGGAGCAAACTCTCCCGATGAACATACTGCTGAACGCATCACTGAGCTGGGACCTGCATCCAAATGCCATCTCACTGCTGCTTTTGAAGGGGGAAAAAACCCCACCCCGAGACAGAAAAATGTAGGGGCTCTAAGGGTTATTTTTTCCCCTTTCTCCCTTGCTGAGCCATGAGGATGCAGGGTAGCTGGAGGCTCAGCTTGCTCAGGATCTGTCAGCTCCCCAGCCCTACCCTGCACTTTAAACAGGACAAACAGGTTATGACATTAAAGTTTCAAAACCTAGCGGGGGTACCTTACATGGGAGAGGTTAATGCAGGGGCACTCCAGGCCCCTGGAAAAGGGGAGGGGATGCTTTCAGGCTTGAAATGCAGACATAACTTTTTCCAAAGTTGGAGCTGGCTCAGAAGAAAACCAAACACACTCTCCGCCTCCCACCTCTCTCCTCTGGCAGCTCTGTGAAGACTGTACCTTGGCAGGTGGAGGCTTGAAAACACATTGCCCTAGGGGAGACTGTATCTCATCCTGATCATAGCAGCCCAGGGCCAGGATTCATGCACTGGTTGCAGAATGCTTGAGCATTCAGCTGCCAACCATCTGAGGGGGAAAACTGTGTTCCCCTCCCTGAGCACCAACCTGAAACAGCCCAACCATTCCCAAAGTTCAATAGCCTTAAACCCAGAGACTGTGGAGATGCTGCTGGTGAGGTCTCTGTGCCATTCCCATCACCATGGTGGAAGTGAGGCTGGAAGATAAAAGACATAAGTGGGTCTTGGGTTCATTAATCAAACTGGTGTGTTGGCACGGGAATGCTGTGGGCAACAAGTGGGGCTGTGAGATGAGGGGTTTTGACAGGATCAAGGGGAAAACATGCCCTGGGAGGCAGGGAGGAAAACTCTTGATCCTGGACATAAGATTTCTTCTCTGCCATGTCCTGAGTTGCTTGCACAACCAGCAGCCTATGGAGGGTGAAAGGAAGCAAAACTGCTTTTTGGCTGCCCCAAGGCCTGAGGAACCACTGTGCTTTTGCCCTTGTCTCCTCACTGTGGAGGCTGAAGCACGTGAGGGCACCCCCAGCTTTAGGCTGCAACATCCACCATAGTACAGAGTTGCCCTGGCAGGGCCAGCAAGCAGAGCTGAGCGTCAAAGCATCTCTGTGCAATGTACACCACTGTGCCTGCTCCAGCAACCCCAGAGCAATCTGCAAAAGAAGCACATGAGAAAAGCCTTGGAGAACTTGGAAAAGTTGCTTGTGAGTTCCTAACTGAACTGCACATTGGGCAATATACCTTAAAGATGCTGTAATGGGAAGGACCTCTTTGGGGTCCAAAACACCCTCTAAGAGATGCCCCAGGAATAGCAGTGTTCAAGCACCCAGCTGATGTTAGCAAATTGCCAGTGGTTTGGGAACTGCCTGTGCTGCCTGTGAGGGAGAAGGAGAAAAAGCAGCTTTTTGGGACAAGAGTAACTACTGAGAACACTCAAGAGGTATTTGTTAGGCTCTATCAGCACCCATTCTGTACTTTGTCTTCTCAAAACTGTTAGGAACCCTTCCATGGGATTTAATATACAATTTTACAAGAGAACACGATGTTTCCACCGGTTTATGGCGTAAAGATGAGTGGCATCAGGAAAGTAACAGGTGTGCCTGGTCCCAGAGTAGTTTTGGTGCTCAGGGCATGGGGAATTGAGTAGGAAATACTGCAGGGATTCCTAACAGGAACTCCAGAGGTTGAACATTGACCTGGTCTCTTTCCCTCTTCCAGCACAACTCCATAAAGTCGCCTTATATGCTCTTTCCTAACTAAGAGATGGTGCGGCAGGAAGGGAAGTGCTGTATATGGATGTCCTTGGCTCGGCTCAGCCATCCTTGTGTGTGTTATGCCATGCACACACTGACTTGGCATCCCAGCTGCTCTTTGATTGTGGCCGTGGAAAGAGCAGAGAGAAAGCTGCCATGCTGCTTGAGCTCTCCCCACTGCCTGCACCCCCACTCCTGGCTGACGGGTCCCCAGATCCCAGGAGGGTGACACCCTGACATTTCCCCTTCTCCTTCTGTCTCCAATTGTCATTTCTCAGCACAGCCAAGGAACTGCAAAGCTCTCTGTCCCCTGTGGTGCTTTGGAGGGCATCCTCTGTACTCAGCTAGAGGGAGGAAAACAGAGACAGAGCAGGGAGGGGCAGCAGGGTGCAGATGACATTTGGGACACCCCCCCCCCCCATCTGCCCGAGGGTCAAGGTTTCACTCCCAGCCATTGTGGGAACTTCTTTATGGATCTATATACTTTTTTCTTTTTTTTTTTTTTTTTGTGTAATAATTTCTTCTAGCTTCTGAAGCCCTCCAGTGCCAAGCTGTCATTTTGCTCTTTTAATCATATTTTGTGCCTGTGCTGCTCTCTAGGCGAGTCTTCAAGCTTCTTCCCAGCTCTCTCAACACTTAACTGTTTACAGCCTGAAAGATGCGCTGAGGTGGTTTTGTCCTTTCTGGGGGATGAATCCATCTCCCCTTTCATCTTCCTTTCAGAGGCTGCTGGAGCTGGTGCTACAGTTGCAATTTATTTGCAGTAAGATCCTTGTGAAGGAGCAGGGAGAGTATTTGGAGAAGAAAAGAATGACAGTCCTCAAGGAAACCCCCTTGTGAGTTTTGGTTTAGCTCAGATCTAGGTCCAAGGAAGTAAAAACTAAATATTCTTAAATCTTTGCTGTTCTCAGCAGCTCTCTGAAGTAGGACAAAGGGCTGAAATGGTGGTGTGGAAGAGACAGCTAAAATGGTTTCAGTAACATGATTTTCTGTTTTGCAGGGAGAATCACCAGAATCCCCAAGGAGAGGTACCCAACGCCTGGTATCCCTGTGCTCTTCCAACTGGGTTTGCTCTGGTGCAAGCTGTACGTTACCAGCAGAAATTCTTGAGGCTCTAATGTCTGCCAGAGCACCTGGAAGCATGAGCCCTTCCCAATAAGCCTGTGGACAAGGAAGCAGGATACTATTTTAAACTAGAACATACTTTTTATGCACAGCATCTGCTTGAGCAATCTCCAGAAGTAACACTCAGCTTTCGTTTGCAAGTGCCAGGGAAATCCCACCAAAGAGATATTTTTAAATGGTGAAAGAATTGCCTCTTTACAGATGGAAAGCAGGTAAGGAAGTGGCCAGGCTGCCCTCCTCTTTTGTGTAAATAAGTGGCTGGCAGGGCAGCAGAGGACCTCCCACCCCACTGCTTTGTATATACACAGAGACCCTTGTGACTGAATGGAAGCAGGAGAAGCACATCCGGAGCTGATGGGAAGCAGAGCTTCCCACACCGGTGATGCCCATGCTAACCATTTATATGCTGCAGAAAGAGGGCTCTCAGGGATTTATAGGGAGCTGCTGCAGTGCCTGGAGTTGGGGAGTGGGATTTGGTGGGATTTGTAGCTCCCTAACCTTCCTCCTGCTCTCATTCTCCCCTTCTTTCAGCTGTAACTCTTCTCTGCAGAGTAGTCTCTGCAAAGGGGTATATCTGAAAGAAGAGGTCTTGCTGCACCTGCCTGTCAAAGTCCCACCCACTGGCTGTGGCAGCAGTGATGTTTAATGCTCTCCAGCCTTGCAAAGACACCTTTGGGTTTTCAGCCCATCACGTGGGCTTACATTACTGTAAGTGGGAACAGATGGCAAGAATGAGCATGTTGCTCAGGTATAAACAGCAGCACGAGGTGATAAGAAAGGTAGTGTGTCCCAGTGCTGTGGGAGACCTGCTAGAGGCAGTTGCCTGTTAAAAACTCCTGAGATCCAGGATGAGTTTGCAGAGTTGGTAGTTAGATTAATAATGTTCTCCCTCATGGGACAGGATTTGCCTCGTGGCAGGTCCCAGCCTCTAGTTCTGCAAGATGCACACGCATCTGGCTGTGTAAACTGTAGCTGAACTGCATCCATAGTCGGGTAAGGAGCAGGGCTGGGACAAATGTTTGGGCTCCCTAGCTGCCCACAGTTCCATGTCATGCAGCCGTGCTGCAGCCTCTGCTGCCTTCCACTTCTTTTACTTGTAACCCACATCTCCTCTGTGGACCTGAAAACTTTGTTCAGTCCTCCAGCTCTGAAGTGAACTGGTCCTGTTCACTCTTCATTATCATAATTAATGCTATTACTATTATTAAGGGCTACCTAGAATCTGCCTTCAAGGGATGTATTAGAGGAGAGATGGCCAAACACATGGGATAGGACAGACTATACCCTATGGGCTCCATAGCCAGTGGTGTACATCTTCCTTGACTTGGAAATGTCCTGGTTGCACTTTTGATTGATTACAGGTGCCAGTTTGGCAAAAATTTGTTGAACACAGCTTAATGAACACATTCCTCCTTTGAGATTTTGATTGCCACTTCCCTGAACAAGTCACAGATAAAATGACCTTGTCAATGCTTGCCTGAGAGTTTCTAAACATGTTTATTCTGGTCTCTTTCTGGTCATCCCAGGAAAGCACTGCTGGAATAGAGATACTCTATGTGCAAAAGCATACAGCAAGAGCAGAGCAAGGGCAATGGCTATCTTTAGACCCCAGCCTCTTCTGTTCCAGTGCCTGAGCTCTTTGCTCTGCCTTAGAGAAGGTAAAAGAAAGGAGCGGGTGCTGGGGCAGGAGGAGTGGGGGGTAATGGTGTGGCAAGGAGCCCCATCCACTCCTCCCTGAGGAGATGCACATTCATCAGCTGGAGCTGATGCCAAAGGGGACCATTTGTGTCATCTCCTGGGTGTGTGACAAAGGACTTCCAGGCCCTCTACTTGGCAGAAAAAACTGTGACACCATCTCATTTGTAGCAAATGATATAGTTCTTCCTTTCTTGATTCCCCTCCCTCCCAAGTCACTTCCCTACAAGTCGCTTCTCACGGAATGAGCTGCATTCCCCCCGTAGCTCCAGCAGGGAAAATGCAGAGACAGACAAGCAGCCTGTGCCTGCCACAGCCTGGTGAGACTGTGTTTGCCAAAAATTACAGTGGGGATTCCTGCAATCCTTCAAACACTTAGACTGAAACTGGAAAATGCAGCAACCAGCTAGGAACAGGGATGTGTGGCACCATAGCAAGGGCTGAGAAGTGCATCAGTGAGTGAGAAGGGTACTAATCCTGCAGTGGTAGCAGTGGTGTGGGATCAGACTGGGTGTTTGTCTAGATATGATGTCTGGGATTGAAATCCAAACCCTTAAGAAAGCCTTGAAAACTTTGAAGCATGAAAAAAATCCCAAAACTTTGAAGCCAGTAGTAGCCCTGGCACCTCTGCTAGTGTCCTGGCAGAAAATATGCTCTCTTGGGTGAGTGCATCTGCCCAGTGTGTTTACAAAGCACCATACAGTTCCTCTGTGCTGGCAGAGGGAGCTGCTTCAGCCACAAAGTCCCAAAGAGAGCAGAAACCATGAATATCCCTGTTCTGGGCAAAGGCTGCTTTTTCTTGGGATTCAGAGGGTGAAAGGGTGGGTTGCAAAGGGCTGGAAGGATCAGTGGAGGAGAGGTAGCATGGGCATGTCTCATGGCTGTGTCCTTTGGGGATGTGCCCCAGGTCAGGGCAGCTCTCCTGTGGCTTGTCAAGGATAAGGTAGCTGACCTCCTCAGGGCAGTGCTCAACCAGTGTTGAAACAGCAACAACAGCCTTACTCAGGGGAATTAGCTGTGACAGCAACAAGAAGGGATGAAGGGTGTCTGAAACAGACATGGGTGCCCACCTCCTAAGAGCCTGAACTGCTGACTGTCGTGGTTCAGTCCCTCAAAGCCACCTGCGCCAAGGGAGGGAAGGGAGCCAGGCTGCTGTGATGGGACCTTCTCAGTGAGAAAGAGCATTATCTTCCATTTTTGGCTAATGGAGGAATCGCCAAGCATCCAGGGGAGGCACTGCTGCCAATCATCACCCAACTGCCTTCTTGCACTACTTGTCATCCGTGTGCTCCCATTTCTCTGCTGGTACACATTGATCAGAAAGAAGCAGAGCCCAGCAATGGCATGAGGTGCCTTGAAGAGGAAAGGAGGAGGGGTGAAGGGAGTGGAGCAGAAGGGAAGAAATGAATTTTGCAGAATTTTTGGTTAAATGGAATTCAGATTACAATTTCTCAGAGACTGAGGATTGTCACAAACTGAAGATCACTTCAGTCTCAGGACACTGCCATAGAATTACCAATAGTTGGTATTATATTTTAGAAATCTGTCATTTCTCAGGTAAGAAGATCATTCCTTGGGTTATTTTCCCTCTGAAAATATTTCTACAAGCACAAGCTATGCCCTGGGGCATTTCATAGAATCATACAATGGTTTGGCTTGGAAGGGATCTTAAAGATCAGCTAGTTCCAACACCCCCCGCCATGGGCAGGGACACCTTCCACTAGACCAGGTTGCTCAAAGTCCCCTCCAACCTGGTCTTCAACATTTCGAAGACTGGGGAGTCCACAGCTTCTCTGGGCAACCTATTCCAGTGCCTCAACACCATCACAGTAAAGAACTTCTTCCTAATAACTGACCTAAACCTGCCCTCTTTCAGTCTAAAACCATTACCCCTTGTCCTGTCACTGCATGCCCTTTTAAAAAGTCCCTCTTCAGCCTTCTTGTAGGCTCCCTTTAGGGACTGAAAAGCTGCTATAAGGTTTTCCTGGAGCCTTCTTTTCTCCAGGCTGAACAACCCTAACTCTCTCAGCCTGCCTCCATAGGAGAGTCTCTCCAGCTCTCTGGCCACCTTCGTGGCCCTTTTGCAATATGTACATTCAAAGGAGAAAAAACACATCTTTACTTCTCGCAGCAAACCACGAAACGCTTTGGGTGTGGGCTGCTGTGGGCTTGGAGAGGGGCTTTGCAGCTGTATCCTCGCCGTGACAGCAAGAACAGCTGCAGTCTCCAAGCAGATGTTGCCGCCTGGGCTGTGACCGACCCTCGCGCCGAGTATGGCTCTTTCGGCAGAGGGGCTCCCGTTTGCCGGGTGCGGGGGGCAGCGGCGGGTCTGCCCGCTCTCCCTTGCTCCCTAGGCCGGCCGCAGCTCCCCAAGGCCGGGAGCAGCGGGCGGGGGTGCGAGGGCAGGATGCGGGAGCGGCCGGTGGTCCCGCAGCGCCGCCCGGTGCGCTGCTGCCGTACTGCGGCGGGGCTGCCGCTCCCGCTGCCGCTCCCGCACGGAACGGCACGGCATGGCACGGCATGGCACTGCCTGGCACGGCACTGCCCGAGATGGCACAGTACAGGACGGCACGGCCCCGCGGCCCCCAGCCGAGACCCTCCGGGACTGCAGGTCCCGTAACTCCGGCCCGTCCTTTCCCTTCCCCAGTGTGAAGCAGCAGCGGAGCAGCAGGGACCTGCGTGCCCTGGTGGCGCCGAGGCACACAGGACACATCTGAGGGATGGAGCTGAGGCGTCTGGGCACTCCGTGCCACGTGGAGGCCACAAGATGATGCCATCACCCGTTTGTGCCATAGAGTGCCCTGTCTGTCACTAACGTGCTCTTGCCTTTGTCCAACATCACCCGGGCAAAGCATGTGAGGTCCAGCAGGAGCCCCGAAACAGATCAGAGACTGTTTGCACAGCCTCTCTGTCCTCACAGCAGGCTGGGGATACCCACCGAAAGAAACAGTTCAGAGGAGCAAGATGGTTTTAGCAAAGGTCTCCTCACTGCTGGGATGGTATCTTACAACCCTGGTTCCTTCCCTTACACCTAGCAGCCCTTATGGTGCACACAGCTAGGAAGTCACTTGTTCATCACAGCCAACACCATCCTGGTAGTCTCAGACATGCACAAATCATCCCTATCTCTCACAGGTCATCTGTTTAACCTGTTTTCCATCTTAAAACACACTATACAGAAAACTACAAATTTCTCAGCATTCACAGTACCACCAGGTCATTCCTATCTGTAAAGTTCATCAGTCACCACCATTTTCTTTCAGACCACTGGTTAAGATATCAAGCAGCCTTGGCCAGAGAGGACGCAGTCCTCTTTTTTACCAAGTGTGCTATGCTTTGGTCTAGTTTTTCATGGTTTTACACTGCACACATAATTCTTCTTTGCATTTTAACTCCTCATATCCCTAAACAGAAAAGCTTTCAGCCTGTCATTTGGGGTAGTTTAAATTAAGACTACATTCCTAGAAAGGGATTTACCATGGAACTGTCTCAGACCCACTCAGATGTATTGCTACCCACAAGGTGATGGTGCCACCAAATCCTGCCTTTCCACTGGGACAGCAACGCTGTTTTTCTCCCATAAAGAGATCATGTCTTCCTATTTTCCTGTGCATCCCAATTCCATCTGTCTCTGGTGCACTGCAAACCAAAAATCTATACTTTTTCAATACCCTGTGCATTACAGAGGAAAGTGCTAATAGGAGAGGCAGACCACTTGAGAGGCCAATCGATAGACCTGCCTGGGTTTGAGGGTAGGTGTCTTGCAGAGCGAAGCCGCTGTGTAAACCCTCAATTACCCTTCCCTTGCCTCTCCCTGCCTCTTGACAACCACAGTGGTTAAACCCTCTTCAGTATCTGCAAGTGGACTGCTGCCTAATAAAAGGCTGCAAAATGCCAGCACATCCCTGAGCCACTTCAGGAGGTCACGATTTAATGCTGAAAAGAAATGCAGTGAAGAAAAAATGACCCATTCCTCCAGTTACAAGGAAAGTAGGGACAACAGAGGAAAAAGTCGGTTTAAAAAATAGATTAAGAGGAACAGGGAGTTTAAGACCTTTTAGAAACAGTTTCAGGTGAAGCCTGTGGCCCCATTTTTCACAGTAGGCAGATAATTTTTCAAAAGTTACCTAAGTGTCCAGCTTTTCCAAAAATCAGGCCCGAAGCAGTTACTTCAATAGAGGTGTCTGAACTGAAACCTTTTTGGATGGCCTGGAGAGGCCAGGTGGCAAGCCTTGTCTGCCATGCAGCACGCTTGGCTTTGGAGCTGCTCCTGTCTGCTGTCCTGACATATCCCTGGGCTGCACACGTGGCTGATGGGGAGGGAGAGGCAGATGCCCATTCGCAGAGATCATTGACAGTCACCCTGAAGTGAAGTAGGATCAGAACGAAAGGGTAAAAACAAGGGAGAAAGAGGGTGAACAAACATGCTGTCGAGTAGACAAGGGACAGAAGGCTTCTGCGGGCGGGGACTGTGCATCCAGCTGGACTCAGCACTCTTGGCTTCCTGGAAATTCAACAGGGGAATGAGATTTCAGGCTCCCTCATACCCATCTCCACCCATTAAACAAATGAGTGTTTACTGAAAGGCAGAAAGCTGTTCCAAGTCCCTCTTGTTTCAGGAAACCACTTCTTTACAGACATGTCCTGGTATAAGCATCTATCAGTGGACAGAAGGAGAGGAGCAGACCTGAATGCTGCCAAAGTTTTGCAATCCTTCTTTGATGTGTCCCCCCCACTAAGGCAGAGCTTGCCTGGCTTGCCTAGTGTAAGGGCCCATGGGAGCAGCTCTGGTTTTCGGCTGCCTGGTTCAACTGCTGGCTGACCACCAGCAACCTGGGACAGAGGGAAAGCTTCAGAGAAAGGGCAAGGAGAAACTTGCAACATCAGGCACACTTTTGACCAATTCATTTTGTGGATGGTGAGTCACAGTGGAGAAGGGAGCTGAGAAGATGGTTTGGATTTCACTTCTTCCCGGATGCATCTCTGATTACAGCTCTTTGAGACATAACAGAGTTTTGATAGCACTGACCAAAAGGCAGGGTGGAGATGCCTATGGGACTTTTGTCTGATTTGCACACAGAATAAACACAGTAGACCAGCTTTAGCTCCTACGTAAAGCAAGCTGGCCCTCAGAAGGAGATTTCAGGTTCAGGACCATCTTATAGACATCTCCAGGCCACCAGTTCTCAAGAAACATGAGAATAGAATTTCTTTCAGCCATGCACATGGGGATGTGGCAGAAATAAATGTCCTGCACATCTGTGGATTCTGCGAGAAGGTGGTCTGCTTTTCAAGAGCAGGGGTAGAAGCCAAGAAACTGCTCTACCCATGGTCAATCCTACCTTCTACAGTGACACAGAAGAATAACAGAGAGATCATGAGGGCTGGTGAGGCATCACCAGGAAACAACCTGTTTTGCTTACCGAGTGTCAGAGGCCTGATGGAATTAGGGAGCCAGGGAATGGAGCAGACTGTAGTGTCATGATTACAGAATAGCCTTAGAAAGTATATGAATGTGGCTTTTCATGCTACTATTGAACATAAATGCAGTATTGTCCTGTTCTAGGACCTCCAAAGCACCTTATAGAGACAGACAATTGACAGCCATCTTCTGAAGAGTTTCTGGAAGGAGACAGAGACCCTTCTCCGGAGATAGCACCGCACATGTGAGCCACCTTTTCTGGTCTTCCTGTGCTGGAGGATGTGGGGGAAGGCTCCCTGGCCATGACTCAGCATGGGGCCCGGCCTGGAGCACTGAGTCACTCTGTGCCACTGCCAGTGCAGATGACAGGCCACCAGGCACGTCACAAGCAGCAGCCAGTCACCTGTTCCCATGCTTGCTCGGCCCTGCCACCAGTCACGACTCACGACTGCCTCACAGGCATCGGGCCCCTGACGGCACAGAGCCTGGAGCCCTGTGGTTGAGCCAGTAGTAGCTCTTGTGTGCCATGGCAATCAGAAGAAGGTTGTGAAGTGTCATATTATTAACAAGAACACTAAGTGGTCCTTATATAAAAATTTCACAGGAAACTGAAAAGTGTGTTAACGAGAGAATAGCTGAAAGGAAGAAGATTTTCTTTCTTCCTTTCTTCCTTTCTTCCTCTCTTCCTCTCTTCCTCTTTCTCTGTCTCTTTCTCTTTCTCTTTCTCTTTCTCTTTCTCTTTCTCTTTCTCTTTCTCTCTCTTTCTTTCTTTTTCTTTTTTTTTTTTTTTTTTATGGGAGGGCAAGAGTGTTTCAGTGGGCTTTTGAAAAGTATCTTTTTCAAGAGCTACTATATTTTTTTTTCTTTTCTCTCCTCTCCATTGATGATCCTAGAATGGCAGAGTGGCTGAGGTTGGAAGGAATCTCAAAATTGCCTGGTCCAGTTCCCCACTCAGGCAGAGCAGTTGCCTGGGACTGGGCTCAGCTGAGTCCACCAGTACCCCTAGGGCCTTGTATGCAAAGTTTCTTTCCAGTCAGGTGGTCCCCAGTATGTGGTGGTGTGTGGGTTTATTCCCCTGCAGGGGCAGGACTTTGCATTGTCATTTGCTGAAGCTTCCGTGGTAGAGAAGCTCTAAACACCTTCTCACTCAACTAGCCCCAAACATGCTATAAGAGCTGCTTGCACAGAAGGCCTTTCAATTAGATCTGGGCCAGTTGAAGATGTTTATTTGTGAAAAGAAGAAGCTAAGAAGGATGTTCTAAGGGTAACTGGTCTCACCCTTGTGCCCAAGCCCCCATTATCTCTGTGCCTAAGCTTCACTGCTTTGACCATGCTTTGGTAGCTGCCTGCTGCTCTCTAGGTGAGAGAGTAGTGCCAGGAGAGGAGGTCTTGTGCACAGCCAGTGCACAGCTATACCCCACTCCTGGCTCCCTGGCAGCTGTGCTGGAAGAGAAGAGCACACTCTTTCTCTGGAGCTTTATTCTCAAGGAGTAAACCAGGGAGCAGTGTTGCATTTCAGCCTCGGTCTCTGCTGCCTGGCAGCTGCAATTGCTGTGCAGACACTCTGTGAGTGGAAACAGGTGTCTAAACTGCCAGGGACTTCCATAAGGAGGAGACCAGGTGTTCTGCTCATCTCAGGTGTGGCACATCGTGTGTTGCCCCTGCCCTGGAGGATGTCCCTGAGTCTACGGAAGAAAGGTCTGGCACTGGGCAGGGGGATGATGAGGGTGGGATAGTGACCCAAAACAAACAGTGGAGCCACACCACCTCTGCATCATTTGCTCATTTAAGATGCCCAAAGGTGTCGTCCTTCCCCAGCGGGGATGCAGTCCAAACAGTGCTGATTCTGATCAAACAGGATCTTAATGGAAGCCTTCTCCGGGAACTGTCAGGGCTGAAAAGCAGCCCTATGTCACAAGGCACGGGGAAAAACAGGCAGCTGTCCCTGCACCCACCCTGTGCTGCTTATCGGCAGCGCAGCGGGAGCATCTCCATTTAGGGATGTTTGCTTTGCCTGACTGTGGCAGTGTGATACGGAACATGGTGAGATGTCCAGGCCCCTGCCACTTCCTACTGCTATTGTCAGTGCTACGGACACTTGTGTGCAAAGGCAGACCCATGTTCCCATCCTAAACTTCTACTGGGTCCAGCCTGTGGCTGTGTGCCTACTTTTTCCATGCTTTAAGACACGTCTGCACTGCTTAAATTTTGTCCAGTCCACCTCACCCTAACCTCCATGATGTGGTGTGGGAAATCCCCATTACCATGTCCTAACCCTTTAATCTCTTTGAAAAGCAGAGATGACTGCTCATATTTTACTCAGTCATTTGAAAAACACTGGTGTAATGGGGAGAAGCTGGTCCTGCACATGGTGCTGGGATTGCGTCCCATTCTAGGTCCCCTCACTCCCCTTGGCTCCCCCTCACCCCATCCTCACCAATTCCTTGGCCAATTTTAGGAATAAATGGCTGGCTAACGGCAGGGCAATGGAAGGGCTGATCTGGCTCAGTGCATGCCATAATAAGAGGTTACCAGGCATATTGATCCCACCCCGATTTCTGAGTGCTGGAGAGTAGCCTGCAGCATTTTGTGATCCCCGTGGCAGCCTTCTGGAGCCTGTGTGCCCTGGGGCATCCTTTAGGACATGGAGGGCTTGCTTGGGATAATCCAAGACTTGGGGCTGGGTATCTCTTTTGTGTTGTCATGAGAGGGACTGACTTTCTGCATTTTGGACACCCTTTTGAAGCACTGAAATGGGAACCTTGATGGAGTATTACTTCTTGTGCTGTCCCTTGTCTGCCACGTAATTTCTGAACTGATGGAGAGCTCTCACTAGTGCATGTTCTCCCCTAATGATGCTGTGCTTGTGTCTCTTGGGGTCAAAAAGTGCCCTGAGCTTTCTTTAAGTTTCCTTTGTTGAGGTGCTACTCAGCATCCCTACAAAATGTAGTGTACAGAAAATTACAGCATGATGGAATATCTGGGGACCTGGAAGGTTGTCAGGTGCAGTTTTGCTGAAGCCAGTGGGATGAGTCCTTTTACATCCAAAGCAGTAAATTTTCCAGTCTGCTAAAGCTCATGCTGATGAAAAATTTGGGAAATATGACAATCCAGGGAAAGATCCTTGTTTTCTTATCACAGGAGCCTTTGTTCATCCCAGTTATGCAGAATGTGTGACTTGGGAAGTGGAGATTTGGTTATAGTCCTGAAGAGCATGGGATCTGTAACAGCCAAACCAACTATAGGAAAGTGTTAAAATAACATTCTGCCATCCCGTTATCAAAAGAGAAAAGAATAAAAAAGGAGATAATCCTTGTTTAAATATCACAAGCAGCAGCTGAGTCAGTGGGAGCTTTAGACTGGAAATGTCAGGGAGGAATTTAGATTTTTCAGAGCAGTTGCTGCTCTGCAATTATCATAAGGCACTTACAAGGACCCCTTGTCTCTTGTTGCCCTGAACCACGCATCTGCAGGGAGGGGGAGCAGAGAAAAAACACATGGCCCTATCGGGGACAGATAAGGGAAACTGAACTCCATCCTACTAAAGGCACAAGGCAAATCCCTTCAGGCTATGGTTGGGCTGCTGCTGCTGTTCAGGTCAGAAGTAGGTAGGGAGAAAGGGAAGGGGGAGGTGGGGGAAGGCAAGTCCACAGGAGAGGCAGGGAAGCAATATGAGAAAGAGGAAAAAATCACATCCTGGATCCCCCTAGAAAAACATTTATTTGCTTCTGATGAGGTTTTGAAGATAGGAACAGTGAAGATCCAGGGAGTTTTTAGCCTCTTCTCTGTAGTGCTTTTCCTACTGGACCATTCCACCTCATTGCAATCTAGCACGTCCCTGATGTAAATTAAATAAGTGAAAGTACTATTAAACCTCCCCATCAAAGCACTGCCAGCACCAACAGGGGAGGGGGAAAGGATGAGCACTCAAACCACGTAATTTCACTACACTAAGTGATGCAGAGAGATGAATTTTCCTAGCTGTTACACAATGAAAGGCTAAAGACTTCCTCTGCAGGGATGATGTATTCTTACCTGTCTTTTCTCATTGAGGTTTCCAAAACCAGAGAAACCTCAGTCCCTCTTAGACCTTGGTCTCTCTGAGGTTTCCAAGATCAGTCTTGGCTGGGTGCAAGGTAAAAGGACCTCAGCCATGCTGTGCTGGCGAGTGTTGGTAGGGGTCTACCTTGCCTTCCTGGGGCTTTGTGACTGAGGACAGTAAGTATCCCTGCTCCAGGTTTGTGCTTTGTGGCTGTGGATCATTACAACCACATCTCCTCCTGCACAGCATGTGGGCTGTGCCATCCCCATTAATTTTACCCTTTCCTGTCTCTGTGACTGACAGACACAATCTTCAGGTGAGGTACCTGTTCTGGTTAAGACACTTCAGGCAAAGGGGAACATGGCAGTCCCCATACCCATTTGACTTGCTTACCATCACTAGTAAAAATGTATGCCCTGACTTGAACTTCTCTTCTTCACCTCACTTTCAGCTATTGATCTTTTTGTTCTCCACTAAGATCTGTATGGACCTAAGGATCCATAAGGATCCATAAGGATCCTTATGTGTAGCAGACAGTTCTACCATTAGAGAGGATAGAAAAAGTAATCTCATAGATCCTGCTTTTCCATTGCATCATCCCAGTAGCTTAATGGCAGATGTACTGAAGTGAGGCATATTGTACCAGTATAGATCCCACACTCTTTTCTTTCTTTACTTTCCATGGCTGTGAATCAATAAAACATTGTTGATACACCTTGAAGATCCAGAAGAGAAGTACAGGGCTTTTATGAGTCATCCTCTTAAGCCTGCTGGGTGGAATGAACCTTGCCATGGGTGATACATTTACATTCATCCTCTAAAAAGGAAAGAAAAATATTTTCTCATGCTTTTTTCCATGTATTTATTTGCTTGATGACTACCTGTTAGGAATAACAGATGAGATCCCCGGCAGATGGGAATCAGTAGGAAAACATTGACTTCACTGTGAAATGATGGTGATAATTTCCAGTACAGAATTGGTTGTATCTCCACAATAAATCTCATCCATTCAATGCTGAATGCAAAATGTCTTCCCATGTATAAACAGAGTGATGAATAAACATTTGTATGAAGTCAATATGGTGACATTTTCATAGGTCTGAGACCCTTTGTGTGACTCCTAATGCTAAAATCACATCAGACCTTTTGTTTGACAGGTGGATGGTTTTAATCTTCCAGTGCCTGAGGAGAGAAGGAATGAGTGGGTAAGAAGTGGACAATTTTCTGTTCATTTGGAAGTAGCACTGAGCTGCATTTTGCTCGTCCACATTGCTGACCTGGAGCTGCTGTTACAGAAGATGAGAAAGGGGGAAAGAGGAGGGGAGAGAAGATGTATCTATGTCAAAGAAGTTACATGTTCATTAAAAAGGAGCGCGTTGGGAAAACACTGACAAAGCAGTGATGGAAACCCCTTGGCTTCTACCACCATTTGCTTCCACAGCTAGAGCAGCCAGCGTTGGGTGGCCAGGAAGCTGAAGGGAAAACAACACTCAGGGGAATGGACAAAGTGCAGGTCAAGCTCCATCCCAGGCGCACTCTGCAGCCTTGCAGTGCAGGTCCTAACAGGCACAGGTGACTGAGGAGCCAAGTGCATTCTGGTCACATCAGCTTTGGCCATGTTAAGATCACACCAACACACAGTGAAGTGTTTCCAGTTCTTCTGAAAGGGCAGTGGGAACTTGGTTTGGAACCCTCACCAAGGCTTGTCTTTCTCCTTTCTGATACTGCTATGAGCTACATAAACTCTGTCTTACTCCATGGCGTGGGGGAATGAGCAAGAGGGTGAAACATGTCAGACACCATGGTCACTAGCAGTGAAAAGACTAAGTTCCCCAAAGCCCACTTTCAAGAATAACTTAATACAGCAGGACAGACTTAATGAACTTGGCAATAAAATTGCCCTTAACATTCTCTTTTCATCTACAGCAAGAGTTGGAGGATCGAGGTCACTGCGAACCTCTTAGTGCTGGGACCTCCAAGGGTCTGGAGAAAAACAAGGAGTATCATGAGTCCCTTTTCCACTTGTATTCAGCAATGCAAAGACCTGATGGACAATTGGACTACAGGTGAGAGAAACAAAAGGAGGCAAGAGCCAAATATTTGTATCAATTTCTGCATCTATTGCCAACTATTAACTGGTTCTTCACAGCTGAAGGTTACAGCAATTACCAGGCTAGTGGCAGAAGGCAGGAAACAAAGCAGTGAGTCAAATGATTTGCCCAAGGCCATGACGTGAGCTGTCAGAAAGGCAGTCCATGTTTTCTATGTTTGTGTTGGCAATAGGATTAGCAGTGGACATTTGATTCTTCTTGTCATAATGTTTCTGATGTTTTCAGGCTGTTGCTTATCTGCAAAATCTTTTTTTTTTTTTTTTCCGAGAAAAGCAAATTCACTGTCAAACTCAATGTTCAAAAATTATGTGCCAGATCTCCCTATGATGATTATGTTTCTTGAAGGTTTCTCCACCTCTTCAGGAGCTCCTAGAATCCTCTTCAATCTTCCTTTCCTTCTCAAAAGGCTGCATTTAATTAATGTGTTTTTTTAAAGGAAGCCAACTCCAGGAACCGTGAGTAAAATATTTGGTAGTATAGCCTGGTAGTGCAGGAGAAGACCTGTTGAAATACACATAGGCTACCTTTCTGCACAAAGGTGACATTCCCCAATGATCTTGTTAAAGAAATGGTCCACAAGGTGAAATACAATGGGCCAGAGGTGTCAGCAGTTAATTTCACAACACCACAAGTTGGCACGTTCCAAGAGATGGTGCATTTTATTCCGCTACTTGCTCTTGACTGTCTGCTTGCTGCCCACATTTCTGAAGAGAAAATTGCTCCTAAGTGCTTCCCCATTGATCTGAGACAAGATGATTGTTTTGGATTATGCAGCAGCAGGTGAATCATCAATACAATATTTCGGAATTTTCACTCTCCTGTTCCAGGTCCACTTCTTAAAAGAGAGAGGGATTGCTGTTGGTTTCACTTCTGAAAACTCAGGGCTAAATTCTCAGTTCCTGGGGAAATGCTGTTTCTCCCCTCCATCCGTTCCCTCTGAAAACCCTTTTCCCCAAACAATTCCCTATTTTGCTGGAAATCAGGTTTTTTTCCTCTGCAAACTTGATTGCTGTAAAAGCTTTCCAGAATTCCATTTTCATTGTTGATCAATGCGTGGAAATTCAATGGGTTTTGAGGCAAAATTTGAGCAGCATGAGTACAAAATTTGTATCTGAATGTGGAAATGAAAACAGGGTTGTGAGACTAGCCAGCCTCTTGCTTCAAAACTGGGGTGGTGGGGGAGGGTAAGTACATTTTTTTGTGGGTTATAGGAATATTCTCATGTTTAGCTAAAGGCTAATCTGGCCTTCTGAAATGTGAAATCTCTGACACAGCTGTTTGCATTTAGCTGCTGAGGGTATTGGCCTTGATCCTTAAGCCATTGGTTTGCAACTGTGAAGTAGATCTATCCTGTATACTATGTTGTGAAAAATGCACTGGTACATACTGAGGCAAAAAGGCATTGGGGAAGGTTGCAAAGCCCTACTCCATCTTCTCTAGGAAAGTGTCTGTTCTGCCTCTTTTTTTTTTTTTTTTTTTTTTTTAATTGATGGCTGTTTTGATTTTGCTTTGGAAGAACAACTCCTGCACCGGGACTCATCACACCCCAGTGGCTGTCTCTGCCACGGAGGGAATGGCAGAGCTTTTCTCCCAAGGTGGCGAGACACCTTCTCCCAAGACATCTCACTGCCCTGTCTGAAGAGCAAGCACATCTCTGCTGCTTGCAGCCCCCCTTTGCCAGGGCTCATCAATCATGAGAGTGTGAGCACAGAAGTCTGTCTTTTCTAGATAATAGGAGGCTGTGAAGTTAAGAAGGAGGTGAGGATTTTAATTATCTCTTTTTTTTCCTCCTGCTGCTGCCCCGGTCCTAGGAGGCTGCAATGATGTGAAGGCCTGGGGTGTCATTATGGGTTATTACACTCCTTTGTGGCACTTGGGGATGTTGAATGGAGCTGTGAAGGGAGAAGAGAAAAAAAACATCTCTTGATGGAGCTGGCTAACCCCCTTATAATTGCTTCAAAATTATGGCAGACTGTAATTATTCATGCTGTGAAGGGGAAGAGGGAGAGAGAGCAGGTGGGTGGAAGAAAGAGCAGTGAGGGGGCCTGGATACCCCACATGGCTGTCTGGGTTGCCTTGGTTGTGACGGGAGATGGCAACTCACCCTCACATCAGAATACACTGTCCCTTTCTTCAGGCCTTGGTGGAAGACTCTCACAGTGCATACCCTGTCCTTGCAGCTCCCTGGGCCACCATAGAGACCCCCATCACTGCCAAGCTGCAAGCACCTTTGCCACTGATTCAGCCTGGGACATGCATTAAGACTACAGGCTGTTTCATGGAGATCTCTTTGATTCACATAATGAAGGATGGTAATTTGGCAGATGGGGGTTTCCTCTTGGTCCTCATACCTGATTATTGTGAACAGTGCTTGAGGATGCACAAATGGACCACAAATGGACCACAACTGGACCAGCCAAAGAATTTAATATCTTGTTTTTCTCTCTACACCTCCAGTAGTGCATCCAGTGGCAGGTGAAATGAGCCTCCAGAGGACCAGCAATGTTTTAAACCTCCACGCCATTTCTGGATTCCTTTTGGGTCTGCTTCACCCTTGAGGGAAGCACAGTCAGACCATTCCAGTTTTTGGGCTTTTCTGTCTGGGAGCTAGTCCAGTGAAACAGTTTCCAACAGTGTTTGCTGTTTCTTTTTTATGTCAGATTAATCCCTTAAAACACACAGCTGGATACACATGGCACCCACACATATTCAAGGATGGTCATGTGGTTGGAGTGTGAGAAACAAAGCAGTGATGAAGACCAATCCGTCTGTTTATTTCCTTCATAAAGCTTCCTGAAGGCTCCTCTTTCTCATTAGCAAATCTGGTAATTAGTCAAACATAAGCTGGGACAAGCCTGGCTTGGTTTAACCAAATAGGCTTACACCCCCACAGAAGTCAAGTCTGATATAAGCAGAATTTAAATATGGACCCAAACAGGTGGTTTATAGAGATGTAGACACATGAAGAGATGGAAAAGTCCAAACTGTGGGTGGTGTCCAAAAAGGCAGGACTTTGCCTGGGAAGGACACAGGTGGAAAACACATTGAACAGCTTTGCACCGGACTATTTGGGAAAAGTAATGCTTGTCCTTCTGCAGCTGTGCTGATAACTGCTCTGAAGGACACCCACCTACTGCCCACCTTCCTGCCCAAAAGGAGAACCTGCTGCCACATGGCTTCTCCCAGCTCACCTCCTCTGTTAACTCCTTCAGGACAGGAGAACCAATCTGATTTTTCACTCTTATCAGAGAGAGAAATTCTTGGTATTCCTCATGGCAATCTCAAAGTTTTCTCCACAGTTGCATAGAAAGCAGGACTTTGGCTACGTGGAACCTCCATGCCGTAGGCCTTGCTTCCCTACAATGCATCAGCAGACAGGGATGGGGGTGGCAGATTAGCAGGTCTTAGAGAAGAAGAGTTGTATGACTAATTTGTCTTCAGTATGAAGACAAGGGATTAAAAATCAAGGGCTTTGGAACGAGATAACTAAGTAGAACTACTGATGAGCTTAAATAAAGTACTGGATTTCACAAGGGCAGAAACAATATGTAAGGAGACAAAAGGAAAACAGAAAATATATTAAAAGAAATTCTGTATATTCATACAATAATCTTGAACATTTGTCTGATGTTATCGTCACATTTTAAAGCTTCTGTTTGTCATAGGAGCTTTCATATGTGATCTCTGAATATGTTACAGCCTGCAGGAAGGCTGAGTGACTTGTTCTGTCCACATATTTATTTTTAAAAAATTTTCTCAATTCTTTACATGAACTGACATTTTAGGGCTATCCTTTCAGCAAATTGGTTACAATTTGGATAAGTGGAAATTGCTTTGACGGTGGATTTTAGGTTTATCATTGCTGGCAAATACTGCTCTAAAGAGACCTTTAAACTAAGTCACTTACCAAAAATAATAGGTCTAGCAAAAGGATTTCTCTTTTTGATTTCAAGGTAAGAAAACAGCATGAAGGAAAAGAGATTAAATTAATCAAATAATTTGAAATTTGTCTCTGTTCTAAAATTGAACTGAAAGCCTCAAACAAAAAACCCCTCAAATTCTATAGACTACATGCAGTTTTAAACGTAGTGCAAGCCAGAAGAATTCACGCACAATTTAAACTGTTTTATATATATATATGCCAATGCAATTCTTGTAACTCTCTTCCTACCCAAGTCCCTTTTTCCTTCCCAAGCTAAATCCCAGTGAAGTTGGCCTAGCCTTGGCAAGGCCCTTCATTGACAGTGCTCACATTTTAACGGTGTATCACACTAGCAAAGTTGCTGAATAGTTTTAACCAAGCATTTCTGGAGTACTAATCCTTAACTACAGCTTTCTGCCCTTAATACCTTTGCAGCTTCATCCTAAACTGTCTAACACCACCACTGCAGGACATGGCCTTGCATGGCTGTAAGGCTGCACAGGGAACTTCTTCAGTGAAGCAAACAGGCAATATCTGCAAGAGCCATCGCCTTTGCTTTCTTTCTATGTTAACTTTACTGGCATTAATGGAGTTACAGGATCCCCACTGAAGTCTCTTCACCGATGCCTAACATGAGAGATATATAAGCTTTATTTTTGTGGCCCCTTTTGAAGCTGATTCTTATTCCTGCCAGTCTTCATATGTTATCTTCAGATGACCAATATAATCTTAGTTTCCTTTAAACTCATATGTTTCCATAAGAGGTCTACTTCCTACATACTAGGAAGCACTAATACCACAGTGGATTCAGTCTCCCTAAGGCAAGACAGTGGTGAAACCTAGGATAGACACCTGCTTGTTTGAAGGAGCTGTTTCTGACCATCCACTCACTTACTGCTCAGCTTTAATTCCCTCACTCTAAACTTAAAAATCCATGAAAAAAAAAAAAAAATCCAAGAATTTTTTCTCTTGGTTTCTGGAGAGGACTAGATTTCTTCTGGGGTGAAAATCAGGGTGAATTGCTGTGATTCACTTCTGCGGGATTGTCTGCCATAAGCATCACCCTTCACACTGTGGCTGTGATTGGGATAAGGCAGAAATGTTCCAGCATGGGAATGAGAATCATACGGCTAAAAAAGTACTGTCTACGAGATCCCTGAGAAAGCCTTGCTTCAAAATAGTCAGGACAGAATGCGGAAACATGAGAGAGCACAGGTGGCAACCTGTATGAGATTCTAATCTAAGGTTTTATGGAAAGATTAACTTGGGAGCTGGGCTGTGTTTAAAATGATTGCTGACCTACAGTTATCCACAAAACTGTTTGTTCCCTTTAACCAGGATGGAATCAAATCCTCATCAGGTCAGAGAGCCTGGCTGTCAAAGACAACTGTCTCTCCTAAGGTGACAGCGGTCTCTCAGTGGCATCATGAAGCAATGATGAAGGTCCTCTGTGTGCCTGCTGGAAAAAAATGGTCTCTAAAGGGCTATGAAAAGGTACAGTGGCAGCAAGCATGATCAGACACCTGGATAAGTCAGCAGTGTGGGACTGAGTGCCAGTATCTTGGAGCTGTGTTGCCCAAACCTGTCCAGCTACCATGGTTCACCTCAGCCAGCAGCACAAAAGTAAACCAGCCATAGGATTGTACTAACTCACATCCCCCAGTAAGAGGGTGCCCAAGGCCACTCCAGGAGCTAGGAGGAGACTGAGCCTTCAATGCTGCTCTTTGACCACCTTCTGGGCAATGGGGTGTCTCGAGACCTGCCCTCAAAATGTTTTCCAAAAATATCCTGCAACACCAGGCAGCATTACCCTCCATCAATTTGGTGGGGTTTTGTCTTGTGTTTTGAGCATCCAGAGTTTACCAGGGGGCAAATGGACAGTTTTGGAGACTCAGAGGGGATTAGGGATGAAATTAAAGCAAAAGCAAGGGCTGGTCTCAGCGTGTGAGGTGATACCATGTGGGAGGACACAGAGGCTGGGGAGAGAGAAGCCCTGATGGCTGCTTAACTCCTTCATCTGGTTTCCAGTGTACCAAACCACAGAGAGTCCTCAGCACCCACAATAAGATAATATGCTCCACATGACTTAAAATCAGTTTTGGCTCACTGCTGCATCAATCTTTAGCTGTTGCCTACTGCTTGCTTCAGCTTCTACCAACCGTCTTCCCAGGCTGCCTTGGTGGGGCTGGCTGTGTTGCTGCCTTCTCCCCAGTGTGTGCAGGAGATGGCAAACATCAAGAACTTTGCATCCTCAAGATGGTTAATGAGTTGTTGACCCACCAGGGCATTTTGCATTGCAAAATTCCTTGTCATGCTGGAATGAACTCAGCTGCCCTGACACATGAAGGATAACCCACTAACCCTAATCAAATGTCAGTGCTGTGGTCAACAAGTTTGGGGGTGAGCTCTCTGGAAGTCAGCTGGTGAAATGCCACCAGCTTCCCTGCCACAGGGATTTGTGCCAATCAGTGGCCTGTCACCAGGAGGATGGTGGCTCACACAAAACATGGCCATGCATTCCCCCAGTGCTTGTTTGGTTGGGACAGCTGCTGCAAATCCAATAGGAGAAAAATTCCAGTTTTACTTGCAGCAAAGCAGAATCCCAGGATGGGTCCTGAGCTGTCACCCACTGTCACAGCCCCTGCTGTACTTGGGCATTCAGCCTGTTAGGAATTACTGCAAGAGGAGCAAAGTCTTTAGGAAAGCAGGACTGAGAGGGTTTTTCCAGGTTATTTCCTCTAAAAGCCTTTTTCATCGTTAAAGACTAAGATTCAGCTGTCCTGCTGTCAGAGTTGCATGGCCAAATCAAGATCTGATGTGGTGGGGGAGCCCTGAAATGCACAGCATTGTCAGAAACTGGGCACTGGGAGGTGCATACGTGAGAACAGCATCCAGTCCTTCAGTTGCCTTGGGGGAATCAGTGTTATTTTCCTATTACTTTACTGCCTCGATGACAAGGCAAACAAGGGGGAAAAAGGAGAGGGCTAAATCTCTCCCTTCCTTTTATTTCATCCTTTCACAGATGAAAATCCTTTCATGAAACTCCCAGGCTGGGGAAGAAAATGTGTGGAACTGAAACATGTAATGAGAATGAACTCCATCCAGAAACGGGAGGGAGGGGTAAATTAGAGCAGAAATCTTTTGGACGCAGGCAAACAGGTAGGGGGTTGTCTGGTCTGTGAAGGCAGGGTGTCTGCAATCTTTGTAGCGATTAGATTTAATGGGACAGACACGTTTCTCTCCTTCACGTCCCCTCCTCCTCTCAGCCCGAGGGGGAGAAAGGAGGGAGGTGGTGATGGGGAGGTGGCAGGGGAAGAGAAGATTTGAAAGAGTCTTGACGTCAGCCCTGCCCTATAAAAAGCTGGCAAGGAGCTGGAAAGCAGACAGCAGAGCTCGTGGAAGAGCAAAGATGCCAACCCCGAACATCTCCACCTCTGCAGCCAAAGGCTTCCGCAGGGCGGTGTCAGAGCTGGACTCCAAGCAAGCTGAGGCCATCATGGTAAGACAACTCTACCCCACTTCTTTCCCTCCTCCTCCAAAAAGCACAGTATCTCCCATAGCTATAGGCAGAAGCAGGCAGGGATAGATGGATCAACACTGCCTTTGTAGGAGTTCCCCAACATGGGCACCTCTGGGCTCTAGGCTGGCAAAGGGAAATTACTCAAAGAGTTCTCTCTATATATTGGTACACATGAAATTCAAATATTTAAGGGGGCGAAAACTTGAACTAATGCAACCCCCACTGCCTCAGCCAAAAGTAAGGTGAATAACCCACAGACCTAAGGCAAGAACAGCAAGGAATCCCCAGTGTGAAAGGCAAATTGAAAGTCTTAGTGATCTTCTGTTTTGGACACATTATACTGCAGAGATTTCACTTGCTCTAGCATAATAAAAAGTGGGGTTGTTACTTCAGACAGCACACAAAGCACAGGCAGTTTAAGTAGTTTGTTTATTGCTGCTGTGTCCACAGTTTATCTCCCAGAACATCCTTCCCCCATTTCTGTTCCCAGTCCTCCCTGATGTGGTCTCAGCCCTGTGTTTAGCCTGGGGAATGCTTCTGCACTCACCAGATCTGAATGTGTCAGGGAAAGGAGAGAAAAACTTCCCACTGGGCTGTCAAATGCCTTTAGAAAGCAAATCCTGGCCAACCCATTGGACTGTCTGTAGAGACAGGGACATTTCACCTATTAACCCCAAAGCCTTGTCAGGCAGGATGAGCCTAAAGACTCCCAGCATGTGGGTCTGAGATGTGTGCGGGCTGCAGGTGACCCTGCGGGAGCCAGAACAGCCAGTGGTGATGGATGCATCAGGAGGGGACCCTGTAGGGATGCTCGGCAGGAGGAAACTCAGGTATAGAGATGAGTTAGGTAGCAGAGGCGTTTGGCAGATACTTGCAGCATGACTCCAGCAGGTCAGTTACAGAGCTCCCCGTTTCCCTCCCCTATTCTTGCTGCCTTTTTCACCCACCCTTCTCTTAACCCCCTGTGATGCTCTCCCTTGCTAAAATCAGCCACTACATTGACAGAAAGGCATTTTGGAGAGTGAAGTTTGCTGGGAAGGAAGAAACACATTTAGGAAACAAGGAGATAAAGTTTCCTTCTCTAATAAATGGAAATCAGGGAAGTCTTCCCTCTAACAGTCATTTTCATTCGAGCAAAATAATGAAAACAAGTGGTTCTTGAAAACCTGGTATTTTTCAGGCAGCTTGTAAAATCAGTAATTGAGATGCTTATTGCTGTCTGGAGAAAGGAAGAGTGTTTGGTTATTACACTCTCTGGGGTACTGCTCCGTGCTTTATGGGAAATGGGCCACTGTACAAAGGGGCCATAGGAATTCAGGTTCAACAGGTGGGCTGAAGGAGTGTGGCAACCTACTTGGGGTGAGCAGCTCCTCCAGCCTGGGTGGTATATAAAACTTCAGCTTGTGTTTGTGTCCCTTCTTTGAATGGAAATTTTCAGACAAAAAAACAAACTAAAATTAAAACTTTGCCCTGTGAGGATCATTTTGAGAGTGGGATGCATGAAAAACTTTACCATTTGCTCTCACCTAGGACAGATCTCCACAACCCTGTCACTTATTTTGCTGGCTTCCACCAGGCAAGAGGCATGACTCTGCATTTGTATGTGACATCACATGTCCCTGGCCCTCGTGTTGTCAGTGTGACTATGGATGATCAGCCACACAGCCCTTGCCTATCATCACATCACCTCCAGCAGGTCTAAGGTGTTTCCTTGCCGTTTACCCCCAGGGACCAGCACTGTGCTCCAGGGGAAACTGTGCAGACCAGGGATGGGGGAAAGCAGACCTTTGCAATCCCAGAACTCATCTACACCAGCACGTATTTTATGTGTCAGCTGGGCCAGCCAAACATCAAACTCACACCGTGGAAAAACCTTTTGTTACATATTAGGGGTTTTTTTTGCTGCTAATAGTTTATGCAAGAGACCCCGGGACTGGAGCTGGAGCTGGGTTTGGTTACAGAGTACACAAACAGAGCTAGGCAGGAGACAGCCACTGCAGCCAAAGCAACAGGAAAGGGTACCCGCTCAGGGAAGGCAGGAGTGGGATGTTACTATCCCCACAGTGAGGGTAAGGAAATGGTCTTTACAGTCCTTCTTGCTTGCTGCAAGTAATGAGCCAGGGGACAAAAATAAAACAAAGTAACTCAGAACACAGTATATTAATTACACTACCCAGGCTGGGCACTCTGAGTTTCAGCAAATTCAAGGAAGGAAAAATGCACAAAACCTTCATAAGAGACACAAGTGAACCCTTCAGAAGAGGTGAATGACTGTATCAGACTCAGGCCCCGGTTAGGCAAATAAATGCTTTGCAAAATCGAATTACAGTTCTCACTGTACCCAGATATGCACTCAGGGAGCTAGTCTGCAAGGCAATTCGGAAATACCATATAATGGTGGCTTTGGAAGAAAGGAAGGCATTTATCATGAGTTCAGTTTGGCTATTACATATGCCTCATTCCTAATTTCCAGCAAAAGGATGTAATACCCAATGAGCATAAATGTGAGGAGCAGAGGAGAGGAAGATGAGATGGGGAGTGTGCAGCCAGGCATCTTCCACCTGGCAGAGGAGGCAGCAGCCAGGCGGATCCCTCCCAGCCCTCTTCTCCCAAGCAAAATTCAGCCTTTTTCTGGTGTTTTTTGGTTTTATTTCTTTCTTTGTTTGTTTAATTTAGCCACCTAAAACATGACATCATGGAGCTAAGGAACTTACAGGACTTTTCGACAGGGCGTGAAGTCCCCCACTCCTGCCTGCCAGGGGCCACCCAGTCTCAGCACACTTGTCTGACTGGTTGAGGCTGCCTCTCCTGGTGCAGCTTTCCAGCCACACAAGTCTCAGCTCTTAAGCTCCCTCAAGCTAGATTTTAACCTGATTTACAGCCTAGATATGGGGGCATAATTTCCCTCCTCTCTCCTTCTCCACCCCATAAATGAAATCTTGCTGCACCTCTGTGTCTCAGGGCACAGTGTGACAAAGCATCCTTAGATAACAGCACTGCCTGGCTTGGGGTCGCTGTGGAAACCATTTTCTATGCCTGGCACACGGCTATTTGCCCTGCTTATTGCAGGCACTTTAAGGTAAACAGCGACTTGGCTTTAAACACTGTAGTGATGCAAAACACACATTTAAGGCTGTGCACATGCTCACAAGATTTTAAGTTATGCTTGAGGTCACTTCATAGATGTCTGCTCTTTTTGGACATGAATACCACCAGTTTAGACAAGCAGCAATAAATGCCTTTTTGTTAGAAGGTGATTTTCTGTGCCATAAAGAATAAAGCGTGGATCAGCAAACACAATTTCAGAGGGGTAACTTTACTAAAAAAGGACCAGATAGAAGTGTATCAGCTGGTGCCTCGATGTGCTGCATTTTTTAGGCTGTATTTAAAATGTTAGCTTTACACCACTAGAGCATCGCTTTACACCTAACTTTACACAGCTAGAAAACATTAGTTACTGATAGTGGGCTTTGGCAATCAGAGAGAAAATGATCTAGTAGTCAGACTGTCTTTTTAAAAGCAAAACACTCTCTTAATTTTCACAAGGAAGGGAAAGCACTGCTTGGTTAGTAACTTTCTCTTTTCTGAATATTTTCAACATAATCAGAGGGAAAACTGCAGCCAGTCCCACTCTGGGTCCTTCTTCAGTGCTTATCCAGGTTTATTTTAGCAAGTTCTGGGGGTTTGTCATCTGGTTTGGGTATTGAACAAAGAAAATTGGAACCAGTTGAGCTGGCTGTAAATGGAAAACTGGTTGTAAAAAGACAAAGAACAAGTAAGTTGGTATATGAGCTATTTGTATAACAAAAGAAACAGTGGTGATTGGAAGTTTGTAGTACACTATAAATATAAATGAGTGACCTAACATGACCTCAGGCACAGAGCTGCAGCATTCTGTCCAAGCAACAGAAATCTGCAGGAGTTTGTTGGGACAAAACAAATCCATAGATGAGTGGTAGGAATTTATTTTCTGAGGTATATGGATGTGGTTCCAATTACACTTCAATGGGCAAGCATCCACTTAATGCCACAAAAAAATGTCATATTGGATCCTGGGAGCAGTTTAGCTAAGCTGCCTTGCTAATACACTTGCAAACAGTTTGTGTTTCCTGGCCAGGCCACAGCCATAGACTACAGCTGTCCCTCAGAATCTTTTCTCAGATGACTTCAGGTTTGTCTAATGCCTCTCCACTTGAGTTCATCAGACACCTGAAAACTGCACAGGATTGTCTCTGATTTTTGTTTTTTGAAGGATATTGAAAACTGTTGCTAGGGAACAGGAGGGGAGAAGCCCACTCTCCAGTGATGTTAAAAAGATATTTTATAGAGATTTTTGCCCAGAGCCCCACACTTCTGAAAGTTAGATTCTCAGTCCTAATCGCCAGGTCTTCCTTTACAAAGCCAGGCAAGTCAGTTCAGCTTTTTCCTGCTTCCTCTATTGAGACATACCAGTCACATCTCATCCAGCTACCGGAGATGTCTCTGATCTCCCCTTCTGTTCTGCCTTCAGTCTCCACGGTTCATTGGAAGACGTCAAAGCCTCATTGAAGATGCCAGAAAGGAAAGAGAAGCTGCAGCTGCAGCTACTGATGCTGCAGAGTCTACAGAGACCATTGTATTTGAGGAGAAAGATGGGAGAGCCATGCTGAACCTCTTTTTCATGCTCAAGGGAGCCAAGACTTCACCGCTGTCCCGTGTACTTAAGGTATTTGAGGTGAGTACCTAACCTGTTGTATGCTACTCAAGGAACACTGACAGAAGTGTCACTTGAGCCTAATAAAGAAGAATCAGACTAGGTCTGCCTACTGCAAATGATCAGTCTGATGTCCCCACAGTCATGCTTTGCTCATGCCCCAGTGTGCCTTCACTTGCCATCACTAAGAATAAGGAATACTTGTCTTACAGTGCTGTTAAACTCTGGGCTTAATTTTGCTTAATTATTGGATCCAACCACACAGTTGCACACCTCCAGTCCACACCCTTGTGCTTACAGCATACTCTGACAGCCCCCTCCACTGCTCAGCAGTTCAGCTTCATGTGCAGGGCTCTGATCCCGCATTCAAAGCAAGCTGTATACTCTGCCTGTCTACAGACCAAACTCGCCTTACTTATGGACTAAGGCTTTGACAGGCTCTGAATGGCATTGACACACTGGTCCTTGGTCAAATAGTTATGGTAACAATTTCACCCTGGGTGTAAAACTGGTGTCTTGATTTCAGAATTACCTCTCTACTTCAAGGATTGATTTGATTCACATGTTAAAAGTTCTGTTGGATACCTCCCAAGAGATGTGTCCTGTATGTGCCTTTACTACCAAGGAAAACTGGTAACAGCATTTTCCCCCTAATCAGCAATATAATGTTGCATTATATAGGATCTCAGTACCATGAATGGAAAGACTGGAGGTCTTTCCGTTGGAAATAGTTGCTGCCTATTAAAGAGTAATCAAAGCATGACAGCTTGCATTTATATAGTGCATTTTCATCGAGAATGATTCAAAATTATTTTGCAAACTGAGGTTCTGAGATATGTTTTATCTATGGTAGTTTAATTTCATTGCCTTCAGCAGTGAAAGGAGAGGACAATTTGTTCCTATTAATCAGTGATGGGGCTTGTAAGGGGCCTCTGGAGGTCTCCAGTCCAATGTCCTGATCACAGCAGTTCCAGTCACAACAGGTTGTTTGGGGCTTTATACACTGTACAGTAAACTCTCTACTTAACAGCTGTAAACATACAAAAAGTATACTTGTCCCTTGAAGGATAAGTATTTTTCTGAAATTTTAGGGCATTCTACTTTTTCATTACCTATGTAGTATTACCTCTGATACTCTTACTAAAAATGTTGAAGATTATCAGCAATTACAAAATATCTTGCATCTCCTCTAAGAAGACTATTGCAAGAAAAGCTGGTTTTTTTGGGAAATATATGGTTCTTGTCTCAAGACTGAAAGAATCTCTATGAAAAACTTTACAGACAAAACCCTTAGTGTTGTCATGATTGGGGTCTCCTTCCCAGAAGTGCACAGGTGCCAGATAGAGCATGAAAAATCCACCAGGGTAACATTCAACAGGCTGCTCAGTGGGTATGAAACTTAGATGTGTGGGGTCTTGTACTTGGTAGATTTTATGTTACACTGCATTTAAACTTTGTAATTTAAATAATTTCAAAACATCAAGCGAGAAGCTGGGGCAGCTTCTGTTCAAATATTGTTTGTTTCTTCCTGGAGCTAAAAAGCTCTTTGAGCTTGTCACAGAGAGTGCTTTAAATATAATAAAAAGACAAGCATGTCAAGCCCCAACAAAGATTCATTTCCCAGATCCCTCTGGCAAGGCAGGTAGAAGATATGAAAGCAGATGGGCATAATGACATTTGCCTCATCATGAACCAGGCTGCAGGGAAGCTGGTTTCACTCTTCTGTATGTGTTACATGCAGCTAAAGCATAGGTAATGCAATCACAGCTGTCAGATTAATGCAAAGGTATCGATTGTTGAGGGGACAATGTAATAGTGAAGTTGGTAGGTACACTAAAAAACACAGTCCTAAATTTAATTTACCTGTGGCATTGCATCTGTTCCTTCTCGTCTTTTTGCCTCTGATTAACGTAAGAAATTATGTCCTTTCCTCTATCAAAGGTCTTGCAGGGACTTTGGAAAGGTTGGGTCATTGCCCGGGGACTTGGGCTTGTATTGCCAGTTTTCACTGAGCTAAAGGAAATATCCATAAATCTACCAGGGCCCTTTGGAAGACTGTAGACTCTGTTTCTTTCTCCTTCTTATTCCATGAGGGAGACCAGTTCCGATAAGGGGCCCAAAGGACAAAATTTCTGACAGCGAGCCCAAACTAAGGCTGCTGCCGGCGGGTCGTGCCATCCCCGCCGTTCAGCACCACGGCCAGCGCCGCGCCGCCGGCCGCGCCCGGGCAGCCCCTTCGCCCCCTTTCGCCTCGCTCCAAACCCCTCCAAATCCCACCCTGGTCTCGGGTGGGAGGGGAAAGGAAAGTGGTCCATGGGAAGTGGCACTTTGCCACATCAACTTTCTCTCTTTATGTGGTCTTCTTGTTGTGGAAATCTTCTGTTGGTAACTATTGACCAGCCCAGTGGCTGGCTGTGCGGAAGGAAAAAATGTGGAATTAATGGGTAAGTGCGTTTGTACTGGGGGGAGAGAGGGTGCACAAATCAAAAAAGAAGGAATCCATCCCATGTTGGATTTGTTAAGCCTGGAAAAGAGAAGTCTTTGAGGTGACCTGATTGCGGCCTTTTGTGGGCATACACGAAAGATGGAGGGGGACTGTTTACAAGACTATGTAGTGTCAGAACTAGGATGTATGTCTCCAAACTTATAGGGAGTAGTTTTAGATTATATATTAGGAAAAAAAAAATTACTGTGAGAGTACTGAGGCACTGAAACAGGCTGCACAGAGAAGTTGTCGATGCCCCATCCCTGGGAGTCTTAAAGGCTGGGTTGGATGGAGCTCTGAGTAACCAGGTGTAGTGAAAGTTGTCCCTGTCCTTGGCAGGTTTCAAACTGCTTAATGTTTAAGGTTACTTCCAACTCAAATCATTCTATCGTTCTGTGTATCCATATGGACATCTTTAGGTAGCACCTGCAGGTGTGTCAAGTGTTGCTTAATGCTTTTGTTCTTCCTTTCCATGTCCCAAAAGACATTTGAAGCTAAAATTCACCACCTGGAGACCAGGCTTAGCAGAAAGCCCCGTGAAGGGACCGCTGAACTGGAATACTTTGTGCGCTGTGAAGTCCACAGCTCCGACCTCAATACTTTCATTAGCTCCATCAAGAGGGTAGCAGAAGACGTGAGGACCACTAAGGAAGACAAATGTAAGGAACTCACAACCTGTTTCACTTGTGTGGAGAGGCTGAGCTGTAGAAACAGGGTGGAGACTTTGTTGTTCCCAGTAAAGGGAAAGGGCTGTTGTATGCTGACTTTCAGTAAACCAGAAAAGATTGCCTCTGGGACACCTGAATTCTGAAAGCCACTTCCCTCCTTGTCCATTTCTCAACAGACTCCACTATTCATATTCCATTATTCTGGTAAGAGATTGAAAAAAACAGAAATAAGAGATTGAATGTCATGCTTTGTTCACCCTTCTCCTAATGAACTCTGCGTCCCTACTTCAATGTTTATATTATAAATGCAAAGTAGTTTCCTACCTATGCGTCAGGAACTCTGTACAGATCCAGCACTAATCTACAAGACGCTTCCCATACCATCCTATTCTGAGGATATGGTGATTCTTATTGTAAAATATTCGTACAGATCCCTAGAGAAGTACAACCAGTAGGATTGCTGGTGCTGTTTTTATTGTGAAGTCTAGAATCTCTCAGTAAAATCCAATTATCATCTCCTTCATTTTTGTCAAAAAATACTCTGCTGAGAAATGGGCAGGGAAGTCATGAGATGCAGATCATGACATTAAACATGAGTCTAGGACAAGAACATTTAGATTGTGGAACTACTGCCCAAAAGGCACAGCTGTGCCATGTGCTGTTTGTTATCTGTGTGCATTGGGTACACCAGAAGAGATGTATCTCACTCAGCCTTGCAATCCCTTCTCATTATGGGATGCTCCATCTTCACTCACGCAGGCAGATTGTCACTTTCTCTCTCCCCACAGTTCACTGGTTTCCCAGAAAAATCTGTGAATTGGACAAGTGCCACCATTTGGTAACCAAGTTTGACCCTGACTTGGATCTGGATCATCCGGTGAGTTAGTCTGTGTGGGGCACCATCACATTGAAATCCTGAGTTGTCCCACAGAAGCACCACAGGTTGGAGAACACCTGTTAGTGCAGCTGATCAGACAACTGTAGTGCGATTGGCACCTTGAGAGAAGTTTCTCCAGTCAGTGCTGAACTTCCTTGGGTGAGAAATTTTAGTAACTGATTAAATATCCTGTCTCTGTTCCTATTTGTCATTACAGGGCTACTCTGACCAAGTATATCGCCAGAGAAGGAAATCAATAGCAGAGATTGCTTTTCACTACAAGCAGTAAGTCCTTTCCTAACATTCATGCAGGAATAATGACATGTCAGTGAACCTGGTGGGAAGTCATTGTACTACATGTATGACATTTCTTTTATGTTTTGTCTCCCCACTCAGCTTTTGCAGCTCCTTTTGTGTTTCTCTTCTCTTTATGCATTCCAGTCTCTTTTTAATTAAAAAATATCTGCTGCCATTAATTCCTACATTGATAAAGATATAATAAGAATAAACCTTCTGCATAAAAAAGCCACATGCATCAAACCTCAAACTTAATTTTAAATGTAGCATCTCTTTTAGAATGGCATTTAGTTTTGACTTCAGTGTTTCAACTACTGGAAAAGCTACCACATGCCCAGAAAATTTGTTCCAATAGCTCATTATCCTGGCTGTGAAAAAAAAAAAAATGGTTTTATTTCTAAACTGAACTTCAATAACTTTAGCTTTTATCCAGTGGATCATACATGCCTTTCATCTGTGAGATAAAATACTGCTATCAGATTATTTTTTTTGCTGTAAGGGTATTTATAGACTAAATGGTTCACTTCCTCAGTCTGTCTGATAAATTAAATAGATTCCAGTAACGTTCTCATCATTGTCTTATATAGATTTAAGACTATGTCTCCTACTTAATATTTCTATTCTGATATATGCAGTGATAGCACTCAGCCTTTTCACTCCAACATCAAACAGAGCTTTAATATTCAGTTAGGTTTGTAAAATATTCCCTAGATCCTATTCAGTGACAGTGCCTCACACTGTAGTGTTCTCTCTCTGAGCATGACTTTAAGTGTAGGTGAGCTGTGCTCACTGTAGTGAGCTGTGCTGAAAGCAGACCACAGAAATTATATGGGTCACCATCTTGAGCTACCCCTGCAACTGGTGTGATCCCAGCATGGTTTGCTGCTGTTAGGTTTCATGTTCTTTGCTGATTTGAAACCCAGAATATGGAAGTTTTTATCCTGTATGAAGGCTAAATGCACAGAAAGTCACTGTGCCAGTAAAAGAGTCCCAAATGACACAGGAATAAATACTGTCCTAAGATGATACACCAATTTATGTTGTCTTCTCTTACATCTCACCTGCAGGTTAGTATTTATGAGCCACTATGTAGCATCTTCTCAGGCTGCTAATGGAAAAGGAACTATGCTTTTACACAGTAATATATGAATGTCACTTGTTCAAATACAGAACAGAAAGATTTAGGAAATACAATTGCTAACTATGAGAAAAAGCAAAAATGTCAGTCTTTTTAAGTGCCCACTTACATCAATGTTGAGATTTTTCATTCTTGCCACCCTTAATCTTACTGCCAATATATTTTTCTTCAGTTCAAATGTATTTAGCTTTCCTTATTAGCTGTTTATGTTTTCCAGTCACTGGTTCATTTTTGGAGCCATCCACTACCTGAACTTCAGGCACATGAATTTATTTTCACACAAAGTTTCAATTTTTTTTCTTTTTCTGGTAAATGATATGCCTGCTAAACTCTTCTTCATCCCTTGATAATTTATAATCTCTGACTAGACTAACACTTTTCTTCATGTCTGTGTACTTGTTGCACCTGTACAAATGACCCAGTACTAAGGCTTTGTCTTTCCTGTCACCCCCTTGTTTGGTTTAAAGAAGATTGATGAACATCATGCAGAGCTTCTCCAAAGTGCTTCCTTCTCAAAGGGAAGAGGAGTCTGGCTTGTGCTCTGGTCAGTAACAGTGCATTTGCCTTGCAGTGGGGACCCGATCCCTCATGTGGAGTACACAGCGGAGGAGATCGCTACCTGGTGAGTGCTGATTTAATCACTGACATTTATTGGCTTCCCCACTGGAAGCTGGGAATCAAAATCCAAGCAGTTAGGTGTGACCTCTTGAAAAATGTGTCAGGAGTGCAAGCATCCTACTTAACGGCTTGTTATGAAAGCCAGCAACATGTTGAATGACATTTTACAATAGGACTGCTTCCGGGAGGGCCAGGCTACTCCCAAAACAGTGATGCTCTGTCTCTGCCTTTCTTGGGGCTGCATCAACAGCACTTTCACGCTGCAGCCCCAGGAGTTTCCTCCAAAGGAGCCTCCCCAGACAGTGAGGTAGATAATTTAGAGTCCCACTTCTTGAAGGTTCCTGACTTAGTAGTAGCCTCCAAACAAAAAATAGTTGTCATAGCTGCAGAAAGAAATAAGAGGCCAGTGGTGAATATCTGTGTGGTACCTCACTGGTCTCACTTAGGGAAACACTTCCTTTGAACATGATTTTTGCCAAGAGTGTTGCTGCAGGAGTGTTTCTGAAAACAAGGTCAAATCATGAGCTGAGTACACAGGCTTCTCAACAAGGTCATCTCCTCTACTGACTGTCTTCACAGTGCAACTTCAGGAGTTAACCTACTGGGAATATTTTAATTCCGGATAATATCTTTTATACAATCTTCTGACCTTCAAGTCAGAAGTAGGTCTGTGCAGATACAGCTGCTGCCTTTTCAGGCTCATTTGACTGTGTGTCTCTATGTTTACACACCTCTACCAATGCGCAGAGACATAGACTTAGCGGAGGAGAAAGGCAAAAGGACAAGGGGCCTGGGTCCCTGGTAGTGCATAACCATGTAACAGGAGAGGACTAGACACATCAACCCACTGAATGTCTGCCACCTCTTGTCCTGAAGGAAGGAGGTGTACAGCACCCTGAAGAGCCTGTACCCCACCCATGCCTGCAAGGAGTACCTTGAAGCTTTCAGCCTACTGGAGAAATTCTGTGGCTACAATGAGAACAACATCCCTCAGCTGGAGGAGGTTTCCCGCTTCCTGAAAGGTGGGTACAAGCCCAGGGCATCCAGGTTCAGTGTCTTCCAGGACTCTGGGATGGTGGTGGCAGCTACAGATGGGAAGCCTGAACCCAAAGGAGAAGTATGTGAGCTCAGATTTTGGAGGAGAGCTGGTGGGTTCTGCATTGCCCACAGAGGACAGAGGTAGAGCCCAAGTGGTGGGAACTGTAGCTAAACACAGTGGGCTGAAACTGAAGGTCCAGCCCATAGCCAAATGATCCCACTGAGCACCTAAAGAGCAGAAGTTGTTCCCTAGTAGGAGCAAACAAATTAGGTTTGGCAGAAAAGAAGCCTTTTCATTTCCAGAGCTGGTACCATGGGACATCAGCACAGCCCACGGGCCATGCACCTCACAGAGACGGTATGTGCTGTTTCAGAGAGGACTGGCTTCCAGCTTCGGCCGGTGGCTGGCTTGCTGTCAGCACGGGACTTCCTCGCCAGCCTGGCCTTCCGTGTCTTCCAGTGCACACAGTACATCCGTCATGCGTCCTCACCCATGCACTCCCCCGAGCCGTGAGTACTGCCGGGCCTCAATGGCCTTCCCTGCCGGGATGTCTCACCTGGCCAGCAATTAACCTTGCTCCCCCACGGACACACTCTGCATTCTGCTGACTGTGTTTTCCCCCTTTCTGCCCTCACATTGGCAGGGATTGCTGTCATGAGCTGCTGGGGCATGTCCCGATGCTGGCTGACAAGACATTTGCCCAGTTCTCTCAGGTAAGTTGGTTGTCTGCTTTCTCGCTCCTGAGAGAGCAGGGCACAAGGTGGCAACCCAGACCCCAGTGTCACCCCCTAAGCTTTTCTTGTACTTATTAAACATGATGTTCTGGAGTCCTAGTGGTGGACTGAGAACCCTAATACTGACTCTGCAGCAAAGTGTTTATAGTCCAAGCACAATGACGTCCCATCAGATGCATGGCACTACAGGGCAGCAGTATCAGTTGTCTCAAGGCAATAAAACAAAGCAATCAATGTGTAAGACCTACAGAGCAAATCTGATATTTGCCCTTTCCCTTCTCTTCCTAGGACATTGGGCTGGCGTCTCTGGGAGCAACGGATGAAGAAATTGAGAAACTAGCAACGGTAAGTTTTCCTCTTTGCTGGATGGGAGACACAACCCCTCCAGCAGCACTTTTATCATATCAAAGGGACAGGTTCAGCCTGATGTTTCAAAATTTGCAGGCTCGGAGCCCCAACCTGAGCTGCCCCAGCCCTGCTCTTTTCATGTTGACTGTGCAGAGCAGAGATCAGTTTAACAGCAGAGCTTGGTTCCACATTAACCCAATTTTCTTGCACACCAGTGTTATCACCAAGCATCGTATTTCTAACAGCAGCACTGCTGGAACTCTTTGGGATGGGATTAAATGACATCCACTTCCTCTGGGTGTCCCTCAGCAAGGTGACCTGTCCTGCTCCAAGGGCACCAAACAGCAGCATTGTACAGCAGCTGGGTGCACAGGGGACAAGCCCAGGAACGCAGACTCCATCTGGTGTAGCAGTAACTTAGTTTAGCACTTTTCTTTGGCATCAAAGGGTGCAGGGTATGGAGAGGGGATGAAGTGTCAGGCACTTGTTCCTTTAAATAGCCCCAGGCCCTGACTGTGATGCAAGGGTTCAGAAGTGACAGGGAGATGAAGATGAGGAGCTGTATCACCCAGGAATTTTTCCTTTTCTTTTCACAGCTTTACTGGTTTACAGTGGAGTTTGGGCTCTGCAGACAGAATGGAATAGTCAAAGCCTACGGAGCTGGGCTACTGTCTTCCTATGGGGAGCTCATAGTAAGTCCCAGCATAATTTGCCTCTCTGCTCTAGACTCTATAGAGCAAAACACCTCTTTCTGTACAGCTCCAATGACTTTATCCAATCTGTTCTCCACCTTTTTTTTAATCCCATATGTGGTCTCCGATCCCCTTTGTTTCATGCTGCCATTTTTCTGCTATGTTCATAGCACTCATTGTCAGATGAACCAGAGGTGCGGGATTTTGACCCTGATGCTGCTGCTGTTCAGCCCTACCAGGACCAGAACTACCAGCCTGTTTATTTTGTGTCTGAAAGCTTCAGTGATGCCAAAAGTAAATTGAGGTAGGACTGGGCGGTGAGAGAGACACAAAAAGGAAATTAAGATATAATATATTGAAATAGGGGTTGACATTATGTCTGTTTTCAGTTCAAGTTCTCAGAAGTACTCTGGAAACTGTTGTCAGGTCTTTCAAAATAAAGTGATCCTCCAGTTCCCACAGGGTTCAGCTTCAATCTCTTGAATTTGCCAAACAGCCTCTACAAAATATGCTGGACTCAAGGTCGTGGGTGGAGGAGTGGGGTGGAATGGAAGGCATCCTTGAGGACAAGACTGAGGGAGCAAGAGAAGGGACAGATCTAGCTGGTGTGCCTAGTTCTCATAGGCAGGAGTTACAGACTATCTCCAGTTGCCAGGGAAAGTCAAGCAACACAGCAGAGGACTGGTGGTTCAGAAATTGGAGACCCAAACTACACACTAGGACCCCCTCTGCTTCCTTGCTGCAGAAAGGCCAAGTGGTACAGGTCAGGTGCTTGCTGTCCTTCATGGGAGAACCTTGCCAGCATGTGTCCTTCTGAAACACGGGATTTTGCATCATATAAAAGTTTGCTCTGTGGGTGAAAGTTTTCAGAAAATGGTGAAGAGCTGCTCAAAACAGTGGCATTCTCTGAATTTTGCATGCAGTAAGATGTTTGTCTTTCTGAGCAGCTGCTGTGCAACTCACCCATTTATTATTCAACCAGGAAAAAACCCAAACAGGAAAAAAAACAAACCCAGAAAAACAATCAAACCCAGGCATCATTATTAGCTCATGTGCAAACAAAAAAGATTTGCTTGACATGAATAGATTTATCCAGGGGAAAAAAGGAACTTTTGCCTCCTAGGGTTAGTGGACACCAGACAGCATCCCACCAGTGTAAATGGGTTTCCTCATCCCATGAGACTATGAACAGAATGGTAAGGGCCAGCTCTAGCCACAGACATTTTTCAGAGGAGTATTTTCTCAGTCATACTGAGAATTGCCCACAGGAGAAAAGATAAGTTCTTTAACATTTGATTGACAGAGAAAAACTTTGCCTATACCATTTTTGTCTTAGCTTAGGAAGAAGACAGGATGAGGTGAACATGATGTACATGACTTTGTAGTTCCTGCAAGAGGGTTATTTAATATAAATAACGTGGTGAGGACTGCTATATTTCAACTTCTGCTTTTATTACCCTCACTTGCACTGTTCCTATAACCTGGAGTCCAGCTGCTCAAAAGCAAGCACCTCGGGAGCCCATCCTCACACGTTCTAGGTTGCTTTTAAAAAAACCCAACTTCTGCCTAATGAGTCATTTCCTTGCATTTAAAAAGGAAAAATACACTACATACACAGCCAAGATTAGGCTAGAGGGTTTTGACTGTGACAAGATTGATTGTGACTATAAATGAGCCTCTTTAAAGAGTTCAGAGCCCACACAGATGTTTCTCTGTGAAGTGAAAACATTAAAGCATCTGTATCTTTTGCATTACTGGCAGCTGCCGCCATGGACCTGACTATCAGTGTTATCCCTCAAGAAAAGCCTCTTTTCTCAGAAAGAGCACACTCTCCCAGTGTCCTTTCAAGCACCCATGTCGTATTTATATGTTTTAAAAGGTGTCAAGTGATCACACCCATGTTGGAGGGCACGTTTCTACCCATTAGCAGCTGATGGCATTAATAAGAGAGGTGAGCTGGACCTTGCTTGGTAGAACTGAGATAAACCACATCTTGCAAGAGATGAACAATGCAAGTATGCAGAAAACCCCTTCATTTGCACCTTTTTTGTTGTTTTCCTGCAAGCATGGCAGCTTGCTGCCAGCATTAGCCTGTACCTTAGAACATATTGCCCCTTGGCCCTATCTGTTGTGTTTTCCCCCAGCACCCTGCAATTCCGGACTAGGAATGAAGTACCAGCTAGAGGAACATCTGACTCCGTCTGGGAAAGGGCTGCGTTTCCCCGAGCCTTGCGCCAGAGCAGACCCGCGGTAGCCACAAGAGGGTAGCCTAAGCTAAGCAATTCAGGAGTGAAAGGGTGAAGCCTCTGCAGAGGCGAGGAGAATGCCTGTTGCTAGTGCTGTTTGTCCCTCATCTTCCCAGCCTTTCCAGCACAAAATTGTAGTCATGAGTACCTAAATATTGACTCCCAGCTCCATATTTACACAGCCCCAAAATGAAAAAGCCCTACCTTGTCACGTATACAAATCTTAGTGTTGGAAGTGAATGTGGGCAACTTTGGGGAAAACTTACCCTTGATTTGCTTTCACTTGACCACATACCTCTCCATTAGCAAAGTACCAACAAGGTCTTGCTCTTGAGACATATCAGGTGATGTCAAGTTCATCACTGAGATCTAGGCTGCAGTTTGCTTTGGGTACAGTAGTGCAGCTTTGCTCAAGCGCTCTGATGATGCTATTCTCATCCTCTAGCACAGGTCTGAGCCACTGCCTGTCAAATCTATCCTTAACACAGCTAGTTTCCCCCTCCTCAAGTGGAGATTAGTCAATAAATGAATGTGAGAAAGGATTTAGTAATGTAATACTATAATACCACAGGCTTTCCCTGCAATTAGCTTCTAAATCTTCTTGGCATTTTCTGAAAAAGAAATTGAAGTAGAGGAGGTTTGGCAACGGACATGGAGGTGACCAGTTCAGTGTACCCTCCACTTCAGTAGAAGCCCATGTGTTCAGCCCACAGAAACTCACAGGCAAACTCATGGTTTTTCTTGATGAAGAGAAGGAATCTCAACTACTACTATAATCCTGTGGAGCTTGAAAGGTGGGAAACCAGAGCTTTTTTGCTAACCTGGAAGCTCTGACTAAAGTGGGTGGTTAACCTGTTGTGATCTTCCCAGGTAAATGGTGGTGGGTAGGAGGGAGACTCAGGGCTTATCTCTTGTACCTAGCTGTCTGCACCCTTTTCTTGCAGGAGCTACGCAGCACATATCAAGCGGCCCTTCTCAGTGAAATACGAGCCCTACACCCACAGCATCGAGCTCCTGGACAGCCCTCAGATGATCTGTCACTCCCTGGAGAGCGTAAGGGATGAGCTTCACTCGCTGATTAATGCGCTCAATGTTATCAGTTAATACAAGAACTGAGCTATTTCCGTCCCTTCTTCCCTTTCAGCCCCAAACGCGCCCACTCTGCCTTTGCCTAGTTCCCAGCTGATAATTCCTACCTGTCTTCTCCAAACATTTGCACTGCTGCCTGTCACCATGCGACCCCAACAGCTTTTCACTTTTATATGTAGGGCCAGCTCAGAGGAGGGGAGCAGGATGAACCCAAGGCCTGCTGGCTTTTTGGGTAGCTATTCTATCAACTGCTGGAAGAGGCTTAGCAGAGACAAAAAGTATGGCCAAGCTAAAAAGTTGAAATCAAGAGCTGTATGCTGGGCTTCTGAGTGCAGGGAAAAGTAAAAAAAAAAAAAAACCCACCAAAAACAAAACAAAAAAAATTTTGTTGTTTTTTTTCTTTCTTTTTTTTTCTTCAATTTGAGAGAATAAATTAATCTGCTTTTCTTTCAGCCCCAAAGCAACTACTATAGCAACTTCATGAATGTCCCTCAGTCCCTACCAACTCCTGCTTCATAGCCTCATACATTTTGGAAATGCAGAGCTGCTCTAGAACCTGAACCAACTCTATGAGGTTTGAAATTTCAGCTCCCAGCCTCCCCTCAGCTCCTTGCACAGGTGTATGCTTAGGCACAAGCCCCTGAGCTGTGCCACCCCAAATGGCTGCAATTAACACTGTTGCTTCCCTGAATCTCTAAACTGTTCTAAGCCAGGAGTTTTCTGTCTGGCATAGAGCAGCCCCGATCTACCTGCATCCTCCCCAGCACAAACACCACAGAACAAGCCCTGGCCACTCCAGAACAGAGCATGGACTTCCCCTTCAAGCTTTCTTTTAAAAGCTACCATAGCCTTCAGTGCTGAAGAGCCCAGCTGCCATCCTCACAGCAGGTGGCAATCATAGCTATTGATGCTCCTTCATGCTGGTGGCTGTGGGCAACCTTGGCAGCCTCTGAGTGTCTTAAGTTTATTGGTTGTTGCAGACTGAGTGGGTCCACTGGTGTCCCAAGTTTGCCAGTCCTTGGGAGAATTTGACATGCTTTCACTTTTCCAGTCTATTACACAGTCTCATTCTTAGTTATCCTAATATCACTATCATCTGATATAGCTCAGGTGTGTGACTAATGCTATTGCTGGCCACTTCTGAGAAAGGTAAACATATGGTTAGGATGCTCAAACCCAGTTTTATCCAGTATGCACTGTAGATATTAATGGCTTGATCTGACCCAAAGCTCTCAGTTTTCCTCCCCTGCTTTTGCCCTTCTTATCTTCTCACAGGCTGTCTCATAACTTAGCAGTTTGCTCAGAAGTTTGGCCCAAGGTTATGCAGCTGTGCAGTATCAGAGCTGGGCTTGGGATTGTGTGGAGGCAGCTAAACAGCTGTGGGGGACAGTGAAGGGGAGAATTACACAGAGTTGTTGGCATGATCATTTATAACATTCTGTGTAGGCTTTTACCATGCTTACTCACGATATATGATTTTTATAATTTCCTCTTTAAAGAATTGCAAGGCTTAGCAGTTAAGTTTTGTCTATTAACATGGCTAACATTGCTCCCCATTGTTACTTCTACTGTGGCTCAGTTGTAGTAGTTTACAATCCATTACACTTTATCCTGTTTCAGACCTTCACATATATATGTTTAACCCTCAGTTCTCTCAAATTTTAACTCCTTAGCTACTGACAGCATTTAGTCTCCCATCTGCCTCAATCCCCCCTTTCTGTTTCCCTTCGTATTTGACACTCCCTCCTAAATTCCTCCTAATTTGCTTAAAAGGCCATTACTGAAACCAGCAGCTCAACACTGGAGCTAGCTGCTTTTCCTCAAGTTGTTCCCCCTCCTCAGATTTTCCTGTAAACGAATAAAACTACTGAGTTCATTCAGTTATTGTAATTTTAAAGCATTTTTTCCAAAGTTTCAGCTATGATTTCCCAATCTGGGTGTATCCAGATCATGAGCTGTAACTCTCAAGGCTCCCTTAAGAGCTGTAACAATTTTTCATTTGGGTTCTTTCGTTATTGCTATTAGATTAAGTAGCTGGAGCAAGCTACACAAGGCTATCGCAGGGTAGGCCATAGGTTAGCTATCCTAGCCATGAAAATATTATTGGGGCCTCCAGTAAAACAGACTAAAATAATTGAAAAAAAAAAAAAAAAGAAAAGCACTGAACAGGCAAGATGTAACAATGAACTCTGCATAGTTAATGCACAGATTATGGCCTTGTTAACAATAGCAATGCCATTTTACTGGTCTGCAGATCGCTGTTTGTCCTCTCCTTTGGTAGTCTCCAGCTCCTGGGTTGTTGCCCATGACTGCAGCAAGGATGCTTCAAACCTTGCAGCAATGCCAGGCTCCTGATCAGGACTGAGCAGGGAGCCTCTGTGGAGGCATTCACTTTCTGGTCTGGCCTCCAGAACCATGAAAGTCTAAAGATGATCATCTGTCTCCAAAGCACTATACAGTCATTATCTGCTGTGTTAAATATCTGAAATTAATGCAATTTGTAAAAACACCGAAGTTATTAATATGGAGTGAAAAGCCAATTTAGAAATCTTTGCAATTGCAGGAGACATCAATTCCTCTGCCTTGCCTTGGCGTTTGCATTGCTGGTCCCTGACTCTGTCAGCTATTGCTTGAGGAGCTGTAGTAAAATCTGTTGTCCTACAAAAATAGAAAATAAGCAAAACTCAGAGCATAAACCAACTCCATTAGTATGCAAGTATATAAACAGACGTGCTGCAGCCAGGTGGGAGGTAAACACCAGGCAGGCTGCACCCCACTGCCTGTGGGAGATGAGGTTGCGCTGGAGTGGGCTGTGAGTGTGGGGGCTCAGGCTGCACAGGCGCCAGAAGTTCCTTTTTGGGGCATTTTCTATGTCTGTGTTCTTGACAAATTCATGACAGATTCCAGAATTTTTTGGCCCCTTAGGGGGACATCTGAGAAACATGAACCCATTTGTATTTACTATTGCCCTCATCTATTTAATCTTAGAGAATTTGACTTATTAGTAATGTAATAGGCCCCTTTTCATTTTGTCTCTAAGGCTTGTTCCTCTTTATCTGATTTCAAATACATTACTTGGCTCCTTATTTCATGAGCCATATATGAATTGTATCCTTGCTTTCTCATTTTACCCATTTTTCTCATGTTGCTTCTTCTACGTGAGCAGTTTCCTTCTTCATTCTACCGTAGTATTTTAGAGTCTTAGACAAAGGGCCACTAAGGGACAGGCTGTCCAAACAAAATACGGAGGAGTTCTAAACCAGCCTCTAATCTGTCACTGCTTCTTAAAGCTACTAATGGCAAGGTTAACTTTTCAGCCCATCATTTTGGATATTGTCCTACAATTTTCGTTAGTATATTTTTAATAGTCTGGCTCATTTATCTCTACCAGTCTGGGGGATTGGTGGTGGTAGGGTATATACAGTCCTTGCTCAATCCCCAGGTTACTTATTAAGGCTTGAGTTACTTCACTTAGTGCCTCCCTGCTCCCACCCAGCCCTGCTGTTTAATCTCATCCTCTCTCAGCTGCTGTACCATACCTAAGAACAATTTTCCGTCACAACATTGTTACAGTTCCAGTAATTGTATTCCTTTTTAGGTGGAAAAGTATCAACCTATCCCGGAAATATACTAATTGTGGCAAAGAGATACTGATGATACCCTTCTTTAGTTTGTGACAGTTCATCTGGGTGATCCCTTTGCAGTATTTGTCACAGTCCTTAGTTTAGCCAATGCTGTAGAGTTGGAAGCTTTCTTTTACTAATCCACTTTTGCATCATTGCATACCTTATACAATTTTTATTTATGTCCTCTGTTTCTTGCTTCATTTGGGGGCAAACATAAACTCATTGCATGCTTTTCAGAGTACCCTGAACTCCTTTATGTAACTCATTTATGACAGTCTAAGATAATTTGTTCTCATTCAGCTGGCCACAGTATCCATCCCATCTTCTTTTTCAGCTGATACCTGGTTGGGGCTACAGAAAACAAAACCTGAGTTAATTTATCTACTTTCTCACTTAATTATTTCTCAATATTGCTTTTACTTTTCCCATTACTTAAACATCCTTAATATATATTTGATTCCCACTCTCCCTCTAAGCTTTTAAAATAAAACTTCTCTTTTCTTTATAGGTATCCCATTATGTGCTTGTCATCACCCTTCTCCCTATCATGCACCCAGTATTTTGTTCTATTATCAGCATAGTAGCTATCTGCAGAGAGATATGATGTAGAAGGGTTTGTCTTCTACTGACAGCATGTAAGCTCCTTGGCATGATCCTTTCCGTAGTTTCCCCACTATTTGTTCCCTCATTCCACTGATAGCAGGATCTTGGATTATTCCTCTTTGTTCAAAAGTAGCACTCCCATGAGTGTGCAATACCTTTGGTTTATTTGTGGTTTCCTTTAAAAGGATATCCACACTGATATCCATTTATTCTCTTTGTGCCAAAAAGCAGAGTATGAGTAGACTGGGGTACAACTGCACTATTGAGGAGGAGAGCCTCAAACACCACCACACCACAGCCCAGGCTTCCTTTAACCAAGTTTTCTCATGGTCAGGGAAATTTTTGTCCATCGACTAGAGAGAAGACTCCTATAATACTGGTATCCATTTTCCTTCACTATTTCTCTGTAGCAGCACTTCTTCCACAGTATCAGCTCATGTTGAAATTCTTATTGTGAATAATTTACCTTTGAATGGGAATTTTAGTGCAGAAACTTTTCAAGCAGCTTCTTTCACATCAGATAAAGCACTGTCTTGGTCTTTGCTCCAGCCCCCTTCCTAATTCTTTTTCTGTCATATCCCTAACACTGCTGCTACTAGCAAAGATGGATACACTGCCATAAGATACTAGCATAGTTATAGATATGCTGCCATAAGAAATTAAATCCTCACAGCACTCTTCAGGGTTGAGACTGATGGGTGGGAGTCTTTATTTCACAGAAAGCTTAACCTTTCCAGCATTTATCCATCTTCTTGTTTCACCACTTCCAGTAGCCAAGCATTTAACTTGGGGTTGCTTTAATTGTGCCATATTAAAATTGACTTTAAATCCCATCTGGTCTATTAAGTTTAAAACTCAGCTACTTCTCTCTTGTACCTCTTCTTCTGTAGCTGCGGTTCCCTGAGTATCATCACATAAGGTGATTTCTTTTCTTTGTCCCCCGCATACAATCAGTCAAACACTTCACTAACAAAAGCATGTGCAGCAGGGCAGGTGCTCGGCCCTGTGGGATGCAAGTAAAAGTGTACTGTTTGTCTCTTAATGTGAAAGCAACTCTGTAAATTGCTTCTTCCCCTTCATTTTGCCATATGGGAGCTTAGTGTGAATCATGGGGGTGCGTTTGTGCCACTAATTCATGCCACTCCTAATTCATCTGCTGTCCAAGGAGTGTGACTCAGCCTCAGGGCTGCCAGGGACAATGGAGATACCTGTGCTCCACTGGGAATGGGTGGTTGGTACACGATACTGCTGACATTCAAGCAGCCCCTTTTCAGTTTATTAAAAGACTCTCCCTCTTCTTTGAGTTTATGGATTGGTAGTAATGCTGCCAATTGCATCCTTGTCTTACCGTTCTGCTGGGCAATTTGATTAAATGCCCATGATGGCAAGATTAAATGTTCAACAAGGAGGTGCCCGACATACAGTGGATAAAAGCTGATGGAGCACATGCTCTAATCAATTTATTTCTTCATCCCCATTTAATTCCAAATGTTTGTCTACTGTTGGGCTTTCTTTCAGTGGCTTCATGTCTAAAGGTTACCTGCCTTGGGGTCCCTTTTTTCCATTTTAGCAGCTACAGCAGTTTGATCTGCCATACCCATCTACCCCAGGACAGCACTTATAGTCTGTGTAGGACATGCTGCTATTCTCACCTTTTCTTTCTTTTCCCATTTGCCCATATCATCCTTGAAATTATATTCCTGTGATGGCTTCTGATCCAGTTCTCTCCACCACTTTCTGCAACTCCAGCAGTTATTTTTAATTTTTGCATCCCAATCTGCTCTTGCAAGTGCCTAATTTTAGCTTTGCATTTTACTATGATCAGGTCCCTTTTGAGTTCTCCCTTGCTCCAGGGCAAATCACTGCACTATATATGTTAATCGCTCTCTTTACTTCTGTAGTTTTTCTTTCTGTTCATCTAAATTCATCTGATTTTCTAATTGCAATTCCATGTCCTTATTGCCTTTTTGGGCCACTAGATGGTATTCCTTTTCTAAAGACAAACTTACTTCAAGTCACTCGATAGACCCATCTAAAACACAATTTTCCCACTGAAGCAGCTGATATTCTGATGTTGCCTTGGTACAGATTATTGCTGCTTCCCATAGCAGTCCCACTATTAGAGGCAGTGTATCCTTAAGTCTCTTTTCATCCACTCTCTCCTATCAGGGAACATTTGGTCTCTATCACCCATCAGCTTCCTGTGGGCTGGAGAGGCGCCCACAGTCCTTGCTGTAATCTCTGATATTGTTGGGATTTCCTGTAGTCCTCCAGTATTCCTGTTTTTAGGCTTTTTCCTGACTTGTCTTGGATTTTTCCCATGCTTTCAATTTTGTCTTAAGGTATCCCTTAAGTATTGTGCACAAGGCTGGTTAGATTTGTAGAGTTGCCTTGAAAAAGATCATAGAATCATAGAATGATTCGGGTTGGAAGAGGCCCTAAAGATCATTTATTCCAACCCTCCTGCATGAGCAGGGACACCTTTCACCAGACCAGGTTGCTCAGAGCTCCATCCAGCCTGGCCTTTAGATCACTCAGAGAAAAAGACTTTGAGGATCTACTCAGTCACACCCTTCACCAAAAGATATTGTGAATTCCTCTTTCCTGAGAGTGGAGCAGATTTGTAGGATTATGTGGCTACTTAGAGTAAAGCATGAGCTCATGTCCTTTGGGTGGGTCATTGAAGCCTTCATGCCAATTCCCCAGAACTCACCAAGTGTGACTGCAAGTTCTATAAAAAGTGACTGGGGGAAGCCAAGGTGATGGGTCACCCTGGGTTAAACCTTCCCATAGATGGAGCATGGGCTGGCGAGGGAGGAAGAAAGGAGCAAAGCCTTCCTCAGAGCCAAGCCCCACCATACCCTCTGGTATGTGCATGTCCCAGTGCCTCGCTGAGCAGTCTCGCTGTTGTTGCTGCTGCTGCTGCTGTGGGTGGACCTGTCTGTCTGTCTCTCTGTGTAAAGAAATATGAAACAGAATTATTTTTCATTTTGGAATTGTGCTGCTGCTGACATGATATTAACAATAAAAAAATATATTTCTGGTCTAGCATTCTGAGTTTGGCTCTTGCATCCTTCTGCTGTCCAGATTCAAGTCGGCTGCCTTGCCTACAGGCAGTGTGCAAAATCCAACTCGGGGCACATTATGGCGGAAGATGTGCAACTTGTGCTCCTGCAAAATGTTTATTTGGAAGTGGAAGACACTCCCATCTTTGCAGTTGAGATGATCTAAGCCTTTCTTTGGCAGGATATTACCGATTGCACAATTACGCATGAAACAGTAGTTGGGAGGTCTCTTATAAATAGTAAAACTCCAGGAGACTTGCCTGCACTATGTGCATTCTCTCCCAGCATTTCTCACTATTCCTGTTCAGTTCCAGCGGTGCCGGCTGTGCAGGGATGCTGGTGCATGTGCTGTGCCTATGTGTCTGCAACCAGCCTGTGCAACCCCAATTCTTGATGTGTTACATGCCTTTCTAAAAGTAATTAGGGGTAGATCCTAATTATGCTAATTATGCTTAAGCATAGGGACTATTTTAGATGGCCTAAAGTGTCTGCTGCATCTGTGTGAGAGTGGTGGATGGGATACAGGATGCCCAGGAATGGGAATTTACCCCCAGAGACCGGAAGATATGCCCAGTGCCACACAAGTATGTCCTACTCCGGAGTCTTCCTTATGTTTAAGGAAACTAGTTTCAGTCACTACTGCAAGGTGGATTTTCACATGGAAGCCAGATTCTTTCTCTGGTTAAAATCCCTTCCAGAATCATGGAGAGAGGTGGATTAATGTACTGCCGGCACAGACCTGGACCATGCACCCAGGCACCCTTGCACACTCTGAGAGGTAGTTGTCTAATTTAGGACTTGTAAGGGTACCCTGTATCTTCACAGTGCTCATTAAAGTGTTACAGCTGTAATGAATTCATCTTCATGACATGCTTGGGAGGTAGAAGAGTACTCTTGTCCCCGTAAAAAGCTGACAGATAAAAGGAGGCAGAGAATCAGAGACTCAGACCAGGCACAGAGCCGGAAAAGTAATTACATGCCTAAACAGCTTTGGGAAGAAGTGTCTAAGTGGCAGATCTGGGGCTTGAACCTCTGTCAGCCCCCTTAGGACCAAATCTTTCTTCTTGTGCTGGTGTGGTACGGATCAGAAGAACTCAATTATTTACAAATCCTATAGCCGCAGGTATGCGCACACACACACACCGCCTCCCCGGAGAGGGGAATTGATTCGGATAAGGCTCTGTCTGACCTGAGCTGTCATTCGTGCTGCTAATCCAGCTCAAATCAGACTTGTTTTTTTCCCCAAGGACCTGAAAGGGTACTGCACTTTCCACTGCAAGGAATTTGTTTTCAGTTTGCCAACACTTGTTCATTACAATGTTTGGAAAAATCCTAGGTTTTGTGGGGGGAAAGATGATCTTTTGACATTTTTCTGGCACAGCTGAAAGCAGAAAGTACCCAAAATGTTTTGAAAACTGATCAGGAGATGGTTTTTTGTTGTTGTTGTTGTTTGATTGTTTTGTTCTGGTTTTGTTGTTGTTGTTTTTAACTGAATAGGGAGGTTTGTGAAGATTAAGTAAGGGATTCAAAATCCTGTGTGTCTGTACCCCAGAGGTTCTACTGTAGCCTTACAGCACTCTCATTGTGCAGTTGATAGGGTTGGCTGTGGCAGGTCAATAAAACAAGAGCTTGGAGATTAGATGTTTTTCAGTCTAGCAAGTGCTGTGTTCCAAATGAACAAGGGTTTCTTTGTGTCTCTGTTAACCAATTCACTTTTAACATCTTGTATAAGGTGTATACCACTCAGGAGCAGCTGTAGCACATGCACTTGTTGACTTCCTCACACCAAACCTCCCAAAACCCACGCACAAGCCAACAGGGAAGGGACCCACACAGACTTCTTGTGCATCCCCCAAACACTCTACTCCAGTGCTGTAGAGGGTTTGGGTCTCAATCTATAATTTCCCCAAATCCAAAACACTGTCCAGCTCCAATCAGCCATTGTCACGTGTTTCTGTAAACATGTGATGTTCAGAGATGTAGCTTGGGATGGAGAAACTGCTTTTCAAATTCATGATACACAAATTTGAATTAGACCTGTACTACACCAACGCAAGACTGGACAAGCTGAGTGGTGAACTCCAGCACCTGATGGGTTCAAGGCCCATTCACATTGATTTTCATGGAAGGATAATGATGCAAAATCTATTTTTTTACTCCTGACATTAGTTCTACTTGGTCTCTTTGTGATTATTTTCTCTGGGCACAGCAGGGTGAATTGATCTACAAAATATTTTCAGGGATGGTGAAGGATTAAGTATCTTGCACAGATACTTCAATGCAACAGTTTTTACCCAGGACAAGAGAAAAACAGGGTGGGGTAAGGGAGTTGTTCATTTTCCTTGCACTAAGGTCAACCTTAAATAACTCTCCCACCTCCCTCGGAGGCTGAGACAAGATAATAAGGACAAAAATGTCAGAGTAAAGCACAGGGCCCCTCTATTTACAGCAAAGGCCAAATCGCTAACCAACAGATTGGAGCTTGCTTTCTAAACACCGATAAGCGGCAACTTTGAATTAACAGTCCCGGTTCCTCTGCTGCTGTAAATCAGCCTGACCCTGACTGCCCACAGCACCCCAGTGCCTCGCCCCGGCCAGGGGCTCCCTGGCAGCAGGAGGGGGCTGCAGTGGTGGGCTTAACCCTCCCGGCCCCCAGAGATCCCTGTGCCTGGCTCCAAACACCCCCCCTCCTTCCCCTCCCCAGCCCCCTATCACTAACAAGCTTTATCAGTAGGATTTACACCTCCTTGTCTAGGAACCCATAGGAAAGCCTACGGACTGATTACTGATGTGCATCCAAATCCTTAAAGTAGTTTTAAGTGCTCAAAACAATCCACTTACCCGGCAATAATTAATGATATCAGACCTGGGAGTCCCCAAGCCTTGGCAGGGTAGATCAGACCACCCTAAAGTGGGGTCTGACCAACCACAAGCCCTTCTGCAAGTCCTTGGCACTTTCTGGCCCCAGAAGAGCATCTCAGGAGTGAGGAATGACCAGTGTAGCTGGTGATAATGCCAGGAAGATGGATGCCTGGGAGCACCCAATGGTGTGTTGGGCTTTATTCACTGCCAGATGCCATGTTAGGAAAGATCCTTTGTCGCAGAGCTGTGCCGGGCAATGAAACACCAACTCCCACATGGATGATGCTGTGGGAGTGAGGGGGAAGGAATTAAAAAGTCACAGCTTCTGTCTCAGGTTCCAGTCTGGCTGGAGGAACCTGAAGTGCTAAAGCTAGAACCCCCCTGCAAAGGCAAAGGAGCAAGCAGCACCTCCAGATGTCTTGCAGAAAACTGAGGCTTCAGGGCAGCAGCATCAGGGCAGCCCCAGCCAAAATCTCCAAGAGCAACCTAATAGCAAAACAGGATTTTTAAAAGTAAAGTTTTTCTAGGAAATGGAATCTCAAAGCTTCACTTTTAAACTCAGCTGAAAGTGTGGTGCAAAAATGACTACATTCTTCCTCAATATCCTCTTACAGTATCACTTGCAGCCCCCAGTTTTATTGTCGGGGAAACTGTGGCAGATGTCCAGCTGCAGAGATGAGCAGCAGAAAAAATCCAAAGAAGTATGTGACACAATAATTTATTTTCAATTCATGAGAACACTTTACAGCAGGTACAAATACAGTCTAGGCCAGCAAAAAACATTCTTCCATTTTTTGGAATTTCTGTCCTTACCCACTTGCTGGCCCAGCTGCTTATAGCACCCAGTTACAGCACCCATCACTTTCTGCTATGTCTGCTGGTCTCTGGTGGCCTGCCCACACTTTCCAGCATTGTGGCCAAGGACCACATTGTGCTCTCCTCTGTTTTACCAAAGGCTTCTCTGGGTCCAAGGTGTACCTGTGATGCCACCTGCTGTGGAAGCCATGGCAGTAGCACCATGAGACTTTAGTGCCTACAGTTGTGGGTGCTGGAGGAAACTCCCTGATGGACTCAATGGCCCCTCTCATGGCTGTTTCTTGAGGACTGGGTCAAGATCCTCTCTGGTTGTGCCTGTGCAAGGAATTGACGACATGAAGGACAGATGTGGTATCAGTGCTGAAAATGTGTATTTTTAGATTAGTGCTGATCAGGCTACTTTTCCAGTGCTTCTCCGCTCTGTGGAAGTTATTTGTTACTTTTGTTGCTCAGTACTTGTCCTCTAGCAGAGTGTCATCACCTCTTCTAATGTTTCTCCATCTATGCCAAGGATTACTTTTGGGCCATTAATAGCCACAGATTTCATCTTCTCCTCATTGATAAACAAACTAATTTGTTCTGCTGCGTCTGCTAATAGCTGTGTCTAGGAACTATTAACAGCTCTTAGGTCCTATTTTCTTCTTTACCTTCTCAAAAATATGTGTCCAGTAATATTTTCATGGAGTTAAAAGGAGCTTAGCTGTTTTTTCCATCTCTATTTATAACCTTGCATGTGCTCATCCAAGGTGGGCAGGAAAGATCTAGGGAGCTTTACTTTAGATATCATTAAATTTGGTCTAGTTTGCTTGGGTAGCTATAGTTGTGTAGAGGTTTGAGCCTGCAGAGGCCAAAGGGGCTTGAGCAAGGTGCAGCCAAACTAATTTGCAGGTTCTGTGGTCTGGGCTTGCCAAAGGTCATCATTTGCTTGCCAAGAGGCTTGATGTGCTCAGGAGGGCTGGCCAGAGGGTTTGAGTCACAGGAGGCTATTCTCAGCGCTGCAGCACACCTGGGAATCATCTTTGTTCTCTGATGAAAGCTACTGACTCTAGAATTGCCCCCTGAATCATCTTCTACCAATGAGCTGTATCTCCAGAGGTCCAACCCTCTCTGCTCTATGCAGGTAACCCAAAGGTGATGGAAACTGAGGGGTCAAACCTGGTTGGTTACACCAGGCTTTGAGATACACCCTCTGCTTTATGAATCCATCCTTTTTGCTCTAAGCAGCAGGATGATGTCCCTGCCTGGACTATTGTGAAATCCACAGTCTAGCAGGCCCATCTCCCTTGACCCTGGTAGCTGGTGGGGCAATTGGGACAGCTCATATGCCCTGCACCCAGGCGGCCACCCAGATTAGTTTATAGAAGCAGTCAAGATTACTGGTATCCCAGTGAGCGTCCCCCTTGTCTGCTTGCACAATGCCCTGTCTGACGCAAAGACATCTCTCATTGTGTGACTCCAGATAAGCCAAAGCCTCACCCTTTGCTATAGCTGTCCCCTCTCCCCCCTGAGGCCACGTTGGCTGCCCCAACTGCCACATACCTTTGCAGGCATTGAAGGATCTGGTTGCAAGTGTTCCCAGGATTAATCACCCTCCTTTGGTGCCAGGTTTACCTCCCTTCCCTCCGTCTTGCACCAGTATCACTGGTGGGGTGATTGCACTCTGCCACTGCACATATGCTTGGACACACCAGTGGGAGCAGGGCAGCTGGAAACCACATGGAGACAAGGAATATCGAGGATGCTGGCTTCACCACTCCACACCATGCCACCAGCTACAGCTACACCCTGCATAGGGAGGGGAGCAAAGCCTGGAGGGCACAGCTGCTGAGCCCTGGGGAGTTCCCTTTACCCTGTGCTGAGTGAAAAGCTATACTTCTGCAGCTAAAATGGCCTGTGTGCTTGAATGCATGGTCCCAGCTACACATCCCCAGTGGCTACCAGCGGCCATACCGGGGTGCCTCCCAGGGGCTGGTCACCCCCAAAAGCCGTTCTGGGAAATGCCGACCCCTCAGGGTGACTTGGGGCCATGTTTTGGAAGGCTAATGGGACTATTGGCTTCACAAGCCACTGAATTCACCCTCCAGGGAAGAGGAGCCATGTGGTCATTGCTGTGTGACTCTGCTACTCTTTTGGGGCAGCCCATATACAGCCATGGAAAGAACAGTCCTGGTGGTGGCTTGCCAAGCATCAGAGCAGTGATGGGGACACGGGTGGCATTTTGGGGTCCCTGGGTGTTCTCTGAGAACTCACTTGTCTCCTGATCTTTGCAGTCTCTAAAACTTGCACAAACTTGTAGTCATTAACTAGTTCCCCTCTAAGAGGCTTGTTATTTTTTCAGGACGAGGTTTGAAAATGCAAGACATCTACAGTAGTAAAGATTTTATTGTGCCGGCAATGGACTGTAAAACTTGATTACATGCCACTAGGGGTTGCCTAAACCTTGTTCCCACTGATGCAACTGCTAGGGTTCGGGGGCATGTGAGAAGGGAGAAGGAGGTGGCTTTGAGTCACGTCCGGAGGTGGCTTTAGCATGAAGGGCAGGAGCAACCAACTCTTACCCAGCCACTCCCGCCCTGCAGCCAAATGAGCCCGATGTAGACCTGAGGATCTGCGGGGGTTGCAAGAGGCATGCATAGCTGAAACAGTGGATGACTGCTTGGTTCATCATTGCTAATCATATGAAAATCATGGGGAAGCCCAGTGTGGAAAGAGTAAGCTGAGATTTTTCAGGAGAAAAAGCTTTTCCATCTAGAAATGGGCTCCCTTGTTGGCCCCCTCTCTCAGTTCTCTGCTGACATGGGAGCTTTCCTTGTAAGACGAAACTTTCCATAATTTATATTCATTTTATATCCATCTATATCGCTGCTAGCATTCTTCATATTCCAAAGGACCATTTATGGTAAGAAAGTGCGCTTTCCAATAAATAATCAAAGCGATCATATTTTGGAAGAAGAGAAAAAATCAAAGTAGGAAACTTTCGCAAAAAAAATTTGGCCTGTGCTGAAGATTGAGCCAGCATGATATCTTTTTTCCTTCCAATAAATCTTCTGGCTTCTTTCTGTGCCCAAACTACAGCAAGACAAGAGGAATTCCTGAATGCTCGGATACAGTCAGCCCTTCCCCTGCTGTGGCATGCTGAAGAAATGCCACAAGCTTTTTGAAGCTAACTCCAGGATCTGGTTAGCCACTAGTAAAAGAAGTAACAGACTAGTAGCATGGCACTTCCAAAACAAAATAACACAGCTTTTCTTGCTACATCAGTGGTGTAAGCCTCAGGGAAAGGGGAGAGTCTATCAGGGAAGCTGCCTAGAAAGGAGACGATAGTGGATAGATAGAGAAGCCTCCTTACAAAGTCCCTCTGTCAATAAAACACAAGTTCAGGTGAGCTCATGTTACATTTAAAAGTGCAAGAAGAAAATCCCTAAATGGCAAATCTCAGCATGTGATTAACCTGGGGAACACCCTACTCCAGAGCCTTTCCAAATGAATCACTGGACTGAGGTCCATAGCACCTCACGGAGGGTGATGACTGCAGGAAAATGATTGCCAAGGGGATCTGTAGGGTAATTCTGCAAGCTGTGCTCTTTGTGTGAGATGCCAGGTGCAAGGTCCTGCTCTGAAGGAAGCATGAGTTCCACAAGACTTCTCCACATTGCTTTGACAGCCTACCTCAAGTGGGGCAAAATGCCAGGTTTTATCCTATGTAGCTGCTAATTGCCCATCTTTACCCAGTAGAAAAAAGGTCTAAGTGAACTCTCTGAACTCATATCTCACTGAAACCTGAGCACCTCTTCATGGATATACCACTAGGTCATTCAAGTACATCCAATATCTTTTTTGAGGGGAAGAGAGACAGAGATAGTGTTACACATTGTGCAGAAATGCTATTAACTGTAGTTGGGCATCACAACTTGAATTTATTAACAGGAGGCTGAAAGACCTACATGGCAGGGGATGTAACTGATAACCTTGTCTGTTTGAGCAAATGGGTCCCCTCCCTGAGTGTTCATCAGAGATTTAGTGCAGCTCACAAGCCTTTTTGCAATCACAGTCATTAAGCAAACATATGATACTTCACACTTGAAGGGGCATATGACATACTTCCTACCTCCTAGATGTTGATGGACGGAATTGCTTTGGCTACTCAAGAAATCAAAGGTCTGGTTTGAGTCTCAAGGCATTGTGCTGATTTCAATGAACTTCCTTCTGATTTATGCTGTTTATGGAGAATCAGGCTTACTCTAAGTTAGACAAGAACCAGAGTTCAAACAGATGAAAATGTCTCCTACTCAGTGGTGTTGAGCACTTGTCTCAAAATTTGGAGCAATGGGAAGTTTGAAGATGATCTCATCCCCAGCATTTAAAATTTCAGCAAGAAAAGAAAAGAAAAAAAAAGGGGAAAGAAAGTATACCTTAAGCAGAAAAAGGTACAAGCTTGCTATTGTGGCAGAAAAGTTGAGCACAAAGGTACCCAAAAATTGGATAATGTTGTGAAAAAAGAGGCAGCTAGATCTGTTGCCAAAATCAGACCTCTAAAAGCCAGTCAACCACTCCTGGCCCACCATCTCCTATTAAAAGCAAACTTCCCAGCCAGAATGGACATAATCAGATATTTCCTGGGTTTCTTTGGCTTTACCAGAAATGTTCCTTGGTGGTAAAGACACCGTTTTGGACACAGCCCCAGAGAGAAGAGCCAAGATGCTCAGAGCTCTCACCTGCAAATGGCAGAGACTGAGTCTTTTCTCTGCTTAATCACAAACTGGAATTTGAAGGGGCAAGTGAAGGAGGGGACCTGCCTTTCAGTGGGAGAAGAGGGAAAGGCTTACTTTTTTTCCACATATACAATTCCAAAAATTTCAAAATTTCAAGAAATTTCGGTTTCTCAAACTCTGGCCCTGAGCTAAGCCAAAATGATGACCCAAGGTCTCCTGCAAAATGCAGATGTTATTCCTCCCCCTGCCCAAGCTGTGGACACGTGTCTCTCGCTGTGCACCGCATGACCAGTGAATGGGGCCACAGATATAGCCTCAGCTCAATAATGTGTTTTCCTTCTTTTAACACCTGACAGTAGCATGATTTCACCAACAACTTGGTCTCATTGCTGCATACTTTCCAAGGTGATCTAAATCAAACAGATTAACATGTTTGCTTTTAATTTTACATTTTAGAAACAGCTGTTGAGCCACCTCAATGCCAACAGTGTCTATTGCCAGCAGTAGTGTCATTAGTAATCATTGCAGCTGTAATAGCACCATTATCTCCTGCTAAAAGGGTCACTGATGGCTCAGGACAGAGTTTCAGGGAAGAGAAAACAGGTCGGACTAAATGAGATGGAAACTGCAAACTTGCTTCTGTCTTAACATGCATAAAGACCGGTGGATGCTATGCAGAGGGAAATTAATTTGCACAAGTAGCAAAAATTTTGGCTAGAGTGTCATCAAGGAGGTGGGGCTTATGCTTGCTCTTGTGTCACTTGGGCTAACGTAAAGAGTATAAATATGGGAAAGTGAGAATGGGGATATTACTACCAACCATCTTCATCTCAGAGCAAACGTCTCTCCACGTCTTGCTGCCATCCCTTTGGGTAAGTCTGATTGCCTCCCTTTTAGCTTCTATCTGTTTAGCAGAGCTGTTTCCTTCGGTTGATGTAGCAGGTGTTGACAAGTGCTGGCTCCTAGGCCCAAGAAAATGAGGTTTTCTAAAGTCTTTGAGCACATTGTGCTGTTTTTGGGCCATCATGATAAATTACAGTCACTTCTGGCTCAACAGAGAGGGTTTTTCCTCTGAAAGTGTCTGCTGATCTTGCCCCTTCTGGGCATGTATTCTATAGGACTTAGTGGGGTGGTTCTTCAGCCTAGATTGGCATTTTGAGGCAAGACAGCAGGGAAATGAAGATTGGTGTGAGCATGTGGATGGAGACATATTTATGGTTGTAATCATTAAGTCATTTACTGTGACTTGTAAAGCCAGATGCAGAGGGCTCTCCTTCCCTCTCAAGCTAGTGCATCTTTAGAAGGTCCATCTCCTGCTTTGGCCTCATTTCCATGCCAAAGGAGCTGGATTGCAACTTATTTTTATCTCCTAGACCTTCCTGTGTCTCATCTGCCTCTTAACCCTGGGCCTCACCCTGCTCACCATGGCTCTGTGGCTCCGATCGCTGCCTCTTCTGGCCCTTCTCGCTCTCTCTGGACCCGAGACCAGCCACGCGGTTGTCAACCAGCACCTCTGTGGCTCCCACTTGGTGGAGGCTCTCTACCTGGTGTGTGGAGAGCGGGGTTTCTTCTACTACCCCAAAGCCCGGCGGGATGTTGAGCAGCCTTTAGGTAAGTCAGGCTAACTGTGAAAGCAAATATATGCTATGTGATGTGAAATGCAACAACTGCCTGTCTTTGACAGTGACACCAGGAATGCCCTTAATGGGGAATGCCAGGAATACCTTTAGCATACCAGCAGCATCACATTGCCAGTGAAAAGCTCTTCAAGTTAAAAAAGTAGAAGAGAGGACAGGCAGGGAAAGAGGTTTTATGAGGCAAAAGGAATTGTGCCCGAAAGCCCAAACTCATCTATTTCTTTGTGTGGCCATTAGATTGGCCCGGGAGTATTCATAGAAAATAAAGGTGGAAAGAATTCAAGAAGCCTCCTTCTGCCCCAAGACAGGATCAGTTGTCCACATTCTATTACTTACATGTTTGCCTAGTAAGTTCATAAAAAACTCCAGAGAGGAAAGCTTCTTCTGCCTTCTGAAACTGCCTGTCCCGAGCTTAACTGACCTTCTTCTTGAGTATTTCTTCCCAATATCTAACCTAAACATCCCTTGCTGTAAATCATTTCTTGTCTTCTCACTAGCGGACATGGGAAAGAGTCTACTCCTTTCTTCTTTGTGACTGCTTTTCAAAATATCTGAATACTATTTCCATGTCTAGTTTTAACCTGTCCTCAGCTACACAACCCTATTACCTTCTTAGGTCATATTTTCTAGATCCCTGCGTTTGTCCACATCCTTACTGACTGGTGGGGCCTGGAGATGCACATTGGACCCCAGCTGAGGCTTTAACAGTACCATGTAGAGTGATCAGACTGGAAGAATGACATTTCAAGTTCCACATCTTGCTCCTGTCTACACAGGCACTTTGCCTTTTTCAAAGTAGCACTGCAATGTCCATTGATAGTGATCACTGCCTCCCTTGGATGCCTTGGCCCTCCCTTGGATGCCTTGGCCCTCTCTTGGTTGGATCATAGTCAAACCTTTGCCCTGGATGTGCAATGCAGTCTTTCCTGCCTACCTTCAGCATCTTTCCTGTTGCTTACTGAACCCATTTTTCCATGTTTCTGTAATTTCAAGAAGTAATTTTTAGTACTAATCTTGACTTTCAAGAGGCATTTCATCATCTCATATTTCATGGTAGCAAAATACTGGTGGAGCTGCTTTAGTTCCCCTCCTTAGCATTCCTGAGCCACTGATGAGCACAAGAGCCAGGAGTCAGGAGACGACAGCCCTGCCAGCACACCCTGTGGTGCTGGATCACTGCCCCTGGTCAAGCACTTGGTGTCCAGTTCGCAATGCAGGTGGGATGAGGCAGTCCATGGAGCTGCCTACAACAGAGTGTTTGTACCTAGTTAGAAGAGACCCGGGCCAAACCACATCCATTTCAACACTGTCATTTCAAGATGGACCATGAATTAACCTTCCCTCACTACAATACCTCTCTCACTATTTCTCTTCTCATCACATAGTGTTTTCATCTGTATCCAATTCCTTCTCCTGTGTATGTAACTGTCCTTTGAAATAATCTTAAAGGTCTTTCTTTGTAAGGTGAAACAAGGGAATGCCACAGCAGAGGGTTTCCCATGATTTGTTTAGAATGGTCAGCTGGGATGTTATTTGTCCATTCTCTGATTATTTCTGAAGACCATCACAAACAGATTGGAAGTTTTATTGGTCAAATTCCCTAAATACCGTACAGAAAATTTCACTGGGTCAAACAAATTGCAAGTATTTGAGGACTTTCTACCTCTTTTTCCAGGACTTTTGCCTCAGCCACTACCTCTTTGTCACACAAACTAGTTGTGTTTACAGTCTACTCACAGCTGGCTTGCAGGATGAAGACATGTAAATCACAAAAAATTGACTAGCTATTTCCTCTTCTACTTAATGTCAGACCAAATCTTTCCTAAATTTCCCTCCTAGCACACTAGCATAATGATTTCATGTTACTCTTGTGCCTTGTTCATTGCATCATGCTTTGGGGGCTTGGGGATTTTGCATCTTGTGCTATACTTTCATACTGCCCTAGAAACCACATTTCATTCTCGCTTTCCAGGCATTTTCTCTTTGTTGCTCTTTCCTTCCTGCAGGGAAAAAAAAAAAAAATCACTCATTTATTTTCCATTTTCAATATGTTCATTGTGCAACTAAAACCTAAACAGATCCGTACACAAGTTCTCAAGTTCTCACCAGCAAACAAGATGTTCTTTTGAGTTTTATCTGTGTCCAAATACCCTAATTTATCATTGCTTCTAAAAACTTGCCCCCAGCTGTGAACACGGATGCACACAAATGCTTTTACCATTGGCTTGGGGCTATATCCAGGCAGCCAACTGAAGGAGGTTGTTCAGGAATGGCTAGGAAATGCACCCAGCCTCATGACTGGACTGTCCTTGCAATTCCATGGACATCCCACTTGTCTTTCCAGGCTCCCAGAAGACTGTGTAACTGGCTGTGGGGGAGCTGCAGTGCCAAACAACTCATGTCTCTAGAGCAGACCATCCCATTTTATCATCTTATTTACTGGTAGCTAACCTCAAGGAGGATGCAGGCTTTTTCTTCTTCACACACCTTCCTCAATAAAGTCCCTGCATCCTTTTGTCCTTCACACTGCTGATATCAACTCATCTTGGCACATTCTGAACACCATAGGATTATTCTGGGAGAGGAAACAGGGAGCCTGAAAATGCTACAAGCAACATCAACTTGGGGAAACCTTTGCAACATCTTTCCCATTTTCCAACCAATTCTGGTTTAAAAATCTGGTGTCTGCTAAGGGGGGGTGTCTGCAGGGCTCAACAGCCAGAGCTGATGCTGTGTGATGTCCCACATCTTCTCTCTTCCTTCCTTGGCAGTGAGCGGTCCCTTGCACGGTGAGGTGGGAGAGCTGCCCTTCCAGCAGGAGGAGTTTGAGAAAGTGAAGCGAGGGATCGTTGAGCAATGCTGCCAAAACACATGCTCCCTCTACCAACTGGAAAACTACTGCAACTAGTGGCAAGGCTGGAGGTGGGGAGCTCGTGGGCCACAAGTAGAAACACGCACTTACGCTACTGCACCTTCAAAGTAATTGAATAAATGTTGTGGATCTATTGGAAGGACTGTGCTGGTTCATGTGTCCACTTCTTGGGGAGGCGGCACTGGTGTCTGCTTTAGGGTGTCAGTGTTCGTACTTGGCTAAAGGAGTTTTAAAAGATCCTGGAGCCAGCCATCATTTCACACTATCTTTCTGCCCTACAACCCTGAGATTAGCTCAGCTGGTTAGAGCATGGTATCAATAACACCAAGGTCATAGTTTTAATCTCCATATGGGCCATTCACTTAAGAGTTGGACTCAATGATCCCTGTTGTGTCCCTTCCAACTCAGAATATTCTGTGTTTCTGTGAAATGAACTCCATGGGAGTGAGGGAGAGAGGGATATTATGCAGCATTGGAGCAGGTATGCAGAGCATCTGCTACCCCCAAGTGCTTGGAGGGCAAGATGGAGAAGGCAGAGAAGTTTGAATAAGACTTCCCTTGTTAGGGAAGCATTACAGGGGAATATCTGGGATAATGTCATACTGATCAGCTTCCTGCAGTTCATAGCCCAAATATAGCCAGGCAGCTGGGAGACTGAATTTCCTGAGCTACATAATGGAAACAGATTAAGCAAAGAATTAAGTCACCTCATAATTGTACTCAGAAAAATCATGGATGATCACCATGGTCAATTCAGAAAGTGTGTCCAGTTCCCCCTTCCCCCCTCCTTGTGGGAGGCCCAGGCAGAGCCCCAGCTGTGGGATGTGCTTGTGATTCACAAGTATATGACAAGCCACATGGTGAAAGTGAATTTAATTCAAAAGGAGTTTTGAGTCTGTTGGCCACATGCTGGGCAGTATCCCATTCTCTGTTGCTGCAAATCTCTGTCAAGTATCTAGCCCCAAAATTGCCACTTTCTGTGAGGAAAAGCAGACACAGCAATGCCAGCTGACTGGAGTGGCACAGAGCGTAAGGAGGGGTTGTATTCCCTCTGCTGAGGGACTCCCGTGCCACTGTAGGGAAAGCCATGCAGGAGGTCCCCATGGGATGGGCTCAGCCTGGAAGAGGTGACAGCAGTGGCCAGGGCTGCATTTTGCTGGTGGCAGATTTTGAAAGCTGGTGTGAAAGGAGGCTGTGGTTTTAACAGCCTCTTTTCCCAAACCAGTTCTAACTGCCTTCAATGGAGCGACACATATAGAAGCTTTCACCTCATCCCTGCCAGGATGCATTACTTCCACTCCTATCATGAGCACAAAACTGGCCCAATCACTACAAACTGAAAGGCTGGAAGAGCAGCTGGAGAAACTGCCAAAAAGAAGATGCAGACATAAAAAATGAAATCAGAAAGCATTTGTGATTTCCTATGGTGACCTGTCCATACCAGTTTCTTTGATGCATCCAAGAGCCCAAGACAGGGCCTCCTCCTGCAGGTGCCAGACCAGTGCTGCTCATTCAGTCCTGCTCCCCCTGACCATCTTTCTACCCCTCTCTATTGCCCTTTCCTCCAGGCCCCACTGAATATTCCTAGCAGCAGAGCTTGCAACTGCGACAAGCAGTCTTGGGCCAAAACCCTGTGGTCACGAAAGCATGGCAAGGTGTTTGCTGTATCTGAGCTGCTTGGTTCTCACCAAACCTCACAGTGTACAGCTACAGTTGTTTCTAAAGGGCACTCCCTAGAAGCAATTCTCCTACCTGTCATGGTGCCCCATGAGATCAGGACAGGTGTTACTGCAGTAAAAATAGCAGAGCTATTGGTCATGATAAGGCCACCAACATATTCAGGCATGCAGCAAAGTTCCAGCAATCCCATCCACCCATCCATCCATCCATCCATCCATCCATCCATCCACCTCAAGGAGACACCATCCTGATCCCAAAGGCAGAGGTTCAGGTCCGCTTGCACGTTCTGGAGGGAAGGCACATCTAAGAGATGTGTTTTTCTCCACAGCTGAAAATCCAAGACATACCAGAGTCACATAGAGTTGTCCTGCATCACCTAGGATCAAGATCCTGCACTCAGAGTTAGGGTCCCATGGAAAACAATTGAGCAAAGAAGCTCTTCTGAAACAAGACTGAAACCTTCTAGTGCAGATCTGAGGCTTCCATCTGCATCAACCTGGCAAAGTTGTATAGGTCTGCTGATGGGAAAGGTCGGAAGTATGAACACTGGATGAGAAGAAGGTGATGTAGGAGGAGCCCTGAGTGCTTGACTGCCAGACTGATATTAGCACTTCTTCAAGTGCTGCACAGTGGTGATGGAAACAGCTGGAAGAAAAGGGGTATAGCCAAGTCTGTGGAGATTCACCTGGCTTCTCTAGAAAGAGGGTACATGAGTCATGCTAAGGACAGGTGCAGACAGGAACAGTCTAGAGCCCTCATTAGAGCTGCATCTTGCATTGCAGAGGGAGCCCACACGTGTTCAGAGCCAAAGGAACCAGCAGTCACTTGAAGCAAGACTGAATTCATGCAACCATGGTGGTTCCTGCATCTGGCCCAGACCTGATTAACTGCTGGCACTCCTGCCCTGGCAGTGATGCTTGGGTGAGGACAGCTCTCTGGAGATGCCCAGCTCATTTCCTGTCCTCTGTCATTGTTTGGTCTGATCTTTTGTTATTGTGCTTTTTCTGAATGCTCTCAATTAGGTGTGGTTGGGAAATCACAAATGCCGCTTTTTCTGCTGGAAAATACTGATTCATCAAGATCACTACTCCCTGCAGGACTGGACTGGTTTTAGCAAGGCAGGATTTGAAGGGATGAAGGGATACAGAAGGTTCAGGTGCCTGCTCTTCCTCCTCTGCATCCAATTGCCCAAGTCCACATGCTAACCACCAGGGTCCGGGCTACCCTGGGGTGGACACTTTTCTTTCTGCTGAGAGACTCAACAAGGTTTCAGCAAACAGAGGGGGAATTGTTTTGAAATCTTAAGATGGGGCAGAACCACCATCTCTTAACCAGTTCATGATGCCCTATGATGATTTCTCGGCAAGTTTGGATGATAGGTGAGAGGGGAGTCTGGACACAGTGGGTGCTCTGCTGGTGATTACCTGGGTCTGGAGCAGAAGAGAGAAGGATGAAGATCAGAAAGGACCATGATGGACATTCCTCACCATTGACCTGCCCTTGTGTCTCCTGGGAAAAGGAATCAGAAGGTTCCTTGATGAAGAAGGGAAGAAGAAGAGGAAGGAGTGGTGACCACCAAGGACAGGGAGGGACTTTACTCCCCAAATCCCCAAGGAGCTGTCTTGGAGACAAATGGTGTATTGGTGAGCTACACTGCTTGCCAGTAGGTGCAGGAGAAAGTACTGCACCAATTTTAAAGCTGCAGAAAACCTGAAAAAAAAAAACAACAAAAAACAAGGGGAGGTGGGGTCTACACTTTGCAGAACTGAAAGTAGCATAAAGCCCCAGGTCTTCCCTTTTTAAAAGCTGCAGTATAGTGAAGGCAAAGGAGAACAAAGGTACTTTTTCCCCTTTTTCTGGGACTTCAGGGAAGGAAATCTGAAGGCAACTCTATGCATTTTCCATGCTGGAGCACATGGCTCCTTGGCTTGCAAACGTGATGCTGCTGGCTTGCTGCTCTCTGCTGTGGCAGGGCAAGTAAGTTCAGCCCCTTACCCCAACCAAATCCTAGAATGGGTGTCTTTAATGGTGGCCTTAACAATAGTCCAGGATGGGATTTTTTTATAAAGTCCCTCTCAAATCCCTGTGCCTTTGCCCAGGTTGTTCCCTGCTCTCAGATATGTTTGGGAGATGCCAGATCTTTTGAATTCCTGAAGGAGAAGTGACTCAAGGACAGGGAATGCTGCATCCATTGACTTCCCTCCCTGCTCCTCCTTTTTCTGGGCTTTGCACTGTTAAATTTGGGAAGCAAATGCATCCAGTCCCCTTTACTCTGACTCAGCAGTTACTTTGAAGTGATTCTTGCAGTAGCAGTGGGGCATCATGCCTGGCTAAAATATCTTGGCTCTGCTACTCTTGCGACAAACTTCCAAAGGTCTCATGCTAGCGGTGGAGGGCAATTTGAAAAGAATGCAAATAAAGGCTTCATTTCATTCATGCTGCTTGAATAGAGAATAGAAAGCTGAGCCACAGAGGGGATTGCAAGACAAATTCTTTGGGCTGCTGAGTTGTTAACACTGTCTAGAAAAGAAAGAACCAAAGTTGCCCCTGTTTGCCATGTGCATGAATCCTTACCCAAAAGGGCACCACTCCGGTTTTGAGGAAAGGGGAGTGATGCACACACAGATGGTAATGGAGGGAAGGCACTGCAGGGCACTGACCATTAGGGTCCCTGGTGATCGGGTGGCAGATCGTGTCCTCCAGGTGGCTGGATGAGCTGTGCTGCTCCAGCTTATCTGGAGAGGAAGGGAAGGCTGTCACTTTCCCGGAGCTAATCTGACTCTATTATTTCCTTTCTGGGAAACCACAGATAGAGTGCTCTCTATTACTCTGGGAACTCACAGTCTTACTTTAAGAAACAGTCTGACTATACCCCGGGATTTATTTCTTTTTAACCAACTTATCAGCTTTTTAGTAAATTTTAAACCTGCTTAGAGCTCCTTATCTGCAGCATGATTCCTTAATAACCAGCTTGCAGTGATGACTTGAGTTGGAAAGCATGTATTGAGCAGATTCAGTGTTAAGACCTCAAATTCACTCTGATTTAGACCAACCTCAACAAAGACACCTATTTTGAACAAAAATTAGCTCTTCTTCCTTCTCCTTTCATTCTGGGCAGGAAGAAAGCTTTAGGTCAGGCTAAAAATTGATCTGGAAAGTCACTGCCAGCACATTGTCCCTGGTTGAATTAGTCCTGCATGCCATGGGGAGGAAGGAGGCTGTTTTTTCCAAGCCCAATGCCAGGCTGGCTCTCACATGCCTCCCCCAGTCCTGTTGGGCAGAGCAGGCAGAATCAGATCCAGGACAATAACAGGAAGTGAAGCAAGCCCATAGGAGAGCACAAGGAAATGATCTGAGCCTCAATCCTTTCCCTCCATCCCCAGTCGGCTTCAGGACTGCCAACAAAGGTAGACAAATCATTTGAGCTCCTCCAGCCTCCTTTCTATTGTTGAAAGAGACAGCCAAAATATGGGGTTTTTTCCTCTGTCTGGTATGTGCCAGGATTGCCAGAATCTCCAGGATGTGTGTGTTTGTTCACACTGAAATTTCCCATGAATGTTTTCAGATTTTGGAAGAAAATGGATAACAGAAATAAATTTGGCTTTTGATTTCCAGGTTGTTGTTGTTTGGGCTTTGTAATGCTGGATTTTGGCAGTGGGGGTGTTTTACATAACTGCCAACTTCTGAAATGTAACTTTTTGTCAGAAAATAATGCAGCTTCCTCTTTTCTAATCAGAAAACGGAAAATCAAATATAAATGACACCACCCACCCTACACTGACAATAAACCATTCTGTGGAATTTTCAATGGAAAAAATTCTACCCTTTTTTTCCCTTATCAGAAACCTCCTCCACTTTGGAGGCTGGGACCCAGCAGGGCCCTGGCTTTGCAGACATGCCTGCCAGCAGATTTTTCACACCCAAGTCTCAAGCTTTTCCTACATATTTGGGGGAATTTTAAAAACTTATCTCAAATAAATGTTGTTTTGGCCCCTGCGCTCCCACTGATTTCAGTGGCAGGAGTAAAAAATCACAGTGAAGCAGACCGAGACCTAGTAAAAGCACACCCATTTTGCAAACCACAGTGTGCTCCTCTCCTATTTCTAAAATTACTTTTTCAGTATGCCTGCAACGTAAACCTGGAAACATTTTTCCAAATGCCAATACCTTGTCCTGAAATAATGAATTTTAATCCCAAAAGAGGAAAAAAATGACCCCACAAAATCCTGATGAAATGTAGACAGTTTATTTTTCATTTCTGGTACCAGTGCAGATGTTACTAGGCAGGTGTCCTACATGCATACCTGTGCACCCACGTGCATTTTGGCTGACCAAACAATGGGTGCTTCTCTGCAGTGTGGAAGCAGTGACAGGGAGGGGACAAAGTCACCCTTCAGCTCGTGCAGCCACCGTTGGGAGGGGGCACCTGGCTCTGCCTGGCTTATGCCAATCACGTTGGAGGACCACCAAAAGTAAAGTCCCTCTTGGTAAGCACTCCTCCAGCATCAGCTCCTTTGCTCCTGCAAGATCCCTGGCTGTACCCCAGAAACATCAAGCAACACTGAGCACTGACATCATGCCCATTTTTCCTTTATGGTTTTGACTACAGAGCCTGGATATCATTCTCAAAATGCTTGCCCTTCTTCACCTCCTGAAGCAGTTGCTTTGACTACCCCATTTTGGTGTGCATCCCATTTAAGAACACAGGAATAGGAGCAACTTCCAAGCCACTTGCCTTGGACTTTGCTATCCTCACATCACTGCCTTCTTCATTTCCAAAGAGGCTTTTACATCCTGACTTCTTCCTTTAGTCTGCATGCGGTTTTAGTTTCTGGAACCTTTCCTGAGGAATGAATTCATCCTCTTCTGTTGGGCTTCACAGTCCTCACAACCTGGAAAAGATCCCGAGGTTTGACATATCTGTTCAGAACAAAGCGATTATCTGTGGCTCTGTCATCAATATAGGGCAACAGAAAAATGTTGGGAATCTGTTAAAGCCGGATTCCTGCGACGGCATTCCCTTCTCTTGCAGTCCCAGCTGCTGCCAGGGGATGGAGCGCAGTTCAATCCACAACTGGCAGCACGGTCTAGGGCAGGGCACGGTGGCATGGCCACCAGGCACCCGCAAAAAGAGGGGAGAGAGACTGATAAATTCAGACCATGCAAGGTGTTGGAGAAAAATTCACTGACGATGTGATGCTGGAGCAAGACTTTGCACCAAGACCATGGGACCAACAGCAAGGAGATGGCTAGAGCAATGAGAGCAAACTGCCCATCAATCCACAGGCAGCTCTCAGTGGTGGTCAGCCCTCGCTGGCGTGGCCAGTGACCTGCAGTGATGATGAGCTGGGTTGCTGCTGCTGCTCTTGCTCTGCTCGTTATTAAAGGTGGTATTTCTTCAAGGAAGATTGCAGTTGCCCTTCTGAACCTCTGGGCTCTTGAATCTGAGACTGCCAGCCTGGCTGTCACAGGCCAAGGTACCCCCACCAGTGGTTCACTTGTTACCCTGCAGTGTACTTTTCTTTATGCTCTGGGGAAACTTTACCTTCCCTGTATTTCCTCTGACGTAGTATGTACCTATGGCCTCTTTCAGGTCATATGGGCCTGTATTTCAAGTCAAAAATCACCTTTTGTGCAGATCAAGGTTTAGGTCTGCAGTAAACTCCTGCTGTACTGTGCAAAAACACCCTGGGCTTTTCTGGCTCGCCCTTGCACTGCAGTACTGAAGAGCTTAGATATATGTCCTGAATGGAAACATAATGTTTCAAAGCTGAAACACTCACCACCCAGCATTGCCACGGGGCTGGTGCTTAAATCCTCACTCCCACACATCACACAAGGCATTTCATGGGATCATGGTCCTCCTCCTCAGTCGTGACATAGCTTTGACCAGCTATTCTGCTGTTGGGGACAACCATTGCCCCAGCCAGCATCTCCTCCCGGAGGCCCTAAGGAGGGTTATAAAATGATGCTACAGCCAGCAGAGGGAGTTCTCAGAGCTTTAGGATGCACAGGGACAGCTTGGGAAGTGCCGGGGAAATGCATTAAACCCAAGGTTGGAGTGATAGGGCACTGAAACAAAGGTTCCCCCTGGCTCACCTGCCAGCCTGGTGATGCTCAGCTGAGGGAGGATGGGGAAGTCGATTTGCCATGAACCCCTCTGGAGACCTTGGGTACTGTGAGCCAGAGATGAGGATCCACAGAGAGGGACATGCTTGAGCCTCTTAGGCTTGGGTAATTTTGCAGAGCATGCTCTAAGCTGTCAAGTGCAATACCCCCATTCATTCAATTCTTTGCTCTTAACTTTGGGCTTTGGAGCTTTCCAACTGAAGTAATTGCTGCAACTCAATTAGTAAGAAATCACTTCTATATCATTTTATTTCCAAAGCAATTCATACCTCCATCCCAACACCAGCTCGGTCCTTGTGCCTCACGGCCATGCTGGAGTCAGAAGGCATTCAGTGGGCTGGGAGTTGTGGGAAGCTCAGACTGAGCTCTGCCCACCGGATGAACATTTTAGGCAGAGTTTCATTTGAATTTAGGCCAAACAAAGGACAAACAGCGAACTTGTATAACTTTAGTGAATTAAAGACTTACTATCTGGCAATACCTGTAACAGTCTCTTATGTTAGGAAAAAGGTCTAAATTATTCTCCATGAAATATCCCAGTGGTGGCAGGGCCTCTCTACTCACATGCAATATCTGAAATATAATTAGTTTCCCAAATGCATGTCATCAAAGACTCATGCCTGGTCCCCTCCTAAATGTATGGATTCCCCAGGTTTTTAAATAAAGGTGCATCAAGCACCAATGGGCACTTTTGGAGTTTGTCCTTAAACAGATCAAAAACTAAAGAGAGTAACATAACGAAGTCAGGGATTGTGCTAGGACAAGCTCATGAAGGGATTCTGATGTGGATGACATAAATACCATTAAATCACTTGCAGAGTGAAGTTATGTAGAAAAAGCATAGCGCTGAGTGTTAGGAAGGTGTTGTTCATGGTGAGCACAACATCAGGCTGATTAACACCTCATGCGAAGCCTATTGCAAGCCTGATAAAAGACAATGGGACACATTTTCACCACTAAATACATCAGGGATGAAAGGGAGCTGGGGGAAGAAGCAGAAAAGAGCAGCGGGAATGACCTGACCTGCCTGATACCTTCCTTTCTACTGGAGAGCACGGAAGCTCACTCCACTTATCTGAAAAAATGGTTGAGAGAGACTTGGTTGTAATCAAAGTGGTGGCTGTGAGAAAAGTCCTGATGGTGCACAGTGGCCAAATGCCTTATGAGATTTAATGTCTAAAAGATGAAGTCCTTCTGGACTGGAGTAGTGTTTGGTGGGCAAGAGGCAACTACTCAGTGGGATAGTTCAGCTATCAACACAAGAGATTTGTATGGTTTGAATCAATGTCAGTGAGACCTGGTTGTTCACCCCAACATCAGGTGCTTACTCTGGGAGCACCTGGGTACAATTCTTTGGCCACAACACATAGAAAGTCCCCCTTTGAGTCCCACTGAAAACCTGTTTCTGAGGTTTCCGATATGCCTGATGCTCTTGCTGGCATCTCAAACCCATTGTCCCTCTTCCCATTTCATCCCCTGAGGTGAAATGGAAAGATGTAGGGGAAGCAGTGAGTATTTAAACCCCCTAAAAAGAGAGTGTGGGAGCCACTGGGGAGTGATGCTATTGCTGTGAGGGGCTTCTCTGAAGGACATGAATGAGGGCAGAGACAAGGGGAGTGAAGATCTCTACTAGAAAGCATGTCCTTTTGCAGCCATACCCCCTTACAGCTGAGATGTGGCAGTGAATCCTGCCACCAGCCCAGGCAGTCTACTGATCTTACTGTTCCCTTCCCAAAGCCAGGATCAAATGAGAATAAATCCATAGGAAGGAAGTTTTCCCTCCTCCCTGCACTCGTTTTCCAGTTAAATCTTCCTCCTGCTTTGGGAGCAATCTCATGCAGCTCTGCAGCAGAAGACACTCTTTGTCCCAACATGTCCCACTATGTCATGTGCTGTTAGTTGGTCCCAGCTTTTAAATGGAGATGCCTTAACCCAAGACAGCCTGGTATTTCATGTTTACACTTATTCAAAATAAACCTGAGGAGAGCCAGCACTTGCTTGTGACGCGGGTGCCTCCTTCAAAACCTGAACCTGTCTCATTCACAGCAAACCTGGACTGGGAAGCTTTCAAGAAGATGGGAAGGCAAAGCCTGTGATGGGTTCCGTGAAGGAATAGAGGGGGAAAGTCAATGCAAAATGGCTCAAGCAATGATTCATTTGGACTTTTATTATTAGTAGCTCCAAATCAGCAAGAACAACCAAGCTGTCAGCAAATCCATTTTAGATATGAGCAGACCTCTAAAGTCAGCATTAGTCTGTTATATCCTCCACATGTGCTAATACAAATTCCCTTTTTGACAACACCTGATGGCTGATCCAGAAGGAGGAGAAAACTTCAACACCCAGGGTGATGGGAGCTCTGGTGCGATGCCTTTCTCCTTGATTATGCCCCTGTAACTTGTGCTGCAAACCATTTCACTTGACTATATCTGAATGCCAAAGAGCATATCCTCTGGGCAGTCCAGCAGAGACACGGGCTCCAGCACACACACCCTTCTTGGGCACTCACCAGGGCACAGCAGGGCACTGTAGGAAACCTCCTCAGGGTGGCAGGTTCCCCAGCTTCATCGCAAGGCTGTCCTTCCCTGCTCCACCTGGGATCCTGGCTTGCACACTTTGCTTTACCTTCCCGACAGTCATAAACAGCAGCAGGGCAGCAGAGTTCAGAAATAAGCTGTGGGGGAGGGGGCTGTCTGTCAGAGAGCCCTGGAGCAGCTCGTATTATAAAAAAAAAGCTGTGTCTGGGATGCTGGCTCTCCACAGCCTGTGCTGTGGCCAAGACAGACAAGCAGGTGGGAAAGCAGCCGCTGTTTGGGTAAACAAGTGTCAGCAGTGCCTTCCCAGGCAGGCGTTGAGCGCTGAAGCCAGGTAGAGCACAGCCAGGTTGAACCAAATGAAGTGCTCAGACTCCACAACACCATTGTGTTTGGTGTGAGTGGGTCTTGCAGCCTCCTGTACCTCCACCTCCCGTATCACAGCTGTGGGAGTCCCTGTGCCTGGGGCAGCTGGGTTTGGGATGCAGAGATGCTGCTGCCTGTAAAGGAACTCCATCTGCCCTCTGGCTTATGAGCTTATGAGGCTTTTGCCCCCATTAGATGGTCTTGCAAAAGCATCACAGGATCAGTCCTGGTGCTGGAAACTGGTGGTCAGGGACAGGTAGGTCACAGGGGCTGACATGTTTGGTAACCAGAAGCCATGTGGTAGTGGTAGGGAGAAGAGCAGCCTGGAGGATGGGAACCACTGCCAAAACCCTCCAAGCACAGTTGAAATCACTTCCTCTGTCCTAACTTTCCACAGTCGCGTCATGCAGATTATGTAGCCCACTTGCAAATTAGCACTGTGCCCTGGCTCTCGCCTCCCATGCCACCCATTAGCCAGGGCAGTTCCTTCAAAGCAATTGCTGAAGCTCAAGGACTGGTTTTCCATTTTAGTGCATGGATCTGGGGCTGTTTCCACTCCAGTGACCAGAACCTGGCTCCAGCCATTGCTATCCTGGCAGAATCATGCCCAGAAAAGCATGCAAAGGCAAGTGCCAGCATCCCAAGCTGGTTGTTTAGACTAAATGAAAGGTTTTCTGGAAAAAAAAAAAAAAAAATCAGTCTGACTTAAATTCCACCCCCCTTCCCCAGGAGATTACTCCCTATCTGTTTGCCTCCCGAAGGTGGGAGCAAAGGCTTAGCAGTGAGTCATCTTTTACTTTGTATACCCCAACAGTGCTATTACTGCTCTCATGTGGGTCTCTGGGAACGGTGAGGGCGGTGGTGGGTGGGAGAAAGCCGCCATGGAACAGGCATCAGCTACCAGAGGGGGTTTGCACCCCGATTGCATCGCTGCCTGTGGTGGGATCAGTGAGGCATTCCTACAAATATTGCCTAGAAATGGTTCTAGCTTGGGGCAGGCAGGACCTGCTGCCCTACACAAGTGGGGTCTCAAACCAGGATTGGGATAGGACCTCTTGAAACACCCTAGTGACTCAGAAAAATATGAGATGACGCTCATGTAAGATAATTAGGGAGCAAGGGTAGTACTCAGCCTGCCCAAATGAGCCTGAAGCCCCTGGGCTGACTCACTGGAAACAGCGAGGTTCACCCAGAAAGGGATACCAAAGCAGCTCCTAAAAATCAGCAGTTGTAGACATTTGTTGTGTCCGATGACAGAAGCCCCACAGTGGGACCCAGCAGATCTGGTCTGAAATAATTCCTCACCTCTGACACTGAGATTTCTTGGAGGGAGAGCAACTTTCCTCTAAAAGGAAAGGTGATGTCTGCTATCCATTGCTAGATTTTTCTCTCTCCTTGTATCACATGTAGAGACAAAGGAATTAATTCTATTTCTGTAAAACATCTTTTTTATTTTTTTCCCCTTTGGATTAGGTTAGTGGAGAAGAGGTTGTTCCAGTCTGGCACCTCGTGTGGTTACTGTGCTTGTTTTGACTAAAAAACACCCGTGTGATCTGTACATATTTGAAATGGTTGCCTTTAATGCCAAAAAAATCTAAACAAAAATCTATGCAACTTACTTCCAGGCAAAAAGAAATAAAAATCTTCTGCATGAAGATCTATCTGGTGCACTGAGATGGCTCAGCAAGAGACCCACCTGGGAAAATAAAGGGAGGAGAGGCAGGCAGATTTGAACAAGGGAGGCAATTTCCATTGCTGTCATTACACTTGCTGATAATTAATTAATAATGTCCAGGTACTTGCATAGTTACAGAGGCTCACTGCAGCCACATCTCATAACTTGGGATGCCCTGAACTGGGGCCAGCATTATTTCCAATAATTTTTGTGTTGTCTCATTGAATGTGTGCTCGTGCAGGTGTTTTAATCACCTTCTGGCTACCACTGCTTCAGCAGCATGTCCTTGCAAACAGCTCAGATAAAGGCAGAGAGTCTGTTGCAGGGTTAGGATGGGCCTTGCATCACACAGAAGCAATGTCACAGGGATGGAGGAAACACCTCCAGCTCATATAGGTCAAGGCACTAGAGGTCTGTGTCCCATGAACTTCACCAAGCGTTAGAAGCCTAGCACCATGGGAGGCGGCTGACGGTGCCTATACCCACACATGGATTATGCAGGGGAAGGTTTGTGGGGGGTCTCCCTTGGCTGTAGTGATATCTGGCATTGCAGTTTTCTTTAAACTGTGGGGAAGTTGGATTAGGTGAGGAATTCCACAATTTCTTAGCTTTTCAAATAACATGTCTACGATATCACACAGTCTGACTTAAGCTCCCACCTGTGCCTTGGGAATTCAGTTAACCCTTTGTCTGTTGACTTCAGGGCTTGCATCAGGGCTTCAGTGAGGGCCCTTTTGGAGCCCATTATCTTTGGCTGAAGAAGAGATGAAGACTCAAGTCGCACAAACAAAGTGGTGCCGGAAATAGGGGGTAGAATCTGAATCACCTGCCATTTGGCTCTACCTACTTAGACAAGCACTCACTTCCCCCTCAGCACAAAAATACATTTGGACACACAGACACACACACGCACACACGCCTGCACGTGCTACGCAAGCATACCACCTGCTGTTTTGAAAGCTACATGCATGGTTTTTTGGTGAGTGTTACCTTCCAAGTAATTAGCAATTAGCTTAGCAGTCCCCAGGGTCCTACCCCGTGTGAGGTCTCCTGCTCCAAAAGAGTGAAGATCTCTACAAAATCCTTGCTTCTCTCATCAGGGTCTTTCTGAAACACAGCTGTCACCATAAAAATCTTACTTCCCATCACACAGGATTCTGTTATACCTACTTGCCCTGTGATACTACTTGGAGATGCCAACCCCATCTATACAGCTGTCCTTGAAGGTGAAATAGCTATGAGTTGGTGACATACCCCAAGCCCACCCTGGCTGTAACCTGGCTCAGGGCGCAATCCCCAACTTGGCTCTGCCAGCACCACGCCACATTATCGCCATGGTCGGTGAATTTTTCAGCAGCAGAGTATAAACATTTCTAGTGAAGTGCACTTAGTGTAAGTTGCTTTGCCAAGTGCTGTTGCCTCTCCTCCTTCATTATGAGACAGAGTTTTAAGTGAGAAAACAAACTGCCTGCACCTCCTTCCTCCCGATGGGCGTTCATCATCCGTGGTAAGGGCAGCATAGTCTGGAGGGGATGCTGGCAGCATGGGTGGGCACAGGGTACCCCGGTAGCACCTGCTTCGGAAGGTGACGTGCAAGAAGTGGGGACCTTATTGCAAACTCCTGTACAGCCCCTGCCAGGTGTAGGTGTTGAAAGTTCCAGCCTCTAAGGCAACAAGACAACAGTGGATAGACTTATTCCTGTCATGAGCTGATGGATGGGGATGAAAGCCAGAGGGAAATTAAGTGACTTGCCCAAGGTATGTGTGGATGCAGTGGCAGAGTAAGGCTCTGTGTGAGCCTCATGATACCCTGATTCCTAGGCCCACAGCCATCTGCCTACAGAACCCCAACCCCACATCCTTCTTTGGGGCTTTCACTGCTCAGCTCAGACCTGAGGGCACATCAATTGTTAGGCCTGGCAGCACATTCATCCTGCCCAAAAAGCCCCAGCCTGGATAAGTGAGGGCAGTTGGAAGTGGAGACAGGGGTCCCTGGTAAGGTGCGAAGCCCTGGCCTGGAGGGGACACTGCCACCCAACCCTCTGACCAAAGACAATGAGAGCTGCAAACAAAGACCCAAACTGAAGCACAGCAGCAATGCAAAAAGAAAGGGAAAAAAAAAAAAAAAAAGGAAGAAATGCCTGAAAGATACATAGCTGGGATTCCAGAACTCCTCAGAGGTATTCGGGCTTAGCCAACAGTCTTGGTTTCTTTTTTTTTTCAAAGCCATTAATTACACAACAGAGACATAACTGCACCACTCCACCTCTCTGGGGCAAATAAGGGCCCCACATATATTGTCTAAAATGCGTCACTCTCTGTGCTCAATGCCATCATCTCCTTTGGGCACTTGGAAAAATAACCCATCACATGGTTGTATTTGCAGCTGGCTCTTGTGTCTGATTTTCTGCAGAGTGTTGAATGGGTGCTCAAAGCATGAGAGTCCAAAGCTGCTCACCTGGGCAGCTTTTCTAAGCTTTCTGATTACATGAGGCCAAGGCAAAGATCCCCAAGAAGCTGCACCAAGGGAATATCTATACAAGGACTTCATCTGCCTTTGGCATGGCCCATCACTGGCATTGCTGCTGGCCACCCAGCAATGGCTGTTCTGTTGAAGCTGCTGGAGAGGACCTCAGAAACATCTGCTCTTTTTTTGAGAAAGAAGCTCACCTTCTTCTGCTCATGGATCCAGCAATATGCAGCCAGACTGACCAGTCCATACTGACACCCCTGTGAGTAGGATAAAACACTTTTAAGGGTGAAATCCGAGTTTTCCAAATGCAGACAGAGTGAAGTGGTATGAGGGTGCCTTGCTGGAGGATGACACACAGACACCCTTAGAGGGCATGGTGTGCTCCTGCTCAGAGGCAAGTTGCATCCCTGTAGACCAGTTTCCGGCTGCTCAGCTGCTCCCTGGGGGACACAAAGATGTCTGCTACTAGCACTGCCTTTCTAGAACATTCTTGTCAGACCCGTCCCTGCAGGGACACAGCTATGGGTCACAGTCTTCACCCGAAAGAGCTTCTAGTCTGAAGGGTTTCCCTCCATCTCCTGTAGCATGTTTCATTTGCAAGATGTTTTGACTCAGAACTTGCTCTGTAGACAGACCCATATTTGCACAATGCTATAAAGAGCCAGCTTAGTCCCCTGGTGCTTGGAAGAACTAATTGTACCTGCTGGAGCTTTTATTGGTCATTAAACAGTCTTGGACCACTTCTTCCTCATGACATTCCAGTGGGTATTTTGATGGAAATGCTTAAAAAAATAAGGAAAACAGGAAATGGTGATGTGCTTAGCTGTTAATATAGGCACAGACTCATCTTCCTTCTCTGCTACTGTATTTGTTGCACATTTTTGACACAAATAATCAGACAAAACTTAGAGCACTCTGGGCTCCCTCTGCAATGAAAGGAAGCTGGGGAGAGGGCAGGCATTTCTCCTAATCTACCCTATTCTACCCTTCTTGGAAATTCCTTTTGGGGAAGACATCAGCTGAAGTGAAGTCCTCTTTGGCAACCAGGGATGACCAAGAGATGCTTGCTTTTCCACAGATGATGGGGAGATAGGAGAAAGTTTTCCCCCTTTCTGGGGTCACCTGACCATGGGATCCCTTGGCCTCTGTCTTTTGGGCCATGCTGTAGACAGCATCTCAACAAGCAGACTCACTGAACTTTACTTGCTGAACTTCATTCATGCTTTTTCAATTCCTCCCTCACTTGGCCACAGTGGCTTCTCCCTATCCCACATCCTCCCTCCTGCAGTCTCTTGAGCCATGTGAGGCTGCTCAGACTGTAGCTTTTCTCTAATCACTGGGGACATTGAATTTTAAAAGACATTACAGGAATACCAAGTCTTTCCAGCCCATAAAAAATTGCATAGTTTATTCTCCTTATAAACAGGGGTGAAAAACACTACACTTGTGCCTATTACCACTGTCACAAATTCCTCTGGAACAGTGCAATAACTTACCATGAAATAATTTCATTTTTGCTTTTCTCAGCATCCTCCAGGTCCTTAGGATCCATGAGCCAACATCTCTCCTGAAGACCTAAGTCCAAAAACTGCTCCAAGACATCAGTAGACCTGGGCAGGAGTTGATCTAAGAGTCCCTTTTTCTCTCCAAACATGCCAAAAAACAGTCTAATGCTGACATCTAAGGTCAACCTCCTTTTTTCCTGCCCATATAACAATCCTCCATCAGAATCTCTCTGGGCTGGGAGCATGGCCTCAAAATGTTCACTCCACCCAGGGGTGCCAGCAGTCCTAAACAGACCTGCCCAGCCTCTGCTCTTGTTTGCTTCTTGTTGACCAGGGGCCCCAGATGAATTATTTCTCCCTCTCTTAGTTCTTTGATTTCAGTTTTATTCAGGGGCCTTCCATATATCACATCCCCTTTCGCCAATGAATCTTCCTTGTTCCAACAGTTTAGTGTGCCCCAGGATCAATATATCTTAGCATGCAAGGACACAGTGTTATTGTCAAGCTCCCGGGCTGTACAAAGCAAAAGGTATCGCTTTCTTAAAGCCACTGAAAGATGCTCTGGGCCAAGTATGATTATTCCTTTGCCATTAAACAGCTGTGTATAGGACTCTGGCCAATCACTCTCCATTCTCGCTAGGAATGATTACTTCTTCTAGTCCTCAGTGACAGGAGATCAAACCCACAGCTCAGCTTCACCTTCCTTGTCTCGTTTTTGACATCTCGAACTGTGGTGCCCAGATCAGTAAAGCAGTCTGGTTTCTCCTGGCTGTCCTCACTCTTGACATACGAGAATATAAAGGGACATATGAGAATACAAACTGGGGTACCTTTGTAATGCTGCAGGCACAGCATCTGAGCCATGCACCACAAAACCCTGTTCTTGTCATTTGTGGTGTAATTGTGAAATAAACCAAACGAACATCACAGAGTATCCTGCTTGGGCTGGGATTAGTGACCTTTCCCCTCTTTGGATTATGGATGGAGTGGAAGGGAAAAGCCATGCAAATGTCCCCTTCCCTGAAGGTATCTGCCTGGCTCATCTCCCTGGCAGCATCGCTAACATCCACCCTGACCCAGGACCACTGCATTTCTGCAGCTATTTACATTCCTCTGCCTTTGCCGAAGCTCGTATCCCTGCCTGCAAGGTCCAGGCTGGCCCAAGTTTTCCTGTTCTTCCCCCTTTCCCCGGAAAGCTTTCCGGCCCAACGCCACGTGTTGGTGGCCACCCACAAGACGCTTTGATCAGCTCAGACGGGCAGTGCTGTCAGGAGGCTTTGCAGTCTGCCCTAACGCTTCCACAGCTGCTGCAACAGCAGAGGTTTTCTCTCTTAGTCCCTGGCACCCCCCTGGTTTCAGGGCACTTTTTGGATATTGCTTTTATTTCAGCTCCCACTTTAGACTCACTTAGTTTCGGCTCACTTTGGCTGACTTTGCTTTGTGAACACTGTGCTTGTTCCGTGCAAAGAATTTAATAGGAACCCACAACCGTGATTTCTCTTCTGAACTGCACCGATGACCACGGAGGTCAGACAACTGCAAGAGGCAGTGGTTTATTTTTATTGCATTTCTGACATTTTCAAATGATGGTCTGCTGCAGCCCCATCCACTTTCAAACCAAAATGCTTCCTCGGATGTTGTGTTTTTGCAAGACCATTGCTGGTCAGTGCTATAGTCCAGAGGCCTCCCTACACCTCTCTTTCTGCTTCCCTGTCCTCAGGTTTTCCCGTCCTTGGCTTTACTGCTCCTCCGCCTGCTCTCCCTCACAGGCCCTCCTTGCAGGCAATGCCAAAGGCTGGAGTTTGGGGTGGAGGCAAGCTATTGTTCCAGCTATCTGCAGTGTAATGTTCCTTACGACTGTATTAAATGAAGGGCGGAGGTCACACATCCCTAGTTTAAATTAGGTTTAGGCTGACCTTTAACAATATTACACTCGTGGATCCTCTCATAACTCACCGAATAAACTCCCAGAGGGTTTTATCACCTCCCTCTTTTCTTCCTACTGTAAGGATGCCCGAGGCTTAATGTGCTTCTCTCCAATTTCGCTTTGATTTTTAATCCTATCCCCTTCTCCTTCTCCCCCCGCTTCCCCCCAATACAGATATATTCACTCCTTTAAAGGTGGGGGAAAGAACCTGTTCCTTTTCTCTTCTGGGCGACAGCTCTTTCTTTTGTGTCCCTTTCTTCCCTTCCCCGCCCCCCTTCTCTTTCTTGACACAATGCACTATTTATTTGCACTGAAGGATAACTAAGAAGCAATTAAAAGATCAAAAGGCACAAACACAAGTAGATCCAGTGGCAACTTGTGGGGTTTATTTTGCTGTAGCTGCTGCTGCTGAATCTTCACTAAACTGCTGCCGTGTTTTTCCCCCAGCCAGAGGACACCTCTCTTAGTGGGTCGCCTCTTCCTCCAAGCCGACTTTTTTATGATCGCTATTTTTCACCCCCATTGTTTGCAATTGCAGTTGTTTACTGGAAAATCACTTGTTTTTCTCAGGGAGATTAACCCTCCAAGCTTTCTTTTGTCTACTCTCAGGAGGTCCTTGTGGTGAGCTGGGGGAAGGGAGCTGGGCTCCTTCAGCTATTAACAGTAGCTTACAGCCCTGCTGACCCCCCTGCCAAGATTGGGTCCTTTCCTTTGATGGGGTTCTGCTTTTGCAGAGAGGAAAGGTGGTTGCTTTGTTAAGACCACCTCCCCTGAGCGGTTTGTGAGACCCACAATTGGGATTTACTAAGTCCTGGGTACGTGTGAGAAACTCCAAAAGCCCAAGGTAAGAAGCATCGGTAGAGGTGACCTGTTTTAGGAGAAATCTGGAGCCCTGACACATGCCAGAAGATGCCGAGTCTCTTTGACAGTCAGGTCGCTTATTTAGATGTTTAAATATCAGTGTAGGAGCTGAGATTTGATGCCTGGGGTTGAGTTTGGTGTGCACTGAACCGCTTCCTCAGCATCACCGCCTTCTCTCCCAGGTGTGACAACGTTCCAGTTGAAGCCCACAGCCCTGGCACCAGGACTGCTTGGTGTGATATGCAGCATCATATCGCAGAGGACAGCTCAGGGAACAGAAGGATGCTGGGGAGGAAAGGATGTCCAAAGCCTAGTGAGAAAGGATAATCCTGCCCACATTTTCTCGGGCATGTTTAGGGCAATTCCAACTGCCCAGAGAGGCACCGAGCCTCTCATCCTTCGGGGGGAAAAAACCAGTGGAAACTTGAAAGAAAGAATAAAAACAAGGGGGAGTTATTGCATGCTGGGTGAGGGCTGCTGCATCCTTGCCCTTTCTCGCCACTATCTATGGCAAGCGCTGCCTGAGATGGACTAACCTGCTGCCCGGTCTCAGGTAGCTCGGCTCCTCTCTGCTCCAAGGAGGAGGGTGTGTGCTTGTGGCGCAGCCTGGTACGCGCGCCCCTGAAGAGGGGCACCCACCGGGGCAGCGGTGAGGGTGCGGGCACCCGGGGGCTGCCTTGGAAAGCCGGCGGGGTCCCTTCCCCTGGGACAGACTTGGAGGGCAGATCGTCGGGAGAAGGCGACTGTCGGCCGATGCAGCGCGGTGTGCCTGCCATGCATCAGCGCAGAGCAGCGGGAGCGCGTTCTGCCCGCGCTGCTGCACACGCACGGCAAAGCCTGGGAAAAGTCCCTTTGCCTTAAAGGCAGCGGTGCTCGCTTGCAGGAGCCAGCGGGAAGCAGAGGCGACCTAACGAGGGGGAACCGCTGCGGGAAAGGTGCTGTACGAGGTGCAAAACCCGAGTGCGGAGGGGCAGCGTCCATGTTGTCCACACGGACATACACGGGTGGGTGCGGGGGTTCGCTCTGCCGAGGCGGGGGCTCGCCTGCCCGCACCGGGGCGTGCAGGGCTGGACGGGGCTCCGGGGCAGGCACGGGAGCCGGGGCAGCCGTGCGGGAATGCCCGCGCCTTTGCCGGGGAGCTTCTCGGGGCAGTTGGGCGGCCGGCGCGAACACCTGTGCCCGTGCGCACCTAGAGAGACCTGGAAGAGGACGGGATGGGCGATCTCCCCGCTCCTACGCCGCCAGGGCTTGGGGTTCGCCACCTCACAGCGAGAGGCGCTCAAGGGGTGTCCCCCAGCATTCCGGGCAGGGGCTCGGACCCACACCCCCTCCCCTCACCTGCGGGGGATGCGCGTAGCCCCCCTCCCACCCGGGGCCGGCAAGGCGGGTCAAAGCCCCCCCACCCGGGGTAACAGCACGGAAAGAAACCGTGCGGCAGAAACTTTCTGTCCCCTCTTCCCTCCCCGAGCTGGACTCCGGAGGGTTACGAGGGAGAAGGAGGGAAGAAAGGGAGGGAGGGAGGGAAGAGAGGGGGTTAGACCGCTCTGCAACATTATTGGCTGCGTGGCCGGGCTGGTGCTCGCCGGGAGAGCATGCCCATTGGGGGGGTATAAAAGGGGGGCAGCCGGAGCGCCCTGCCTGTCTCCTCGCTCGTGGGGCAGCCAGCTGGGAGCAGCGGGCAGTGAGGCAGCCGGCCCCTCCGCTCCAGCCAGGGGGACGCACTCAGTAAACACAAAAGTGAGAGCCACCCAAGGGGCAGCCAAAGCAGGAGGAGGAGAGAAAGAGAAGGGAAGAAAAAGAGGGTGAAAAAAACCAGGGTGGAAAAAAAGAAAAAGGAAAGGAAAGCGCTCGCTCGATCTTTCTCTAGAATAACAAAATACCTGATCGTAACAAAATAACATCCTTCAGACAAAATCCAGCAGGGGACTTGACATACCAAAAAGGCAAGGCGAGGAGAACGTGCCAGGGGCCCGGGGAAGGCGAGCCAGAGCCGCGATCGCTGCCAGGGCAGGAGAGCAGCATGTCAAGCGCCGGGGCACACACGGATGAGCGCTGCCGGCAGCCCGCCTTCCTGCCCGGCCCGCCGCCGCCGCCAGAAGTTGAGAGCAGCAGCGGCAGCGCCAAGGTAAGCGCCGCTCCGCGCTGCCCCTCCGCGGGCGGAGGGCGGGGGGCTCCCCGCGCCGTGCCGGGCACAGCCGTGCCGAGCCCGCTCTGTGCCGAGCCGAGCCGCGCCGTGCCCAGCCGTGCCATGCCGTGCCCAGCCGCGCCGTGCCGAGCCGCGCCGTGCCCAGCCGTGCCGTGCCGTGCCGTGCCAAGCCGCGCCGTGCCCAGCTGAGCCATCCCGAGCCGCGCCGGCCCCGCTGCCCGCCGTCCCCACGCGTGTCACTAGAGGGACCCCGAGCGCCGGGCCAGCGGGTGCCGGCGGGGCGGCCCCGGCGCGGTGGGGTGCGCGGGTATCCCGCGGTGCCGCCCGCAGCCGGCCGGGGGATGCTGCGGCGGGGCCGGCCCCGCTCCCGCGGGGGGAACGGCGCGGGGGCCGTGCGGGGCTATGCGGGGGCCGTGCGGGGCTGTGCGGGGTCACGCAGGGCTGCGCGGCCCCCGGCGGAGCGCCCTCCGCGCCCCGAGCCGCTCTGCGGGCGGGGGGACACCGGGGAGGGGACGGGCAGCGCTCCGGAGACCGGAGAGAGTATTAAACTCTCTTCTGCAAAACACTGCGGTGTGTTCGGTCTCCGAGGGATAAAAATACAGAGAGGAAAAACAAGAAAGCGAAGCCAAAATGGAGTGAGAGTTAATGCTTGGCGTGCAGCCTTCGACTTTCTGTGATTTTTTTTTTAATTTTTTTTTTTCCTTCTTCCTTCCCAATTGCTTTTCCCTACAGTAATTGTTTTAAGAGCGCAACTTGGAAAGGTTTTAGCACTCTGTTGAGCAGTAGGGAATTGGGGCACATGAGGGAACTGGGATTTAGCGTAACTGTACCAGCAGATGTGTCTGCCTCGCCTCCAGCCAGGGGTACTTCAGCAGCCTTGCTGATACGCCAGGTCTTGCTCGGGTGGTGTGGAGCAATCAAGTGTAAAAAGAAGGTTTGTGTGGGTGGTTTTAAGCAGACACCTCGGGAGAGTCGCTGCTTTCAACCCAGTCTTCCTATACAAAGTCTGTTGTTTTCTTTCAAATGCCGGGATGTTCTTGGGAGGCCAAGGCTCGTTTTTCTTTGGGTTTGTTTATTGTCGGGTTGTGTGTGTAGGGGGTCGGGGGGGGTTCAGCGTGTTGAGTTTCTTTATTCCTCCTCTTGCCTTGATTTAGAGTGGAGTTTAGGAGCCTGGGTCGTGGGGTTTTGTGAGTGTGACTTTGTGCTAAGGACATCTGGAGGTATAAAACTGACTGACACTTCTGATTTGAGCTCCACTGCGCTGTTTTGGACCCAACTTGACAATTTTGGTGGGGGTGAATGGGTCAGAGCTGTAAATCTTGCTCCATGTTGTTGACACCCACACAAGTTCACTCAGCCTTTCAAAGGGGCTATCCCAGCTCCTGTGAAAATTCATTAAGGGATAAAAGATTTGACACCGCGGGTCCCCTCCCACCACCGCATGAAATTTGAGAGCCAAAATGTGTCTGCGTGTGTGTCCCAGCGCTTTTTCTGACAGGTGATCTTTTTTTGCACCCTGGCTGGAGGGCTGCTGCTTTGACCAGTCAGCCTGGAGTTGTCGGTGTGTGTCTTCCCCTTGATTCCTGTAGGGTTCAGCAGGAGCCCAGCTTGCCCCATGGAGCACCAGAGAAAAGCATTTCTGTACTTTTCTTTTTTTAAATAAAGCAAACACAGCAGGTGAGGTCTTATTTTTAGAGGGACCAAGGAGTTGGTGTGTTTCCAGCAGTGCATATGAGCACTGTAAGTGGCCCACCCTCTCCGAGCTCGTGTCCTGGGACTGACCTCTCCGATCCTTCTTTGGATTGTCTTTGCTTTTAAAAGCTGATGAGTATCTTAGTGGGGCAAAGTGATATGGGCCTCCAGGAGCACGTTTGTGTGAAGGGTCAGGAGAGGTGGGGTGCACAGCGGGGAGAAATCTGCCCTGGCGTTGCAGCCCACCTCTGAAAGGGTTAAAGTAACTCTGCCAAGATATAAAGCAAGTTCAACGTGTTGTGGGAATATCACTTGCCAGTAGACTCCAGTCACCACAATTTCTGATTTAACAGCTTAACTTGCTGTTAACTTTCCCTGATATACTCCAGGTTCTGGAAGGGAATGCAGAAAGGAGAGAGGAACAATAAAGAAAGGAGTTAAGTGAGGCTACGAAAACGGACTTAAATCCCTTCACTGGGTCCTGCCAGCTGTCTTTAGAAGAGTTAAGCAAGTTTGCATTTCCTTTTTTTTATACAATAAATCAAATGTTTCTGGGCTGCATACCAAAATTTATGCAATACACTCTTACTCCCCAGTGGGGTGAGTAAATGGTACTGAATACCCCATTCACCTTTTTCAGCTTGATTTTTCCACAGCCACAGTAGTTCTCGCTGTAACACCTATAGACGTGGGGTGAGGGCAGTGCTCCCCTCTCTGCCTCGACCTCTGTCCCGCTGGCAGAGAAGGCAGGTGTCTCCTAGCTCACAGGATGGGAGGCAGAAAGGTGACCCCAGGTGTGGGGCAGAGTGGGCTGCTGATCAGTATGAGCAGTGAAGACAAAAAAAGTGAGGGCTAAAAATAGCAGCAGTATTGCCATCCTCAGCCATATGAATGTCATGCGAGCCAGGTGCCAAGAATTGTGTGGTTTGTTCTTTCTTTCAAACCTGACCTGAACAACAAAACCCCTGGTCCTGGGTCAGTTTTATTCACCTGACAGGTCAATGATCAAAAGTTTTTTTGTTTTGAAGCTTGCTTCTTACAAGCTGTGGGTTGGAAATCTCCTTTCTCTTTTTGATGAAAAGGGAGGCCCTTCAGTGGCACAGCATGAAGTGGCTCCTCTCCCTTCAGGTCCTGTGGGGCACCTCGTCCTTGTGCCTCTGCCCAAGATGCAGCCCCTGGGTGGTTTTCAGCTGCCAGGGCACCTGCCTCTCCTACTGGTCTCCACTAGCCCTTTGCTACTTGGCACCTCAGGACGTCATGGCCTGGCATCCTGCACAAGGTTAGGTTGCCCTGTGGGCAGGGGCGATGTTCACTTGGCACATGTGAAGTTGGCACGTGCCCACATCCTGCCCCTTCAGGATTGTTGAGCTCAAAACCAGGTCACCTCCCTGCTTTCCTGGGGCAGTCCACCAAGAGGAATAATGCAGAGAGGCAGAAGTTCAGCATCTCTCACAGGAAATCATATGAGTAGCAAAACATCAGCCTGCCCACTTTTTTTTTGGAGGAGGGGTGGACTGTGAGGGATGCTGGGATATGCAAACTGGGGTTTTCCCTCCAGCACACACCACTGGGTTTGGGCTGATTACTTTTCACTGTGCTCCCTTTTAAATGCTGCACAGCTCCACAAAGAAGTGAGATTTCTTCTTTTCTTTTTTCTTTTTTTTTTTTTTCCTGTCCAAATCCAAATTTTACAGACTGGGCCATCTGTCAATTCCCTCCTACGTTGTTCTGTTCATATTAAATTGCAATGAAGGCCAGACTGAAGAAGGAATTAGGTCAGACAGGAGGTTTAGTCTGCATTTTTGGGGAGATGTTTGTTGCCCAAGAGGCACTGTGGTTTGGTTTGCTCAGCACAAGCCTAGATGCAAGGGATGCTTGAGCTGTTCTCTGAGATTTGGCAACTGGACCTTTTAGCACATTGTGGCCTCTTGGCCCCTCACTCCCCAGCAGCTGGACAGTAATTGCCGATCCAGCTGATTCCAGAGCAGATCCTGAAAAAATCCTATAATGGTCTTGGGAGGGAGGGTGACTCCACTGCACATCTGCCCTCAGTCTCACGCCTGCCACACCACAGCCACTTGGAGAGCACCCTCTCTGTTGGACTCTGCTGGCTGGGGTATGCCAAGAGGTGTTTGCGGGTCCCTGGCCATGGGTACAGCAGTGTGTGCTGCAAGGCAGAAATACACAGGAGTTCCAAGGCAGCAGCAGCATCCTGCATATGGCAGTTCATGGCTAAGCTTTGTGTAGGGCCAGGTTGTGCCTGGCTTTGTGTAGGGTTCTGGGAATATAGGGGAAGGCAGGAGACGGACATAAAGATGGGGAGCAAAGCAGACCCTCTCTGAGAAGGAGAGGCCAGCAGTGTGTGCTGTCTTGTCTGAGCCTCTTCTGCACTGAAAATGCTGCTCTCAGATGCAGGTTATTCATAGGATGGGACAGCTCACCTGTGCAACCAAAAAATTTCTCTTGCATCACCCTCTTGCACACTGTATGGGGTCCAAGCTCTCCATAGGAGGAGTTTGGTGCTCAGGTTGTTGGGCATCCAACATGTCTCGTACTGTGAGTCCCACTGCATCCTAAAGCCTTTGAGCTCTCCCTGGGCACATGAGGAGGATTGGCAGCTAGCAAGGCTGGTCCAACCCACTTTGGCAAGAATGGAACTGTGATGGCTGTAGCCTCTCTCCTAGCAGGGCCAGGACCTTGTTCTTGAGAGAGGTGGCCCACTTCCCTCTCTCTGCCTTATTCCTGTTCCATGTCATGTAAGAGGGGCTTTCTAATAAAATCTGAAGGTTTTTCCAGCTATTGGTGTGAATTTTCTCCTGTCCCACAGCTGAGGAGACTCTCTGTCCTAATGCTTGGTCTAGAAACCAAAAGCTCTGCTGCCCCATGTCTCCGCTGGACAGTGAAGTCTTGAAGGGGTTCATAGGGCTTCAACTCATCTTGCTGAGCAGGATTTGGCCACAACAGCTGAAGTCCCATGCAACCTGTGCCACTGCTCATGGGCTGCAGGTATCCAGCTGTGCCATGACACCTTCTTTGGGGGAGCAGCACCTGCTTCAGCAGCCATGGTGAGACAAGTGCAAACTCCCCTGCATGGGTGCTACTCATCCCTGCTAGGGGAGATGCGTGAGGGAGGAAGGATCAATTGAAAGGTCATTGGGACATGCTGAGCTGGTGGTGGAACTCTGGGAGCCTGTCTAGCCTTTGTGTGAAGCCTGGGGGCTTTTCCTCAGCAGAGTCAGTAGGGCCAAAGTGAGAGGGAAGGGCTTACGGGGTTGGGTTGCGGCTCCATCAGGCTGGAGAGACACTGCAGCACTGGTAGTAAATACAGATGCTTTTTACTTTGCGGCCTGGTTTCTCATTACACAGGCTACAGGGGGGAGCAGGAAGATGCCAAGGTGATGGCAGTGGAAAGGGCTGACAGTTGGTGCATGGGCAAAGGTGGACTTCATCGCATTTCACACCTCCAAGTTAGCTGTGCTCTGGATGACAGCACTGGGGCTGTCCCTGTCCTCACAGCTCCAGGGATGTTTCCTGGCTGGAGTTATGGGGTGTGTGGGCACCCGAAGAGAGCTTGCAGTGGAGGCAGGGAAGGCTGCCAGGGGCTGCCTTGTGCTTACAGTGCGGGTTGCGCAGGAGCGGGTATTTTCCGAGGCGCATGAGTGTTTTTCCACAGAAGGTATCAGGTCTCCCCAGCATCAGATATCGCCCTGCTGACAAAATCTTACTCTCCCCTTGCTTCAGAGCATCTCACTCCTTTCTTTAGACTGAATGTGGAGTAAAAATGGTGTTTGTCATCTGTGCCACCAAGCAGCCCCTTCTTGGGGGTTCGTATGGCTCTGTCTTGAGAGTGGCAACATGCAGCCTGCTTTTGTTAGCCACAGTGCCCACAGCCAGCACGAGCCTCATTGGGGATGGGGGATTATGTGGATGTCCTGAAGTTTCACATCAGTGGCTTCAATGGCAGTGATGGCTGGCACACATCTGTCACCCTGGCAATAGGCTGCTGGCACTACCTGTGCCTTGAGGACACCAACAGGAGATGCATGTGAAAAAATAGGAAAAAGGGTGGAAAAAAGGGACCATGATCATTGGTCTGTTGTCAGTTGGAGATCTGGATGATGCTGCTGCACCAGGGGCGTGACTTCACTGAAGGTGACACTGTGGTCATGCTGGGGAAGCCCAGTAAACACCTGTTGGCCACTCAGTAAAAAAAATTGAGGTGAAAAGGTATTAGTGTAAAACACTGCAGCTTAACAGCATGGTGTCACAGCCTGGTGCCATCCCTCTGCTCCCACTGTAATATTGAACAAAGCCCCTGCAGTATGCCGAAGGGGTCATTGCTATTGTAAAAGCTGGTCCTGGTCCCATCACTTGCTGGTTTGAGATCAGTTTGTGCCCAGGGCTCCTGCCTCTCTTATCCAGAGCCTGGAAGGGATTTTGTTAGCCTTGCTGTTCTTTGCCAGCACAGGCTGAGCAATACTATAGGCATCAACAGTGGAACAGGGGGGATGCCCCCCACAGCCCACCCAGACCTCACAACCTCTGTTTTGGCTTTTCTTGCTGCTGGTCCCTGTCCTTCTGCTGCTCAGTAGAGCTTGCGACTTGTGAGCATGATGCATTTCTAGCAGCGACGATTTGAGCTACGTGCTAGTAAAAATCCAGTAGCAAGGGTGTCTTTATTGCTGGCAGGACCGTAGCGGGGCCTCGGGGGAGCTGGGCTAATTTCCTGGCTGTGCTGCAGACTTCCCCTGTGACCTTGGGCGAGTCATTTAATCTATCCCGGACTTCAACTCCATCTCCGAGCATCCCGGGAGGGTGAGGTAATATTCATTAACTGATATTATTCTCGAGTTGCTCAGATGCTATGGTGATGAAAGCTGGATGTGAAACCCAGCATCCTCGTTGAGTGTTAGCAAAGAGAGGGGGTACTCTGCTTGAGATTAGGGTTGCCACACACCCTCTGCTATTTTGACACACTTCTCTTCATTTTGAGCTGACTTGTCTGGTTACCAGTGTTATTTGGCTGTATGTATACTGCGAGGCTCATCGCTGAGGGACTATAATGCCTTGAACCATCCATAGGTTTTGTCCCATCCAGTGGAGCAATAGCATCCTTACTTTACACCTGCAGAAGCTGACACAGAGGTAAAGCTGTTTGCTGGAGTGGAGTCAGGGAAAATCTTTGGGCTAGTTAACAAATATCCAGAGAGTTTCTTTTTTAATGCTCTGCACCGTCCGATACCGCCTTGGCCCTCCTTGGTAATGCTGCAAGTGTGTTTCCTGGGGACTGCATTGTTCCTGAGGGATGTCTTCTCAGTCCCAACTCTCAGAGCAAATATGGCTTGTGCAATCAGCCCCTGGATTACCCAAGCCTCACATGCTCAGGACAAAGGCTGTTGTTCCTATCTTTCCTCAAAAGCATCTCTAGGATGGGTTGAAACTTTACATGTTTCTGCTTTGGGGGGACATGTTTTCGGGTGGGGAATGAAAACCTGCCATCAGAAGAGGAAAAAACCCCAAAACCTACTGATAATAATTTGGATGAATTCCCATGTAAATGGGGGCAAAAATAGAAAATCACAGTGTTGAAAGAGCAGATGGAATAAAAGCATCGTAGAAGTAGGTTGAAGTGGGATTTTCCAATGGAAAAACTGCTTCAATGCAAACCTTGTCTGCCCAGAGTGGCTGCCCAGCAGGCCGAGTGTCGGGAGCCAGCCTCATGCCGGCGGCTGTCGCAGCGCTGCCGGTCCTTCCCTGCAGCATCCTGACATGGCTGGGCATCACACCTGCACCATGCTGTGGGTGGGGGGCATTGCCTGGGGGAGGTGGCAGCGACGGGTCTCTCTCACAGTGTTAACGCTGTACCTCTGTCCCCAGGTGCAGAGGATGTGTGCGGCGAGGCGGATGCTGCTGCTGCTGCTGGCTTTCCTGGCCTACGCACTGGATTCAGCGGCTGCGTACGGCACGGCGGAGACCCTCTGCGGCGGGGAGCTGGTGGACACACTGCAGTTCGTCTGCGGGGACAGGGGCTTCTACTTCAGTAAGTGCTGGGCAGCTGCCAGCAGCAGGCAGGATGCTGCCCCCACCCCATGCCCTGCTTCTGTGGAGCCGGGCGGGAGGGAAAGGAGGGGTTTCCCAGCCTGGGGCGTTTAATGATTTCCTTACACATGGCAGGAGGCCAGGAGAAGAGTAAGAAAATGAACATGCTCAGGGTGACATGCATCCACCTTGTGCCACTTTTGGGGACTGTCTTATACCATGGGGAAACTGGGTCCCGAGTATGATGCTCAGAAAAGCCAAATATCACTGGAGAACCATATGTGCCAGGCTCATCAGTGATGCGGGCAAGTCATTACGATAAAGAGGATGTCTGCAGCGAGCTCTCTGCTGAGCTTGGGTCCTGGCTTATTGAGACACTGGTGCCTAAGTGCTGCATCTGACAGCAGGCAGGGAGCTGAACACTCTCCCTTCCTGGGCAGTTGTTGCTTTGGTATAGCAGCACCTTCTAGGCTGCTCCCAAAAGATGCTTCATGATCTCCTAGCTACCTGCTGGTGGACTTGTTGCTGAAGAGTGATGTCTTATCTTTTTGCAGTGCAAAAAACAGAAAGCAGTATTGTTGTTGTCTTAAGAGTGCACATGGCTTCAGGCCAGTTGGCTGCAGCAGGTTTTCTACGAGGATGCTTTGAGTGTTTGGACCATTGGCATTAGTAATACAATGGCTTAACTGGTAAACGGGAAGGATGAGGAGTAAACCAGTAGTAATGGATTCTCAGTAATCTATGGGCAAAGGTGCCTCGAGTGTGATACTTTGTTGTGGTGTTTGCTTGTGTGTCTGCTGTGGTTGGGAGAGGGAAGACCTTGTATCTTGCTCCCCAGTGAGGACTGAACCACAGACTAACTGACTATAGGACAGATACAAAGCCAAATGAGGGAAGAGGATGGAGGTACCAGCTGAACATGGTGCTGTGCATTTGTCAGTCTTGCCTCTGCCTTGGGAAAAGGTATTAAAAAGTCACTTTCAGGTAACAGGGTGTTTTTTTTGAGTAGTAGAATTGAGAGCCAGCCTCTCTCATTCCAGTCTGCCTGTGCAGGAAACAGGTTGCTGCAAAGTTGGGAGACGACTCTGGATGTCCCTTCCCAACCTGGATGCTTTGCCAGACTTGACTGGTGCTGCCTGCTGAGGTTGGTCGGGGAGAAGTACAGGGATCCCACACCCAGCCACAGCAGGGTTCAGGCTGTGTAATTCCTGGCAGGTGGTTCGGCTGCTGGTGGCTTTACAAGTAGCTGGGGTGATCACCCTGCCCCATCCTGGCTGAGCAGCAAGATGTTTTCGTGGTTCCCTGGGCATTTCAGGCAGACAGCACTTTTGGGGTGCTCTGCATGCACTTCCTTCCTCTGACTGAGCCAAGCAGTGAGGGTTTGCATGCCAGCTGCCCTTCCCTCTTTGCATCTCCCCTTCCACCTTTTCTCTGCCAATGAGCCCTATGCCAGCGCTCAGCTGAGGTGGCAAGTCTGGGGTTGGCCTTACCAGCGTTGCAAGGAGGCAAGCTCCTCTCCTGCTCTCATAGATCTTCCTCTCCCTCTATATGTAGAGGAGCATCCACCTCCCCCCATGGTTTGTCTTCCCTCCTCCCCCTCTCTAGGGATGAAAGGGAACGGGGCTTTTGTTTTTACGGTCAAACTGACCTCCTTTCACCTCAAATAACCCAACTGCCCAGGCCAAAATAAAACCACTTTTGAAGGGAGACAAATCTCTTGGTGCCAAGTGGCTAGCCTGGTGCTTGCAAGGGGATTCTTGCCTTTTTTTTTTTTTTTTGTCCTCTCCCATCCCTCCCTCCTTCACTTTTTTGAATATTTCTAGAGAGCCCAGGTGGCGGGGATGAAGTTCCCCCAGTCCAATATTGTAACCCTTCAGCATCTGACCAGCCTGTGCCATGCAGGGCTGAAGACATTTGGGCAATACCTCTACTTGATAAAGGGTTTGGACATCCCCTTTCCACTTAATTTTTCCCCCTCTACCTCCATCAGTTGGCCTCATAAGTGATTACTTCTCCTGACCATATTCATCCTCACTCCTAAACCCATATGGCTACATGATTGTCACTGTGTAGACACGATAGGGCACAGTTACGTGGGATTACATCTTAAAGCTGAGCACTTCACATCATGGGACGTCTGACCTGACGAGCAGCCTATGCTCATATAGTCATTCATACAGGAAGCAAATTACTTGGGTAGCCTTGTCCTGCAGGTACATGAGGGTCCTGCTTGCTGAACAAGGGTTGTTGAACCATCTGACCAGTAATACTGGAAAACCCCAAAAATGGTACGAAAATTCATTATTGTTTTTTTTGATGTAGCAGTTATTCAAATACTTGTGATGCTCTGCATTCTTACAAGTAAGCACTTTGCTAGCAAACCTAGCTCTGAAATACTGTGCTCTTTGCATCAATGCAAGGGGATGTAGTGTACTCATGCTGTTTCATCCCCCAGGTATCAGGTGATGGGGAAACATGCTACCTAGACTGAGGAGGATTCACCCTTGATAACGGGGATGCTCATCTGTCCTGGCATGAGGAGCGAGTCCCAGCCCCCAGATGTCCTGGGAGGCATTGTGGCTGGCAGGTGCTTGGGGCTGAGGATGATGAAGCTGCCTCCCAGAGGTGGGGCTGCAAAAGAGCTTCACTAACAGGGGCAAGGGCTAGCACACTTTGCTCTCCACCGGTGCTGCTTTGTCTCTGTGACTTCTAAGGCTTTTGGGCTGGCCTGCAGCTGCTGTCAAGGTGGTGGCTTCTGGCTGTGGCTCTGTGCCAGAGCTGGGACCACGCTCCCTGCTCCCCAGCACCCACCCAGGGACAGCGACACAGCCCACGGAGGGATTCTGAGTGCAGCCCGGAGTGAAAAAGCAGGGTAGGTCGAGAGGAAGCCTCGGCTGTGAAGTTGCTGTCATGCAGTGCTGGCAGGGAGGGAGAAGGGGCTGCAGGGGGAGAGGCGGCCGACTTCTCTGTAAACAACAGCTCCTGTTTCCTCCTTTCCAACAGCTGATAAGAATTTAGCTCTTTGCAGCCGCTTGTGCTGACGGGGCACATTCTTGCGCACCCGCCGCTCCTCCGAATAATACTAGGAAAAAGCAGGGGGGAAAGTGCGGTGCCGGGGTGGGGGAGGGCCAGGCCGGGGGCACTGGGACGGGGCTGGTGCTGCACAAAGGCCCCCTTGTTGCTCCCAACATTCCTGCGACAGGGGCACGGGGACTGTTTACACCCAAAGTCCCCTTCCACTCGGCTGGCCGCCTGATTGACCGGAGGAGAGGGGACCCAGCCAGGGTGGCACCAGCACAGTGCACCCCTCTCTGCAGCATCTGTCCGGCCCTGGTGAGAGTGGGGAGCCCAGAGCAGTGGGGTGTTGATGCTAGGGAAGGGACTGTCCTGTCCCCTATGGCAGTGTCACTGCTCTGCTGTAGCTGAGCTGCAGGTATGTGGCCTCTGGGTTTGGCTTTGTACTACTTGTGAGATGCCTAGCTCTCCCTGTCAGCATAGCCCACTGCTAGGCAGGAATATCCCCAGGCAGCAGGAGGGCTTTGCACTACTGGGCTTTGCACCACACGGCTTTGCATCACTGGACTTTGCATCTCAGGGCTTGTCCCATCAGCCACACTGTAGGAGGTTTTGGTGAAGCACAGTTTTGGGAAAAAGAGAGCCTGGCCATTCATTGAAGGCCGAGAGGAAGTGTGTTTCCTCGGGAGGAAGCGGTCATTGCTGTGATGGGAAGTGGCTCGCGTGCCCGAGCGGTGCTGCAGCCTGCTACCCACACAGTTCTGCCCTGTGGGTAAGGGACAGAGCAGCAAAACCTTCCCTGGGTTTGGCAGTGGCAGTAAAGTGAGATGCCACCCATGGGCAAAAGCCAGGAAATTCAACCTTTAGTCCCTGTGTAAATTGTTACGGAACAAACACTTTTCCCAATCCAGGTCAGCAGTGATATTGCTGTTAGCCAGCAATGTCCTGGCGTTCTCTTCCCTGGGTTGTTGTCTCCAGGTACTTTCTGTGACTAAATCCCTGTTTGCTATGTTTGGTTATTTTTTTTCCTAAAGTAACTCTCCCACAGAGAATTATATTGGCGTTTGGCGAGATCTGTACGGACAATTATGTAATGGGAAATGTGCCCTATCAGACAGTCGTGGTGGAGCTGGTAGTGGTGCCAGCAATGGGAACGGCATGCAGCAGCTTTATGCAAGAGAGAAAGGGTCGCACATTGTGGCTGGGGGCCACACATGTGCCCACCAGCTGGACAGGGGCAGTGACCAGAGGGGAAGAGGCTATACCACCGCAGTGGTCCCTGCTGGGAGCTCACCCTGGAAGAGCCACACCTGGGCATTTGCTAACACATGGTGACATGATCTTCCCATGTGTTTACCTATGCCAGAAATTGACCTTGATGGCATGGCCGTGAATGTAGTCCTGCTTTCCTCACTGTTTTTTTTTCCTCCCTTCTTCTTTCCAAACAAACACATAGCTGCAAGTGGGAAACTTCTGTTTTTGAGAAGAGACATGTAACCTTTCAAAACCTCAACTTCTCAAACCATGTGTGTCATCACTTGTGCAACCTTCTGTTCAGCGGGAGTGTGAATGCAGCCCTCTGGGGATGTGCTAGCAAGAGGGGGAGACTTGAATTTTTTCTCTTTCTTTTCCAAACTTTCCTTCTGCCCATGGTCAGGATGCCGTTCTGGAGCAGCCTATTGCTTCAACAGCCTGCCATGCATGCAGGTTGGGCTCTGGGATTGATAGGTGCTGAGCAGGGGCCACATGCAGCTCAGGATGTTGGTGGCAGTGCTCCTCTTCCATGGGCCTCACTGGGCACTGTGTGCATAGGGAAGAACACATGCAGCTGGCCCTAAGTTGGATCTTCTCCCCTGTCTTCTTTGGACATCAGCACCCACATTGCCTATACTGGCATTGATTTTATGCTGCAGGCACCCAACACACCTACCCTGCCTTTAAAGGGAGGTCCCAATCCAGTGTGCTTTTTGGACACAAGTATTTATATAGAGAAAATTAAACTCCTAACTAAACTCCTAGGTGTTTCCTGTGCTGAACTTTTACCAAGAGGGAACCATCCTTCTCACCTTCCTGCTGGTCTGGTTTAAGGTTGTGCCTGAAATTTTTCTAGAGAAAAAGAGGAAGAAAAAGAAGGTGGTGGCACAGGGGGGACAAATGTGGAAAACAGAGCATTTAAAATTACTCCCAAGGGTGGGTCTCACGGTATGAATTAGGTGCCCCATCACCCAGCACCCTGATGTTGTGTTTGTTCTCATGACCACTGAGCATGGTGGCAATGCACCAGCATGGAGCAGAGGGCTCTCATCCTATGGAATCATGACCAGTTTTAACAGAGAGTGGATGCCCTGCTGCCAGGGCTATTACAGAGCCAGCAGTGAGGTGTGGTTGTGGGGCTGTGCATGTCGGCATTGCACACACAGGGCTGTGTTATGCATGGAGGATTGTGTTGAATATGCATGTCTGCATGGCACACACAGGGCTACATCCCACATGCATATCTGTATTGCACATCTGGGACTGTTTCTCACATGTGGGGTTGCACAGTATGCATAGAGAACTCCTGTGCTTTGTACTTTGTCCTGAGGCACTTCATGCGGGCATCCAGGGTGGGGAGGTACCCCTGGGGAAAGTGGTCAGCTCCTTCTAAGCCAGGGTCCTTAAATCTTCACTGAGGCCCAATACTTGAGCACCTGCTTCATCTGGAGCGCAGGCAGGGGCATCAGGGGTCATGCACGGGGGCAATATGGACCATTTTGTGTGTTCGTCCAGGCCAGCTGGGAGGTGGAGGCTTGACACGGCTTGGTGAGAACTGTTAGGCATTGCACTTAGGCCACTAGCTCTCAGTTTTTCCCATACTCTAATTCTCCTGGTTTCCAAGCTCCACTGGTGCTGGCTTCCCTCCCTTGGAGCACCTTGCACTGGGAAGAGGTGCTCATGGCAGCATGCGGAGCCCTGGCTGCAAACCCCACAACAGCACAAAAACATAATATGCCGTGTGTGAAAGCATGGGGAAAATACTTTTGTTTTGGGCTGGTTTACATCTTGGAAGTCACAATTCCTGAAAAAATTTGCTTTGCATCAGAAATTCAAATTTACCCGTCTCTTCTATTTCAAGAGGGGGAGGAAACACAGTAAAAACTGATGTAAGCTTTTCCTCTGGAGCACTTTGGCCATCGTTAAGCAGTGACATGAAATGCACTTGGTCATTGCTGCACCAGACAAGGGTTTTTGCATCCTTCAGCAGGCAGAAATGGGAGAGGAACCCTTATTAAAAGATTAAGTTTAATAGCTATTCTTGGCGGGTGTGGGAGCCTGTATTCTTTCTGCAGCTGTCTCAGAGCTGTCCCATCTGGTAAAATTTAGCTGCCTTGGTTTGCTTCACCTGCCTGAGTGTTGACCCGACGGAGGGAGGTTGGCAGCCGTAATGCTGTGCTGCTTCTTTCTAATAAAATTTGCTTGCCAGGATCAACATCGGAGACAGTCACAGTAATCGGTGCAGAGCTGGCGGTCAGGCTGGGCTTGAGCTTCCTTGCCTTAGCTGCCCTCAAAAAGGCCACCCATGCCAGAGATATAAGAGGGAGATAAATCCCCATCATTTAAAGTGCCTTTAAATTACAGCTGGAGGCACGTGGGGAGGCCTGTTGGCATCAGTAACATTTGTCTGGGAAAGTCTTAACACGAAACTTGGCTGGTTTGCGGGTGCACGTCAGCTGGTTTGGGAGAAGTGCTGCTATTTTTGAAGCGTGTGGAACCCACCGGTCCCTGGTGGCTGGTGTAGGGATGCTTGCAAGGGGGCAGGTGGTATGGAGGCAGGGAGAGAGTCTAGTCCAGGTTGGTGGCTAACGCTGGGGTCTCTGCTATTGCAGGTAGACCAGTGGGACGAAATAACCGGCGGATCAACCGGGGGATTGTGGAGGAGTGCTGCTTTCGGAGCTGCGACCTGGCTCTGCTGGAAACGTACTGCGCCAAGTCTGTCAAGTCGGAGCGTGACCTCTCCGCCACCTCCCTGGCGGGCCTGCCAGCACTCGGCAAGGTAGGGAGGCTGTGCCGGGGTGGTGGCCCTTCTCTGAAATAAATAGCAAGAGAAAAGATGGAAAGGCCATGGGTGGGAGGGGACAAACCCCAGCTGCAAGGTCTATTGCTTCTGCAGAGCCTTCAAGAGACAGCAACTGTTGGCAAGTCATGCCAAGTAGCTTGCCAAAAGTCAGCTCGTTTAAAAGTGGGGAATTAGAGGTGGGCTAGGTGACAGAATCAAAGAATAGTTTGGGTTGGAAGTGACCTTTAAAGGCCATCCAGTCCAACTGTCCTGCAATAAGCAGGGACATCTTCAACTACATCAGGTTGCTCAGAGCCCTGTCCAACTTGGCCATGACTGTTTCCAGGGATGGGGCAGTGTTTCCATGGGACGGGTGGAAGTCCAAGAGTAGAGCCCTTGTCTTGAGTGCAAGCAGTCTTAAGTGGAGGCTAATATTGCTATCCTTCTTCTTGCAGGAGAGCTTCCAGAAGCCCTCGCACGGCAAGTACTCCAAGTACGACGTGTGGCAGAAGAAGAGCTCCCAGCGGCTTCAGCGGGAAGCGCCCAGCATCCTGCGGGCTCGCCAGTACCGGTGGCAGGCAGAGGGGCTGCAAGCAGCTGAGGAAGCCAAGGCGCTGCATCGTCCCCTCATCTCCCTGCCCAGCCAGAGGCCTCCAGAGGCGCGAGCCTCCCCGGAAACGGCTGGCCCCCAGAAATGAACCCTGACCAGCTGTCTCAATTTTTGATCTCCTGGGGGAGGGCGGGAGGACTGGTGATTCCCGGCCCCCAAGCCCCTCCGTCCCCGGGGCTGCTGAGCCAAGGAGCGGGGCGGCGGGGCACCCTCAATGCCGCTCTGGCCCCAACCAAACAACTGACACAGCAAGGAGGGGATGGCGGCGGCAGCGGCGGTGGCGAGCAGCACCGCTCCCACGGCATCGTCCTTTTGGGGTGGGGGGGGAGGGTTGTTTCGTTTCCCACACCTGTTTCATTCCCCTGCTCCCCCAGTATTTCCAAGCCTGTACTTGCAAAGGGACAGTTTGGCACTTGAACTTTTTGCTGCCGGCTGCTGCGTGACATCCCCGGTGCCAACGCCAGAAGACAAAAGAAAGAGCAAGAGGGAAAAAGGATATGAAGTTAAAATTCTTTTTAATCTTTTTTTTCTCATGAAGAGTCCATTCCGTGTCTTTCTTGACAATAAAGTGAAAAAAAACAATAAAATGGGGAGAAACATTGAGGGATAAAATTTTTTTGCCTCATTCCCACCCCACTTTTTTCTTCTTTTTTGTTTTTGGTTTTCTTATTTTTATAACTTTCTTTTGCACCTTTAAAAGAAAAATGTACCTGAGAAGAAGTTCCGAGGAGCCCTCATCTGCATTTTTTTGTGTGTGCTTCATTACAAGATTCCAAATCGACTTGCACCTTTTTGAAATCACCGATGATGTGAGAAAGAGAAGAAGAGGAGAGAGAAAGCGAGAAAGAGAGAAGGAAAAGGAAAGGGGAAAGAAGAAAAAAAAAGTGAGCTGATGCTCACTTTAAATGGAGGAGGCGTCTGCATTGCACATTTGCCACGGATTTAGTTGATTTATATATATAATATATTATATAACTTTTTTGGCAAAAAAGCACTATTTTTATGGGACATTTTGTGTAGTATCTGAAGAGGGATTGTAATGTTTAAAATGTGTTATGGTGCTAAAGTAAGTTGGAAGGGAAAAAACCCAGAAATAGCAAGGGAGGGTGGGGAGGGAAGGACAAGATAGCGAATACTGAACTTGAAATTTTAGCTTTTCGTTTTAGGAAAAGTGTGATAAATGTGTTTCTTTTCTCTTCTGAAATATAGCTTGGTCATGACCATATGAGCTAGTTGGCTGTTACTCATGTACACAGATGCACGCACACACAGAAATACATCAACACGCATACTTTTTTTTTTTTAAAAAAAGAAGCAAAACAATAAAACCACCACAATTTAGACTAAAAGGGAACTGTTCTAGAGACAAACTATTCTGAATGGTGGAGGTGTTGCCAGTTACAACTCAAGGCCCTGCTTCTGCATGGACCCTTGGCAGAGCTTGACTTCCTGAGCCATGGGGAATGTACCGCTTCCTCCCCACCCTGACAGCTTACTTGCGCATCGATGTTCCAGCAAGTAGGCAGGCGGGCAGCCCTCGACACCAAACCCCTGCAGAAGCAGCAGTTCCATGCCCTGCCATCTCCTTTTCCTTCTCTTGCCCTTTGCGTCCTTCTCGCCAGACCCTCCTCTCCTTGCTCCACGCCCCCCACCCTCCTCCTCTGGCTTCCCGCCCAGGGGCTGTCGAGGAGAAGGGCTGCACCGGGGTGGCCAAAGGGCTGGGACCGCTGCGTGGGTTGGGGGGGAAAGACAAGTCTCTGGCTTGAGACTTGAGGCTCGGGACTCAGTGAGTGTATGGGTTTGAGAGGTGGGCAGAGGGCTGTAAAATAGGTTGGGTTTAAAGTAATATATATTATCTGTCTAGGAACCGTAAAAAGGGGGGAATCAATTACATCTCCCTAATATACTCTCACTTGCTAATAAAATGGGGACACTCTGTTAACCAGTTCTGTACTTGCTTTGTCTTATATATCCATACATTTAAAACATAAAAAAAAAAGACTACTTGAATTGTATTCTATTTCGTGGTTTGGAGGGGCGGGCTAGGGGAGTCTTGAGAGGGGGAGGATTTTAATGTATGATCCTTTTGTTTGTTATTACCTTGCAATGTTGAGCCATGGAGCCTTTGTTTAAAAAAAATGGCACTGCAATACACGACAAAGAAAATCCTTTATTTATTTTATTAAATATATATGGAAAAGAATGAAAATCAGTCCAAATTAAGAAAGGGGGGGAAGGAAAGTGGGTGGGGTGGGAAGGCAAAATTTAAACAGAGCAACTGCAAATTTTTTTTCCTTTCCATGTGTCTTTTTTTAAAAGAAACTTAGTTTTTATTTTTTAAAAAGAGAAGTAAAAGCTTTCCTGGATGCTTTGTACCAAAAAAGAAAAAAATTTTAAAAAAAGAAAAAAAAAAAAAAGAAAATCTGTTAAGCAAATAAATATCCATCCAGAATATGAAGCCTGACTTTTATTTTTCATTTATTTTTGCTCCTGGGGTGAGAGTTGGGTGGGAAGAAGGCCACACCAAATGCCACTCCTTGTGGAGGAACACAGTGCATTGCAGCTCCTCTTTTGGAGCTTGAAAAACTGCAAGAGAGGGTGAGGTGCCCTTAAACACAACCATGAAACCTCCATCCTGTGGCAGGTGCCCCCCTGAAAACACCAAGGTAAATATGTGCCCAGTGATTCTTGGCCAGATTTTGGGGTGTTTTCCAGTGACTGTTGTGATTTGCATAGCTTCTACCAGTTTGGGAAGTTCCCAGAGACTGAGAGCTGGATGGAAACTGAAGATGGCAAAAAGGAGAAAAAAAAGTTTTACCTAGGTTAGGTTTTCTGGTAGATTCTGGTAGAGTGCTTCTCTGGTTTCTCAGGGTAGATATAGCTTCTCTTAAGTTTTTAGGAATTCCAATAAACTGCTTTTCATCACATATAAACATCATGCACCAGTGAAAATGAGAGGGAAAATACTGCAATTCCAGTTGGGTAGTAGAGCAACTCTGGGTAAAACAGTGCCTAAGTATCCCTAATCTCGCAAATCAATCCAACTCCACATTGACTGTGCAGCCCCACTGGCAGGGCCAAGACCTTTGTCTTGCTATGGGGTAAGGACCTTGTCAAGCCTAACCTGCCCCAGATGACTTGAGCTGAAAAAGGTTTTCCACCTCAAAAGTGGAGTTGCTGATTTAGGCCCTTAAAAATACATGTTTTAAAACAGTTTCTTTTAATATTTTTCAACAAGCAAAAAAAATATTTTTTTTTCCCACAAAGAATTTTTTCTCTTGGGATTTTAGTGGCTGGTCAGGAGGAGTTTTGTACAGATGCAGGGCTGACTGCTTCCTCTGGACATATACTTCATTGCAGATTGAAAAGGGATGTGTCTGCCTTCCTGTCCCAAGACCTGCCACAGATCTCTGGTTCTCTTTACTTTAAAAGGTGTTCCTATGAAGAGTGAAGATCGACTTCATTGTGGCTTCTGGTTGTCACTGCTGGAAATTTTGCCTTTGGGGGCTTTGGTCGTTTTCTGTTCTTTGCTGTGTAAGCTGCTGTCATGGGGGGCATTTAGAGATGATTAAAAAGCAAGCAGAACTTCAGCCAAATCTCTTGCCTGCATCCCCCAGGGAGCAATGCAGCAATGCTAGAAGCATCATGAGAGGGATGATGATGTTTCCAAGCATGGCTGTTCTTAAACCCTCTTTTCTGCCTTATCCTGTGAGGGGTCACCAAGGGGCCAGACCAGAGCAGCTCATTTTTTGGGGGACCAGTAGATTGTTCAAAATGTGCCATCTTGCCTTTTGGCTTGTCAGTGACTGCCTTACTTACAAGGAGAGACACAAGCCACCTCTGAGCATGGTCCTGACCAGAGGTTGGGAGTCTGGATGAAACTGAAGCTTCACTTTGTCTCAAATATCTTCTGTTGCCTGCAAAGCTTTCCAGGTTGACAAACAAATCATAGGCTTAGCTTGGAAATTTCAGACTGCAGGCTTGAGAACAAACCCAAGATGCCATGTTTTCCCTGTGGTGGATGGGCAGAATTGACTGATTTTTGTACTGATGCCTTTACACGCAGGTACAGCTCCAAGTGCTTAGCTGTTGGATTTCAGAAGCATGGAAGGCTGCAGCAGTGACCTGCAGTGATCTCTGCAGAGGGAAAACTGGCAGGTCTGAGCTCCCAATACACCTCCATGTCCAGCTCAGCTGGTCCAGGGTCCTCCACGCACTGCCCTGCTGACATGCAAGAGGGTGGGGAGGCAAAGGATAGTTTCAGCAGAGAAGTCCTAAATGCTGCCTAGAGACCCAGCAATGACTGGGAAAGTTAACCCTGCATCCTAGCCTAGCACCAGCTCTGGTCCCTGAGTCTCAGCATTATCATGTAGCTCTGCAGGCAGCAAAGCACAAATGTTTTTTGCATAAAGCATCTTTTTGGAGGGCATTTTCCCAGGTGATACAGGGATACTGGGAAGGGGGGAAGGTCCAACTTGCTGTGCAGAAATGGCACAGTATTTGCAAGGTATGTAAATCAGTGTCTCTGGTTTTGTCTGGATAGGGGGATACATAAGTGGAAAAAACACCACCACACTTTTCCCTTTTTCACCTAATTTTGCATTATTTCTTAGCTTTTTGTTTGTTTGGGGGTTTTTTTGTTTGTTTTGGGTTTTTTTTTTGGTTTTTTTTTTTTTTTAAAGCCAGAGTCCAGCTGAGCTGTTACCTAGCTTTCAGTGAGTTGTATGAGAGCCATCAGGATGTGCTGAGCCTCCAGACTGGTTACTCTACCTCTGTATCTGATAGCAGCTTTATCCCTTTAATCCTGCCTGCTCTGCTCTCAGAAGTCTTTTGCTTATATACCTTGTTGCACTAAATGAAGGACCCAGGTGCAGTAGATGAAGGGAAGAACCATGTTATTTTTTAAACTACACCTGTTTTTCTTGTTGCATTACATATTGTCCAATGATGATTTACATGACTTTGAGGAGACCTGAGAAAGTTACTGTTGTATCATGGATTATTTCACTTGTGTGTACTTTGCAGTAGGCAAGACTTGGATGCTTTCTGCACCTTTTGTACTTCTCATTTGTAATGCAGCACCAATAAAGCAGAGCACTTATAACAACCTTCTGGCAGCTGGTGTCTTTCCCCCACCACTGTATTTATTTTCTGAAGAGCAGATGAGTCATAAAACACCCCGAGGCTGGGGTAGCACAGCAATCCCACAGCTCCCGGTGTAGGCGAAGAGGGAACCCTGATTTGCAAAGATAAACAGACTCCATGTCCTAGGAGGGCTCTGTCATAGCCACCAAGGCGCCAGGATTGGCTCTCTGCCCCCCACTTTGCTGAAGGATGCTCTAACTATCAGCAGGCAGTGTGCATTGGCAGACATGACTTCAACCTGCTGGAAAGGCACAGGTCCTCACAGGAATCTTGGCCTGCTTCACTGCTGCACTCCCAGCTGTGCACAACCCAAGGAATGTACTTGCTCATTAAAATCATGTCAGCATTTGCAGAGAGCTCTGCGAGAGCCTCTTACCCTGCAGCCTCCTTGTACCTGCCAACAGGGGACTGAAAGCTGAGGGTTTCTACCTTCCAGGCTCTGTCTCAGAGACCAGCAATAGCCTGAAGGCAGGACATTTCTGAACTAGAGTGTTTCTTGGCTCGGGCAGCATGGGAGGTCAAACATGACACGCAAAATGGGCTATTCTGGTCTTAATCTGGATGCTTGCAGCCCTGGATTTAGGTTTCAAGACAGGAAAGGCATGCCTGATCAGAAGTGAGCACCATGGTAGAGCATCCATCTCCATGCGTGTTCTCCAAAGCAAGCTGTGTTGACTGGAAAGTATTAAGCATATTACAGTTTTGGATGGAGAAAAGACACTACTAAAATATCTGAGTAATTAACAGGTAGAACAGCAGAGACAAGTGCAGAACCTGCACCCTCTCACCAGCAATAGAAATACCTCTTTCACTTTTCAAAATTACTAGAAACAAATTCAGCTTATACTGACTTTTCAGTGCTCTTGCATCTATTTCTTGAACATGTTTGTGCTTTCTGTTGGCCAGATTTTGAAAGAGCATAGTTCACAATTTTAAGACAGTGAGGTGAAATAATACAATGATTACAATGTTAAACAATGTATTTGCATGCTTTTCCATGGGAGAAGTACTGGCACAGTCTCCTTGCCTCCCTGTCCTTCCACCAGCTCATTTATGAAGGCTGTGCTCCTTCTGTACAAGACCACATCCTTCAGCTGTGTCAAACCTGAAAGGAACTGATTCAGGAAGGCACTCAAGAGTTGGGGAGCTTATTATAAAGCTTGTTATTGCAAACAAACATTTAAAAAAAAATATTAATAGTGAACTTCCCCCAGAGCATCCAAGTTTCTTGTCTCACTGCCTCTACTGGCAGGCCAATGGTGACTTACCGCTTCTGGTGGCTAAAAACCACCCCCTAAATACCAGACAAAGCCACATATGACCATGCCTGTTCCAATGACAGACCCGTCTTTTCTCTCCCTGGATGGAGAAACCAACTCCTTCATTTCACCAAGGTGGCAGCATTCTGGGCACAATTTTCTTAAGCTCCATGTGAGAAGCACAGAGGTTTATGAGTTTACTCCTCCAACTTGTAGGACAGGTTATTTCCCCATCATCCCCTCTCACTGAAAAAAAATAAAATCACCAGAAACAGGAATTTTGGATACTTGATTTTCCTGTCTCAAGCCAGAAGGGCACACTGATAACGGCAATCTTTGTTTTCTTCACAGCTGGGGCATAGCTGAAAAGGGAGAGAGGCAATTAACAGAATATTAAGACTTCATCTTCCAAGACGTTGTTGCTTCTGTTCCTCCTCCCTTTCCCCTCTGTTCCCCATGCGTAGCAAAGAAAGCGGCAGGAGTATTATTTCTCAAGGCCTACACTGACGTCAATACACGGGGTATTTATTTATGAAATTGAATCAAACAGTGGGGGAGAGAGGAGAGGAGGAAGATGGGTGCGCAGAGCTTGCAGCTGCCAAGTTATAATACAGCAGCAATTTCCCAGTGTTTTTCTACTTTCTTTCTGGGGAAGGGATGAGATGCCCAGAGATTCAGAGGCCCAGGAAAAGTGATACAGAAGAAGGAAACAGTAAAGACAGACTTAGCATAGAGAGCAGAGGAAAGGTGCTGGGATATTCAGGTACAGTCCTTATGCAGCAAGGATAGCAGTGTTTTCAGGCAGGCTCTGAACAGGCTCTAGCAGTCCTTTCCTCCCAACATTTTTTGACTTTATGTAGAAAATTCAGAGGGAATTTCCAGCCCGATAAATAAGGATGCCCCATCACTGGTCCCTGTTTCAGGCTCAGTCAGCAAATGGCTGTCTGGGGAACCCAGCACTGAAGTTAACTTAAAGATTAAATTGTTTCCTGCAGTCAGTGAGAAACAGCTTTCCAGAGTATAAATGCTGTCCATTGATATTACCATGTGTAGAAGCATAGAAAGATGAAACTCAGGAAAGGAGAGTAGTTTCTTTCCCAAAGCGGATACAGGCGCCAGTGCAGAGCATCCACAATGGGGAGGAAGGCCAAAGGAACCCAAGCAGCACAGGTGACCATGACAACACGATACCTTCAGATTCAGCTCTGGCAAGCATTAGGAGAAGGTGCCTTTGGGCATTTCTCACCATCCTGGAAATCACGCATAGAAATGCAGATGGAAGTAGAGGATGGCTTTTGTCTTTCTCTCACCTGCTTGCCAACTGGTTAGCATAGGATAGGGCTGGGCAGGGGGACGGGGGAAAGTCAGCATGAAAATCAAATTCCTGCTCTTTAACTCTCTGGGCTTATTAGTGGAAAGCCTTCCCTCCATAGCTTCTCTCCCAGTCGGAGGAAAGGCTACTACATAGCATGAGGTGCAGATGAAGGAGCCCTGCAGGTCTCCGGGTTTATTGTTAAATCCCTGCCTTTCCTGGGATTCCCCTGCCGTACTCCCATTGCCATGGATGAAGAGGAGGTGATAGCCTGCATGAATCCCTCTCGCTTAAAGGAAGAGACCTTGCAAACGGTGTCAAGATGTGGGCACCAATCTTATTGTTATTCCAAAGTAAGGAAAGAGAGACATGTTCTAGAGATTCGTTTACAAGTCGGACTATCTCCAGTTATATAATGGCACAAGTCTGGCTGCCAGCAAATTGTTGCTCCGAGCTGGGGCAGACAATTAGCTCGCCTCTCAGGGCGGCGAGCGTGCACAATGCCGGCTTTGTGCCACCCTGCCACCGGCCCCGGCATGTGCGGGAGAGCCTGGCTCACCCATCATCTTCAAAGGAAGAGGTGGCAGAGGGACAGGAAAAAGCCCCGGCTGCAGAGAGGCAGCGCCCGCACCTCGGTGGGTGCGCCCGCGCCAGGGCGGGGATCCCTGCCGAGAGCTGGGGGCGCCGAGGATGGAGCCCGTCTGCGAGCGCTTTCCTGTCCCGCCAGCGAAGGGATGACGGTAAACCGGTCGTCGCGCCGCAGGGCCGAGACAGCTCTGACCCCTCTGCTGAAAATGGGATGGGAAGTTTCGGTGTTTGGCTTCCTGCGCTTCCTGGTGTGCTGATGCATTTAGGCTTTCGCTGAAGCTCCTGGCGCTGCCCTCAGAGTCAGTGGAAAAAATGTGATATCTAGAGATGGGAAATACCTAACCCGATCAGAAATGCACTCACTTAAAAGGGAAAGGCTGTGTCCGGGTGAACTTGCATTCCTATCCTCAATGGATGTGGATGGAAGCAGGGCTTTGTAAAATTCAGTCTTGCCTGCTGCAATGCAACCAGCAACGAATTATAGCTGGGTCCTGCTCAGAAACACACCTGAGCCAAAACAGGCTTATAATAGGGTTATGCTGCCAAAATTGCATGCCTGGCCAAGGAAGAAGGACCTGCCACTGCTGTCCCCTTGGCACGGTGGGGCAGGCTCAGGGAGCTGCATGTGAAGGACATCTCTCAGCTCTCCTACAAGCAAACAGCAGCCCCGATTTCAGCAGGCAATGACGCATGGAGAGGAAAGATGGTCTGAAATAAAATACCCAATGTCGTCAACAGCCACAGATTAATTCAGTGAAATCCCTCGTTGCTGCATGGAGTTAGTGAAAGAAAAACACTGGGAAGAGAATGCTGTCTGTGAAGAATAAGGGTACACATAGCTATGTTTCACAGGGGAAGTGTTGATGAACAACACTAAACCCTCATGCTTTGGAGGATCTAAGTGATGATAAGCCGGGGAGCAGAGGAGACTTCTGTTAGCAGCTTGTTAGGTCATGGTAGCCCATTCTGTACAGTTTTACCTCATCCTCTACAGCATTTCATTAAATACACCAGTGCCTTGACCCATTCAGGAGGGTTCTACTTGCCTGGACAAAGGTGCCTCATAGACTTTTTTCTATCCAGATCATGACAAGAATCCTTATATTAGTGTCACTGATTGCAAAAGCTATGTGTAAACCTGCACTGCAGATAAACAGGTGCATCCTCTGTTTGCAGAGCTCCTTCAGTGTTCATGAAGCAAACCTGCTCTACAAAACCATCATACAGTTTACTGGGTGTCCGACCTGTCCCTGTGGATGTTAGTAAAGCCCTAATGGCAACCACATACTTGTTGAGACACAATACTACTCTTAGTCCAAACTAGCAAAAACAGTTCCTTCTGGAAGTGAGTCATATTTTTTCATCTTTCGAACCACTTCAAGCAATTTGTCTTGCAGACTCTCCGACTACATTTACATAAAATGCATCCTTCCTTTCTTTCTATTCCTGGTTCCATGCAAGGAGTTATTTTAAATGGCATGCTCAGAGGTCACTGTGACACAAACACACACACACACACACACACACATAGAGTGTGTTCTTTCACGTTATGCTTTCAGTAGGTACTCTGCAATGTTTATGCAGGTGGCAGGCTCTTGGTTTCCTGGGCACTCACAACAGATTTACATGCCAGCACAATGACAGAAAAGGATAAGTTGCTGGTCACTGCCAGAAACTCCATGAGTTTGTTTATAAAGTGCAGCTTGTAGACATGAATAACCTCACAAGACCCCTGGAAGTGAAGCTGGGAGTATGGGTTACTGGCAAAAGTGGGGAGGTGTAAAGAAGGATGGGATCATGGAAAGCTTCCAGGGATGGCTTGTGCATGTGTACGGCATGGTTAGGAACTGTTCCTCCCTAGGGTTTGAGTCCAGGCTATTATTTATACTCCCATAGCTCTGCCAATGCATGATGCTTGTAGCATTAGAGCTAGAACTCAAGCCCTGAGCAAACTGAGGCTTTAATTCACAACTTCAAGATGCAAAAAGACTCTTTGTAGTCTGAGGGCAAGAGAGGCTGGACAGTAAAATAACCCAATTTCTTCACAAGGTCCACCTTATGGCTTAGTGTCCTTACCAACTAAGCCAGGTATCTTCAGCTTGGGAAAGAAATGACTGGGAGATATATGAGAGAGATTTCAGAGCTTGTGAGTGACATGGAAGCTGTTTTGGGGCAGACTTTGCTGTCTCTTCCTGGACAAGAGCAGACTGCCTTACATGAAACTAGTAGGAGACAGGCTGAAAAACAAACACAAGGAGATGGTTCTTCATGCAACAAGTAGTAGATCTGTGGGTCTTCTTACCAAAGGTTGTTGTGGATATGAGAAGTTTACATGGATTCAAGGAAAGTTCACGGAAGAGAAATCCTCTGAGAGTTACTAAATACATAGAAACTGTATCTGGCTCAGGAAGTTCCTGAGCTGAAAATAATTGGAAGCTGGGAGAGCATTGAGGGGAAGTATTGTATATCCTTGCCCTTGTTCTTACTGTCCCTAGGCTTCCACTCATGGGCTTTGTTGGGGTCCGGATGTTAGGTTAGACAACCTTTGGTCTGACCCAGTGGAGCTGTTTTTATGTCCTTATGGACCTTCATATTCAGGAGGGATGGGTTTATCCTGTTACTTCCCAAAGCCCACCATCTTCAAGTATCCTCACCCACTGTTCAGCACACTCAGGCACCATGCACACCTTTTCCCAGGTTGCATTTGACTGAGCAGCTTAAGATCCTGCCTGCTGGCAGACAAATTAGTTGAACAATTTAAGGTTTGTGATGCCTGGCATACACATCATCCCCAAGTAGTCCATCGCTCTCAGGGTTTGATGTTATCGAGTGTTTGGCAAAAATATTGATGCTGATCACCACTATCCATCTCACCTCCTTGTCCTATTTGTTTCCATCTCAGCAAACAATGTCAAAACTATTGTGAACCTGTCTTCAGTAAATTATATTTCTGCTCTGGTCACCAGTTTAGCCACGTGGTACCAAGTTTGGCTATGGAAATTGAGTCCTTATTGGCATCTGTGTTAAAAATTGCTGAAGGTGCCAAGACAGCACAAATGTCAGATGAACTGCTTTGGGACTTTATTCACCCTACTTGGGGTATGTTTTAAAGACTTTATTTGTAGCCATAACAGTCAGACCCTTTCTCACCTATCTCTTCCCTGAAAAACAGTATTTGAAAGATGAGCCTTTGAATAACAACCAACTGTCCTTGTTAGTCTTCCCTTCACCTCTTGCCAGCTGCTCTCCTGTCCTGGGTCTCTCACTCAGACTTAGAAACTGCTGCAAACCAAGAGCAATCCAAATGGCAGTGACCTCTGAAGGGGAAACAAAAAAATGATTAGGAAAAAAAAAAGGGAAAAAAAAGGAGAAAAAATGGGTACCTAGAGTGCCCTGACCCTGTTGCCTCTCCCAGACAGTTAGAGGGAAGAGCATGGATTACTACACCAAGAGCTGTCTTCTAAGATGAATACATCAGTTCAAGTTTTTGGGGACTTCACAGCAGCCATCTGCTGTCGAAACAAAAACCCTAGCTCTGTCACAGTTCAAACCTTGGTGCAGTTGTTGAGGTCCAATTATCAGCATGTTCGTAGTACTGCAGGGATTACTTGATGCAGAATGATAGTCCTAACTTTGCTATCCCTTTTGTCACACCAACTGTGGATCCCCACTGAGGAAGCTTCAAAATTAGCCAAGCACCACTTGGAGATCTCCAAAAATAGACTACTGTCGTGACAGGTGTAGTGGGATTTTTGCCTCAGGTGACATTTACATTATTAATACTCTTTTTACTTTATGTTGCTGCTCACATAACAGCAGATGCTATTCTTAGCAGCAGGAGCCTAATGTTTAAGAAAAAATCCCACAAAAACCCACCCCTTTGTGAGCCATTTCCACAACAATAACTTTTAGCAGGGAGGAAAGAGAGTAGGCCAAAATATGTAGCCGATGTAGCTGTCTTCACCAAATAAGGACCCTTGTAAAGGCAGCCGCCAAGCACTGCAAGGCTTAGGAAGGACAGGGAGGGCTTTGGAGTGGAAGAGTGAATCAGCATGGCCATCAGGTCACACCCACATGAATAATACCTCTCACTTCCCTAGAATTGTACATTGTGATAAAGACCTAGCTGCCTTTTTTGGTATTCCAGCATCTGCCTGAGAAGAGTCAGATGTGAAATTAGGTTTCCTGTCCCTTAATAGATTAATTTAGTTTAAACTAAAAATGAGGGCACATGTACTGTCGGGAGTCAGGAGGCCTCAAATGACATATGTCTCCCTTTTAACTTTGTGTCTGTGTTTTGTGAATCTAAACATCGATTAAAATGTGTTTTCTCAAAAATTTCTCCTTAATTTTAGAAGTTTACCTCTACAAGCAGCCCCACTGATCATGTGCAAGTGTCTGCAAAACCAAGGGTGATGTTCACACTGCCATCTGTTCAGTTTCTTAGGACTCAGTACCCCTGGAGAAATATTAACTCCTTCTTTCATTGTTCTTGAAGTTTTCTGTCTTAACAGCTGTGCTTCCCCAGAATACATTAGCTCACCTGCCTTCCTTCTGAGCATTCTGAGACTGGCTCATGTTATCCTTACAGTGTGCCTCATTGCAGGAAAGATGCAGAGTCTATATCTTATCTACTACTGGTTATTACAGCAGAGATCCTGATTGGGAACAGGCGGGTGAAGCCAGGCACAAAACTGTACTTTCGGCAGAGAATTGCAAAAACCTCATGCTGAAATGTTATGTTTTCTTTCAGAGGCCCATAACAGGTTCCCTCCTCACAGAGGGAACATCGATGGGAATTTCCATGGTGACTGTGAGGATACCGTCTTTATCTGAAAGTAACTTGAGATAAACTTTTCCATGGAAAAGTTTTCCATGTGACCTAGTGAAGGCTGCTAAGTGTCTCAGACAGTTCAGACTGAACTTTCCTACACTTTTAAGCTCTGTGCTGCTAAAAGAAGCATTTGCAGTTTTTACCACCAGATTAGCTCTGTCCCTTTAGTGTTACAGATTTAAGACTGGCAGGAGACTGCTGTGCCCAGTTGAACATATATTACTGCTCACTTCACTCAGAGAATACCAGCCTTTAGGAAAAGATACAATGAGAAAAAGATGAAAGAAAGGTTGTATAGATACTAGTGTCACTGAGTGCAGAATAAAGGGACCATATCAAAATCTTCAGGTCCAGATGCCTTATTGCCTTCCCATCTTAAAAGCAATCAGTTTTAGAAAGTTTTAAGTTGAATTTGGGGCCAACTCTGATTCATTGTCAAGAGTCTATGGCATGAGGCCCTTCTGAAGTTTCCATACCTCAAAGAATCTATGATAGTCTGATGGTACCTTCAAGGACCATGAGTCAGAAGATCTGTCACCAATTTTTCTGACATCTCCTTTTTCACCTGTAAATCCCTGCTACATTCATTGAGGCTGTGATACATTTGGGAGTGGACAGAAGGCTCTCTTCTTGGAATCTTACAAAAAAATCCTAAACATTGTTTATCCAACCCACTTCATATTTTGGGAGATGGCATTGGCTAACTCACTGGGCTTATGGCACAGGTTTTTCTGTGCTGGTTCTCTAGCTGCAATCATAAAAACTGCCAGTAAGCCAGTCCTGTTACAGCCAGTGCCACCAGTCACCAAGTCCCACCTACTCAAGCAAATGGCAGAGCACCAACTGCAGGTGCATACCAAGTTATCTCTCAGGGTCATGTCATATGGTTACATATTGACATTATTTCCTGAGACAGAGCAAGCACAAACCTAATTTTTAATAAGGCATTATTTCATGCTGCTAAAAAATGCACCTTCCCTTACACTACTGTGCTGTATTGATATTCTGCTTCACGCAATTGTAATAAAAGATGAAAAGTACCAGCTTTTGTGCTGCTTGTGGCTTTTGCTGGCCATTTTTGTCTCCCATGGTTTCCTTGCCTGTGGCCAGTATGTTTTTGCGGTCACCCACAGGCTCAGCTACTCAGCCCACAGGGACAAGGGCCCTCCACATCTTGAAACCCTGAGCAGACCAAGTTCTGGGGCCACAGTGGGAGTCCCCACATGGTATCACACTCTTTGCCACCACAGCCAGCCAGCTGGAAGGAGATGAGAATTTCCAGCTCTCTGTCCTTCTTCGTTCTTAAAGTGGAATTTCAAGGAACTGTGTCAAGTCAACAGTCTGGGACAAAGACAAAAAAAACCAACAAAAAAATCCACATCAGGAACACCCTGGAATTTCCTAGTGATTGCTGATAGCAGATGAAAGCCGCTGAAGAACAGCATCGATGATTATAATGATTAATGTTTCTTTCCATGTGAATACTACCGAAAGAGGACAGATTATGTGCCTTAAGAAAGCAACATTCCTTTGTCTTGCTCATCTGCCCCTTGTGAAGACCTTTATCTGTTTTTCAAATCCAAAAATGGCTCATAAAAAAATAAGTCCTCCCAGCCTCACAGGTTGTTCGTTATTCTAAGCCTGTCCTCTGAAGGCTGGTCAGAATTAAACCGACAATACTTCAGGTCTTTCCCCTCCCATTTATTCCTCCCCCTGCTAAGGGGACCCCATTTTAATTATTATTTAGGAAAAGACAGCTGCTTCCTGTTTGTATCATTAATTTATTTTGTTTCCTGAAGGGAAGCTTCAGTGAAAAGAATCTGTAGATAGCTGGAACGTCTTACAAAATATCATTGGCTGCACGGGCCAAGGTTAAATACAATAGCTAGGTTTATTTTTAAATGATTATTATTTTTCTAAATCCATGCCAAAGGAGAGACTAAAATTCTAGCACATGTAACTAAGCTTTTACAGTAAATTCTGCCTTTCCTACATAACTCCCCAGAAGGGAGACAGGCATTCTTAGTAACAACAAAAGCTAAAACACCAATTTCCCTCCAACTATTATGAAAACCAAGGCCAGAGAGAGCTGAGGTGCGGTTCCCTTTCTCCAGTTTCTCAAAACCTCATGCTCTGTTGAATTTGATATGCTGAAATCATTCCTGGCCATCATGATAGCCTTCCACAATAAGATGAGTGGCTTGATGGATGAGGGGTGTGCAGTGTATGTTATTTATGCCAATTTTAACAAGGTTTTTGACACTGTCTCCTATAATATCCTTATAGACAAACTGATGAAAATACTGATGATATAAAGGGAGAGTGAGGTGACTTGAAATCTGGCTGAAGTGCTGGGATCAATTGATTGTGGTCAGTGCCATGTAGCCCCTCTGAAGGCCAGTCACTAGTGGTGCACGCCAGGGGCTATACTGAGACCAGCACTGTTTAACATCCTCATTTAATGACCTGGGTGATGAGTCTGAGGACACATTTGACAAATTACAGAAACAGAGTAGATGGTTATGATGCCATTCAGATGGACTTCAGGAGGCTGGAGGTATGGGTCAACAAGTGTTTCACAATTTTTGAAGGGGAATGTGATTATCTTGAGTATGGGAAGGAATAACCTCAGACACTAATATGATCTGGAAGCTGATCAGTCAACTAGGAAACAGCTCTGCAGAAAAAACCTTAATGTCCTGATGCACAACAAGCTGACCATGAACCAGAAATGTGGCCTCATGTCAAAGATTCCAAGAGCATTCTAGGCTGCATTAGGAAGATCATTGCCAGCAGGTCCAGGGAAGTGATCCAATACTGGAGAGTTGGGTCCAGTTTTGTGTGCCCTGTACAAAACATGTATGTGCTGGAACAAGCCCAGCAAAGAGCCCTAAACTTGATTAAGGGATTGCAACACCTGTCACATGAGGAGGGGCCTAGAGAGAGCTGTGACTGCTGAGCCCAGAAAAGAGAAGGCTGAAGGGGGATCTTATCACTATCTCTAAGTATCTAATGGGGGAGGAAAGATGGAGCCAGACTCTTCCTAGTGATGACCAGTGGCAGAATAAGAGGCCATGGACACAAGCTAAAAAAAAAAATCCCATTTAAACACATTAATGAATTAATTAATTTATTTATTTATTTTATCTGCTGCAGATTGCCCAGAGAGGTTGTGGAGCCCTGTTCTTGAAGATACTTCAACTGCTCAGAGTTTTGGACCTGCTTCAGCTGACCCTGCTTGAACTAGGGAGTTAGAGTATATGTTCTCATGCGATGCTTACCAGTGCCAGCTACTCTAACCTTGTGAACCCAAGACTGACAGGAACACCAGGAGGAAACAGGGTGCGAGAGCTCTTCCAGACTAGCAGTGAGACAAGTCATAGCACTGATGCCCTCATTGACTATGCAAGGATCTGTGAGCACTGTCTTGCACCAAGTCAGGTCTGTCACAGCATTTTTGAAGGCTGTTAATGCTGTCGATTTCTAAGCCCATCACTCAGCCTCCATTCAGCATCTCACTGTTTTGGCAGTCTCATCCTTTACGTTTGTTTCAGCTGAGAGGTGCTCACTGGCCTCAGAACCCTCACTGCTGTCCAGTTTTCCCGCTCGGAGGAATTATTTGGCACCAACATTATTGATCTTTTCACAAGACCAAAGATTATTGGAGGTTTTATTTAATGCACATGAAATAACTTCTTGCACCCACCCTGTTTTTCTGGTTTCCTTTCTTATGTTTGTATCTCTCCTTCACTAGGAGCTTTCACATGCCAAGTTGCTTTTATGGCAACCACTAGTTGAGAAAGAAAAATTGTAGAAGCTACTCCCTCCTTCTATACTGAACATAGCTTAAGACTGAATGATGAGTATTTGTTTTCTTAGAACGATATTTAACACTTCAAATTCAGCCATGAGAGATAGGATACGTTAAGGTATATTCCAAAGAATGAGGTTGAAATCACTTAATAACAAGGTGGACAAGGTTTTATATATATAGTGAGAAAGCTACACTTTATTCCTATACAGCGATACATGAGTGACAATTTGGTGCACCTTTCCCTGAGTAAATAACTTTGTCTTGAAGTGAGCACTTAGTATGGCATAATTAAAGGCTACTGAAAAGAATCTTTTTAACAAAAGTACCAGCTAAGTTTTGGAGTAAGCCGAGATTGCTGACAGCAAGCCAGTGCAGGATTTTCCGCAGAAAGTGATTGCTGCACATGGGCTTGTATAGAAAAAGAAAGGTGGGATGAGCAATGTGCTTGAGAAGGCATGTCCTCCCACACCACAGAAACATGGCACACTTCAGCTGCACATGATGAGCAGCATGAATGAATGAGTGCTGCAATCGCACACAGAATTAATTTCTGTCACATCCCAGGAAATGGTTCTTTCCCTAGGAAAGAAATAATATTACAATGTGCATTAATAAGCATTCTGTGCAGGCAAGAACCAACATTTATAATTGTGATTGAATTTGAAGTTTGCCCCACCAGGACTAACTGCAACCAGTTGCGATGGTTTCCAGCGTTGTCTGCAGCAGGCGCTGGGTTGCGGCTCACACCCCACTGTTATCACATACAGAGCTGCTGCATGTGTGCCCATGTGGGAGGCTGGGCTCCCGCTCCGCTGCCGTGGCTGGCTGAGGCACAGCCCCTGAATTATAAAAGACTTGAATTATATTTTTTATCCAGGAGATGGGTGGGAGATTTTTGATGGTACTATTTCCTGCTGGATGGACAGAATTTAGAAGAAAAATAAAACTTTACCTCTTCACACAACTATGGAGAAGACAGTCTCAGCATTGGGCAAGGTTTATTCTGCTGGGAAGCTTGGGCTATTCCCATCCTGGGTATAACACAAGGTCAACAGCAGCAGTCTCCAGGAATATTAATCTTTCACCCCTCAGACTGTGCCATGGGTAATTAATCACTTGATTGCATAACTTCTTGTAAGACAGGAAAAATAAGCTGCCTTTGCCAGCTTTTTGAACAAGTTATTTCACATACATTTGAACTTTCTTCCAGTACTTACTGGGTTTTGATTGCAATGAATGAATTCCATCCAAAGCCTTTCCCAGCCGTGGAGGAGCCAGACAGCATGGAGGCGCACAATGTCCCAGTGCAACACTGGGGAGTGGGTCACTGTGCTGTTTTGAGGGGATCTGTCCGGCCTCCCAGTGGGTGGGGAAAGGTACAGCATCCAACAGAGCAGCTCAGCCTAGGGGGAACAGCAGAGCACCACGTTACCCTGCTTTTTACATCTGTATGCAATTGAAAGCAGGATCTGACCAAGTTGCTGCTGACCCTAGGGAGCTGGAACTTGCTTAAGAGCAAGGAAATCCTGGAGTTTAATCCTAGAAAGTGAAGTTGTGTTTCGCTACATTCACCTGGGACATGCCACTGTGATAGGTCCAGCTGCAGGAGACCTTCAGGCCGTGGAAATCATGTAAGGCTGAGAGGGGTGTTGAGCCAAGTGCATTGCTGGAGTGGTTGAGTATCAGCTAATCCCATCTCCCCAGCATACTGTGGGACTCCATCTTCCTTTCTACAGCTTTATTAAATGGCAGTGAACAACCAAGGTTTTCTTTAAAAATGTATTATATCACATGATAAAGAAATGGGAAACAATGCTCAGAGGCTACTTTGTGCCTCATGCTCACATGGACATCAACCAGCTCATTTCCAACCCTGAGCCTCCAATTTTGAGTGGAGGTGAAGGCATCCCTGGTTGCCTCAATACTGGTGCACTTTTCATCAGCCCTGAGCATTTCACCACCCCACTGCTGACTCCAGAAGCAGGTGGTTGGCATCCTTTGGCTCTTTGGATTACCCTAGTTAAATATTTGGTGAATCTTCACACTCACTGTCTGAGTGGCTCAGAACACTTTCCTCACGTTCTGCCTTAGGTTAATGCTGATACTAAGGGTGTAAACCATGGAAGGAGTCATTAGTTAAGTGTTCTCCTGTGTTTTAAAGTGGAGGGTTCTCAGTCACACAATGAGAGGGAAGCTGAAAAAAATATTTAGTGGCCACAAGAACCAGAAGTGGACCACACTGATCATTGAAGGCACTGTTTCTTACCAGGTCCTGAAAAAGCAGTCAGGAAGCTTGGTTTGAAAGTGTTTCTGCAAAGATCACTTTATCCTTTGGTTCTGGGTAGTCCTTTTGTAAAAACTGAGAAAAACATTTCCCTGTATTAAATGTTTTGAGATCCTTGCAGGGAAGATGCTTATAAAGCAGGTGGCTTTCCTATGGCTATGCAGGGTTACTTCATGCTCCAAGTGTTACAAGTAACATATGGGGAACTGGCACAGTAAAATGCAGTTTCCCAAAGTCACAATGAGTGTGGACAAAAGAGTAGAGCAGAAATCCCATAAACACACAGGCACACTGCAGATGCTGCTGTAGATGGTTATGTTTGCAGCTCATCTGTTTGACTTAAGGTTTCTCGATGCTCCCTCCTCCAACCCAGTGTCTCTAAACATCTCTGTAAGGAAGGAGGCAGAGAGCAGCTCCTCACTTGATTAGGGTACCAGAGACCTCCAAGAAACACCCTACAGTGTTTTAGCTGGTTGCTCTGCATTATGCTTCACAGAGTAAAGCCATCTATTAAGTGGGCTGTGATGGGAATCCTGACGTATTCCCGGCTGTGCAGATGAACATGGGCTCCTCACTGCACAATGTGTGGCCACAAGCGGGTTATGCTCCATCTGGCCACAGTTAAAGGGATATCAAGAACAGGTCATCCACATGAATTTCCTCCAAATCTGGTGTTACACCAATGTAATTACATGCTGCTGCTGAAATGCAAACAAATTGCAACCAAGGCCAGGCACAGCTATTCCTCAGGTACCTTTCACATGAATAAACAAGATAAAGTCTGGGAAGAAAAGCACAGGAAATGATTCCATTTGCAGCTCGATCACACATCTTCCAAAAGCAACTGAGCCAGCTGGACAACTTACTATCTTGAACCACTCTCCTGCTGCAGGATGCTGCCCCTCCAGATTGGCTGGCAGCAAACTGAAAGCAGCTTAGAAAGCAACCGCCCAGGCATTTCAGACAACATACCAAAAAACATAGTAACTTCCAACAGGCAATGGTGAGATGCAGGTAAGGACAGAATAGAGGGGCTGATGCCTTCAGTCAAACATGAGTAACACAGCAGGAAACTAGGTAATTTTGAGGCTGAAGCAAAGGAACCACCAGGAACCAGTTCACCCAAATATCTCATGGCTCGTGGACCATGAAGCATTCCAGTTTCCATCTGTGGAAACCCTGCTGCCAGCTCAGTTTCCCGAAGAAGAATCTTCTTTAACTGAGGTTTAGCTACTCTCATGACAGACAATGCAAAAACAGCTTAGGTCAGAACTTAGGAGGCTCAAAGCAACTACAAAATTTTCCAAGAAATAATATTTCATGTTTGCTTGATGAGTGCAAGAAAACCTTACCCATCCTCTTCCTCACTTTCTCCACAACTTATGGAGGAGAAGAAAAAGGGAACAGCATAGTCTGATCAGCTGGGGGATCACCTTACCATGACCTTCTACAGAGAATTTGGGACTATAATCTGCCATGGACGGGTAGCTAATTTACATTAAAAATAATGGAATATCCAAGCTGAGCAAGTCAAGGATTGTGTTCTCTTAAGAAAAATTCAAACAGACAGCTGAAGCTGTGGTTGTTCGTTGCTGCTGAATGGCATCCCTACCTTGACTTTTGATCAGTGGTGGACAAAGGTAGTTTTCAGCAAGGTGTCCACCAGCACCAGATCTTGTGCCTCTTCTCCAAGAGGCTGATTGTCAAAGTCCCATGATCTACGTTTGAAGGAATTGCTAATGTCAGAAGCTATTACTTTTTTCCTATGTGATTACAAATCAAACATTCCATTTTGATAAAATAAATGTTAAATTCTCCTGGATTTTTCACATGCGTGCAACAATGTTCAGATGTGTGAGAGTAGGCAGGAATTGTTGAGGACAGCATAATTAGGAAAGCTTCAGGTTGCATAATGTCTGGAGTCTGTGAGTTAACTTGGGACTGCTGCTGCCTCATGCATAACAATTTTCCTGATCAACTTCAGAAACCATTGGTGGGCTAGAGGAAGATTTTTCTTTTCTTCTTTACAGAACACCTTAGCCAACGAGGTGACTGAATCAGAGAGAAAAGTATCTGTGGAGTCAATTTTGGATATGAGAAGAGAGAGCTGTGAGTATAATGCTTGTGGCTAAAGATACAATGCTGATTTTACTGATTTTTCTTTCTTCACTCACCTCTCCCCTCCAAGATGGTTGCAGAGAAGTGCCAAACTCCTTGCTAAAAATGCTAAGACACATGGAGGTGATTTGAGTCAGCCAGCATATCTTCACCAAGGGCAAGTCCTGCCTAACCAACCTAGTGGCCTTCTATGATGGAGTGACTACATCAGTAGACAAGGGGAGGGCTACTGGTGACATTTATCTGGATTTCTGGAAAGCCTTTGACGTGGTGCCCCACAACATCCTCTTCTCTAAACTGAAGAGAGATGGGTTTGGTGAGTAGACTTTTAGATAGGTCAGCAAGTGATTGGATGGTCACATCCAGAGGGTAGTGGTCAATGACTCTGAGTCCAAATGGATATCAGTGACAAGTGGTGTCCCTCAGGGGTCTGTATTGGAACCAGTGCTGTATAATATCTTTATTAATGAGATAGACAAGGGGACTGAGTTCAACCTCAGCAAATTTGCAGATGACACCAAGCTGACTGATGCAGTTGCCACATGAGATGCCATCCAGAGGGACCTGGGCAAGGTGGAGAGTGGGCCCATGGGAATCTCATGAGGGTTAACAAGACCAAGAGCAAGATGCTGCACCTCAGTCAGGGCAACCTCCAAGATCAATACAGGCTGAGGGAAGAACAGATCAAGAGCAGCCCTACCAAGAAGAATTTGGGGGTGCTGGTGGATGGGAGTCTGGACATAAGCCTGCAATATGGACTTGCAGCCCAGAAACCCACCATGTCCTGGGCTGCATCAGAAGAATTGTGGCCAGCAGGTCAAGGGAGGTGATTCTGCCCCTCTTCTCCCCTCTACCCACCTGGAGTGATGTATCCAGCTCTGGAGTCTCCAGCACAGGAAAGACATGGACCTGTTGGAGCAAGTCCAGAGGAGGGCCACTAAGTTGATTAGAGTGATGAAGCACCTCTCCTGTGAGGAAATGCTGAGAGAATTGGGTTTGTTCAGCCTGGAAAAGAGCAGGCTTCGGGCTTACTTAATGGCAGCCTTCCAGTACCTGAAAGGAGCCTACAGAAAAGATGGAGAGAGAGACTTTTTACAAGAGCATGTAGTGGCGGGGGGAATGGCTTCAAACTTAAGGAGAGTAGGTTTAGATTAGATATTAGGAAAAAAACTGTTTACCATGAGGGTAGTGAGGCTCTGGAACAGGTTGCCCACAGAAGTTGTGAATGTCCCATCCCTGTCAGTGTGTAAGGCCAGGCTGGATGGAGCATTGAGTACCCTGGTCCAGTGTAAGGTATCCCTGTCCACAGCAGGAGTTTGGAACTAGATTATCTTTAAGGTCCCTTCCAGCACAAACCATCCTATGATTCTATTATTCTTTAGGTTATTAATGTCTAAATACCTGAAAAACATTTTCATTGCTACCTGTTTCCTAGGGAATGATGAAGAAATCAGACAAGATGAAGATGGGTAACCCCTATGCAGGACAGTGTTTTAGTTGGGTCTGCAGATTGTATTTACCTACTATGCTTCTTTGTTTGAGATTCTAACCAGTACTTTTCCCATTTCCCCTATAATTTTGCCATTTATGTGAAGGTTTTGACATAAAAACTAAAGAAGATGTGAAGACTTAACAGCTACCTGCTAGAACTAGACTGCATAGTATCATAAAGGTTTTCTTCTTCCATGGATTGCACAGCGTGGAGAAGCACATTACGTGGCTGGACAGGGAAAACTTCAAGAAGGTGAATGTCCCCATCAAGCAGACATACACATCATTTAAAAGAGTAAAATAAATAGTTCCTTTAGCAAGACCTTCAAGGTGTTACTATACTAGCAAAGGGGTGTTTGGATTATAATTGTCACTGCTATCTTCCTTTCTTCAGACAAAACATCACTAGTAGTGGAATTTGTGAAGGTAGAAAAGGTTTTCCAGGAACAAATATATCTTTCCAGAGATACCTATTAATTATCTTACCACCTATATGTTCTAGGCCAGAGAGTTGAAAACAATAGAAAACAAACCTTCAAGAAACTTTGCTCAAAATGAGCCATTTGCTGTGAAGACATCAATGTACTGGTCTGGATGGGTGAGCTGTGAGTTTGGCTGCAGAAGTTCAGTAACTAAGAAGAATCAATATTTTGTTTGGGAAATATTCAAGCTGCTGGTTTGGTTGGAAATGCTAGACATCCAGCTTTTCTGCGAGGTGCCATTAACCCTCTCACTCTCCACACCCTCATCTATGCCTATTTGAACTGGAGGCTCAATGTGCCAGTTGAATGGAGCACAGCTATGCAACAGCACGGTGAATTGGCCAGGATGGATTGCCCTCTGCTAGCGTGGCCATGCAGTCACCATTTACATGTCTCGGTGTTTTTGAGTGACTCCACTGGCTTTAACAACATGATATTCTGCAAAAGGAAATGTATTTAGCCCACCAACCTGACCTTTACAAAGCAGCTGCTACCTATCTCCACGGCTGGCTGCTCACTAAGGGCTCCAAAATGAAAAGAAACCAACACCTGTTTCTTGGCCCAGAGCTTTGGGTGTTCATAAGACAAAGTTGGTCATAAAATTACTTTGACATCAATCAAAGGGGTGCGAGAACCTAACTGTAACCTTGGCACCATGTTCCCATTTCTAATATCCCTCACCACTCCAGGGTGCGGTGTCTTTGCTTCCAGCCCTTCATGTGCCAGGAAAAATGGAGGAAAGAAGAGTAAAAATAGGCATTAAACATAGGACAATTGTTGTCATTGCATGTTAGCAACTTCACCTCCCTGTTTCTGTGGAGATGGCACATGGAGGAGACTTGAGCTGTCCTGCAGCCTTTTTTGAATCACTTTGTAGATGGATATATTTTGTGTAGATTTACAGTCACGTTTTTTCCAGGAGAGAGTTTCTGTTTGCCAAAATGCTTCTGAAGCATGTGCAAACCTTCCTGTCAACCCAAGTGCTTGCACACATGCTCTCATTACTCTTCATACCACCTTGCAGACAACACAGCTCCTGTAGAGCAGTTTGGTGTGACAGGCTTTCAAACACAAAACCCTTCATCAGCAGTCTGAGTGCCAGCAATTAATCTTTTACACAAATGTTGTCTGATTCAGTCAGTCATCCTACCAACCTCTGGCTATCAGAGCACAATCAATGCATCTGCAACCACAGAAAAAAAAAAAGAAACTGAATTTTTCTTGGCAGCCACAAAGAGCTGGAGTGGCCATCAAGAAATGACATCTCCACTAGGTCAGTACTTTTTGCTTTCTTTAAGCAAATCATGTGTTAAAAATGCTTTCCCACCCAAGAAGACTTCATACAAGGGAAAAGAAAAGCTAAGTTACAACTTCTTAAAAATAGGACATCGCGTTTTATATTTTCTTCCCTCCCCCATTACTGTGCAGAGCTACCCCACCCACATGAAACTCCTGTCTGACTCACTCATGTGTCTCACTTGGAGAGAAAGGCTTTCCACCAACAGGGGCACCTGGTCAAGAACATGACATTCAGGGTGGTGTTGCCTCTTTACACTTTGGATCATTTTAAATAGCTTCATATCTATGACTACAGAGACCTTTGCATACACATGAGCATTACCAATGGAAGAGACATGTTGTCACATCCTTGCAATAAGTAAAGAGATCAGATCTCCTGGAAAATTAGACTTCTTGGGCCAAGCTGACTGAATGGCTTGAACAATAAGACTTCTCTTCTGTATTGGTTCATCTGCAGTGTCACACTCCTCAAGCAGCAAGTTACCCTTCGCTATTCTGGGAACACACATTTGACCTCTGTTACAGGGGTTTATTGGCAACATGTGTCCACTGGGAGCCTCAGCAACTTCTTCCATTGTCTATTGTCTTATAAACAGGCTTATAAAAGCACTGCAGAAAAGTCAATAATGCACCAAAGTGGAAATTGCTGGTAACTCAAAAGCTTAACTTTCAACTTCTATGTCTTGCAGTGCTAGAAGAGGTAAGGCAAGGGGGAGGAACATGCAACTTGCTTTTCTTGGCATCCATGTGCCTTCACACTTAATTGTGCTGAGATGCAGAGCTGCCATGCTGCTGCTGGCTTGCTTGATGCATGGCAAGGAGGAGCCCACTGATGCCAAAAGCACTGTCTATACTGGGGTTAATGGCCTTCAATGGCTTCAAGGGGAAAAACTAGGCGGGGGGGAAGAGGAAAGCTCTCAAAGGAAACTTTGCTGGCTGACCTAAAGTGAAGTGCAATTTCTTCTTTACCAAAACTCCCAGTGAGTGGCTGAGCTATTGTAATAAGCACAGAAAAGCTGGGTTTTTTTGCAGCTAACAACATTGAAGTCACTCAGCTTAATGCATGATTGAAACAAAACCTTGGGAGCATGTTCACCCAAGGGAAGGCAGCATCTAAGGAAATATCCCATGAGATCAGTTTAGTCATCTGCAGTTTTGTAACATTCAGCTGTGATGTGCAGAGGCAAAATCCCCTCTGATTTTTGAGATGGTCCCACCACTTCCAATTTGTTGCTGTGGCCAGACAAACAAAGGACAGGCACAGGCATTTTGGGGGAAAATAGGACAAGTTCTTCCCCATGCAAAGCAACATCTGACATCTGAGCAATAGGTGTCTTGTCAGTGACAAGAAAGCTGCTTACTTCTTTTCCTGGGCCACCAGACCTGACATAGGGGGCAGGAAAGGAGTAAGTGGGAATCCAAAGACTTGCACTGGTCTTGCTACCAGAGGTATCCTATCCACTCTGGTGACAGGGAAGGGGTCACTGCATCCTTCAACAGGCATGGGTAGGTTCCAGGGCCAACCATACAACAGCTGGTGGGATATGCTGTGCTGTTAACCACTAATGCCCAGCCACAGGCATTCCCATTCCCCAGGCAAAGGGAAGCCATCAGTGTGACAAGCATGAGAAGTCAGAATAAGAGAGGAAAACAGAGGGGTAACCTGAAAGAGACAGACAACGCTGTGGACTCTGTTAGGCACCACTGTTGGACCTCTTCTCACATGCCACAAAAGATGGTGAGGTCAAGGAAAAGTTTTGAGCCTCTCTTTATACTTTTAATGCACCTGATGTTCTCCTGCCCTTAGTGAAGCCTTTGCCTTCCTCTGAGTGCACACCCCCCAGCGCTGACACATCCTCCAGTGCTGCAGTAAGAACACTCACTGGGTGCACCCCCGAACCAGGCTCAGAGATGTTGTAGTCTGGAAATGAAGGAGAGGGGTGCAGCCCTGGGCAGCCCTCCCACCTGTACTGTGTCCTCTCCACAGTCCCAGAGATAATTGGTCATGCATCTTTCACCAGAAAAGCAAAGGCTCCCATGCCAACCAGGACCGTTTAGAAGTTGCTCAAGAGCCCGCAAAGGTTACTTTGCTTTGCTTTCTGAAGGCGAAGCAGTTTTAGCTGGAATAGGAAGAAAAACACACAACAGCAGCAGCAACAACAACAAAAACAGAACAACTCATGGTGTTTACAAGAGAACATTCACTGGTGTCTGGAGGGTTGACTCAGTCTAAAATAAAAAGGGGTGGCACTAGGCAAGCTCTGCTGATAAACAAGTCCACCTCCCACTGTAGAGTGGTCTGAGAGCTGGCTTTCCTCACCTTGCCAGGCAGCCTCAGCCTCCTCCCTCAAAAGACCCTTCTCTTCCTAGAATCCCTGTGGAAGGATAACTTTGGGGTACTGATGGGTGAGCAGCTGTCACCCTTCACTGTGTAGCCCCCACAATGTAGTTCTCTGTGGGGGGTCTTGGCATGGAAATCTGGGATCCATGTCTGTTTGGGCATCCCTATGGAGCAAACGGAAGTCTCACACCCACATCCTTTTTGTTCTTCAGGGCTGTGCCCCTCCTTGGTGCTTTGCATGCCTCACTGCATGAAGGAGACCTTAGCTAAGCTTGCAGGGCACAGGGCAGAGCAGAAATTCCCACAAAGCACGCAGATCTCATCCAAGTCTGTCTGCAGCCATTTCATCAACCACAACTGTGTATGCAAAACAGAGAGGTTGTGCTTCAGCTGCTCCTGGTGTGTAACACATCATCACATCATGCAGCCTGACTTGGTGATCAAAAGAACACAGTAAAACCATCAGGATGTGTGCTAAGATGGGCACAACATATGTATAAAGAAGACTAAATAAAAGCATTTGCAGCTCTGGAAGTCTCAGAAATAGCATCTGTGATTCACTAGCCATCCCAACTCAAATTGTACTCAAGTACAACTTACCCAGCAGATGTACAATTACTTCTGCATCCAAAACACCTCCAAAAGATTAAACAGTCAGGCACTTTCTAAAATGCCACTTTTAGCTGTGATTAATATCTGAATTTTGGAGTTACTAATGAACTGGTTTTTATATGTCAAAATATTATACTGCTTCTCAAAAGCAGGGTCAACTTCCTTAAATTAAGTAAATGCAGATTTGCCCTGAACACTGAAAAGAAACACCTTTAAAGGTACTGAGTTGCAATGCTAAAAAAAAAAAAAAAAAAAAAAATCAAAGAAAAGGGTCCGCTTTCTGGGCCCATCACTATCTTCACACCTTACTGTACCTGGATAATAAAGAGGAGTCCATTTTCTCCCTAAACCCAGGCAGTGGGAGTCTACCTTGCCAATATGCCTTCCTCTAGAAAAATGTTTTCTTCACATCCAGCTCAACAGATACTGTGTCCATGTCATGACACAGATGAGGAGAAGGGCTTTTGGAGAGAAGATATTGCCTGCCTTCATGACTACCCTGCTCTTCATGACCACCATATCACCCTTCAGTAAACGGGTATCCAGCTTTGGTCCTATAACTGCATTACTCAGCTGATCCTTTTTTCAGTTCTGATTTCACTTCTCCTTAAAAGTGCTGTGCTATTAAACATGGAAGTAAAGCAGCCGTTTGGACCCTATAGCTTAGAAACCTCAGGAGTCACAAATCTTCCATTTATGCCTTTCTTATGTGGTCCAGACACATTTTTCAGGCTTGTAGCATCGTCTGAACCCTATTTTCCTTTATTTTGCCTCTGAAATTGGCACTGAAGTCTGTTTGCACTATGTAATCAAAAGGTATATTTGTTGCCGCAGCACTACATCTCGCATGGAAAATGGTCTCTCTCATTTCTTCCCCCTGTAATTCTCAGAGTGGCTTGGCACTGTCATGGACAGGTGCTTAAGAAATGCTGATATATAGCAATTTTATGTTATTGCATGAAGCTGAAACTTGTTTGCAATACTGATATAACAGAGGACTACTACTGTGCTTCAACTAAACCTTGAATTTATTAACAGCATGCAGGCTGGGAACATGAATAGCTGGCAAACCTGCATCCTCTAGCATCTGTAGAAAGACGTTATGAATTAAAACTCCCTTATTCCATTAAGAAATGATTTCAGAAATCCAGAGCACAAGTGGCGAGTGTTGATTGGCTATTGGCGATGTCAGACACATGTCAATAATATTACTTAATGGGTTTTCCTTGTCTTTATTCATAGGTTCCATTTCATGCAGCCATTGCCCCAAAGGGTAATTATGACACTTTTTGGGTGGTTTTGCTCTTTTGGCCTTTGGCCTCATGCCTCAGAAAACCACCCAGGGTATCCAATCTCATAGAAAGTCTTTGTGGCCAGTTGTGCTTTCTGAAGTAAGTACTTTCCCTCTCCCCCCCGCCCCCCAACTTAAATAAGCCATGTAAATGTTTCAAAAGATCCTTGGTTTCCATCAGTCCTATGACATCATTGCCCACCCCAAGGAAGAGCTACGCCCCGCACCTCTGGCCCGCTGAGGAAAACACTGCTGGTAGGATGCTCATTTTTCTTGGAGTGAAATAACACATACGGAGCATGTTTTATGTGAAAGGACATTTTGGAGCAACTGTTTTACTTAACATTGTATATTTACACAGTTCTCGTGTCTTCAAACATATGACGCAGTTGGGAACCTCAGAGTTGATATTTACCTGTTTCAATACATCTCAGTATATATTTGGGTTTGGATATTTTTTGAAGATGAATGACAAGGCTCTTTACCGATGCACTTTCAGTTTGTTTCAAATTTGAAGTTGATTTTTATACCATATTATAACCATATTTATTTAAGTTTCCCACATTCTGTCAAAATCTGTTTACACAAAGAACATTTGTTTTCACTACTGCTTGTGAGGAACGAATATAATAAGTGCCAAGGGATTTTAAGAAGTTGAGAGAATTAGTATTTGGAAACAATACATTTGACTATTTCTTAGGGGAAGATTCATGGAGCACAGACACATTCTCCACTAAATCTATCAGAATGAAGTAGTTCTCATGGAGACAAAGCATTCCCAGTCTCTTCTCAAGTTTCAAACATTTTATAAAATAAAGAGAGTTTCTGGAAAAACAACAGGAATTTTTTTCAGAGAAAAAAATGCATGAAGTAGGTTAAGACAATTTTGCTTGTTGAAGTCAAAATCTGGAGTCTGGCACTGAAAAGTAGTGTCCACTGCTGCCCAACAGCATCCCTTTCCACTTGCACTGTTTCACCATGATGTGTACTGAAATAAGAGTTACAGCCAAATTATTTGCCAGAGGTTGTTTGTCATAGCTTTAATGCACCACTGCAAATTTCAGCATGTACTAGAGCGAGTAATTCTGGTTTTAAGACTATCATAAAGCATATTTTAAGCCCATCGAATGCTTGCATGTAGGGATTTGATTTAACATTTCTGTATCTCAGAGGCTGATGTTGCAAAATATCAGGGGTAATTCTAAAGCTTTGATTTGCAAATAAGAAAAGGTAAAAAAGAGGGATCTATCTCTACCATATTTTGTGGTATTATTTAGAAAATGAACAGAACAACTGCTTGTAAGGCAATGCTCATCTCATTTGCTATTGAGATGCAGATTGAGTAATGGCCCCCCAAAAATCAGCATTAGCATTACCAGTTGCAAATGCTGACACATCATCAAAATTCATGAAATTTGATTTTAGATATTATACTACCCTTTACATTTCAAATATTCCTAGGAGATTTCCTCTGCTATCTGGAAAATAATGAAGTGTGTAATGGGTTATTCCCTTCTTGACTGTGTCCTAACAAGCTAGAAACATGGGTATATTTCCATGGAAGCATTAAAAAAAAAAAAAAAAAAAAAGAAGACAAGCCCTTTTTACCCAGCCTTTGATTATAGATTTATTCTCATGAAAATGTACATTTGAACTGACCTATTTAAGCTATGCATGAATACCAGACAATACCCCATATTCTATACTCTATATGAATGTCTTTAAACACAACTGTAATACATTGTGGCCCATTTGCATGCCTTCCGTAGGAGACATTTCAGTTATTTTGTCTTTTAATGTCCCTAAGTACCAACCAACCAAAAGCTGTATTTGGAAGTTTGTTGTTAGAGGCTAAGCTAGAATATATTTATGGCTCATTTAGTTTCCTTGCTGCCTTAAACCTGGCCGTCCATCACAAGCTGACAACATTTTCCTGCAGAAAAAGCTTTGTGGCAATTATAATTTTCTTTACTGCTCAATAACAAATGGTTTATTTACTTACCCCAAGTCCCACAGCTCTCTCCTGCCCTGCAGAACACTAATTCTACCATCCCATCCAGTGTGAGGTTCTCCCACCAGAAATGCTTTTAGCTTAAACTGAGTCTCCTGACAGGAGACAGGCAGTGCCTTCCAAAGAAAGCACATGCAGAAGACTAAATTATTATCTTTTATCCGTGGCTTTCTTGGTCAGAGAAGCAACGGGACTCATCTCCTTTTCCCAGAGCAGCCCCCAAATACCCATAATTACTGTCAGTCTTAACCCTTGGCAAAATAAAAGTCATCCCCACTGGGTACCCTGCAGTAATATAGGTATCACAAGGGAAGTTCACAACATAGGATGGCAACAGGAGTCCTCAGTTGTCCACAGAAAGTCACGAGAGAGAGGGCCAAGTCCACAGATCTTCCCACCTGAGGTATGCTATGATGCTTGACATCATATTAAATATTCAGTTACCATTGCTATTGATGGAAGACTGTTTCTCTCTGTACTCAAGACTTGGCCTCTCAATCAAATTTCCTTAGGCAATAAATTAGTGACAGTGCATGTGTGTCATATTTTTCACAAAGAACATAGAAATTAGACGGGTTTTTCTTGAGCTGCAGAGTAAGATGCCAGGTAGGTCCTGCTAATGCCTTAGCCAGGGTGTCTTATGAAGCTTGGCGTCGAGCTTGCTCCATCATGGCTGTGCCCATGCCTTTCTTATTCCAGCGTTAGGTCTGCAGCTTATTTGCTTTTCATTTCTGGAAATCATCTCCTAAGAGGCCTGTGCAAGTATCTCTGATATTTTTCCACCACATATTCAGCCCAAGACCCATGAGGCAGGAAGCCTTTTGAGATTACAGACGGTGCACAGAAAAATAATGCAACTTGTGTGAAGTGTCAACTGAATTGAAACTTGTTGAATCCCAAAAGTGCTCACCACCTCTTGGAAAGCCAGAGGAGAGCCCCTTTTAAGCCAAGTCACACAACATATTCATCTCATGACTAGATTGACATGAGCCAAATTCAGGGATGTACTTTCCAGGCCACAGGCTGGTGCAAAGCAAATTTAATTGTTCTATGAACAGTCTCCTGCATTTGTTCAGGGTTCGTCATTTCCACGAGCTTCTCATTAATAAATGAGTACACAGGAATATTCTCGTAATGTTAATAGCCAGAGGGCATTTCATGGAAGATTGGAAGTGACTGGTCACAAAAAAATCATATTAAGTCTTTCCATGGGTTAAGCAATGAGCCTGCTGGCTCCATGAGGTGGCTACACTTTGCTTTGCTACCTTGTGCTCGAAACTGACAGCCATGCTCAACCACGACAGCCACAGAAATAAAGCTGGGCAGATGCTGCATGGTTTCCCTGAGGTTCTGGCTCAGGAATCATACCCCATGTCGTAGCATTAGAAAAGCGGCTAGCACTGGAAAATGCTCCCATCACCCTCTCCCAGCTCCATGCACCCAACCTTTCCCTCCCTGATAGTCACAGCCCCCTCTCAGCTGCTGTTTGTTTATCCTGGCTATAGCATAAAAGCTACAAAATAAATAGCTTGGGTGGGGGCAAAGCGAAGCACTGAGCTAAAATAGGAAAAAGTCTCAACAAGGATAGGAGAGAGGCAGACTCCCGTAGCTAATAATTCTCTGCATGGCCTAGAATAAGCTAAATCAGGACTGTTAGGAGGTGTCCCCAGGGATCTGTGCTGCCTGGCTCTCCAGGCTTGAAGAGATGCAGTAGGAACAGATGAAGAGTTTGTCTGGCTCGGCAGATCCTATCCATCCGTTCATTAAAGGGCAAGACTTTTCATTGCCAGAGATTCTTCATTAAAAAAGGTAAGCAATTTGGGAAATCCTCTGGTGATGTGTGCTCAAACCCTTCAGCACCTGTTTCACTGCAGACTTCAGGATCTCTGGCAACCCAACCCAGGGCAGCCATGGAAGTTGCACATTTTCCTGGACTCCGCATCCCCACCCCTATCTGACATTCTTCAATAGCTGTAGCCCTGTCTCCTAAGACTCTGTTTCTGCAGGGGCCAATCCTCATTGCAATCCCTTAGGTTACTCAGGTAGTGAGTGAAAAAAAAAGTGCTGTAGGCAGGAAGTGGATGCCAAGGAGAAAGCAAGCTGAGACTGGGGCAGGTCATGACACTGGTGTTCCTCGAAATTGGAGGCAGCCACACCTCTTCCCACACGCGGCTGGACCCCAGGGCAGGCAGCACGCCACTTCCTGTTATTAGAAAACCTCAGGATGCTCTCGCAAGAGGCGAGCTTATTAGCGAGTCAGGAGAAAAGAGCATTGCCCTGTGCAGCCCTGGTGGTGTGGCAGAGAGCTGAGGCCTCCCAACTCATCTCATTTGTGGGTTCGTGCCCAAGGAGCAGGGAGAGAGAGCAGGCACACAGCACTGGAACCAGCATGGCTGATCATGGCGAATATCTACCTTCATGAATCCATCCAAAATTCGCCAGAATAACAGGAAATATGGCTGTTAATTTTCTGTTTCACTTGCTTTGGGGCAAGCCCACACCCCAGAAAGCCTGGAGCCAGGGAACCCCACAGAGCCTTGGGGCGGGGGACACTCAGATGAGATAATCATGCACTTTTGAGTTGCGAGAGATGAAAACAATAATGATAATTAAAAAAACAAGCAGCCGCCATGGCAAACAAAAGCAGGGAGGCCAAGCACCCACGCAGCAGCCACAGGAAGGGACAACTCCAGCCCTGTCCCCACTAGAGGGGACCGGGCAGGCAGTGAGCACCTCGACTGCTGTTATGCTCGCTCGTTGTGCGCTTGCTGTGCTCGCTTCTCCCCACAGCCGCGCATTATCATCATTTATTCATTCCGTGACCTTGAAATCCCTCTCCCTTACCAGAAAAACAACGAATCCCCATCAGAAAAGTGGGCTTTACAAAAAAGAGGGAAAAAGAGGGGAAAAAAAAACCTAAAAAAAAATAAAAATCATACAACCTCCCATGTTGCTTGTATTAGGTCAGATGGGAGAACTTATTTAATTAGTGACTTTTATAGGGCTTTATTTTTCGATGCCCAGTGGAGTAGTTAAGATTGGTAATAAGAAAGAAGTCTGGTCCTGTGCCAGCCCTCCTAAGACAATGGTGCAGAGAGGAAAGAGCTGAGCAATATATTTGAATGTTTTCAATGCCTTGGGTATTTGGAGGGGTTTTTTAAACTTTATTTTTCAGTGCCATATTCTAAAACCATTTGAAGCGTGTACATAGAGGGGAGGGGAAGGAAATTGTTCAGGGTGGCCCGAGGGGAGGATAACAATGAATAATGGAACAAACCCAGGGAAACTGCTTCTTGCTCTGGTTTCTCCAGGGCTGGAGAATTTTCCCCTGAATGAGACCAGCTCCAGCACAGAAATAGGATGGCTGGCAGGTGTCCAAGCACCAAATTTTTGGTGTATATGGAGGCAGATGGGTCAGGTGCATAATCATGGTGGATAACTGGGAGGAGGGAATATAAGAAAGGGGTCATTTCCCACTCTGTTGGTGCTACCGTCCCTTCTCACAATCTGTTTCTGCTACTCATCCTCATCCCAAGGAAATACTGCAGGCTTTTTCCTCCCATACTTTCCACTGAAAGAATAGGGAAGGAGAGGTCAGATTTACAATTTCCCCACCACTGAATTGTGTGTTTCTCAACCTGTGGAACCAGGTGCAGATGACGGGAAGTAGGGCACCTTCCTCAATAGCTCTGGACCATGAAGCACACATCCCAGGCAGCTCAGGGCCACTCTCCCAGGATGAAATGCAGCACAGAGTATAAACCAAACCAGATGCTGCATTACAGATTTTATGGCAGCAGGCTTTTGCTCTCTTTGGGCCCAAAAGCTGTGCTACCCACTCACTGTCCACTGATATGGGAACTTCCAGAGGCTGACAGCAAAGCTCTTCAATGCCAAGTGTGTGAAGGACATTCATAGGCCACCATCTAAGACAGTAGCCTCACCAGTGTCCAAAAAGCCCCCATGCAGCCTAGTTGCTCAGTAGCCAAATTTTGGGAGGGCAGTCAGCCTGTTTCCTGACAGCAATAAGAATAAAGTAACAGTGTTCAATAAATTCCTAGCAAGCACAACCAAAAAAAAAAAAAAATAAAAATTCCCTGTTGAGCTTTGTCCTTTGCAAAATGAAAAATGTGGTTGTTTTGCTCCATGGGAGGAACAGCAGAAACAGCTTTAAAATCGACAGCCCTTTTGGCCATATGCCACAGCCCTTTTGGCCTCAGCTTCCTTCCAATAGTCATCTCCCGGCCAATTTGGAGTGCTCAGGACACAACTACACACCTGATGATACACTGAGTAATGGCCTTGGCTTGCAGCTATCCTGTCCATGCAACAGGGATGTGGGACAGTGGCCATTTTTCAGAAGCATTCATCAGAGCAGTCATGACTTCCACATGCCCACAGTTCCTTGGTGTGAGGGCCAGTGCTGCATCACACCAGAAGAGACATAACTGTTGGTACCTGAAGGATGTGTGGTGGTCCCCAGGGTTCAGCACGTGACTGGTTGCAGAGAAACAGGTGCACAAATCATCAATGGTTCTATCAGCATCATGCAACTTCAAAGTAAAGCAAAAAGACATGGCATTTAAAAGTTCAGTGATTTCATACTGTAGGGATGGTGTTTGGAGGTCACACTGATGTTCGTCCTTCTTATGCACCTGCCCTTGGTATAGGTGCTTGCATCAATACAGCTGCCTGGTCTCCTATGCTAAGATCTCACTATTAATGTCTTTCTCCCCCTGTGATGTTAGGGATCCCACAGCAAAATTGAGTCACTTAGGCATCCTGCCCCAAAGCGCATGCAGCATGGGAGTCACTTCATGCCGAGTACCAGCTGGTGTGCCCGGGCTCCCAGCACCTAGCCCACCTCTTGCTGGTGTTCTGCAAATTCGCATCTTCTCCTACCTGCCTCTTGCTCCATTCTCACTGTCCAGAGCACCATTGTGAAGCAGCACCTTCAATGCCATTTTTTCATACATAGGGAAAGGGCTTTTTTAGGCGAGACATGGGAAACTGAAGAACACTGCACTGCAGCAGCAGCTGAGAGGCCAGAAGGGCCCATGCTCAAAGACAGAAACTTTAGGAGTATGTCCTGGTATCTATATGGTAATTTGTATCAGAGCGCTGACAAGAGGAGCTTTCATCACTGCAGCTTGGGTGGCAATATTTCTTTCCTTGCTATTCCTGCCTTGACATCAGCGAGAGAGTAGGGGCTCCACAAGGGCATTGTAAGATAGAAAAGACAATTAAAAGAAGTTAGAAATGGGAAAGGACATGTCGTAAAAGTCATTATTAAGCCTTCCCTTCAGTCCCTCCACATTTTTCATGGGGATAAATGTTCCCTCTGCAAAAAGAAATTTGGAAAATTTCCACCTATTCTACTGGCTGCATCCATGAGAGTATTTCTGCCTCTGGCAATAGATTCTGCTCAAGTCTTGCTGTGCCGATGAGACATACGGCTCCGACGTATGGCTCCGGTATCTTTCTTGAGCAAGGGCTGGTGTGAGCAATACAGCAGGAGGTGCTACAAATAGGCAGAAAGTTTTGCAAAAACACGGAGTGGGAAGAGTGTGCTGTTGCAGCTGAAACCTGTGCTTGCTACATCTATTGCAAACAGTCCTCTGCTTCCAAAATTGCACAAAGCCAGCAGCTAAAATAACTGCTTTTTGACCTTTTTATCTTCTTCCATCTCTCAGAGCCTTACCATCCTCCTTTTGCTGTCCCTAGCCACCTGTCTTTGTCATTAGCAGTAACCAACAGCAATAAATAGGAGACATTTCATTGCTGAGGAAGCAGCCTGAGATATTTTGGGCCAAGCCATTTGGGCTGGAACTTGCAGACCTCAATGGCCAGTGGGAAAAGACACAGCTAAAGTCACCTTGCTGCCTATCCTGGAGTTACAAGGTCTGCTGAGAGCAATGTGCCTGTGCACAGCAGCTGAGAGGGTGGGGCATGTCCCAGCTGGAAGTAGACTGGGTTGGAGACTAGTTACCACCCAGCAATGCCTTCTGAAACAGGAAAAAAAAAAAGAAGGAGAGAAAAAAACAAGGACAGCATGACTGGAAGTACAAAGCAGCTCTGGTGGGACTAGTGGAACGAAAGAGAGGGTGTTTCCGCTGTAGGACAGAGGGATCTGTGCACACCCCTGTGGGACTTGCAGAAGAGACAACCTCCTGTTGGGCATCAGGAGCTGAAACGATGTGACCAAGATGGGAGGGGACCCCAGACTGGTGGGGAGGGTGAATCACCGGGGCGGTGGGATGGAGTGCTCTTTGAGGTGCCTAGGTCTACGGGAGCTATCTGCAGAGGTACCTTTAAGGCTCTGGGTCTTACATGCTTCAGTCACGTTTTAAAAATAGGACAGGAGGCTTCTACATCACTTAGGTATTTTGGAAAATTTTACTCAGCCTTTCTGCAGCTCCTGTCAATCCTTGTCAGTGTGGTGCCAAGATGGATTCATGGCACGTACACAAATAGCACAATTTTTTGCCTCTTTCAGCCACAGCTGGAGACACCTCTAAGGACTTGATAGTTGGACTTGTTGATCTTAAAGGTCTTTTCCAACCTTAACCATTCTATGATTCTATAACTTCCCCAGCTGTATTTCATGCCTCCGCAAGAAGGGTTTGGGAGGGTATGATGCCTCTGGCTCTCCTGGTAGGAGCATCCCCCTGTTCCTGTAGGGTCAAACTAGACACCAAAAAGCCTGAACACCACAGTATCAGAACAAAGGCCGTCTCAGCAAGTAGATGCTTTTACCTCCAGGGCAGAAGTGATGTTTGGATGCAACCTTCTCCTCATTTCCAGGGACTTCCCACCATGGTGGGTGCTGACCCAACATGAAGTCTCTGAGCTCTTTGCTGCAATCCAGTGGAAAGATGACAGCACATGATATTGTGTGGGTCCCTTCATTTTGCCCTGCAGTCGCTGCTGGACAAGAATATCAAGAGACAAGCAGATCAGGGTGAGAATACTGTCCGATATGCTGCCAGCTGAAGGAGTTAGCAGTGGGGAAGAATGTTTCTTATTTGGGCTTTTTCAGATTGAAAAACTCTGTAAAGTTCAGCTCAAACAGTCCTCATAAGATTGTAGGGACTGTTTGTTCCCAGTTTTGGCAGGGTTGTGAATGATGCATGAGTAACAGCATCCCTTAATGAGTGTAATATGCTGTACCAGGTTAGAAAGTCCTCTCTAGTTTTGTTTCTCCTCTGCATATGTGTGTATATTTCTCTTTAAAGGAGAAGGGAAAGAACTGAAAACATTGCAGTTGTGTTTTTGTTGGTTGGGGCACCGATGAACCCTGTTCCGATTGGGCTGGTTATGAATCACTGGAGAGCCGTATCCACACCAAACAGTGCTGCAGCCAACCTGATGTCTGCTTGGCAGTTTTACAGAACAAAAGTTCCTTAATTATAGTTTTTTTGCTGTCTGAAACTTATTGGAATAAATAGAAAAAAACCCCAACTATCTTTGAATTTTTGAGACTGTGTGCACCTGCATATGTACATATGCACTCCACTAGTGACTTGCTTTGACTCTTGGGACAAAGAAGAAAGCTTCATCACTGGTTTTATTTCCTTTGTCTATCTGACTCCCTTTCTTTCCTCCCTTGGATGTTTTCCTTTGGGCTTTTTTCAACATGCCCATCAAATCCAGGCCATCAAGAATGCCCTCCCACCCTTCCTCCCGTGGCACATTCCCCCAGCACTGCTGTACCCAGAAGCTGCTCTGCCAGTTCCACCTCTGCCTGTTCTTTGGGGAGTTTTGCCCACATCCCATCAGCACCTGTCCTCTGCCCTGAGCATCTGTCTTGCTCCCACACTAAGAGAAGCACTGATACCCACCCTGTAACCATGGGCTTAGCCCCTTCTCTGACTCATACTTTTTCCAGAAAGGAATGCCTCAAAATCTCCCTCCCTCTTCTCCTTTCCTCCAGGGCTTGCTGGAGCCACCGGAAGAGTGCCACTGGACGATGCTAACCCTCAGCTCTGGTCAGCAGCACCACCACTACTTTTTCCCACAGGACCCTCTTGGCTAGGGGAAATCACTGGTGTCAAAGGCCATGGAGCAGAGCAACACCGGGATCTCGGACCGGTGCGGTAGGAGAAAGCTCTCTCCCACTGGGTAACCCGTCAGCAACTGCTATTTCAGTAAACATATCATTTTGTGCTCAGTAAACACACATTCCAGAGGAATGCTCTCATTGTTTTTTTGCTCTGTAATGCATTAATGAAGAAATAAAGTTTAGGTTGTGTAATGGTGACAGCTTGAAGTCATTTTGCCTAGTGTTATTTCTCAGCAAAGGCTCAGTTCTCCCTGGAATGGGAGAAAGAAAAGACAACCAGATTTCACTTCAAACTCACCAACATGTGCAAAAAAAAATTAAAAAATGACAGCAATTAACTCCCGTCCACATGCCCCGATAAAACTACCTCTCTTGCTCACTCCAGGCTTTGTTATGTATGGAGCTGTTTATGGAGAAGACAATACAAAGCGGGTTTATACAAGGCTCTTGTTTTAATTTTTGTTTTATATCCACTGGAACCCTCAAGTAGTGAATTCATTTCCTGATATAGTAAACATTTCTGATGGCCAGGATTCTTTCTCTTTTCCCAAATGAACACAAACCCCTGGTCTAACTCACTAGCAGTGCAGTCTATACAAACAGACCCATCAGCTAAATTTTCAAAGAATGCATCTTAAGCACAGAGCTAGGAAAATAAACAAACAGCAACGCCTTCATGAGAGCCCAGCAGACCCTGCTGCAAGCAGGCAGCTTTTTTCCCCCAAATTTGCTTGAGCACTCAACTGCATGTGGAAAAACTATCAGTTTTCCCCCATACTTCGGAAAATAATCCTGTTCTCGTCATTGCACACTGATGGCTGCCGGCTCACTGCTACATGATCTACACAGTCCTTCTGATTTGTGACCCTATTTGCACTATGCAAATGTTTTCTGACAGCTCTCTTTTCCTGTCATTAAAACAAACAATGGCCCCTGTAACCAAAAAGGAAATCAGTAACAGGCGAAAGCTGTTCTCTCTTTTTCTTTGCCTTTTTTTTTCATTTTTTTCTCTCTCTTTTTTTTTTTTTTTTTCTGGTTCTGGGACTAACTGTTAGCAATTACCCTAAAATATTCACAAACCTTTTCTTCTCCCAAACTGGTTTACTCATCCTAGTGGCCAACCCAATATGTTTAATATAATTGCACTTCTAAAAGACCAAAAAATTAAAAATAACCCCAAAGCCCAAACCAATGATCAAACAGGTAAAAAACACCTCCTCATCTCCTGTCCTTTTTTTTAGATTTATGTATCTCTCTATTCATACATACACAGACAAAAGGAATTATATTACTGATTTGAGGAGCTTTTGAAATAGATCCTAATCTATGAAGTAATGAGAAATAAGAAGATATTTGTGGTTGGGGGAGCAGTGCATAGCAAGGAGGACACACCTTTCCCTTTAGTCCTCTCTCTATTATCCAGACCATCTATCCTGTCCTACACTATACACCCTGCCCAAAAAAGTGCATTGTTGATGGTCAATGGCAGGTAGGGGACACCTGGTCTACCCCTTCCAGGACACAGATGATCTGCTTTTCATTTCAGTGAGAAAAGGGCTGCATTCAGAGACTTCAGCATACTTACACACTCCTGGGACTTGTTTCTTTGTCTTTTAAATAATACGATATACATAATCCTAAACTGGGCCAGTTTTCCATCCTATCACACAAGCTTTGTGCCTGTTGGGCTCAGTTGAAGTCAATGGTGCTAATGTTGACATAAAATCATGATGACCAAATGGGAAATTAGTCCATTTGATTGCCTTTTGCAAAAATTTTCTAAATAGTCTTAATGGTTTTGTTTGTGGTACGTGTTGCTCACTCCTGGTTGTACTTCTGCCAAGTTGTACTTTTAACTGTAAACACTGGCCTCTCAGAAAATTTGAAGTAAAGCAAACCAGAAAAGATGTTCAAAATAATGCTACAACCTAATTTAATTTATCCCTTGGTAATTGCATTTGTAGATAATGAACAACGCAAACAAAACAGAACTCAAGCCTTTCCAGCCATCGCAATTGCTTTCACATGTGGACACACCAGATGCAGTCAGCATATGGTTAAGACTCTGACTGCATCAGAAGTGTTTGGAAGCTGTGGGGTTTCAAGATAACACCCGCCTTGGGTCCCCGCTTGTAGGTGCCACCTATTGAACATTGGCCCATCTGCCCACCTTGGTGAGCCCACCCAGTCAGCTCCCCTGTCGCTCTTCCTTTCCTGTAATCCCCATCCTTAATTCTTCAAGCATCAATCGATCCACTCCACATGTCAATCCCAGAGGAAATATAGCAGGGTGACTGCTTGCCAAACTCCATTAACCATGCAACTGTAGTCCCGTCTCCTGGCCCTGTTCCAGTAAGCTATTTACATGCTCGCCTGATTTTAATCTCATGGACTGCTCCAAGTAAATCCTGTTGAACTTAGGCCACTGTTTGCAAATGCTACAGGAACTTTACAGATTTGTTTGACACGCTGTTACTACGTGAATGGATTCTCTGGCCATTTCTCAGTCTTTGGGTTGCTTGTAAACTATGCAGCCTGACTGCAGTTCAACTATTTGTTAGCTGTCTTTGTTTTTGTAATTTTCATTTGTGCTTTTCTTTGTAAGTTTATGCGTGTGTCCCTGTTTACCTCTGTCATGTGGCAGAACTTCTCCACTTGGATTCGAAGAGTCTGGAACCCACAAGCAGCTCTCAAAATCAGTTATGCAAACCCCTCACTGCACAGATTTGTACAAGTGTTTGTCTGACAGTTCAAATTTACACAAGTATCTGCAACATGTCCCCATCCTCTGAATATTTCAGCAAGTGTTGTTGTACCTGCCTGATTGTTTGCCAGAAGCAATCACTAGGAGAATCACTGTCCGTGCCAAAATAAACTCATGTTTTTTATTTGAGGGAGGACTTGCAAATAGTATTTTTCTAGCATTCACTCAGTTCTAAGTGGAACTCCCTGTGTGATGAATGCTGTTTACAGTGCAGCTCTGTTGTGAAACGGGGAAAAAGGCAGTTTCTTGTACTTGTTGGCAGCATACCAATGTGGTGGAGGAAGATACATCTCCTCCTGCTGTCACTCCATTTCTTGCCCCATTTCTTGCTCTGCTTTGCACGAAAAGCCCACGCGGATACACAGGATTTTCATGCTCCTGGAGTGGCAAATTTTAAGAAAGATGAATGGGGAAGTCCTAAAATGGGTGGAGAAATTTTGACATTTTCCCTACAAGTCTTGCCATGATTTCACCACTCCAAGAGCTATTAGTGGAAATACACGATACACTCTGCAAGCAATGATGAACCAAGTCAAAGTCAGGGAAACTCATCCCTAGAGGAAATACAGGTAGCAGGTGAATTTCAGAAAAGCGGCTCTCTCTGGGCCAGCAATAAACCTGCAGGGACACAAGGGGCTCAGGAGTGGGCCAGGACCTGGTGCAGCACAGGAGGAAGGCGGGCCAAAGAGCCAGAAGCTCCATCTCCACCACTTTGTCCCTCCAGGTAATTGTGGATTCTCCTACACACCCCAAGAAACCACACTTTGCAATGATGTAATCACACTTTTCTCCCACAAAGGAAAAGAGAGTATTTTTCTTTCTGGGTTTTTTTGGTTTGTGTTTTTTTTTTTTTCCCATTTTTACTGTGTTTAGAGTGAAAGGGAACTCTCTTTGCAGATGGAGCGTAGGAATGGGAGCGTTGTGGTGTCTCTGCAAATGCCACATAGTCCTTCTGAAACCCTGCACCTTCAACTGTTTGAGGCCTGTCATTTTTCTTTCCATACCAGGGAGGAGGGCGAAACATCTGGAAGCTACTGGTGCCTTCAGGGTGGTTTGGAAAGTTGAAGGATGTGGAGGATTATACAGGAATCCAAGCTCAATTAAGGGAAACACCATTACAATTTGAGAGCAACTCTGACAGCACGAATGGCACCACTCCAGATTTCTGAGACCTTTAGGAGCTGCTACTTCGAGGTCCTATCCGTGACACAGCCCCAAGGTCTGATCACTTCCCCAGCTCCTTCCATCAATGCTCATATCTTAAATGAGAGCTAGGTGCAAGCATCTACCGCTCCATGGAGTCCAATGATCCCCAGGCTGGAAAATAGCTGGCAGCTTTAGAGACACTTTAACCTTCTTTTTCCATTTGAGGCATGTCCTGTCTTCACCTATCCTTACCTTTTTTTTTTTTTAAAATAATTCCCGTATTTAAAGCTGACTACTTTGCTTGCTACATTAGCCATTCAGCTGTTCCTGTGACTGAGGAATGGCTTAAACACTCTTTTGACATAGTCCCTTGAAAACGGGTTGTTTGGCTGCGGTCAGCGAACATAGCGTGGGAAAAGTGCATTAATACTTTTGCTGGTAACAGTAAGGATGGTTATAAATAAACTCTTCATTACAGTATTTATATATTATTACATCATATAGCCACTTAAAACAGAAAGCAATTGGAAGTGTTGAATAATGTAAGGATAATCGCCTCTACATTAGTTCCACTGTCATTGGCATTATGTATTTCTTGGTGATATTGCCATGCTCACTGCTTCACCCAGTGTTGCGTGACATTGGTGGTGACGTTAGAGTATCAACGGACCCTCTGCAAATGACATACAGTACTTTGCATGACCCATGTAGCTTGGCATTATATAACAAGGGTGCTTCACTGGAGAATTTTGGCAGCACATGCTCTTTTTTGACCATTTCATTCAAACAAAGTGTCCATTTCTCAAAGGTTTTCTTTAAAAGCAGCCATCTAAATATGCCCATGGTGTCAGGCTCCAGCACCCTCATGCATGGAGAAGGGAGATTTGCATCACAGTGGCCAATCATCCATCTTAGGAGTCACCCAACGTTGTACTGATGAGGCATGTTGGATTCCAGGTGTCTCCTGTCCACTCTGATGCCTTCTCCAGCCAGAGACATAGCCAAGAGAAATGATGAGGGCAGGAAACTTTAGATGCTCAGAGCCCGGCAAGAAGGAATTTCAGTAGTCATACTCAAACTCATGTCATCTGAATCCAGCTACAGGGCATACAGAGAACTTCCTCCCAGAACAAATCAGGTGACTTCAAAGTGTTATTAAATGATACAGAAACATCATAATTTGGGGTCTGGGTTTTTTTTTTGTTTGTTGTTGCTGCTCTTCATCCTCTTTCAGAGGAGGGGAGTGGGTGGATACGTGGTGTGACTGTGCTTAGGCCATGGTGAGTAAGCTTTCTTGCTGACTATGGATTTCAGTTTCCTCAGTTTTGACATGCTTCCCCTTAAGGAAATCCAACAAAACAAACCCTCTTTTTCCTGACTTGAATGCTTCACTGCTGGTTTTCATGGCAGGGATGCTCATCTCAATTACTCTGTGGTCAGCAGCGTTCAGTGCCTCATTGATCGCCACTTGTCAAACAAGCTCCTGTGTGGCATAGAAGACCAAGTGCAGAGGAGGATATCCACCACAGTGCTTGGAAGGGGCTGCTCCCAAAAGGAGTCATTTCAGATGTTGAGAAATCACATCTCTGAACCTTGTCCTCACATGACATATGACCAATTTTTGCACAAAGATCTGCAGTCGACTTTTATTACAGCTCTGATTTAGCTGCTTCTTTGATTTATCACAACAATGCACATTCAATATCTTTCCTCTGATCTGGGGGCCAGAAGTATAACTCTACTCATATGTTTGTATTCTCAGGACTTTGGATTTCACAGATTCAGAAACTCATTCATAGATTCACGGGATTTAAGGCCAGAAGGAACCATGAGAACATCTGGTATGATTTCCTATATTTCAAAGCCATTCAGTTGCAGCCAATTAGCCCAGTACTGAGCCCAGTAGCTTTGCTGAATCTTCCAGAAAAAACATCCAGCTCCGTGCATACAAAGATATGGGAATATGAACACTACAGAAGTTGGAGACTCATAGCCTTTCTTGATTAAGAAGGTCATATTAATTAAAAAAAATTGCCTCATTTCTAATCCACTTTTTTTTGGCTTCACACCTAACCATCAGTTTTGAGCTATTCTCCACTTCATGACTGAGCGGCATTACCTGGCATGCTACTTTTAGTACTGCTGTTTGTGTTATTACTTGTTCTTAAATATGAGAAAATTGACTTTTGATATTTAAAAAATATTTTTCAAAATACTTTCATTTAGAAAAATGAACAGAAATTGAACTTGCTGATGCAAAACCAGACTGATGTTTCTTGCTGAAACAAGGTCTGTGACCAGCTTTGCCAAAGGACTTTTGAACACCTCACTTATCTTCCTGCACAGATGTGTTGTATGTTACTACTTTCTCCCCATCCCCTCTTGACACAGATATGGACCATCAAGGCATATTTTCTAGCTTTAGAATTATTTATGCAGTCTTGCTCTACATCCTTTCTGTTTTTCAGTAGCTATACCTTTTGCTGGGACTCCTGATTCTGAAGAGCTTGATCATGGCCATAGTTTGTCCTTCTGGCTATTTATTAAGGACATACTTTTCTCACCATTGCAAATTTACACCAGAAGCTTTTAAGTTTTGCTTAGCACTATCCTTCCTTCCTTTTTTTGAGTGGGCAGAAATTTTAATGATACACAAATGGCCTTCTGAAAGAGGCTCATTTCAAATTCATTTTGAGCTCTATGACTTTCTGCTGTCCATTCAAATGTCTTTGGTTTCCATTAACTTTAGTGTACTCAATAAATAGCAGTGGAAGAGCTGGGAAGAATCAGATACTTGTCTCACATGGGTTTCTCCATCCTTTGCAGTACACGAAATTCAAAAAAGCTGCTGTTTGGGCTGAGGAATGCAATAGCTGGACACTGGCAGGGAGAAATGCTGGTGATGTAGGAATGTAGGCAGGAATGTAGGTACCACTTAGCCACTGTGTTGCTAATACTTGTAGCTTTTACCTCTGGGCCTGAAGAGCTGCGTCATCTGTCTTGCTGGAAGTCATGCTCTGAAACTGTTTTGGAGAGCTGGTGGGTGATTGTAAAGACTGACAGCTAAGGAATGTGGTTGTGTCTCATACAATGCTGCTTAAAAGCATCTAGGCTGGGATTCTTGGCCTCTCAGGAACCACAGAGTGTGGAAGGGGAAGAAAATCGTGCATATGAACAACACTGGGCTTGGAGGAGCACTCCAGCTCCTCCAGCACTCAGTGAGCGCAACCCCAGCATGTAAGGTGTGGAGCAAACAAGAACACTGTGCCTTTCCTCAAGGACAACCGTGAGACAGACATACCTGAACCCTGCAGGCATGGCCAGTTACTGGATGTTTGTAGGCTTCTAGAAATCAGCTATCACTGGGCCCTTCTGTGGGGTCTTTTCAGCAACTGAGGGTATCCAAAAGGCTAAGAAAAATCAGTCTTTGCCTGAGACAACATGCTGGTAGGAAGAGAGCATTGGGACAGAGGAAGACTGCCTGCTTTGAAAAAAAAAAGCAAAGAATGTAAAGTCTGTGGCAAAGCCTGTCATTTCTGGAAAATTCTGACTTCCTTCTTTCTGGGTTTTTGTACTGATCTGTCTTTATGAAATACTTACACACCCCATGCGGCTGATATATGACCCCCACATGGCTTCTGCCAGTTTTACTGGCAAGAAGCAGAGGTACAAAAGAAAATTAGTGGAGCCAAAGGACTGAGCCACAGGGGATGTCTCTGGTAAAGGAAAGAGTTATCCTGCTTTCCTCTGGCCACACTTACTCTCTCTTCCAGTCTTGCAACAGCCATGGTAGATAATAGCCAAGCTGACCAGAGTTGCGACCTGCTCCTGTGGATCTCCAAATGTCAAAAGCATTTTGGTGTGGGTGTGCAGGCTCGGCCTCATCTCCATAAAAATAAAAAAATAATAAAAAAAAGATATAACACTGCTGTGATGGAGCCAAAGGTGATTTTTCTTTTTTTCTTGGCCCTCTTGCTGCTTCTGTGGGAACCCAGCAGTATTGTTTCCAGAAGGCTCAGTCTCTGTCACCCAAGTGTTTGGCATGTTTGGGGACACCCTTACTACTTCCCTTTCCTCCCCTGCAGAAGAGTCCAACTCAGCTTTGACCGCAAAGCCCGGGAGGCCTTGGAGTTTGTCTGAAACAAAGGAAAAAGATTGCGAAAGGCGGTGGTGTCAAATAATGCTTCCATTTAGTAGGAATTTTGCTCCCCTTGCATTCCCAGGCAGCACCTGCTGTGTGAGGCTCTTGGCCAGCTCCTCTGAGCCTCTGTGGTAAAACAAACAAAAACAGCAGGGAAAAAAATTCCTCTTTATAACGCCTGTTATCCTCAGGCTACCTTCCAACACTGCCTCGCCTCCCCATGTCAACTGTACTCTCCAGGGAAACAGACTACTACAGGGCCAGAAAGCCTTGTGCAAATGGGCAGTTGAGCAATGGAGGAAGAGACCCTCTCTTATTGAAAACAAGACTGTTTTCCTTCTCTTCCTTCATCTCTAAATGCAGAAGAGTCTCTATTGATGTCTCTGCCAAAAAACCAAAAAAAAACAAAACCCCCCAACAAAACAACAAAAAAAAAAACCTTACCACAACCACCACCACCAAAAAACAAACATCAAAAAGCAACCCCCCAAAAAAACCTCAATAAACAAACAAACAAACAAACAAAAGACCCTCAAAAACAAAACAAAAAGAGTACCAAACCTGACATTTTGTTACTTCCATAGCAAAAGCAATTAGGAATTATCCCACATTAGTGGAAAATAGGGTTGGTTATCCACTCTTGCTTCTCATGTGTTAGCACTTCAGGGTAGTTCTGAAGTAGTTTTCAGTTTCACAGCATGGTGGAATTGTCTGTCCTGCAGGTAGTTTATGTTTATGTAGTGTTTGGCCCAATGGCCCACCTGCCTTTTATCTGCTCAGCCTACAGGTCTGCCACACCACCAGTGCAACCTTCAGGAATGAGGCTAACCTCTCACAGGGTTACATCCTTCTCTCCTCACACTCCCCCTGTGATCCCTGCCTGCTCTGCACTTGCTCAACTGAGAAAGGAAAAAGACTTTTCAGACCTTGCTTTTGATCCTACCTTTAGGTTACACATTCCAGACAGCTCTCACTAGGCTAAATAGCTCTGTGTGTGATACAGACAGAGGTTCACAGGCTGTTGTGGTCCCCTGCCCTGACCTTCATAGCACAGGCTATTGAATAACTGATGGCATACAAAGCAGACACAATGAACCCATAACCCATGTTTTGTTCACCCACGCTGCCTTGATTTCACCTCAGAGGGAGCTCAAAGTTGGATGTTCTCAGTAAACCTTTGGGTCTACGCTTCAAAAAGTCTCCCTTCCTTCCCTCCTACTGTATACCTGATAGAAGGTAAAGAGAAAGCAAAGATGCAGAAAGATGAAGGTATATGCTGAGAGTTTGTCAAACTGAGAGAACTACACTAGATCTTCCTCTCTCTTCCTCATCAGAGCTTTCTCAAGGTGTGGGCCAATACCCATGCACAACCCACCAGGGATCGCGCTAAGGAAAGACAGCTCAGCTCTGTGGTTGGAAGCAGCTTTTTATCTCTGTAGGCTACCACTGTGTCTGACAAGATGTCTCTGCACCCTTCAAAAGGAAAATGCTGTACAAAGGATTCCCATTCCTTCTGTGGACTCCTATTCTGAGCAGCTGTGCTTGATGTCCTGTGCGTATATCCTACTAAAACCATCAGAGAAGAGATTGAGATGGCACCTGGAGACTCTCCATGGACTAAAAGTGAGGTCTTGCTTTCCTGTCTGAAAGACTCTGCCGCAGGAGAGAGCTTCTGTTTCTGAACTCAGGACTGGTACTTACAGTGAGACACCGCTCTTTCATTACCCAAATCTAGCAGTGGTAATGACAGAGCCTCTCTGATGCAGTTATTTGAAGTTATAGGACAGTTCTTCTGACTAGGTTGTTCACTTTAGGATGACATGAAACCCTCTGAAAACTTCTGTGTTGACTAGACCACTCATAACAGGAGTTTGGATGCCCAGCTCATTTGTGAACTAAAGATTGCTGAAGTGAAGCAGGATGAGTAGAGGATGCCTGATGTAGGGTCCCTCACTTCTGGGCTGGAATCATACTGAAGATGACTCAAAAACCAACACCAAGCTGCAACACTAAATTTTATGCTCAGTAAGGACATCAGCAAGTGATGGTGAATGCCTGTGTAAATCCAGAGTCAAACATTTGCCTGAAACCATTACCTGTCAATGCTTTGGCATTATTCCTGTTACATTTTGCTGGCAGTACTTGCTCACATCTTCTTGAAACTCCCCTGCCTTTTTAGCTCAACCCTAGTGTCGTGTTGTTGACTTAGGAGTTTTAGCCGTCACTTCATTTTTTGTAGCAAAAAGTTTAACACTAGCCTTAACTAAATTAACACAAGTGCCACTGCAGAAGAAAGTCCCAAGCCACCTGCCATGCTCACAAAGGCAAACATCCCATCCCTCGTGGATGTCCTCCAGCACAGGGATCTTCACTAAAAAACCACCCCCTGTTTGTGATTCCTTCTCCTGACCCACTTCCTCCCTCTTTACCCATAAAAAAAGGCAAGGCACATTGGCTTTTCTTGGTGACTTTGCCATTTCAGGCTAGAGTTAGCATTTAACTAGCCAGAATGGTGCAAGGAGCCTGTATAATTACTGCTGGGATTGTGCTGCATAGGCTCTGTGTACCAAACTCGCCTCAAATAACCCAGCTTGAATGTCAGAGTCCGTGCTGTATTGTGTTTCACATTCTGGCTGTGGGAGCACTTCCCCAGCAGGAATCAGGGTAACAAATCCCTTGCTCTCGCAGGAGGGTCCCATAAAATGAATGATTCTGTATCTCACGCTCCTGAGGAGGTCTCAGTTACTCAAGCAGTTGCTGCTCCTAGGGGGAGTGACCATAGGGGACAGAGGGAGGGAAGGGTGGTTTGGCAGGCTTTGGCATATCATTACTCCAGTGTTAGAGTGGGAAGAAGCATCAGGGCTCTGCTCTCCCCTCCAATCTATACTTTTGCATAGATGTTAAATTAAAAAGAAATCAAAAAACAGTAGACAAACCCTTGTGCTGAGACTGAATTGAATGTATCTGCCTGACATCCTGCATAGCTGCTGGTGGCAAAAGGCTCCCAGTTCCCCTCAGCTCAGACTTTCCTGTGAGCAGCACCAATGTTAGTACAATTATGGGCTGGCAAAAAATGAAACATGCTTGCTGCATGTGCACCAGGGCCAAAACCCTCTGCTTCCTCCTGGAGTAGCTTATGGCATCCCCTCCACCAAGTCTTGTGGCTCAGCAGCCAGCACAGCTGCCTCTCCATCCATGTCCTAAACCTGAACTCCCCCATTTCTCCTTGGGAGACAGAGGTTGCTCCCTGAACTATCTCCAGTCTCTTGTTATCTTGCTTTCCGTGTCAGCCAGTGAACTGTGAAGCGACAGCGGAGAGAAAAATGAACTCTGACCTCATTTCCCCCCCTCCTACAATTAGCCAGAACTGTGCCTTTTATTTTTTTTCCTCCCCACTTTTTAAATGATTAATAAGATGACTTGGTCCTTAGCTTCTGCAGTGAGGCAAGTGTGCTGACAAAGCACTGCGATGCCTCTTCCAGGTCACCCGGCAGCAGGCCATCTCTTTATGAAAACATAAAAATTGGAGGGACTGTTTGAGGAATTTGTAGACTGAGACACAGGAATTTCGCCCTTCAGACCCTGGCAACTGCATGTCTGTGGTGGTCTCTGAGGCCCAGCAGCCATGGAAAGGACTAGCTGCTTAACAGCTACCTGCAAGCTCTGAAAAGATTTTTTTTTCCTTTCTTTATTATGTTGCTTTGAAATATGCAGCCAGTGCCCTCGGCCTGTTTCTTGTGGTGACAGTCTCAGGATGCGCAGCAAGCTGGATCCAGATCTGTAAACACACTCAATGGCAACACACAAAGGAATCCTCAGTCGGGCTCACCCTGCACCTGAGCATCACTCTTTCACCTGTGCTCATTTGTTTCCTGAGGTTCCAAAGCTCTTGTTGCAGTGGGGAGTAGGGAATTAAGGCCAGGTGGACTCTATTCTCTTAGATGGTCCTTCCCATATCTTTGTCTTCTTCATGCCATCTGTTGCATTTGGAGACATAAGAAGACCCTGTGCATTCCCATGCATTGCCAGGGTAGGAAGGACTCACACCACAGGGATGCTCCTGCAGGGTGGGCAGGCAGGCAGGGAAAGGATCTTCACCAACACAGGCATAAATGGGAAAAGCACTGGAGAATAGCACTGGGTGGAACAATTCTGGATTGACTTCTAGTTGATAGATTAACAGCTGGTTTGGCTTTCAACAGGTAGTGTATGCTCTCCAGGCCTGTCAACTGGGAAGCATCACTTAAGGAACTGCTTTCCACACTGCTCCCAGCAGATCTGTCTTGTATTGCTGGGGCTTGAGAAAACCAATGACAGGCCAGGACATGCAATATGTTTAAGACATTTTAAAAGGAGGCAAGTGTTCCAGTGGAGCCTGTCAAGCTGCAGGCTGCTGCCAAAAGGGTACTGGGGTTAGAGGTTTTTTGAAAGCAACATTGGCACATTAGACAAACAATTTGCTCTTAGCTATAGCTGTAGAGTGGCCTATAGTGTAAATTATGTGATTCTTGCCATATCATAGGGTCCTTGTGTCTCGGTTGTGGGGCACTTAGTGGGAAGAGGAGGGCATGCTCTTGGCTGAGGGACAGTGATGGCACTGCCAAGTGGACTGCGAACAGAGTAGAAGCCAATGGGTGAGCATGGAGTCTCCT
>JAWWTY010000156.1:16087677-16149003 GCA_035222235.1 Margarornis squamiger
TGGCTGAGGGACAGTGATGGCACTGCCAAGTGGACTGCGAACAGAGTAGAAGCCAATGGGTGAGCATGGAGTCTCCTCTAGAGCCATCAATGCAATGGCAAATTCTTCATTACACTTCTTGATGCCATCCATATGGTTAAATGTATCTCAAGGCTGCAGCACTTGCCTGAAATAGGTATATTCTGAAATCAAGGCTTTTGTGGTTGCATTGAAAGACAATTTGCTCCATAGGCTTTTGGTGGCCTTAGTTTCATCTGTTCCATCCCTGACCTCTGGGTGACAGGGTCTGCATTAGCCCCTGCAGCCTCTCTCAACCTTTCTGCCCTTGACTCTGATCAGCTTCAAAGCGGAGCATTTCCCTGCCCTTTCCAGGAGGTCTCCCTGGCTCTTTCAATCTTTCTCGGAAGAGCTGTTATCTGTCCAGATGTTTGCAAGGGGGAGGACTCTATGAGGAGCCTTCTTCATTACCTCCAACAAACATTCCCTTTTTCTGGCAGATGCTTCCCACTCCTCCCACTGTGCAGCTGGGACAGGGAGAAGATGTCAAAATTTATAGGGCTGGTAGATATGGCCTTCGGTGTGGCCATGGAAAAGGAACAAAACAACAGTTGTTGCCCCTGGACAAGCTCTCTGAATTGCCAGAGATGTCCTGCTAGTTCATGTATGACATTTAATAATTAAAAGCTCCCATACAATTGTTTAGCAAATGCTAGTTTTTAGTCATCATTATGAACTTTTTTACTGTAGTACCTCCCAGGAGCAAGTCCAATTGGGCTCCCATCATGCTATGCAATCTTCAAGCAGCCAGGGAGGCTGAATTCCTTTCTCTAGGAGTTGACAGTCCAAATAAACAAGGCAGACAAAGGAGAGGAGGGGAAACAGAAGCTCAGGGGAGGTGAAGTGAGTTGTCCAAGGTCACACAGCGGGTCAGTGCCAAAGCTGGGAGCAGAACCCATGCTGCCAGCTCTTGCTCTCATGTCCTGTGTCCCAGGGGAAGACTGGGCCAAAATAATTTATGAGACAAAGAACTTCTATCACATTCCTCCTGGCACCATGAAGTTCTTCAGCTTGTGCAAATAAAGCACAGCCAGATAAAGAGGCAACTGGGCACTAGTTATATTTTGGTTTGCTAGGTCTTTGTTTCTTCATATGTTTCTGCATGTTAGAAAAATTCTTTACCAGCTAAACTGATCATCTGGATAGAAGTATCAGAGTCAAGGAACAACATTGCTTCAGGGCACTGATCTGCAGATCTGGATGGTGGAGATCAAGGTTGGATGGTACCTGCTGGAAGAAATGTGCTGACCTCCAGCCCATAATCCAGCATGGTTTGGAGACGAGGTCCCCTTCTGCTGCACACTGGCACTGACACTATGGTGGAAGTGTCAACAAACAACCTGGGCAGCTGCAGGGAGAGACGAAAGAGCAGTGAGCTGAGTTAAGGAGACAGCTATGCTCCATCATGGTTTTCCTATGGAGGGAGATGAAGAAGCTGATGAGACTGCAATAAGGCATCTTCTGTGAGTGCAACCAGGCAATGGACCATCTTGGTCTGGTTTCAGAGCATGGTGGAGATGATGTGGCTGCTGCTTGCTCAAGTGAATCTTGAAATTCACTGTGTGTCCCCTGAGAAGTAGGAAAAACCACCAAGAAGCTAGTTAGTATCCTTAAGAACTCACCTGTTCTTTGCCTGAGGCAGAGCTCTGGAATCTGGTGCTCTCTCAGTCCCACTGGAGGCATCACTGCTTTCATGTTCCATAATTGATCTTTCATCTTTTTCTCAGGAAACAGAGGGTCCTGCTGTGCACAGAATCCAGCCAGGTGCATGTACTTCATCATCAAAATGGCATTGGCCAGCTCTCCCTTTACTCCTTTAGGTGACAACTCTGCTTGGTTTGTTCTTATGCTGTTGTGATGTCTTTGTATGGAAGAGCACTCGTATCAGCTCATCTTCCCAGCATGCTGTCTTGTGAACCAGCCCACCTGCCAGATAAAAGAATAAGAAGTAAAAAAAAAAAAAAAAAAAGGTCAGAAAAGGTTAGCATAAAGCTATTGAAGCATGGCAGCTTAGCAACGTGCTCCCAGAAAGTCCCAATGTTGTCCCTCAGGTCAGGTTATTGAGTGCCACATCTTACTGAGCGGTTACCACAGCTGTTCGACATCACCTCACCTCTGGCAAAGCTCTTCACAAAAACCTCTGCATGCTGCCAAATACAGACGGTGAAAGCTGGCAGGATCTGCCTTTTCTGTCCTACATCAGGCTTTGCAATGGTGACATCAGTGTGGACACACAATGAAAAATGCTGTCCCTTTGATATCAGTGCTACCAAACTCACCAGAGAGATTTTTGACTGATGTCTTGTGAATGAGATCACTTGAAGCTGCTGGACTAGCCGTCTGCTTGAATCTTGCCCAAATGTTTTTCTTGCCTGTAAATGATAAGAGTTAACCAGAATCAGAAAGATTGGTTTCAGCAGGGTTAGAAATTACTGCAAGACAGCATTCCTCAAGGTATTTTGGTGCCTCTACCTCCAGTCAAAACGCAAAGACAGCAGAGGAATGTGAAAGTTGAAAAAAACATTGACTGAACTTTTCAGACTTGACAGAAGGATCAAGTATAGTTTGGTTCAAGTTTCAGGTGAAGGTTGGGTGTGGGTTTTCATCTACTGGAGGAGGTTTGTCCCTGGTTCAAACATAACATGCAAGAAAGGCAGGGGTTTAAGGCCAAAGGGCTGCTATGAGATTTAAGGTGCACTAGAACGACTCCATGGTGTCCCACTTGCCATGCCAACAAATTCTCAACTCAATCCTCTGGGCTGCCACCAGTTTTTTGTGTGACACTGTGCAAATTAGTCAGGACTCATCTTTTTAAGAAGTCATTAGGACACCAAGACATAAAAAAGCAGAAAACTGAGGCTCTGTAGAGATGAGGGAAAGTTACCACAGAAGTAAAAATACACATTCACCAGTCTCCAAACAATATTAAGGGCTCTGCTCAGTCATGCACTTCTAAATTCAAATAAATGCCCCTTGTAATGGGAAGCAAATGACACTTAAGTGTAACCTGAGGTTCTGCGCAATTGGGTGTCTTGCAGAACACAAGCAGGCCTTTGGTGTTGGTTTCCCTCTGTTCTTCCCTCTCCTTCCAACTTGAAAGAGCTTGAATTGGCCAGAAAGAGCAAACAGTGACACAGAGAGTGTTTAACCAAAGGATGGACAATGGTTAGGGAAGTAGCTAAATACTCTAGTTACAGCAAACCAGCCATCTTCTTGCCTCTGTGTTACTGAGTTTGGGTTTTGTTTTTTTGCAAGCTGGCCCTGGCTAAAGTATTTTCAGCAGTTAATTAACTAGTAGAGTCATCTTCCCCATGGGCATGTTTCAAGCCTATGGGTCTTGCAGGCTTTCTTGGCTTTTATGTGTACAAGTACGGCTGTGGTAAGGGTTATAAATGCTGGCTGTCTGCTGAAGGGCTGCACAGCTCAGTGCAATCATGTCTCTTCTCTCAGTGTGACCTCAAGGAAGAGCCTGCCTTAGATTTAGGCCAAACTGATTGGTATTTGGGCAAGGGCAATGTCTGACCCTATGTAACATCAGCTTCAGCTGTCAACGGAAAGAAATATTTCAGTGTTACTGTAATGTACATCCAGCTGAAACACCTGAACTCAGCTAAGGCCTGTTGGGGACACAGGAGCATTGCAGCCTCTCCTCCAATCCTCTGTCTTCACCTGGATCAGTCTCTCTTGGGAAAAGGACTCAGAGTAGTCACAGCAGAGCAATGACTGATCCTTTGGCTGCCTGCCCATGGTCACACCAGCAGGAGAATAGCCTGCAAAACTGCTCACAGCAAAACCATCCCTGGGACTTCCCTCATTTCTCAAAAAAACCTGTTCAATAACACCCCAGGGTTCATACAGTAAGAGCAGCAGCACTAAAACCTGGGTTCATTCTTCAGCTACCTGTTTAGGAACCTCAGCCTGTTAGCAAAAGAAAAATAAATAAGGTGCTCTGAGGTGTTCCTGGATTGTGTGTGAGTTGAGAGTTGCTACATAACAAGAAAAGAGAGATTTTTGAATTAATTGATTTAAAAAAAAGCTCACCACAATATCTAACACTTGTCAAAGAGAAGGGGTAGGGGTAGGGGGAGAGAGGCTGGCACCCCTTTTTGGGTTGGCACTAGAAACTAGCATTTTGGGGAAGGGTCAAAGTTTGTGGAGAGAGAAGTGACTTTAATCAGCTGGAGTCTACTGCCTCTCTGTCTCTTGAGTAACAACCAAGCAGCTCTAAAGACTGATAAAAACAAGTTTTCACTAAAGTCAGCACTCCCAAGCTCGTGCAAAGATAAAAGACGGAACTTAGGGCCAGTTTTTGCTTCTCCAACCAGCAAGGCCACCAGCTGAATCCTGACCTCAGCATGTTTTTGGTAGGTGACAGTTTAAAAGCAGGAAGGACAAGCACAGAAATATGAATGCACCAAGACTCACCTGAATCCTCAGATGTGAACTGAAATCCATAATCAACCATTTCAGAAATTCCAGCAGAGTTCAGAACTCTGACACGGTCCACGTAGTTTGGAAACTTAAATAAACATCCTGACTTCTGAATGCGTAGAAGACTGGAAGCAGCCTCACTTCTTGCTCAGATACCCACGTGAGACTTGTATTATTGCCAGATGGAGAAAAAAACCTACCTTGATTTAACCTATTAGCAGTGTGCAACCTGGGAAAGGCAGGAGTCATTCAAAGGAGATGTATCTGGGAGGTAAGGCAGTTTTGATGAGGTCCCCTTTATTGATTATGATCTGCCATGAGGGATGCTTCAGATACTGGCCAAAACCCTTTACTGTGAGACTTGATTTCCAAATTTTTGAAAATTTTGTTCCCAGATTTTCTGTGGGCCACATATCTGCTCCTACTCTTGTCAATGTTGCTGGACATGGTTGTTTCCCAATGAAGTGTTGGAACTTGGAAAGTTGTGCAAAAAAAGCAAAGAGCCTGATAGAACTAATCCCAAACTTGTCTCAGAAAGAAGAAGAGGGAGCAAGCCATGTTACTTTGATAGACTGGTAGTCTTGTTTTCTCAGAGCCTCACACAAAACACTTAAGATACCTGCAAAACCTAAGAGGAGAACACTCAGATGATTTATTAATACAGAAAAGAGTCTCAAGGTCTTCCCTACCACTACCACCCCAAAATATGATTGTATTTTAAAAACGTCAGCAGGGAGATAATTCTTATACTTGTGTAAATTCTAGCATTTCCCAAGTGCATCTGAAAACATGTCCTATTTTTGTCTCACACAGGTCTCATCCTGCTTATCAGCTGAATATTAAGATGAGAAGACCTGTAGCTCTGATCCAGTATGTGCATACATTGCTACAAAGCACAGCATGAGGGCAAAGAGCCTTGATGCTTGGTGAAAAACCAGTAGACTAAGTGGGAAACTGTTTCCCAGTCCTGTGGAAATTTCCAGAATATTAGAACTCTTTGGGTTTTTTTTTTCTCTTTTCTGAACCGGGGCAAAGCCAGAACTTGGGAAATTTTATCAAAACTTGAGTTACAATGAATATGTACAGAGAAGATCAGTGGCAACACAATGTTTCAGTATTAGCCCTTCTCAACTTTTTTTCACTCCACATTCACTATATTCATAATACTACTACTGAACCTAAAATATTTGCAGTGCAGGATTCCCCAGAGCTGAAACCACTGACAAGAGACTATTTGCATTTGCTGATTTTGAAACATTTTTTTTCCACAAATAGTTTTGCTTTGGAGGAAGTGGTATTCTCAAATTAAAAAACTGAAACTCTTTCAAAGAAAAACTCTTGACCACATTGAAGCATGAGATCAAACAAGGGCCCTGTAGCTTGCACACTGAATTAGCCTGCAAAGGTTTGTTTCAATATACTGTCCTGGTCAGGAGTCGTTCAGACTGGTGGTAGAGGAACCCTCACTGAGCCATCCCTGTGACTTACCTCGGGGGATTGGGACCCATTTCTCTGCCAGAGCACACAGGTTTTGTGCTGCAGACGGAAAGGCACATACAAAAAGAAAAAAAAAAGGCATATGCCAGCACCTTCGGATGTGGCTCTGTGTGCACCTGGCAGGGCTGTGCCACAGATTTGCCATGCATGGGATCTGCCCCTCTGCTATCTGCTGTCTTCCTGGCAAATCTTTGCAGGTGGTTCCCTTTCCTACACCAGCGTGCCCAGGGACACTTTCTCTTGCTCTCTCTCCCTCCACTAGCTGTCCTTTGGAACACAGGGAAGGAGCTGGGGAATGTGCTAAAATACGTCTTTCCCCAAACCACAATGTTTGCTGCTGCCGTTTGGTCCTATCTGATAAAACACAAACAGCAAGACCTGCTTCCCTCGCTTCCTCCCTCTGACGGGGGAATGAGCTCAGCACACCCTGGTGCCTCAGCCAAATCCCGCAGGGGTAAAGTAATCGCATTCCTGCTCTGTCTGCCTCAGTTACCCCAGTCGGACATGTTATGTCTCCGTGCTTCCTGTTGTGGCATCCTCGACATTCCCAACCACACTCCCAGACCCATTGCTACTCCCTGTACTTCACTGCCCTGGACTCACTGCCGGTGCACGTGGAAGCTGTCAGAGGCAGTGGGGAACATTCCTGCTCATTCAGATCTGTTAAACCCGGACTTCTCAGTCATGGTGTATTTGGGGACCTGAGCATGTTTGATTCTTGCCTTGGAACCATATTGAGAGGAGACCATATTGACAGAAGTTTAGTTTTAGTATGGATTTTAGGGGACTGATGGGATCTACCAAGTGGGCAATTCCCTCCTCGTGAAGTTTGCTAATGGAAGTTTAGTGAGAGTTTTAGAAAGAGCACAAAACTCATGAGTGCTGAAAGCCACTCTAAAAACACATCCTGATGAGCAAATTAACAGCAGATTCCCAGACCTCATCAGCCAGGGTTCTGCATGAGACCCTAAATGATGGGAAAATCTATTTTAAGAATGTTTAGGGAACTTCTCAGGATGTGATAATTTTTTAATTTATTTTTTGGTCCACTGAATATAATATTTTGTGCACTGCACCAAGTACAACCTCTGTTCAGTACCCAGAGTGCAGACACACACACACTGAAAGATGGTGAACTGGGGTCTCTTTGGGGAAGTGTAAGAAATGAAACTCCCTGTGGAAGCGTTTGCTTTTAGCCAATATCAGTGTTTTGCTTCATAGATGAAAATGTATTAAATACAAAAGGCTTCATTCTCAATGTCCAACTGATCTGTATTCTTGTCCATTTAAATATGTGGGTGAATGAATGAGCAATTCCTGTGTGGTTGGAATAAGATGTGGGAAATGGTGCAAATAAGGACATTGGACAGAGTACAAAAAATACCATCAATTATATTGTTGGTATAATTATGATATCATTGCCTGTCTTACTGGAAAAGTCACAGAGATAAAATATATTATTACTAATTTGCAAATTGTCAAATGTTATTTGCCATTAGAATTTACAAATGCCTTCATATCTGTCTGCAAAATTTTCATCAGTTGTTGGCTTTCCCCTTGTGTAGTTGCATCCGGTCCTGGAGCTGCATCCTGCGTGCAGGGCTGAGTTTGTGGATGGACAGGCTGTCTCCTCATCCTACCCCATCCCCACAGACAACTCTGGTCCTGGTTTTGTGCTGCAGAGATCCTGGGAGTGTAGTGACCTTACCTTAGTCTGAGAACCGGAGGAGTGTGCTGTGCTGCAGCCACAGTGATGCTCCTTGGGCTCTCTTCCATCATGCAAAATCTAGAAAATGGATTTAAAAAGTGGAGAAACAGTCACACGAAGTGGATAGAGAAGGTCCAGCTTAAACAAGAAAGGCTCAGCCTTGGCTACCAAGGAAATTCTTGAAGGTAGCCAGGGACAGACACATGAAAAGCACCATAAATTTTGGGCAGAAAGGAGACTCCATTGTTTGGCTTCTCTTCCCTCCCATCCTGCTACTGTTTGTACAGTCTCCATAATGACACACCTATCTTGCCCTGTTGGACTTTAGACTCTGGGAGGTGGGGTGTGTTTTGGGCACTGATTTCAGAGCCCAAAATTAGAAAGAGGATGAAAAAATTTTGTCAACGCAGTTTACCTCAAATGAAAGTATTTCTGCTATCCTGCCTGACTCCCTGGTGGAAGCACCGACCAGGTTGCAGCCCCCTGCCCAAGCACATATATGGCCTCTCCTCACCAAGGACAGCAATTATTTATTCCTTATATGGTAGATCAGAGACTGAGTCCCACCACATACACTGGAAGAAGCAGACTCCAGCCCTGCTCCTGGCCATGCAGAGCAGCTGAGAGACCTGGAAAAAAACCCTACCAAACAAACAAGCTAGAGGCAGGCAGAATAACTGCTCCCAAAACCACGGTGAGATGCTCAGCCTCAGGAATGTGCAAGCTTTAACAGTCCCAGAGCTGTAAAGCACTGAAGGGGAATGTCTTACCTAGGACATTACCTAGAGTTTATCAGCTCTGTGGTGCTGGCCAGCCAAACCCTCACCATGCGGTGAGAGCTGACCACAGGGAACTTCACAATGGATGAGGAGAATGTTTGGGAGGTTGGGGGACCTGGGAAAAACTTCTGACTAGCTGTTACACATTAAGAGTGGCAAAAATCATTGCTCAGAACTTCATTCGTGCCTTGAAGGTGTTATGGTGTCCAACCTGATCATTAGCCAGTGAAAATCTGTGCCAAAAGCTGAGACATAAAAGGGGATTTTTGTAGAAAGAAAGAATGAAAGACATGAGTCCGTCTGTCTGTCCCATCTACCTCTTCCAAATGAGCTGGCTCATGACCATCTGCAGGATTCACCAAAACCTCCTTGGGAATCAGTCACCCTAGACAGCTCCGGCATTTCTGTTCCCAGCCCCAGGCACAGCAGCTCCGTTTTCACTGTGGCAACATCTCAGCACATGTTCCATGCTCACTGTGGACCATGCTAGGATGGGAGGAGTAGTTTGCATTTTCCAAACCCAATGCTACATGTCTCTTGCATGTGCAACCCAGGCTCTCTGGGGCTTCACGTGCCATTTGTTGGTCCAGAATGTGCCAGTTTTGGCAGTTCCTTGCTAATAACGTACCCTTTGTCTCTCGACTTAAGCAGCTACCTCATTTGGGAAGAGGGAAGGCTTTTGGTTGCTGAAGTCTGGTCTACTGAAGGGAAAGGATCACCTTCTCTGGTCAACACTTGAATAATTCCAGCCAAGGGGAGCCCAGGCTTGGCAGCAAGACCTCAGAGGCAGGATCTCAGTAAAAACAAATGGGAAGGTGTCCTACAACCCCATTACACAGAGCAGAAATAGTGGGATGGGTCTTTCAAGAGCTCTTGTGTGAACATCCTTGCTGCAACCTAACTGTAGGGCTGCGGGGAGGGAAATGGGGAGCAGGTATGGGAGCAAACAGTGTGCACTAGACTTCATTTTTCAATGGTGGCAGAAGATTTGCAAGTGCAGGAGGGAACAAAGATGCCCAGGGTGCTGCATGGCTCTGTACTTTAGAAAGGCTGATTTCACTGCTCTCACATGGATTGTCATAGATGGAGTAGCAGCAGTGGTTGTAAAGAGCTCCCATGGTCCCTTCTGCCCATGTCTCTGCAAGGTGGAGGAGGTGAGAAGCTGTCAAAGGGCTCAGCAGAATTGCAGCTATTACAGAGGAGTTAAAACTGGACCAAGCAGCGTGATGAGGCAGGGACCATTCTCCTGCCCCACCTCCTCAACCTGCAAACTTCCAGCAGATGACTGAGGACACATGCAGATGGAGAAGGCTATAAGAACTACATGGATTTTCCTGACCTGAGCTCCAGCAGTTCTGTTTTTCCCCATCTAAAAACTCAAGAAGACAAAACACAGTTTGTATTACATGACTAGCACTGGAACAATCAGTGTGGAGTTTTGTGGAAGGGAAGGGAGACATAGGCACAGCTTTGTCTGATTTTTTTTAGTATGTCCAGTTATTAGAAATCTTGCAAGATATGTGTAATGGTCCAATTAGCCTTACCACAGGAATCTTTAAAAATATCAGACAGTGCAGATGTGACGTCAGCTTTACTTTAAACTGAAATGTGTACTGAATATCTATGGCATGAACAGAAGCATCAGGACACCAAGAAGGCAATGTCAAGACCTCACAGGTTAGGGAATTAGAGAATTGAGATGTGTGTTGCATATTCCTCATTTCAATTTGCCAAGTGTAAGACATAAGAGATTGAACGTGCAGAGGTTGTCAGCCTTTGGGACTGGATCTGTGGCCAGCCAGAGCCATGCTGAAGGTGCATTAAGAGCTATGAAAAAGATAATCAGGAAAATTGAAATTTATACAGTTCATGCTAGGTATCACAATGAATGGTTACACTCTGCTGATAATCTTCTTGGTGCCTTATTTCCTCCACTATGAAATTAGGATGATGGTTTGCTCTTATCTCACAGGTAAGCCACAAATCTATATTCATTAAAGTCTGGGTAATATTTGTAAAGGATGAAGACACTAGGATGAAACCCTCATAGAAATATCCAGAAACTAAAACCTAAGTTAAGACAATATTTTCTAAGTGGGAGACATCCATCTTGTGACAATGTTTAGTTACAGTGGCTTTTATCTCTGCCATGCCAGTCAAGCCACTAAATCATTGCATTTGATGGATGCTGGGGCAGCACAGTGGCAATTGCTCATTGTCAGGCTGATACAAAGGTCACAGCTTTGTTAAGCTTTGAATCAAAATCCAAAACAGTCCCTGTCACATCTCTCACATTTGAAAGAACAATAAATTTACTAATTTAGCTTTGGTGTTGGGTAGTAGCTGGTGCCATCTTTATATGTTCCTCCTGAGAAAATAAATGCAGCGGCACCATTCCCATAGCAGCCCATGCTGTTAACCTTCACAGCATAAAACAAAGGCTTTGGGAGAAGGTGAGGGAGCGCGTGAGTTTGTGGAATGACTCCCTTGCCAGACTAGACATGGCTTCATGGAAATGGCTGAGTGCCCCTGAGGTTTGGGAGAGGTTACGAGGTGGGTGAATCAGACCCTGGATGCTCACTGGAGCCTGCCACTGCTCAGTGACAAGAACACTGTTATTGAAATGACGGGGAAAAAAAGGATCACCATACTCTGGCCCATGCTTAATCCTTTAAAACTTAGTATAGAGCCTCCAGCATTATAATAATGCTAGTTTGTTCAAGAACTGCTAGATAGTTCAAGAATGATGCAAGAAATAGGCACAGATAAGCCATCTCTGATCCTAGCTTTTAATACCAAAATATATATATATTTTTTTTTAATTCTGTCTTTCAGCTTGTGTGAACATGCGCTCCCGTGAGGTTGTTGACACTACTGTTTCCTACAGACACCCCCACACCCCCCCCTTCCCTTTTGAATCCACGTGGAGCCCAAGGTGATCACTGAACCACACAACACATCCAGACTGCAGATGGACACAGAGGGATGAGAATGAAGCAAGGGAAGGAGTGGATAAGACAAGGAAGATGTGAGACTGGGGCCGACGAGAAATGGCAGACAGGGAGGAAGCACTGTGGACTTTATTCTTTGGCTGCGGGAACATCAACATTGAAATCTCTGCTTGGATCTGGATTTGTTGACACAAAATCCACTGACCAAACGTGGGGGGTTGGAAGTAGTTTACCTGTTACATTCCCAGTGCTATCTCAGGAACATAACTTCACGGGCTGGAGCAGTTGTAGTATATCTGCCTGTCTCTTATCTAATGTGTAACCTCCTGGACTGAAGACATAATGTACTGTCTATCCTTTCTGTGATAAAAATAAAGCATATAAAACACACATACACACACACAGTCTCAGGCCAAAAATTCCCTTAGGGGAACATACTGTGACAAGATAAGAAGGTACTAGCTGGCACGTAGTTACCTCTTCACTTCCTAACTGGGACACTCTGGGAAGGGTGGAGCTGGTGCTGGTGAGGGGCCACAGGATAAGGGGGAGAGAGAGATGTTATGGGATGGATAGCAAGGGAAAAAAAAGGGCCATAGAGAACAGCTCAAGCAAAAAGAAGTTAAAAGCAGACTGGACTTATTCCAGGCTTTCATAATCCCTCCAGCCAGCTGTAGAATCTGAGCATTTTTGGCCCATGGGCAGAAAACCCTGCTGGTGCTGTCTTGAGGTACCAAATAGGGGATCTTTGGGGCTCAGAACATCAATTTCTATATGAGATAAAACCAGGTCCTGTAAAACTCCTAGAGGATTGCCATGTGTATCATGCATAGAATGTGTCTTGTTGGTTCTCTACACACTGCACCCCATGAAGGTCAACATTCCTTGTGGGAGCAGTCTGGTCTCTTCTGGGGGCTGATTTTTCCATCTCTCCTTTGCTACTTACTCCCTTCAAAGGTCCTGGGCAAATTTGTGGGCAGAATCTTCTGCTGAATGACAGGTATGACTTGCATCACCTCCTGGGCATGTGAGGAGGCTCTGCTGGCAGGTCCCCAGAGCTGTGTCCAACACAGACACCGGTGGGATTTGGGAAACCACTGAAGGAAAGAGAGCTTTGAAGAAAAGGTGGAAGTGAAAGGAAACCTGAGGCTCATCATGTCCATGAAATAAACATTGCTGGAGCTCCAGAGCCCAACTCGGCCTCCAATACAAACCAAATGCAAACCCACTGCTCAGTTTTTCACTCACTCTGGGTTCTCTTTGTAGATCCAAGTCAATATAACGGATGATGGAGAATTGGAATCATAATCAATACTTACAGTCAGTATTTACACAGTGCTCAAAACCTGTCAGAACCACACCAGTGCTTCCTATCAACACCTTTTGCTGGCTCCAAGGCTTGGCAACAAGCAAGGCGGTGGCAGCTCCCACACTCTTGTATCGTTCTGCATGCAGGAACCCCTCTTCCCAATTTCTCCCTTCCTCAACATCTCTTGTCCTCGAGCACCTTCAGAAAAAGCAATTTTTAGAAATGCAGCAGCCTGATTAAGTTTTCACTTTATCTTTGTTTTGGACAAGGTGGTAACCTAGGTTGTAATCTGCCTCTGCCTTGACCCTCTTTTTGCAGGAAAGCCAGTTGTGCTGGCACCCTGCTAAGGATGCATTTTATGGGTGTATGCACAGCTCACCTGGCTGGAGAATGCCAGCAGCCCAAAAGATCACCAACTGTGGGCATGGCTATTTGGAAACATTTTCACAACTAACTGGCTTAGACAGTGGGGTAAAACATGCATTTCCCAAAAGATGGCATCACATTTTAACTTTGATGGATGGGCTCAAGTCCTGAGTCAGAATGAAAAGATATCTGTGGAAAGCCCACATACTTCAGAACTTAAATCTTTTTCCTTTGGTCTCTTTGTAGTATTTTTAAGAAAAAGTTAAATTTTAGGAACTGTTCTAGGATGGAATAAGAAAACATTTGGTTCTGAAAATGTCAATATTACATATTTGGATATTTTCAGTGTTTTTTTTAAAACAAACAAAACAAAACATTGAAATTTATACTGGCTTTACTAAAAATGTCAGTTCCATCAAAATGACATTTTGCAATGAGAAACTGGTTTAAGCTTCCCCCACTTTTTGCTGAGTGCTCGCACTTTCTTCAGAAAAAGTGTCCATCTGGGTTATACTGGGAGCAAACACTTTGTGTGCATCCAGGGGTGTTTGCACATGCAAAAAGGCCTTTGGTTGTTGATGCCTGCATGGGAATGCACATATCAGGAAAACAGAGCTCCTGTTCATGAAGCCATCACCTGCAATTTGCTTGGATTGAGTGAAGGAGCTTGTTACCATCTCATGAAAATAAATTCAAGCATACTCTGCCTCAGTCACGTGGATCAGCCTTCCTGGGTGGGAGATGCAGCCCTTTACACCTGTGCTGCCAGATCCAGCACTGATGCCAGCCAGGCCCTGCTGCTGCCCTGCAATAAAGCCACCTGGCCTGTGGACCCTTGGGCAGGGCCAAATCTGCACTCACTCTGGGCACTCCAGCAGCAGACTGTGAGAAAGGGCAAGTCAGGAGCTATCATAAACACAGGTTGCACTGTGAACACCAGTCAGTCTTCAGACCATTTGAGTCAGTGAGGCGTACTTCCCATGGGAACTCTTAGTCCTGGCTAACTTGAGGCAGGACCAATTAGAGCAGGGAGTAAATACACTTAGCATGCTCAGGAAAATACATCTAAAGCTGTTTATACACATTCCTTTGGACCAGTCAGCAACAAAAATGTCTTTACAGCTGTTTCCTCCTTCCCTTCTTCCCTCTCTCTCTGTGCTGCTTCAAAAATAAAGCTCGCTGGCCTCACCTGACCCTTGCTGGGCTTACTCCTATTCACTCCCGAGACCGAACAGGTCTTGTGTGCCACCAGCCCCTCAGCTGGTGAGCTTCCTGCAGACTTCCAACTGTGGCATTTTTTCTGGCTCTTCTCAAGGGTTTTGCAATGTAATAGGAGCCAAGAAGAAAGATGCTTGCATGTTTCCTTATAACTGAGGAGGTAATACCTAGTACCAAGTCCCTTTCATCACCTCTGGCCACCTTCGTCATCAGGTTGGGGTTTTGTGTACATAGTGCACTTACTCGGTACTAATGGCACACTGAGAGCCACTGCCAAAGCAGTAACAGCAGTGGGGGACTGCTGTCTAACAAGGATGGGGTGATGGGGCTGTGGCCCCAGGGACATTTTCCAGGGAACACGGAACCTGGACCTCATGTCCTAGACCACTGCCCTACCCACAGGGTCATTCTTCTCTCTTACTGATATCATGCTTGATTCAATCTGCGTATTTCATGATTGGTCATGTTAACTACATGGCACTCTTCCTGTTTTCCAGATGGGGGACTGAAACTTTTGTAAGAGAACTCCAACTGAATGACATGGTTAGGCATCATAAATAGGCTTAAATGCTAAAGTGAAATCTTCCCATTAAGTTTCACAGTGAACCAAGACTTCCACCAAAAAAGTGAGGTACCATCATTTGGACTCACTCAGTGTCAGAAGGATTTTCTCTTCAAAGCCAGGGTAAAACCTGATGATGACTAAATTCTCTATCAGAAAAGAAAAAAAAAAAAGGTATTTTTTTAAAAATCTGAGCAAGACCAGTAGAAATTATTTACTTTATATTTTATATTACCTATTGCACCACATTTTAAAAAATTATTTCAGGATTTTAAAAATAGCATTTTGCATCCTAAAAATGTTTCAAGACATTTGGAATTTTGACAGAACTGCATTCTCCAAAGGAAACCCCACTCTTCCTGTGTTTGCCCTACCAACTCTTAGGCAATTTCATATGTGGTAGAACTGAGGTGTTGGAGTTAAGCACCAACCACCCCAACCAACTGCCCGTGTACCAAAACTAATTCTTATGTTCTCTTCCCAGTGACAGAGACATGAACATATGAGACTAGATGTCCACATAGGATGAAAGAAATGGTAACTAGATCAAGGTCTTTGCCAAGAAGAATTCAAGCCACACAATTACACTTGTCTTCCAAACAAACAACACTCCTGAAACAAAACACAATTACACTTGTCTTCCAAACAAACAACACTCCTGAAACAATGCTTGAAGGCCGTCTAGGTGATCAGCCAGCCAGCAGACTCCATCAAGAAAAAAGACCATTTTTGTATGTGTCACACAATGCAGGAAAATGATGTGTCCTAAAGGGGTGGTAAGAGGTAAACAACACCACCCAGAAAAGTAGACGGCAATGTATGCCACAGCAAGACTTATAGCCATCCCACAGGAGCACCTTTGTGATAGGAAAACCATTCAGTCATTACTGAACATAAGCAAAGAACAAAGAACAGTCTTCCCAGAAAGCTGGGATTCAGTGAAATCCATTAGTGCCTTTCCTTGAAATTTTTCAATTATTTTTCTTTTATTGGAAATCTGAAAAGCCTTAAAGTGAAAGATCTTTAACTGCTGAAAATGCATCTTTCGTTTTCCAACAGAACCTGTAAATTTCCATGGAATAAGTCAATCAAAACAAACATTTTGTCACCCACATCAACATTTTCCAGGAAGGAGAGAGAGGAGAAGGGGAAACATTATTTTTGACAAGGTCTGCTAATTGGCAGAGCTCTTTAATAAATAGATCAGGCCAGAGTGCATGACTCCAGTCCACATGGCAGAACTGTTGGTCCTTGAAAGGCTGATAGAGATCTTGTTGGCTGAATTTCCCCCTGTGGTTGACAGAGCATTAGCTAAAGACAGGATACAGGCAACCAGCCCTGCTGAGAATGACTGCATGCCAAACCAGTGGCTGGCAAGATCTCTAAAGGCTTAATGACAACACAAATGCTCACATAGAGACCTGACCAGCAGAGAATTTGCTAGCTGGGGAACGGCAGGCTAGCCACATACCATAACAGGAGTTTGCTCTCAAAGAGTGAGAAAAAAAAATAATAAAAAAGACAGGTCTGCTCTGCAAGTATTTCCAAGGTGGCTACAACCTTTCTCCAAAGAGATAAATCCAACATTAAACACCAGAAGAATAAATCAACTGCAGGGACTGGCAAAAGGCTGAGAATCTAAATTACAGCAAGGTCAATAGGAAGCAGGGGGCTGCTCAGAGGGAGCCAGAGTGAGAAATTCAGCACATCTGGTAGGTACAAAGCAATGCCCTTCGGGCAAGCTCAGCCCCCAGCCCACCCCTATGCGGTGCCTAGAACTTAGCAGAGGGAACAACACGCACAGAGACGGCTGTGGGGAGGTCCTGTCTGAGGGAAATCTGTCTGAAGAGGATGGAGGGGGAAAAAGAAAAAAAAAAAAAAAAGGCAGGTGAATAAATGAGAAGCAGCAGTGTTAAGACTGTGCAGCTCGTGTGGCCGCCTGAACAGATGTGAGCTGCTGTCTCCTCTGACTCAGGGGATGCTCTCCTGCTCTGGAGACAGAACAGGCTGTAGCACAACTCCTTGGAGTGGCTTCATGCATGCCACTGGTGTGGCTGCATGGGTGCCACTGGCATGGCTGCATCTTTTGAATGTGCAATGGATGGGTTGCAGCCCAAAATCATATTTACAAGAAAATGGCCATAAAAGCTGTATAGGCCCTGAATGTACATACAGAGAGGTATGGCATGCAAAGCAAGGTGGAAACCAGGGCAAAGAGCAGGAAAAACAAGAATAGAAAAGGTTTTGTTGGATACAAAAGTAGGTCAGGTACTGATACTTTTTTTGGGGATGTATCGGAGAATGATAGATCATGCTGAGTTAGAAAGGGACCCACGTGGATCGTTAAGTTCAGCTCCTGTATGAAGGCACAATTAGCTGGCATTTCAATGCTGAGCTTACTTGGGCTGTGGGACCACCAGAGGTTTGGTCAGGCTCCCCTGGGAGCATCAGCACTGTCCACACATCAGTGGGGTAAGCTCTGCTCTGCCAGGGTTCAGGCAGGCAGCCCCATGGGAGTGCTTTTAGTACAGCAGCACTTTGATTTGCTCTTCAGTTCAGATGGTGCCAGATCAATCCTCTGACCTTTGCCTGGGTTTAGACTTGAGTTTGCAATGATGTAAAACAAAATAAAATTCAAACAATGAATACCCAAATATCCCAAAGATTCCAAAGTGTTGTCAACACTTAGGAGTATTCCATTTACATTTGAATACTTTACAGTATAAGTCCCTTTTTACAGTTCATCATTTCTTGCTTGCATTATTTTTTGCTACTATTTATCACCATATCTAAAGAGATTGTCCTTTGTCACTTAATGCAAAAGAACATGGGAAGATAAATAGCTTTTGAGCATGACATGGATGGTACAGGAAAAATAAAAAGAACAACAATATATATTCAAGCTAAATTAAATCTGGAGTTCTTGAGCTTGTACATGATGGTGGCAAGGAAAGTACAGGAAACCTTGCAGATGGCAGCTCTTTTGTGACCTACAGGAGAAAGTATTTTCCAGTGTCGCAAGTGAACAAACAATGATGTTGTGTGTCCCTCCCACTGCTCCCAAATACAGGTGTTGGTACAGTGACAAGCTGCTGTTATCCACAAGGGCGTCACCCAGCACAGAACACTGGGAATGGATCCTTTCTCCCCAATTCTTCAGCCCAACTTTGAACTAATTCAAGGTATTGGAACACCAGCATGAGAATAATATGTGTATCTAAATATATAGAAACATATAGGGATATCTATGCATTATTTAAATATGAATATCCCATATATTTAAGTCACTTTTTTGTTCAGCTGTGGCTCACACTACTGACCTTTGCTTAGCCCATCCCACAGTGACCAACTGAAACAGCGGCTCAGATGATTGCTTTGCTTGGGGGTTTGGAGGAACAGGAGGTCTCTGGTCACGCTGCCAGAGAAACCCACTGCATGGGGAAGGGAGAGCTGAGCTCAGTGTCACCAGGACAAAGCCAGTTCGGGTCACAGTACAGCTTGAAAAACTTATAAAGAAGCATTTATAAGTTTTACAGAGTGGATTTAAAGCTGGCCATGGATGTAGTGACTAAAGCTGCAATCCTCAAAGGTATTTAGGCATTTGATTCTCCAGTCAAGCCAAACCTTTGAGTATCTGGGCTCCAGCACAAGAACTTTCTACCTAGAGGAGCATGAATAATAGTTTGGGTAAAAGTACCGGCCATATGGCCCTCAGGCCAGCTCCACCAATGGATGTGGTCCTAATTAATGGCTTAGATGCTCAGTAAGGTGGGTCTCAATTCCTCAAAGCCTCTCTGAACTGTGTGGGTTTCCCATGCAGCCTCAATATATGCTTGTTTCTGCCTTTGCTGGCTCTGCCATCCTCCTGACCTCCCGTTCCCATGGCAAGGCTGACATTTTGCAGCACTAAGGAAGGAGCAGGGAGACTTTCTGGGAAGACAGAAAGATATGGACAAATGCAGACAGTGAGTAAAGACCAGTTCAGTTAAAGAACTCAATCAAAGAGCTGCTGTAAGGTAACATGGTAGGTGTATCTCAGAGACGGGAAGAGTCATTAAAGTACACGGGAAATTGAAACATTTTAATTACAGGTGGCTATCGCCTCGTCTAGTCAAATATACTGTTTGGCTAAAGTTGACATATCCCTATGGACCACTTCAGGTTCAATCATTTTTACAAGGAAGCTTTTCTTGGTAAAAAGGAGAGTAAGAGACTGACTGATGCTGTTTAGCTGGTGTAGGACATTGGCCACACTTCAAATCCCTGTTCTGCCTGATTCAGAACGATCTCAAAAACCTCTGTAAGCAGAAAAAGAATGAGGCTGGGAGGTGATGGTTTAAAACGGCTGCATTGGAATGTTTAAAATATGTCAAAACCTTTTTTTTTTTTTTTTTTTAATGGGAAATTCATCAAACCTGACACTTCTCATGGAGAGTTCTGGCTCCAATGAATCAGTATATTTAGACACCCCCTGATTCCCCCCCGCCCCCTTCACCAGCATTTCAGCCAAATATTGGCTGGTTCTAATTATACAGTCATATATTTTTATACATACACACACACAACCAGTGTGTACACGTGAAGACTCAGTAATCACAGATTAGACGGGGAGGAAAGTGTTGATAAGGCTTTAGCTGTTCCACAACACACAAAAGAAGTCTGAGAACCCTTTCCCCACCCTCTCTTCACCTCATCCTTCCAGGAAAAGCCCAGCAGCAGAGGCGGTGGGCTCTGCAGATGGCAAACACGTGCACTGGCTGGCTGAGTCCCTGTCTTGGCATTTCTACACTTCTCTAGTGCCCTCCTCAGGTTTTGCAGAAGTTCACCTTCCTCTAGATGCGAGGTTCACCTTCCTTTAGATACCAGACTGAATATGACCCTGCTGTCCTGCTGCCAGGCATCCAGCACCCTTGAGGGAAAGTGAGAATTGGTCCTTTCCACACCCGAAAGGAGGCCAGGGAACTGGAGAAGTCCAGGGAAGGCAATGTCCTCAATGATCAAACTCAACATCAAGAGCTTCAGTACTTCAGGATGTGCTTGCAACCCTGGAGAAAAGGGTCCCTGCCTTGATTCCTGGCATCACCAGTGAGAGCCAAGGGCACTCAGCACCCAGCAGGCATCCAGCTTTCTCAGGATTAACCCATAGTTCAGGGCTGCTCAGCAGGGCTGGTAGGAGGCATCACCTGAGCCCAAAGCTGCTGATAAGGTTTCAGAGGGGCTTCCTACACCACGTGCACTGAGAGTGACCCTCTTAAGGAAGGGGAGCAGGCAAAGGGTTTTCTCTGCAAATGACGAAATGGTTAAAGTCAAAAGCAAACAGGCTATCCAGCTCTCCCTTTAACCCTCCTGCATCAGAAGACACCCGAGGGCCAGCCAAATCCACCAGTTCTAGGAAATTATTAAAAAAAAAAAAAGACATACACACATTGGGGGGTGGGAAGACCAATCTATTTTCACAAGAATCTGTCCTTGATTAGAGCAGAAATATGGCAGTGGGGAAAGAACCAATTATTCAGCAGAGAGTTCAGAAGAACAAATAAAAAAAGGGAAAAAAAAAAAGGGCATATTTGTTCAGGGTGTGATAGAGAGACTTCCAAAGCGCATGGAGACAATTGGAAATTACGTCTATTGAAGCAAAGGCATTTGCTGCTCAGGGTGAGGAATCAAAGGGCAAGTCCCGGGGAGGCAGGAGGGTGGGGTGGCCACCCCTGGGTGGGCAGTGACAGACAGGCTCGAGCGTATGACCTCTCATAAAATCCTTCCAGGGGGCTTTCACATATTGTGTGGAGCATAAACTGATTTCCACACACAGAGATTCCTAATGAAGATGTCTTTCAGGAGTCGAGGGGAGGAGACAGGGTAATGAAACCAGCCTGTTTGCCAAGCAGACATTTGCCCCCACCAAAGGTGGCACCAATGTAAAACGGAACATGTGAAGGGATGGAAAAAAATGCTGTTGACCTCAACATCATATAATGAAAAAAAGAACTCCATGTGAATTAAATCTGAACTCCCCAAACACCAGAGGCTTGAGGGAAGGTCAGGGGTTGGCACTCCCCTGGTTTCTTATTGCAGACCAGACCTGGGCAGCTTCACAGAGTGCCTGTGGTTAAAAAGCAGTTATCATCTGCCTCAGACTGACCCGGCCAGAGTTTGAACCACTCGGAACAGAGATTTATTAACCCTCACAGTCAGAGATCAATAAATAGCTTCCTCTTGAGCAGGCAAACTGTCTGGAGTACAAAAACATGAAGCGAGCCTACCACCAATCTGCTCTCCCCCCACCCAATAAAAGAATGGTCTAATTCCCCAAAGGACATCAATTTCTAATTTCTGTAGTGTTTTGAAGGCTATTCACAGCACATTGAGAGCCCTGGATCCCTGCCAGGTAGAGTATGTTTGTTCGCAACATGATATGTACACTTCTCTGGGGTCATTTGGAAGCTATCCATACTTAGACTCTCCTCATCTCCTCTGCTGACTGTATGATGGTCACTCAGTCTTACCATGCTGGTACACCAGTAAGAATCATGTGCAGGAGAAGAAAGAGCAGATGATATTCTTCAGGGACAAAGCCACCCAGTGCTTCATCTCTCCAATTACCTACTCTGTTAAGGGGAGAGATAAGGTTAAAAATAGGGTGAAATAAAAGATTTAAACTTACAGTATGAGATTCAATTTTTTTAATTGAAATTTCATTGGAAGAAATGGAGAAGGCTTACTTTAAAAAAAATCAAAATCTTTTTCAGGCAAAAGTCAAAAAGATCGTGCTGGCATGCTTGCTCTTGAAATGGGTAAGTGAAATGTGGGGAAAAGAAAGATGCTCTAACAAACAAGATGCCACAATATCTTTTTCATTAGCTCCAGTAAACAATTCCACTTGACTCTAAAAAAGCCACAATTATTAGATTTTTGTCTGTATTCATAACTTATTTCAAGATTCCCTAGCCATGCCATTAAAAGAGATGAAGTTCCTGGTTTGAAAAGTCCCTGAGCTGCAGATTGCTAGAGGCTGGAGTCTCCACTGGAGACTCCATCATCTTCTGCTTCAAAGCTCCTCTGTGCATTTCCTATCAGTCATGGGTGATTGTTCGGTGTGGACCTTCACACCGAGTCATCCCTAACTTATTTCCCAATCCTTTCCTATTTGTCATTATTCTTATTCATTGACTCCTGTCTCACATAATTCTGTTTACAAATCCTTCTGTCTGCCTCTAAACTCCTTAACACATCTCCACCTCCAAAACATGAAATACTCTATTTCAGAAAAGTTTAAGGGCTTGTGCATGTGGAAAGTCTCAAGAATAGTTCCCTGTTACTCACTCTTCAGAGGCTACACAGGGGTGTGGCAACATAAGAAAACCCTTCCTGGTAAAATCAGATCACAGCTTTTGACAGTCAGTGTTTTAAGACATATTCAAACTGCAGCTAGAGCTTGGCATAGAAGACTTTCTCTTTCTTACAAAAGTTTTTGAAACTTCAGTTGATGTTCCTCTCCATATCAGAAAAAAAATTGAAGGGAAATCTCAGAACTGTTCACAGATCATGATTAAAAAACAAAAATAAAGAAAAGAAAAGCAAAAATCAGTGCGGATAAAAATAATTTTGAAATATTTGATTTGGACTTTTCCTCACTGTTTAATCTCTCTTTTCTACTCTAAATTAAGTCAAATTTAAAAATGAAATGCTATTTCAGTGTAGAAAGCCTCTAAACTTCTAATCATTAAAAAAAAAAAGTTTTAGAAATCTTGTAGTAATTTTGTAAGTCAAAAAATCTGTTAAAACCATCCCATTTCCCACAAATAGATGCAGTTTGAATATACTTCTCTTTTGTGTCAGAATAAAACATGTAGAATCAAATTTCTGGCCCTTTCTAGAAGTGGCTTCATGTTTTTGTAACACTTTTCAAGGTGAGAAATGCACCAAAATGAACTTCTGACTTTGCCCAGTCCCTGAAGCTGCTTGGATCCAGGGGTATCAGTCAAAGAAACCGGTGGATCCAGAAGTGTTGATGGGGGAAAGAGAGAGGGTCTGAGCTGAACAAAAATACTTGTTCCAGCAAGTGAGGTTTACTCCTCCTTTCCTAATGGTGCTGCAGAATGTGGCCATCACCAAGGGAATGAGGCACAGAGCCAGGAGTCAGAAGTGGCCAGTTGACCTTGAACAAGCATGAAATTCATCAGGGGTTCAATGGACCGCAAGGGAGCCAGGAGACATGGTACTTCTCTTGACACTGGGCAGGATGTACTTTTCTGGTGGATAAATAATCCTGTTTTCTAGCAATTTCCACCAGCTTTCCAGTGTTTTTTCATCTGCATTCAGTTCTCAGCTATATCTGACACTTTGTAAATTCTAAAAATTGATCCATTTGGGGCATAAGGGTTGAGGAAAATAAAAAGGTCAGTAGCTAGCATGCAAGGCAGCTGTTGATGTAGGGGGGAGGTTGCCAAATAGCTGCTGAGGGATGGGACAGTGGTGTGGCAGTCATTTTTCCTTCAGCAGAGCTGGCAAACAGAGACAGAACATATCCAGACTTGCACTTGAGAGCTTCCAGGATTCACTGGCTCTTACATCTTCTGCCAGAAATAGAGAGACCTTCTGGAAACTGCATCTCTGTTGAAAGGCCATTGCTGTTCCACTTTGGCTTTGCAGTGTGCCTCTGCTCCTTTCCACTGCCCTCCCCTGTGCCAGAGACCTATACCATCTCCAGACCACTGCCAAGGAGGTATCCACACGCCTTTGCAACCACAACCAAAAGTGGGATCAAAGAAATTATTAGCAGAAGAAATTTTCAGGACTATTTTACATGAAAGTTCAGGTTTTGTGATTGTAGCAGCTCCTTTGGCCATTAAAAATAATCAAGATTTCAGGGTCTGACATGTTTTGTTGCACAATTCCTATTTACAGCAGTGGGACTAGTAGCTCTAAGAGGAACACACAATATATACCTTGTAAAGACCTTTTGGGTGAGTGATAGAGAACTCGGTCAACTGCCAACCCCACTTGAAGCATGGGAAAGAAAACATCCAAGAGATCACACCACCAAATTTTCTGGGGTCATTTTGCATGTTGCCTGTTCAGTGGAGACCTTAATGAAAACAGGAAAGTGTCCAAACCTCCTAAGAACATGAATACTCTATTACATAAGACCAAATGTCCAAGAAGTGCAGTAATTTGGGTCTGACAGTAACTGGTAGCAGGTATGCAGGGAAGAGTGTAAAGAACAGGTCATGGACTGATATTTAGCCTCTAGGAAATAGCAGTATAGAGACCAAGCAGAATGGGTGTCTGTGTCCCTTGTCCTTTAGAGATATCAGGGCCCAGTAGAGAACCTACTTCTACATTGAAAAAAAAAAATAAAAAAATAAAAAATTCATCAGGGAAACGTGCTCAGTGGCAGTGAAGAAAATGTTATAAATGACTTGGAGCCTGCCTCCCACTAACCACGGGGCAAGATATTCCATCTAGCCTGTGCCTCAGTTGCCACCAGGAGATAGAGATGTTGTATCACCACAGGATGCAGACAATGAAACCATGTTATGACTGAAAAGTCCTGAGGTGTGAGGGATGAGGACCAGACGGGACACTTCAGATGGATAGGCTGTATGGGTGTCCCCTTTCAGTTACTTTCCCTTTGGTGTCTGGATTTAAGTCCCAGTGTCATGGAAGCATTGCAAAGACATTGTTCATTATACAAATAACTCATGATTGCCATCCACTGTATATTATTTCCTCTTCCTTACATGCTATTTCTTCTTTTCAAGAAAGATTAAAACAGCTGTCCTCATCCAGGCAAGAGGACACAAGACTTTCAGCATCCAGTCAAACTAGTGAGCCCTGTTTGGACTCAAATTATTAGTCTGGGAATGATTCAAGCAAGTGTTGCACAGGGGTAAATTTGGGAAGTTCCTCAAAGCACCTAAGCATGTAAAGGGCAAAGACATCTAATAAATGGTCCCCCATAAACATTTCACTGAGCTGTAATATCAAACGTGATTAAACAACACAGGAACCTGGGCTCTCCATGCCCAGCTCTTACTTAGTGCATAATGAGAGTTGGGTGTGCTGCAGATAAGAAAAGAGTATTTTTCTTCCTCCCAGCTCAATAAAACTGGAGTTTATATACACAGCATACCAGACTTGAGCATCTTACACTTAAGTGTAATACCCAAGGCATATGGAGTGAGTGCCAGGCCCTCCCTGCAGAAATTGCTTATAAGCTGAGTAAGAGAGGCAAAGGGAGAAGTGTTGCTAAGTGAAAAGCTGAGGCATACGTGGGGCTTTAGTGTTTTCAGCAAAGTTCAAGGGAGATTTGGGAGTCCCGCACCCAGGCTCTCACCACCACGATGAGAGCACTGACCACCCTACCAGTCACTGGGATTGCTGCAGCCATCCACCTGGCTGGTGCTCTTGGGTCTACAGGCCCCTTTCTCTCTATGGAAAGGCATCATGACTAAATAAATCTATTGATTTGCTTTTGACGTCAGAAGTTGAGCTGTGAACACCTTGCTGATAGATGGGGAGGAATTGTAAGGCCTGAAGAGCCAAATCGTTTTCTAAACTGTGACCAATTTGCATCACTACTGGACCCTTTTTTTCCCCAAGAGGAAAAGGGGCACTAGAATAAATTCATACAGGTATTAGAGGAATCTCAGCTCTGCTATACATAAAACCAAACATCACTTTCTGGTTTTAGGTGGACTATTCTAAGCACTCCTAAAGCAGACTGCCTCAACATCCCAAAATGCATCCTCTCTGTTGAGCATACCAAGGTTAGCAAGCCAACCTTGTGGTGACTGTGCAGGGGAGGACCAGAGCCAAGACCCCCAGACAATAGTTTCTCTGTCTGAAACTACTCCTGCACTCAAGATCTGAATGTGTGTCTTTGTTGAAGATGTTGTGGACAGATGAATTAAAAGAGTCTGAAGGTTATAGATAAGGTCAGACATTTTAGTGAGGTCTTCCTGGATTTAAAGCCTATGAACTTATAGGAAGTGGGTATGAAGAAACATAACAGAACACTGTTGACTGTTCCATCTCTCTTGATGAGATATGCTCCAACAAAGACAATATTAATCTGTACTGGATGCTTTTACGTGCCTTGTTTCTTGAATTCTCCCTGAGTTTCAGTATGTAGCAACATAAATAGCACCAATTCTCAAAGAGGACAGAGTCTAAGTTACTTTGATAGTGTAGCAAGAACCATTATATTTCCTACTTTTCAGAAGTTTAAATTTGCATTGATTTTTCACATCCTTCTGAGGATTAATTCTCTATGCATTCTGGAACAATACAAGAGACCATTAGCCAATGTTAACTCCGTGCTGAAGTTTTTGGCATAAGGTGCTGCATGCTCTAATCTATTTGCAAATCAAAAGCCAACGCTTTGCACACTTCAATGAAAAGCCTGAGGCAGCCTGCCCCACTAGAAAGGTCACCAGATTAGGACACAAGGGAACTCTTCGAAGTTTTGCCACTGATTTACTGTTCAATCTTGGCCAAGTAATCTCTTTTCTTTGTGCCTCTAGTTTTCCTCCCATTCTTTGTGTTTTCTATTCAGGCTGTGAGTTTAGGGCAGGAGCAGCCGTCTCATTTTGTGCTGGTCCTGTGCCTCATACAGCAGGTCTCCCTCCCCAGCATAGCTGGAATATGCCTACTAGGTGCCACCACAACACAAAAAGTTCAGAGCCTTAACAGTTTAAAAGTTTGGCTTTCACTCACAGGATCTTCAGTCTCTCTCACTTGCTTCCTTAGCACAAAGCTTTTCAGAAGAGGTAGCAGCCACCCACTGAGTGAGTAAATTCCCAGTTAAAGGGTTAAAATAACAAACTCTATTGAATAAAGAGGAGAAAGGTGTTTAAGGGGAGCTCAGATCATATGGTAAACTAGGTACTAGTTAATCAATAGTACTCAAAGGTGAAGGCCATATGGAGGAGCCAGAAATCATTGCACAAGTTAAGCAAAGTTTAGCAAGCCTGATTAAGTAAAGCCTTAACTATTTTCTGTGAAAAGTTTCACCTTTCCTCTAACCTAGCTCTGGAATATATACCTAACTTCTCTGTGACTGACTCATGCACGAAAGGGTTCAGTGGAAGCTTTGAGACCAACCCATGGACAATACTTCTTTATTGCCCAAACACTTTATAGACTACATGTTACGTCTAATTCTCCTATTCACTAGACTTTCAATCCAAACTCTTCTGGTAAAAGGGCTTGTGGGCAGTTTACTTTCTGTCCAATGACTTCACTGCAAAGGATTTTTCTTCTCTGTTGAGCTTGCCATATGCAAGCTTTCCTTCCTCTTGTTTCCCAGTTTCTGGAAATAATTTGTGGTTTGGAAATGGAAATGTCCTTGTAGGCTTCAAACTGCTTAAAGCCTGCCACACCAGATCAGTTCATTGGATCCATCTAATCTGCTCTCCTCTTGCCAGCCATGACCAATACCTGGTGCTTCAGAAGACTACACAACTTCACAGTAGCAACAGGACACTTCAGCTTTAGACAGAGTCCCTTCTCTGTGAGGAGCTGATAAAGCATCCTTCCCACTTCCACCCTGAACTACCCAGATTTTCTGAGAGGTTTCCTCAAGGAATCAGCTAAAAGGCAGAGATCCCCCACAAGGATAAAGATACTTAAGGGGGACAAAGTACATTGACACATATCAAAAGAGGGCTTCCCAAAACATAGCACAACAAACACAGCTCAACCCCTTCCAGGACTGGCTTGGCTCACTTCCCCTCTTCAAAGAAATTGGCAAGCAAATCTTTATTGTAAGAGACAGAACAGAAGCTGGAGGGGAGGCACTGAAATCTGGGGATAATTCACAAAATCCTGGCCTGTGGTGTAGAAGGAAGTTAGTGTTATGTATCTATCATTTGATTTCTTTTGTTACTGCTGATATATTTAAGCAGATATAAGCAACCTAACAATGGTCACATCTTGTTTTCCACTAACATCTTTCTTGTCTGCTTTGAAACTAATGGGAAGCAGGTATAAGCTAGAAGAGACATTTTTTGGCTTGCTCATTCATGTCAAGGTTGTCTTGCACTTCACAGATATCCTACATATTGTAGCAGGATTAGTTTTTCAATTAAGTACAATTTAGTATTACAAAGATATCAGTTTGATCTGTATAAAGTCTGCCATTTTGCTCAAAGCACCACCATACTTCCCCAAGCCTGCTGACTCCACATGCTCATGCCCTGTCTTTTCCCAAGGCTAACCAGTAGTGGCAAAGCCACATAGTTGGACTTTGTCTCTGAAGACGTGGCAGAGAACCATCAGGATGACCACCTGTACTCACCTCAGTCTGAGTTGGGATTGCATTCATACCTGTGATGGGTGCACAGAACCAAGGCACCACTCTTGGGATGAGGGAAACTTCAACCAGAGGTCATCTGCCAGAGGAAATGGTGGTATGTGTGGTGTTACATTGCCACCTTGTGGAGAGCTCCCACTGGAGAGGAATGACGAAAGATGGCTGACTAATGGGTTGCGGGCTACCTACACAGCAAGAACGTCTCCCCATTGCTGCATGCCCATGGCTGGCTAAGCACTTGTGCCCTTGCTGTGACTGAATGGGCCGCTACATGTTGCTATTTCTCCACCAAGTGGTGAAGAACAGGAGATCCATGGAAGTCCTGGAGGTCCTATGCATGGGCAACATCCCATTGCTCCAGTGCTGGCATTTGCAGACTTGGTATTGAAGTTTTGTATAGATGCCACCAATGTGAACCAAGAGTCTGGTCCTAGCTCAGCCTTCAGAAGGTAGGAGTCTGAGTTATCACAGTTGCCACTAGCTCTTGCAATGCTGCTATTTGCAAAAGAAGAACATAGCTACACACCCTGTGAGTCCAAACCCCCACAAACTCAAGGAGAGAATGAAGGAAAATGTATTTTCTTTCATTAAGTGCAGAAGAAGCTTCTGGTGGCAATGCTTTTTATATTAGTGGTGTCCCCAGAGAGGTTCAAATACACAAATCCACAACATGCTTCTCCTGTTTGTGTGATGGAGTACTGTGTTGACAGACTGGAAGAGAATTACTGACAAATGCTACCATGTGGACTCTCACAGTGATGCCATGTATTGATTTCCATCTGGTGATGATGTGCACTTTTGCGATTACATTGACACTATTCTCTCTCTTAAGAATCTGCAGACTGAGATTTTGGAGTGAAAAGAATTAACATTGTTTATTATTTACTCAGTACTAGGGGAGGTCTGCAACTTTATGGGCCATGACAATTACAATGAGAAAAAAAAAAATCACAGGTCCCTGCCCCACGGCCTTTAGCAAGAGAAATTGAACATGACACAGAGAGGCAGGCAAACCCTGAGAAGATGGGAAGATGGGTTCCAAGATCAACCATATACAAAAAGTGACACGTAGATAACTCCTTATTGCCTGAGCATCAATTTGAAGGATAGTAATGGCTCTACAGGAGGTAAAATATATCCAACACTGATTAGAGGAAGCAAGCTGTCCTCTCAGGTTGTCCTCTGCCAACCCATCCTGCACTGAATATTGGGAAGTAAATAAGAAAATCCCTCAGCTATGGGAATTGTGGTAGATCACACAAGTGGGCTGAAGTTTTCTAGACCTTGAGAGAGGAACAGTCTTTGATTTCAAAGAAATATGATACCTCCTCAAAGAAGGGGTCACATTCTTTGAGACGCAAGATATGGACAACTACGGAGATATTGGCCAACAACAACAGGACATAAATGCCAACATGCCCTGAGGGGAATAAAGGCAGTAAATCTGAGCTCCAGAGGTTTGCCATGGGATTTTTTCTAAACCTCAGTTACCAGTAAATTCAATGTCTCTTAGAAACAGACCTCCAGAGTCAGAAATTGCTCTGCTACTTGTGAGAAGCACAGTCACCTTTCTTTGGACAAAGGTCTATCTTAATAATGGCAATGGCAGTTGTAGAGTATATTTGTTTTGCTCCAAGACATATAATTTGATATCTTTTGAGATCTTAGTTAAGAAACAAAGACTTTGCAGTGTATTGAAATAGTAAGGCATGTATTAGACTTACCGACATGTGTTTCAATGACAGCTTTCAACCCTCAGTTATTAACAGGGAGGCATTATCATAAGTGGGACCATTATTAGCAAGATGCTTTAGAACACTGATTGCTAGTCAAATAAGGTTTCATATTTTCAGTACTTATCTAGATGACACAAAATCTCTGATAGTGGGATTTGCACATAGTGTATAAATTACTGAGATAGTAAAGAAGAAAGAGGACAGATTGAATTGTGGAGGAAAGCACAAGAATTACCTCCTTTAATTATCACAATTCAACATGTGCATTTTACTAGAGTCGAGTGAAATGTATTATACCTGACAATAAAGGTTGAGATTCAACCTCATTTGTCTCCTGCTTCTAATACAGGCATCTAAGATAGGAGCTTAGTTGGCTTAGGCTTCCTCTACCATAAATGAAGAAAAGATGGCACCTCTGTGGGGGAAATCTGAAGTTTGAGGGGCTGAAGGCAAGGCCCTACCTTTAGGGTAAAAACCTCTGTCTTGCAAAGCTGTCCATAAAGAACATCAATATTAACCACCTCAGCATGAGATCCCAGTGCAATGTTTGATCACTAATAAGATATTCAGGTGTATAAGAAAGGGATTACCAAGTAGAAACAGGGAAGTGGTTTTGTCCCTGAGTTGGTCACTATTAAAATCCTTAGACAAATGGTATCTTCAGTGTTGGCATCCTCAATTTAGGAAGAATATGGACATCTTAGAGTTCAGAGTAAAGCCACAAAAAATGATCCTGCCAAGAGAAAACAGGTCTTGCGACCCTATGAGTATAAGCTTTTAATCTACTTTGATTAGCAAAATATGACTTGATATTTCCATATGTAGGTACTTTTGCATGGAAAAGGCTCCTTGCAGACCTTTTAAGTATTTCAGCAAGAGACATAAAAAGATTCAGAGAGAATTCAGGCTGGTGTTAGACAAATGCAACTGTGAAGCAGGATATAATTTCCTCGCTGTGCGGGTAGTTTAATACTAGACGTGTAATTAAATCACAAAACATTTGGAGTTTGTCAGATGCAAATTGACATTTTAGCACTTTGGCACACATGATTACATGGGAATACTTAGGTTTAAAAGCATGTGCTTGGGCAATTATTGCAAAGCAGCTGATGCATGGTAACTCATCAGTCTGAGTTAACCTGCTCTTGGATCAATATACTTCATAAAACATTCACTCCATGGCAGCTCCTACAAAAACATTTTGCAGTCTAACTATACCCAAGGGGAAAAATACAGTCTGTTCTTACCTAGGAATTAAAAAAGAGAAGCCTACACTGGAAATAATGGGATACCAAGAAGAGAAAAATCAAGCCATACGTCTTTATATCCAAGCAGCAAAAGTCACATATGGAGGGCGAGGGTGGACAGCTCCGTTACTTCAGGCTCAGTCTTCTGCACCACAGAAGTTCTACACTCTTCTTTAAAACCCAGATCTAATTTTGTGATCTTAGATATCCTCATAAATACTGAACTAGTGTCAGCCTGAAGAAGCAACTCTGACGGATGGGATCTCTCCTTTGTTTGAACCAGTGGTCTGGCAAAACCTAAAGGCATTAGTTTCAATGGCATTTGGTGCATCCTTACAATTACTACAGCAATGAATGCCAGTTTTACACACTTCCCTCTGTTCTTGGTCTGCTTCTTAAGCCCCACAAGTCCTACAAACCCTTTTTATTCTCTTCTTCCAAGACTGAGCCTCCAGCTTTATTTCAGATCATCTCAACAAAACAGTTCCACATTCACTACACATAAATCTGTGCAAGTCAATCATGCAGGGGCAGAATAAAATAAATGGAATTGAATACCAAGATGACACAGAGATTGTACTTGAGTGTATTATTCATTTCCATATTTAATTCATTATGTTTCTGCTTTTTTTTCTTTTTCTTTCCCCCCCGCCTTCAATTTATACAGAGCTGCAACACATTTTCCAGCCTGCTGTGCTGGAATGCTGCAGTGTCAAGGGACTTTGCAGTTAAATGTAAGACCTTGTTGTTGTATTGTGCACTGGGCCTTCGTCCTCAGGAAACCGACAGCTCCAAGTTAGATAACAACTGGTAAAATATCATCTTTGCTAAGTGTTTGCAAAGGCAGGTAGGGGGGTAAGAAGGAGGTTTCTTTAGAGTAGGAAAAGAAAGAAATATCTCTCCTAAGGGATTAAGAACTTCTCTGACAATCCATCTCCTCCTAAATCTTTGTTTTTTCTGATACCTGTATTTCTTGACCTGTTTTTTTGAGCTGGGAGAAGGCATCTGTCTGAGGGCTCTCCGCTGAGGGTGAAGGGCAGAGGAGACGTGGGTCAGAAAAAGTAAAAAATGCCTTTTCAGGAGAGTGAGGGGGAAGACTCCAGAAACCAGTTTCATTTTGCACTTCAGCAATGATCATTCATTATTCTCTAAGGGTTAACCTTGCCTGGAAAGCCCATGGGAGGAAGCATTCACTGGTTGGTTGCAGGGACCGGATGGAATGACTTAATACAACATGTTTTCTTTTCTAGTCCTGATTCCCATGATTTTGTAATAAGCCAACCTTGAATCAGCTAGTGAAATTTCCCTTCCCTATTCTCTAACTCTTCTCTAAATTCACCCTCGCACTTCTGAAATGGTCTGAAGTTTTATGTTCTCCCCCAACAGGCAGAAAAAACTGCTGATTTCTCCCCTCTGCCTAGGAGACAATGCTCTGCTTTTCACACCTCTGCTTCAGCCCGGAGCAGTTTCTACCTCAACCCAGCTGATGTTCCACTTGAGGACTGGTAACTCTTTTTTCTTATTTTTGTTCATCTGTGTATGAAGTAACACAGTCCCATGGTGGCATGTTGATGCATGTAGAAGAGAAAAACAAAATACTTAATCCTAGCCAGATGAAAGGAAGGGAAAAAACAAAACAACCACCCTGAGTTCATCCACACTCCTGCTTGGTACATTTTTCTTCTGAAGCCAGCTGTTTGACAGATGGCTTTAAAAGTGAAGTTGTGTTCACTACTCTTAGATAGGCTAAGGGTCCCATTCTGTTTGTTCTTTTTTAATCTGGAAAACTGCAGAGACAACTGGATGGAAGTCACTGTTCCTCAGGTCCACAACTTCACTGTACAGCAAAAAAGCCCACTGCAGTGACATAGGGTGAACTGAGAATAGAGTAGTCCAAATCTGAAAGCGAATTTGGATAGGGAGGAGAGGCAAGTCTGAACAGGACTTTTTCAATTGCCTTTCCTGCCCTTACAATGTTCACAAGCTTGACTTTTGCATGGTGGGAGCTCAGTGAGAACAAAGATTTCTGTGACCTTAAAAACTGGTGTTACTCTCTGAGATCAGTGGGTTGCGGTTTGTTTGGTTTTTTTCCAGTATCTCTGATTTCTCCACCCCTCCTCCACCCTCCCTCCCACTTATAGGAGGGAGAATTGCTAAATCTCCAAACATTTTTTTAAGCCAGCAAATCTAGTTAGATCAGTTACTGTACTTTATTTCAGTAATTCCAGGATGTTCTGCTTCGGTCTTCGGACTTAATCTCACCAAGGTCCCAGATGCTGTCAGTCTCTGTTCTCTCCCCCTTCCATGACTTCCACACAATTGGTCAAGCTCCTTACCCTCTTCATGGCCTTCTCCCATTCCTAAATGTCCTCCTAACAGCTCTATTTCTGATGGAAACTCTGAATAACCTTCTATCTCTATACCTTCCCTTGATCTCCTCCTCCTCAACAGAGCCCCACAATTTTAGTTGAAGGAACAATTAACCCTAACCATTCATAATACCACCAACACCTACTTGCTCTTTCCTTGCTCTTGGAGGCCACTCTGCTCCCCACCCCAGTGCCTGTGGTTCCCCTGGTGGCATCACCAGCTCCTCAAGGTAAGTATCAGATTCATATGTATGCTCAACACACCATGAAGGGGCAAGGGGCTGGCCCCAGGGGTAAGAATCCATTAGATTCATATCTCTACTGACCACAGTAAGGTGAAGCATCACTTGGGTAACAATAAAACAAGGGGACTGAGAAGAAAGAAGGTGACCATATCACTGGTTTTGGCTTCTCTCTTCAATCTGCTATTCAGTCCTGAACAAGCATCTTTCTGAATCTGATAAATCTTCTCCACCTTTCTAGTCTTTTTAGGGCAAGGGCTATTATTTTGTGCTTGTGTGTCATCTGTGCTATCCAAAACGTGGTTCTGGGTCAGTAAATGTCAGTGTAGTACTATCACTCATTATGGAGACAGGAGGGACAGAAAGCCAGAGAGGGAAAAATGATGGTACAGATAGTGAGTGTCTGTGGGATTAAGAATGGACAAGGGAGAATAATGGAAAAGAGAAGGTGGAAAATTCTCTCAGCACAGCCTGAATGGGTCTGTTTACACAGTGTCATACAGGGACAGATAAGAATTGCCATATGGCCAGCCAAGAGCAATTGCTTCCCTCCAAGGAAAGAGGATACATGGTATGATGGAAGAATATGGATCTGACGCCCCTCTGGCTTTCACTACACACAGGATTTTTTAAATTGCAAGATACGTCTTATTTGTTTGCCACTGGGATCAAGAGGACAGTGAAGTGAGCCACCCCACACCCATGCATTTTCATTATATTTCTTCACTCTAATTCCAAAAGTCTCTCTTAACTATGGGGAAAGAAACTATAAATCTGTTTCTAAATAGCACTTACTACACCTTTAAACTCATCCCCAGTACTTGTGTACTCTTACAGGGCAAACATGGAGTAACCCTGACCAATGAATCCTGTTTTCCCTTTAATTGACCCACATACAGTTCACTGGCTGAAAGTCTATTGCAAAGCAATACAAAAGTTATATGGGATCAGCCATGCTTAAAAGCTTTGTGAAAGAAGTGTATTTTCCAGGAAGTGCTTGAAAGATGAGATGAAAGTTGTTTAGTGTGCAAAGAATTTGCTCCAAGGCCCACTGAAGCTGGTGAAAGGACTTTAGTTGATTCCAATGGTCTTCAGATCAGAACCAAGGAGGGAAGAACTGGCACCAGGCATAGAGACCAACATAAAAGAAGGCATAGAAAACAAACTTTGAATTTATGTACAGTGGAGGAAGCCCTAGCCATACTGCAGATTATTAAAAGATATTGTTAAGGATATATTGCTCAAATTGTTCACAGCGGTGAAATGTCCCAGATCCAAACCTTGTCCATCACACCATGATTCATACAGTGATACTACCAGTCATAACACATGTTCCTCAACCAGGAGATAAGAGACTATACCTCATAAGGAGAAAAATCATCTCTTGTGCCTATGACATGGTGTCTCCGCTGAGATAGCCCGTGTACACCAGCTGTTATGTTTTTCATCTCCTGTACTACACTGACATACTTATTTATTACAGACGACTGCCATCCGATGCCAACAGCTGCAGCTCATCGGCCCACGGTTGTTTCTGGTGAAGTGCTTTTTAGATCAGAATATGCCAATCCGTCAAACCCAAGACTTTTGGTGGGGGGAGGGAGTTCAGCCAACTCCCTCCAGTTTTAAATTCCACTTTTGTTTTTAAAATTAAACCACTGGTAATAAAAGAGTAAAACACAAAGAAGAAGTCAATATTGAAATCAAATGTTTTAGCTGATGTTAGAGGAAAAGGATTCAGAACTTGGGTTTTCATTTTGCAAAAATTTTTAAAATTCTGGCTGTTGGCCCAAGTTTTAAACCCAGGTTTGGTTAAAAAAAAAATCCTGAAAATGTTCACAGGATAGGAAAGTCATTTCCTGCCAACTCTATATTGGCTTACAGTTCTGACGCATGCAAGCTGGATTTGAATTAGCAGATTAGGCCCAGATCCAAAAAGGGACCTAGGCACTTAAAGTGGGACTGAGGTATGTGAGGCCCAGACAAAGGTCCTCCTCAGTCCCTGGAAACGATGGAGTTTTCAAAATTAGTAATTCTGCTTTGGAGCGTGCCCAAAAGCACCTCGGTTACAACAAGCTGTTCCATGCCCATCTCCCCTCTTCACCTTCAGCTATACCTTCCCAGGTCCCCCTGGAGCATGCCCACCAGTGCCAGGGCCCTTCAGACATGCAATGACAACTTCACTTTCTTCCAAAACACAAAAAGAGGAAGAGGTGGTACCACCTTATCATACAATAGCTCAGCACTTGGAGCACACACCCAGGCAGAGCTGGTTTCCCCTCAGCCTGTAAGGACTCAGCCCCACACTGCAGAAGGTGCTCTGGCCAATGCCCTCCCTCCTCTTCCCCCTGTACTTCAGTTGCATGCAAAAAAAAAAGATCTTCTTGGCCCTGGTTTCTTCTCCTAAGTTTTGTTTAAATACCTGGTCTTGCTGTTTTCAGTGTGTGAAAATATAAAGGACTGTCTGAGGAAAACAGACCTAAAAGCCATATGCTTTCTCTTCAAGAGAGCCTTTCAGATTTAAGACATCCCCTTGCCCTCAGCATTGCCTTTGCCTGTCTCAGGCATCTCCACAATCAGCATTGGCCTTTCTGTTTTCTATCTTTTCCCACATTTTGTGCATCAGGATCAGGCTCTGTGGGCCTCAACCCTTGCACCCTGTGACACACACAGGGTGGTTCAGCCCTCCATCACTTCTGCTGGCTGGCAACTCTGGTAGGAGGACACAGCCTGCTGTCAGGCCTCTGAGGCATGCAACCCCACTGTGCTGTTATTCCTGCCTGGGCATATACAGAGTGGGGAATCAGGCTTCCTTGTTTACATCTTCTCTTTTCTCTTTCACCCCCTCCTTTTTTCCCCCTCTTCTTAATAAAGAATGTTTTTAAAAACAAGTGCCTGCATTTGAGCTCCTGCGAACTCTAGTTTCCTTGGAGAAATGTTTGTGCTCTTTAACTTAAAGAATTTCCGAAACATATAGGAAAGGAATTTCATAAACTGCTCATTGAAAAACATTCCATACATTCCCTTCTCATCCAGAGACACCCGTGTGTGGTCTCCGACAAGGTCAGGTTTGGGGCTACGTAACGGGGACAAAGATTCCAGCACTCGGAAAACAAGAGATACCACAGACCATGGGACTGGGGGGAAAGGACCTCGTGACTCCCATTGCTGGAGGCAGGGAGACCACCGGAAAGGCAACAGACAGTAAACACTGTGCGTTATCCCAGGAAGGAAAATCCCAGCACGAACCTTCCACATATCTGTTGAGAGGGTGACATCAGGCTCTGCAGTGCTAAGGAATGGAGAAAGGAGGGGGAAAAGAAAGAAAAAGAAAGAAAAAAAAAAAAAAAGAAGAAAACAAAGAGGAAAACAGTATTTCCCACCTTATCATCCAAGAAAGACGAAGAGATTGAAGGAGGCCCTTTAGAGGCAGACTGGATGCCTATTGCAAATGGTGGACAGTCAGACTGGGAGATGGTTATGGATGGGAAGAGCGCCCTGGGTTTAGATTGCCTCCTCCCTGTTTTGAAATCAGGGAGGCATGTTTGTAAGCCCTGCCATCCCTTGGGGCACTCTGAAGCTCTAGGAATGAGTGCTCTGCACATCTTCAGTTTACACTGTTTGCAGAAACCCTAATGTTACTTCCAAACCAAGTACTCTGAAACATGCCAAAGGCACCATTCCTAATCCACTACGATGGACATGACTCACAGCAGGTCTTAAAACAAAATTATCCAAAGTGAGGGGAAAAAAGCACCAGGGAAATAGTCTCTTGGAGAAAGTCCTTCTTCAGTACCTGGTGAAATGTCACAAGATGTGTTTTATTACAAAATTTTCCACTAAAATCTACATGCTAGAATTGATTTCTGAATTTAGATCAACTGGAAGCATGTCAATTAACATGAAATCTTTACATAAATAAGTCTGAATTGGAAAGCTTCTTTTTGTGGAAACTGGAAAACAAGTCCACACCTGGATCATCCACTCATGTTGCCCTGCTGATCTTGTATCCCCATTCATATTAGCAGGGATTATACACCACCACTGGCACTGTAAAGTGCAATTATTTCCATTTGGTGAGGTATTGCTAATGTTTATAGAGTTCCCTAATGATGACACCAACTCAATGCAATCAGAATCCAAAGCTTTTCATCTGCTTCTCATGTCACTCCTTTTTGTAGGCAAATCCTTCATCCTCAGCAGTCACCACCACACTAGAAAGACTTGAACCTAGGCTATTCTTGCTTGGACTTAGCTCCATTAACAAGCAGGGGAAAAAATAAGCTTCAACTGGAGTTGTCAGACCTTTAGTCACCTTTACAAAAGTATCACATTGCAATAAACTAACCACAAACAACAGCCTGTCCAGATTTCTGTAGCAAACCACAAGGAATGGAAAATGGCTGACAACAAATACACACTCTTAACATTACAGTTGCTTAACTCTTTAAATATGGGATCCTGGGTCAGGAAAAAAAAAGAAGTGCAAGGCATAATTACAAATACCTGACTTCATCTTGTGCATCGTCTTGAATAGATGAAACAGCTGGCACAAATAAAGCTCTGCTAGCAAAGCACAACAGATTGCCTTCATTGCTGCTGCTGAAGTTTGTCTCTGCTCTCCTGTTTGTTCTCTTCTAACTCTTTATAAATTCAATCCAGATATTAACAATATCCATTAGCTTCTCCAGAAGATTATCTCAGCTTTAGTGACTGGAATGCAGGGATTAGGAAAAAAAATTGGTTTTGTTTTTAATAAAAGTATATGTGCATTTAAACTGATGGCTTTTAACATCTGTTGTGCAAGTCTTTGTGGTAATAACCCTCAGAGATTGTTGGAGAGGGAGATCATTTAGTAGGTAATAAACATCAGTGATTTCATTAATCAAATATTCTAGCATAGACATTACAAATGGGAAGAAGCAAGGCTTCCACCTGCTTAATGATTTCATTACTGAGGCTAAAACTGATTGCTGTTGGCAGGGCAGGAGATGCCCTGGTACCTCTTTCCCCAGCTGTGGGCATGACTACATCAAGGCATATTTGGTGGAAGAAGACTTGCATCAGGGACCTGTCAGGAAGCTTCTGACTACCACCATATGAGGTATAGATTTCGAAATGCCTTACCAATAAGGAGTCGTCCTTAGTTCCAGCCATTGCTACAACCCAGCTGACAACTCTTTCTGGAAGTACTGTTAGCCTGTTAGCTGAAAACCAGTGGCACAGATTGAGCAGGGAGTGCAGGAAGCTGTTTTGCCAGCTGATGGGTCACTCAAGTGGGCTCAAAGAACTACAGTTCCTGGCAGATGAGGTGGAAACCTTTTGTAGGAATCTTTTTTCCTTCCTTCAGAGAGAGGGGTTTTGAATGCAATTTCCAGCCAAAACCAAATTTCCTCTGGAAGTCTCTTTATTGATCATCTGTGTGAATGTGGAGGGAAGACCCTTCAGAGATCAGTTTTACAAACAACAACAACAACAACAAAGCTGAAACCTTCAAAGACAAAATGAAGATGGGGTGGAAGAGAGAAGTTCTTTCCTACCTTGCAGACCTTAAGAGAGCCAGACACAGACCAAATGATGGGGAAATGCCTGAGCCTGCATGAGGGAGCAGGTTGCCCAGCAACCCATAGCATGTTCTGCTGCCTGTTCACACCAGTTATCCTTTCCCTGCACACGAAAGACCAGGGCATGAGGGAAAAGAGTGTGCATTTGGATACCAGCTCTTCATGGGGCTTTAGGCACAGACAGAGGACCAGTAACTTTTCTCCCTTGAAGTTGGCTAGCACGCTGCTGTCCTACCTAGATATTTGTATCTCAAGCCATCTAAGGAAGCATTCAATCCCGTTTCTGAACCCTCAGTGAGGAGAAAGGGGGTTTTGGGGTGCCTTTCTCCAGCCTTGGTACTGCCACAGAGGTCAGTCCCACATGTGCAGTGCCGGGGCAGGCTCTACACACTGGGGAGAAGTTCAGTGCTCCTCTGGAAAAGGCACATGTAGGGAGTGTGATTTGGATCACAGCATTCTGAATCAAAAGCATCTGAAAGGTTGTCCTCCCCTGTGGCTTTGCGGTGAGCTCAGGAAATCCTTTTTGAGCTGTGCTGAGGGATCCCTTTGAAGCTTCCTGGCTTCCTGCAGCCTTTTCCTCCCTGTCAGCCAGCTAAGAGGAAACTGCTGATGCTGACTTCCCCCAAGAATTCAACTGCTTTCTATTATTTGGGGGCACAGGTTTCCCCACTTCTTGGTGATCAGGGCCTAATACAGGGTTTCCTACAAAACTGCTGTGGTGCAGAGGAAAGAGCTGCTCAGGTCTGCAGGGAGAAGGATCACCTGCATGCCCACCTTTATCCATGGTCTCTCTGTCTGCAGTTTCCAGCCAGAAGGACAAGACACTGATTTTTGCTAGGAAAGAAAGAGCATTACTTAGGATTAATGAAAACAAGACAGTGTGGGTGAGACCAAGTAAATGCCTTGAGAAGACAGGACGGTTTACACATTTTCAGATGAGCGAACAGGCCAGCCCAAATCCAGTGTTTTCTTGTTCTGGAAAATGAGGCAAAAAGTTCAATTCCTGCAACTTCTCTGGAATTACAGCTTTAGTTTGTTTTTACCTGTTACTTAGCACAAGTTCAGCATGTGCCATCCCATTTTCTCCCAGTGAAGACAAAGTCAGCTCTTGCCATCAAGGCTACACTTATGGAAGGGATGAGAAAGAAAAAGAGAAAAGGATCATTCATTTTCTTTGTTTAATAAGATCTGACAAACTGTCAGTTGTCCCAGCCATTAAGGAAACTGTTACCCAACATGTTTCATGCACTGGGTCTGTGACCCTTTTGTCACACAGTATTCAGAAAGAACAGACTGTCCCTTGACTCAGAGATGGGTGTATTGAAGCTAAATTCCATTGCAGACTCCTGCCATGGTGTAGACTGAGGTCATTGTCACCAGAGACATCCAGGACAGAGGACATGACTGAAGTAGGACTAGCCCATGTGCACAGGTTTCTTTCCCATGACCACTAGGACATGTGAAGGTAAAGAGAAAGATGCCCCAACACAAAGTCGTGGAGCTGAGGCACAGTCACAAATCCTCTAGTTAAGAGAGACTTATCTGGATACATCATTTACATGCAGTATCTTCTCGAGGACCACTCATGACCTTACCTCCCTGTCTGTCCTAGTCAAGTTCTAGAGAACCCAGGAGGTCCCACAGAGTAACCATAGCCCTCCTGTGATATTTTCCACTTTTCCTGAACAGGCAGCTTTAGCACATATCAGCTAGCAGAAATACTCTTTATTCATCAAAGCCAGATCTACTTGATGATAGACTCAGTGTTATTAATAAAGCTGTCAAGAATTTTTCCAGGTTGTGTCAGGTTTTCTGAACTGTACAAATCACTCCTGAATGTATTTGGAAATCCTCATTTTTCTGTCTGACAGTAGGGAATTGTCACATTTCAAGATGTGGGGAAAACTGCCACCAATTTCAACAGCAACTACAAAAATCAATATTTGTTAAAAGATGTGAGTTTGTTTGTGGGTTTAGAAATATTTTTTATTCTCTCTAGAAGACTTAACCATTATTTAGGGGTCTACACCATAAATAAAATATTGGTAAATATTAACAAGGTTACATTATTTTCTGATACTTCTGCCAGCAGCTAACTGCAAGGGTAGATTTTGCCATGAATGACAATGGGAACCGTGTGCAGTGTTGCCACCCAAGTCCTGATTTCTCCTGCACTCAGTGGCATGTTAAGCAATGGTACACAATTCAAAGAGATCTGCCATTTTAATAACCCATTGACAAGGGATACTGGAATGCAATGTTTCATCATGCAAAGTTGCAATCAAGCTGCTGGTTTTGTTTCTTGATACTTATAGCTTAGCAATTATTGCTTTGCTTCTGTTCCCAGAAGAGTGACCCTGACCAAGGGGCAGCTGTAGACACTCCAACCAAAGGATGCTGCAGGTACAATGCCTGTTGCCTCAGCTTTGCAGCAGGAATACACATCCATCACAAACTGCAGAAAGAAGAAAGGGGAACAGGACAATGAAGTGAAATAGTGAAAAAGCAGCTAGAAACAAAGGAAAATGCACAAAAAAACCACCCTTCTCTCTTCCTCAGGGACTGGCTAAAGCCCTTTGATCCAATCATGGCTCTAATGAGAAGGATGCCTCAGCTGTCGCTAAGCACACACCACCACTGGTGATGGTGAACTAAGTTACCCAGGGACCCAGGCCACAAAAGAGAGAAGTATCCTCAGCAAACAACAATTGAGGAGGACATACAGTTTTGCTGCTTCTTTTATCTCTTCTTAACAGCCTAATTGGAGTGTAATGAATTTAGGGTTGGCACTCGCTGCCAGACTTGCTGCTTTGATGTGTTTTTGGCCTCTGTGCTACAAAAATGCAATGGGAACCAAAACCAAGATATTACACCTCCATAAAGTGTCTCTGGGTTTACCATGAGATTCCAATGTCTGTGCCAAGTGGCCAAAGCCACTAACAGGCCCATGCTCTCCAAGATGTTTGGGTAATGAATAAGAAGCAGAGAGAGATGTCACTGTGAATCAGAGCAAGGAATGCACACTAATGGCAACAGAGGTGGATCCCGGGCTGTAATGTGGAACAGAAGAGTGCTGTAGTCGTGCTTCTCTGTGGCTGCAGCTAACAGGAGCTGCTGGTGGTGTCTGAAAGCCTGTGGCAGGCGAGGAGGATTTTAGAAGGTAGGAGAAGTACCAGAACAACAGGGACACTCCAACACAGCACCATGAGCTGCTCATACTGCCAACAACCAGGTCACTCTCAGGCCTGAGGGTCTTTCCCCACCCTGTGTTAACCATTTCTGCATTAGCTCTTTGCAGAAGTCTCTTTCCCACATGACCCTACCATGTTTCACTTGGATCTCAGCAGGGCATCCCTACTGGCAAATAGTAGCCGCTACATGACATGTGAGTCTCCAAAACACAAACAGTACATGCTTAAGAGGCCATCACCCACCACTGACTGCTGTACCTCCTACCAGGGCCACCGTCCCACCAGTAGGGATGGCAGAGTCACCAGGCTGTGCATGCAAGTGGCAAGCAAAACCTGGGGGATATCCAACCCTGCAGAGTAGAGAGGGACTCCCACCACCTCAGGGTCAGTGATAAGCTCCCCTTGGGCACACGTGAAGAACCCGGTGATGCTTACCAATTGAAACACCCAATGGCCCCACATACAATTTACTCTTAGAGACAAGTAGGTAAATTATGAGAGGTTGGTCCTGAAAAGGCTCCATTAAGTATGGATGTTATCTGTTTCTATTCAAACATCAACCTACCAAGCTCATGTTAGATGAACCAATGCATCTACTCCAAACATCACACCCCAAAGGAAAATCCAACTGCTTATCTGTTTCCCTGTTGGCAATGATCTTGTTCATAAAAACTGATGTGTCTCCTTTGAAAAGTCTTGGCCATTGATGGTTCATGTACTTGCAGAGTATCCAGGGTTAAATTCCCACCCTACTTAAATTATTACATCTACATCCATTTTAGGGAAGCTACTCCCAATTGACAGATGCTGGGAACCTGGTCCTGAGTCTCTGACTAAAACAGCCTTTACCCAGTGACTACATGTTAGAGACACAGACTGCTGATAAGATAGACTCCTAGTTAAATGCAGCCCTCCTTTAGCAATGATTCATGTTTAAGAGCAGTTAAGAGCAAAGTTTGAGAGCACATTGGTGCAGCTGTTCTGGACACAAGCCTTCCCTCTACAAGAAAAGAACTTTTTGGAATAGGTGTACTCACACAGCTTTGGTGGGAAGCAGTAATATACCCAAATACCAGGGACTGTGCTCCCAAAGCCTGATGCTAGAAGCAGGGACAAACCCTCTTTCTGCCTTGCAGTGGCCACTGTCACCTTAGCTCCATCACATGCGAGTGGAGAGCTGCTTTCCACCTTGCTCATTACTCAGGGGAGGAAGAAAGGAGTCCGTAACTGAGCCTCTCTGAGCCTTAGGCATCCACATCAGCCCTGTGTGGGTAGCATTTAGTAGGCCAGTAGTAAATTAGTGTCCCACAGGACTAGAAAAGCAGCCTCTGTGACTGAGAGGCATGGCTGAGTTGCAGTGTCCTCAGGGCATGGATGCTGTCAGGCTTCCCTGCCCTGCCAGTTTAGGCTGTAGCTTTGGAAGCAGCTTTTGTGATCAGAAAGAATCCTCATCCTCTCAGTGAAATACATCTGTGTCAAAGCAAAATAGAAATGGGACACAGTCTGGTCACTAACCCTGTGGTTCCCCCAAGTTCCTCCGGGGACTCAGTGCTCCATTCGCTGCTCCTGGGGACCATTGTTTGGCTGGTGTCACAAGCACATCAGACCATACACGTGCAAGCAGACATACTCAGCTGAAGAGCTGGAACAGCTCCTTCTACTGAACATCTGGACTTACACATATAAACTACTCAACACTCTCTTCCAGAATTACAGAGTCTTTCATATCTTATCTCTCACAAACCACTTATCAGCCCATGGCTTTCAGACTGCAGTCTCTCCCGTCTGCCAAAGTGGAACCTAGCCATGTAAAAACATGAATAACAGCAGCCCCTCTCTCCTCTCCCACGCTGATGGCTGCAGCTCCTCTGATGGGTGCTTGAACTTTGGGGGCAGCAGGAATAGCTCCATCTATCCCGCTGCTGTGGACTCGCAGAGGAGGTTTAGCAGAGTTTAACCACAGGGCAATAGATCACTAGAGCACAAATGCCTCCTCACATCCCAAGCTGAGGAAGGTGACAAAATAAATGTACATATTTATTCTCTTAATTATGATGACAGACAATAAGGAAACATTTGTAAGCTCATACTGTGGCAAGTCACCCATGCTGCTGCAGCACTCAGAGCCTTTGGTCACACCCTAGACCCTACATGTCAAAAGTATAAAAAAAGACAGGGTTGTGCCCATAAGTGAACATTTAATAATGGGTACTACTCTGGATTTTTTTGTCAAATAAAGATTTCTTTCTAACAAATATCCCTTTTGTTTTTAGCTCTAACAAAATTCTCAAGAGAAAGTTTCATTCATGGGTTGATATTTTGAAACCTTTGTCCAGGAAGGGGAAGAATCCTTTTTATTGTCCTCTTCTGTTTTTTCTCTCCCCTTCCCTTTTAAAGAAAAGAAAGGTACAGAGGAAGAAGCACAGGAAAGGCTTTTGAGCTTGTGAGCCATGAAAATAATTTGGGTTTCAGATTCATTGGTCATTGAATCTTTCACCGTCCCTCACCCTTCAAACTTTTCAAATCTTTCCATAAAAATTTTGAAATGAAATGGAGATTTCTTTCTCTCAGCCATAAGAGATGACATCATCAGACTTCAGTACGGTGCTAAAAACATGCATACATACTGCAGAACCAGATACCGGTCTAGACATCACAGTAACAAGATCCAAAGCGGACTGAGGGGGCTGTCAGCAAGTTGAGGGGACTGTTTCTGCCTCAGAAGGGAGGTGGAAAGGGATGAGGCTGGGAGAAGGATGGCAGTGATGTTACAGCAGAGGAAAAGTTAACATAAAACAGGATCATCACTAGCTTTGGATTAGCTTAGCTAATGTATTTCTCAATTGTATGGACCGCACATGGGTTGTACATGTTTTTGTTCAGTCCAAAAGAGGTCTGTTGCAAGAACAACTGTTGCTACTTTTGTTATGAAACCAAAGTTCAGGCACAAATCTCAGCTGATGGGTCTCATTCCAGCAGCTGATGATACAATCCAGGAAATAAACATGATCATCAGGTACTGATTGGGAAATGGTAGGAATAAGATCCCTAATAAAAGTGGCAGGAAGGGAGGGTACAGGTGCCTTCCTTTCTCTTCCCCGAGAGTCCCCCCAACACACATGCACTTTGGCCCCCATCAGCCAGTCCTCTCTGGCAAAAAAACATGCTTTCAGATGCTGCTGCCAAACCTCAGAAATGTATATTGCTGTTCTGGCTATGTTCAGGAAGAAGGGGAAGGGAAAGCAGTGTGCAATTTTCAACAGTTTCTCCTCGGAGAGGGGCCCCCTAATTTTCTGAAAGGGGCCATGGAGGAGGGGGGAGGAAAAGCAAGAGGCTCTGTCCCATTTTAATCTCCTTTCCCAAATTAGTTATACATGGGGAATTCATGATGGAGTTCCCTTTTTGGGCTCTGAGCCGCAAAACATTTCATAACACGCAGAGCCCTTCTGCAACCTTTTGATCACATCCCTTCTGAGGTTGCTGTGTTTATGTGCAGAGCTGTGCGCTTAGCAGATGCTAAAGGGAAAGACAGGGAGCAGAGAAATCCTGTGCTCATGGCACTGCAGGTAGGGTTCACAGCACAACACTGGCAAGGGAAAAAATCCAACAATAAACCACAAAACAGAGAAAAAAAACAACTGTGGAACAAAGACCACTGAGGCTGCTGTGAGAGCTCAGCAACATCAGCTACCAATCTCTTCCATGCTGCTGTCAGGACAAACTACCTGGAAACTTGTAGCTGGCTCTTTGCCGTTTTGAAACCTAGTACAAGGAATGCAGAGTGCTTTTTATTCAAAGGGAGATTACCCAGTCTACACAGAAACAACACAAAATAAGGATATTCACTCAGCCTCATGGGCTGCATTGATCAAACAGTTTTGACAACAAGCAAGGACCACTAAGAACCAAGGCCAGAGATGATTCCTACAAGCCCACTAGAGGCTGGAGAGTTTGGGGTTACAGACCATCTCCCTGCCCTATGTATTTTGTTTACAGTACTTCACAGCCTTGAAACCTAAAAGATAGAATAAATTGCTACTGGGCTTAAGTCATTTAGGGACCTGAAGTCCAGTCACAGTTTTTCAGCTGACCAAGAAGGGCAAAAACCTCCCCTCAGATTAACAAGAATGAAGTCTGTGAGCCAAGATCCTCAAAGGCATTAGATCCTCTTTGAAAGCAATGGTGCTTAGACTCTTCAGTAAGTGTGCTCAAGGAACTGGACTGAAATACCAATGCCCACCTCCCTAAAAAAATATGTTAAGTGTCTGGGAAAGTTTACAAAGGTAACTGGGAGAATTTCTGGAAGTCTAAGGATTTTGCTGAATTTTGCTCACTGATGCTTATTAAACCAGGGCTCAACTGGCTTAATTAAAATTCATGGTAAATAGATTTACTTTCTCCAGTGCCAGTGCTCTGTATGCACACATTCAAAGTCATTTACTTCCATTTGGTTAAACTTCATAACTGACTCTTCTAAATGTTTCCACATGGTGGCTTGAATTTTTTTCTTTTTTTCTTCTTTTCTTTTTTTTTTTTTTTTTTTAAAAAAAACTAAATCAATTTTAAACCAATTTTCATTACATTGGTGGTTTTGCATGTCCACAAGGCCTGTGGGCCTCTTGGATTTTAAAACTTGGCGTGAAATTCAGCCCAAAATGCCAAGTGCTGAAACCCAGTGAAAATGAAACCACTGCAATCTATAGGGGAAGCTGCCTGCCACTCAGCCCAGCCCACACTGCCAGCCAGGCTGAGAGCACTTTCGCTGGGGCACCACTCCTTCACAGGACTGGGTGCTAGGCATGGCTGAAAATTTCCTCTGGACACTGCCATTGCTCCATCCCAAGCAAGTCCGGGATTTGGCAGCAGTGAGCTCAAATCCTGGCTGGGGGAAATTGCTTGAAGAACAGCCTGTGGGAAGATCAAAATCCTGATCAGGAGCCTCTTTAAAACTGTGGCTTCAAAGCTAACTGGAAACCTGGCCCTGGGCTTCCCTGCAATTCAGCTTGGGTTTGCAAACTTGGCTGGTGTTAGGTTTATTGCACCTAGTTTGGGGCTGCGAACATTTTGTGGAGATTCAGCTCTTGAAATTAAATGGGCTCTGGTGTTCAGAGCCTGGACCCGTGTCTATAACATCCATAAATTCCACACCAATCTATGTATCTTCATGAATAAAGTAACTGAGGGTTTGACGCTTTAATTTCATGGGAGGGGTCATTGCTGTGTATTATCAAACCATTAAAATCAATGGATGGATGGATGTGAAGAAGACTTCTACTTCATACTGGAGGACTTTGTCTTACCAAAGCAACATTTTAAACTGGTGAGGAGACAGGTTTCTTATTGTCTTTTTTTCCCACCACTGTATCTATACTAAGCAAACCAAAAAGCCAAAAGAAGTCTTGTAGAAGTCCCCAGCACTTGGGATGCTTCAAAGCAGAGGCCATTGCTTTAGAAGAGACACCAGCAGAGATGAAGATTTTCTGCCTCCTGGTAGTTTTGGGGCAATGAAAAAAAAAACAATAATACTTTTGGTTTTTCAAGGCTACTGCTTTTAGTTCCTCTAGAAGTAGAAAAGAATGGGTTTATTTACTGTTGAACTCCTATTCTTCCCCCACACATAAAACCCTCAAAAATGGTGACCAGTCAAAGCAGAGTGAAGATGGTTCTTGGCAAAGGTTCAGCGTGGCTCTTATTACTGAGGGGAATGTGGTCGTGTTGCTAAGATAGTGGCCTGGGAGTCAGGCCACTGTTCTTGGCTATCCTGCCACCCCACCATGTAACCTTGGAAAGTCACGTCTCCCCTCCGTGGTTCCACATTCCTTGCCATCCTGCGCCTCTTGGCTATTTAGACTGCCAGCTTTATGGTCCAACGTCTGTGTCCTACTGTTCTAGCTACCATCCTAATTATGAGAATTTGATACACACTGGGTTCCAGCACCCCTTCCCACAGAGCTTTATCTCCCTGAGCAGCAGAGCAGAGGTGGCAGTTCAGGCATGAACTCCATGGGGGTTTTTCTCACTCTCATCTCACCCTGTCCATGTACTCACACTGCACCCAGGGACATCATCATCCCTTTCACCTTTCCATTTAGTGTGTTCACACATTTTTCGCTTCATTATGTGTCCCCAACTGGGACACCATGCCAGCTTCTACCATCCCTTCCTAGGCCATACATGCACTGTGAGGGACAGCATGTCCCCATCACACAGCAGAAGCACCCCAACATCCAGCCCCTACGGGCCTATGACCCAGAGAATCACTGTTTAGCAGCGACGATGCAAAGGTACGCTCTTGAAGCACAAGAAACATGAGGTTTGTGCTCTGAGGTGAACCTCTACCCTCGCATGTATTTGTCATGACTCATTGTGACCTGACCTCAGAGGGCTGTTGAGCTTTCTAGCAATCCCTTGGACTTTGCAGCACACACCTCTTTGCAAGTGGTACTGCATTGCCTACAGTCATGGGGTCCTTTGTGACTGAATGGTGCAGCTTCAAGCACCAAGAGAAAGTCTGGGTGTGACACCAGCACCTCTTTTTACTGGGGCTAAAACTCTGCTGTGCCAGAGGCAGGACATTTGCAATGAATTAGTGAGGGCTTTTTCTTCACTGTTTTGCTCTAAGGATCCTTAACTCCAGGGGCCTCTGCATGGCTAGGAGAGTGAGTCCTCCTGCTCCAAAATATCTTTAGAGTCTGTACCCCAAGATGCCTTCAGACACCAACACAGTCAGTAGCTGCTAACTTATCTCTGGTCAAGGCCTCCCATGCTGGGCACTGGGCATGCACATATGAAGGGGCAGTCCCTGTAAAGACTTTTAGTCTCAACACAGAAGTGACACAAAGGGAAAGAAGTTAAACACTATTTAGTAAGATCATCCTGAAGGGAAGTGGTAAAGTTGGGATTAAAACTCAGAAAGCACGAGCTAGCTGCCCTGCACACCAGGGCACTTTGCCTTCACTCCTTACATGGCACTTCCATGCATGTACATAGACATACACATATATATGTGTGTGTACATTTTACACATATGTGTGCAAAGACTGCTTAAACAACTGGACACACATGGTATGGTGGCAAAGACTAAATGTGCATACATGTGCACATGACAACTGCAAGTGGCATGTCATGATTTGCCTGTGCTACCTGTCAAGTGTTCACAGCCCCTCATGGAATATCCCTCCTGATCTCACCCAGAAGGAACTGTGCCCCATTTCAAGTCCTCCAGGTTAAGAGAGCACAACAAGTGGGATTTCTGAAGGTGCAGGCGGGACACGCAAATGATCACACTGAGATACCATCTATCTCAGCTCCCTCTCAGATTTTGGTGTTGTGTGTTTTATCAACAAATAACATGTCTTTACTACTGCCAGCCCTGCTGAACCACTGTAGCTGCAGACAAGCAAGCTGTGTTTGCTTCTCTTTCATTTGTCAGCAACACAATGGCCAGCCAAGTTCTCATTCCAGCATCTTACTTGTTCATAACAACAAACACAGGCAAAAAGAGAAAAGCAGATTTTTGTCTGGCTGTGAGGACACAGAAGGGTAGGTTTGGATAGGTAAAGTGAAAAGACCCTAATGTGAAAATCACTGGGAAAAAGAAGCATCAAGAAAAAGAAGCAAGCAAGAGTTTTAAAACAAAAAAGTAGGCTGGTCCAGGTTTTCAGATTCCCCTATTTCAGCTCTCTGAGATGGTGTCGTGTATTAATGCTCTCCCTTCTCTAACATGTGCCCAAGTCCAGTTTGAGTGGCAGGTCCAACAAACAGATGGGATTTGCAAGTAGTTATGAAGATGCTCACCCATTTGTTCTCAGACAGCAATAATCTTTCTCTTTCCCGCCTCTCTTTCTCCTGCCAGTCCCTAAAAGCTGTGAGGAGAAAGCTTACATCCACATCACATCCAGGACCACCCTGAGGTTTGTTGGCACTTGAGAAGCAAAAGATATTCAGAGTAAGGGAAACTGGAGTCATTCCCTCTCTGCAGTTACCAGCTTGGATTTTGCTGCTGTCTGATGCAGGAAAGAAGAGGATGGAAAAAACATCTGAAATGTGACATAGAGAGAGGACTGCAGCACAGAAGAGTTAGGCAGCTTCACCCCTACATCCAAACCACCCTGCATGCCACGCCTTCCTCCCTGAACAAGCTCAGGAAAAGCACTAAGACCTGGGCAAAGCTGGTGAGAAGGAAGAGAAAGTTGCCTACAGACTCCTGCATTCCCATCATCCTATCTTCCTAGTCCTGCTTCTGAGCCCAAACAGGTTCCCATTTGCAATCACAAAACCAGAGTTGGGACCATCTGCCTGTGGTGAGGAGCTGATGGACCTGGGAGCTCTGGACCTAGGTGAGAGTCAAGACAAAGGAGTTCCCAAGAAAAGAACCTTTTCTAACCAGTACCTCTAGACAGGAGGTGTCTTCTGGGCTGAAATATTAGAAAACAAAATGAGAACATGCTACAGTCAGAAGCTATCTCGCTCCCCTGTGGTAGGTGTTCTTTGCCAGACTCTTTGCCAGGCACAGGAGGGAAAAAAGGCAAGGGTATGGATTGGTAGGGGAGAGAGCAAACAGCACACCATGGACACAATCATAATGCTTAATGTGTTTATCAAATATTTTGGGGCCAGTGCAAGAATAGCATACACAGTACAGTGCAAGAGCAGAAGAGGGGCTCAGATTTATGCGACAACTGAACTTGGTCAGAAGGAGACCAAGAAACTATCTGCAAGTGTTTCACTTCCCAAGGGCTGCATTCAGGGACCATTCCATATCTGAATCACAGTCTCGCTGTTTATAGGATGCAGAGCTCAGGGCAGGGAAAACGCAGGGAGGTATTGCGACAGACACTACTGAGGGAATATCTCTGGAGTACATCAGTAAATTGCTGAAAGGGAGGAGCAGTTTTGAAACATGAGCACAGAGATAAAAATCTATTCTAAGGTGAGGATGAGCTAAATACGTCAAAGGCCTTTCAGCACAATCTGGGCACATGTGAAACCATCTAAATAGTAAACAGCACATTTACTACTAATAGCCTCCTAATTTATTTATGGAGCCCCATCACATTGCAAATCTCTGTCATCTCCTTTGCTCAGCAATCATCTGGCACCAGAGGAGGCTACGGGAGCTCTGCCCTGCCCAGGCTTTGCTACCTGTTTTTGGAGATAAGTACTAAATAACAGAGCCCTGCAAAACACGATAAGGCCCACGCTTCAAGATGGTTGACTGAAAATACTCATTTTTCAACTTGAGGAGACTTCACAAGCTGTCTTATTGCCTCAGAGCACCTCCAGCACGGGAAGGAAGGGGAAATACAAACACAGAAGCCAACACAATCAACCCCAGGGTTGGGGAATCCCTCCTCACATGTATAGATGTGCATACGTATATATATATCCATGTTAGTCACTGCTATGGCAACCAAGACAACAAAGATATCCTTTTAAAGGCTCTGTGGTAAGGAGGAAAAATATTTTGCTATATATATCATTGCCTATTGACGTCACAAAATAACTTAAAATAAACTAACTTGTAAGTTTGGATCATGCTGGTCCTTTTTTCTTCACTGTAGATATTGAAATAATGTTCACGTCACAATGAGCATCTGTTACCTTTCATGGAAAAAGTAACTGAAAAGAGCTGAGCTAGAAAGTTTTCTATCAAACCCTCACACACACCCTCACTGAAGCAATATTATAAAAACCTCTTTCCTCAGTGAAGTAACATAAGAAAACCCTCTTCTAAAACTTATGGAGCACTGTATCCTAAGGGTCTCATTTACCCATTCCTCAGACAAAGTCCACACTGACATCAGAGGGAAACTTCCAATTTTGACAATTAACAAAAAATAAGAACCTGAGATCAGCTGTGACAATTAATTCAGCTGACCATCTAAAGAGCTCAGTGGAAAAAGGCAAGCTGACAGAGATGAGTCTGGGCTGAATAGTAAAAATAAAACATTCCACATGAAAGTGATTTTAGGAAGTTTGTTTCCACAGCCAAGATCTTGCAGATCAGGACATCCCTACCTCTTGCGCACGTATATGTAACACAGTGTGCAGTGAGACTTTGACATGACTTGTGCTCTTTCCAGTAATGTCACCAGTGCAACTATCTTAATGGCACTAATAAATAAGTTGCTGCTATATGACTAAGAAATACAGGTAGATGAAGTTAAGAGAGGGAATTTAGGACCTTAGTTTGCACTAGGCTGTGCCAATACAACTGTATTGATATAGATGTAATGGAAGAGCCCCTAGTCAAAGTCCAATGTAATCATGCAAAAACAGTGCAGTAGAGCATCAACCCTGCAGGGGAACAGGGTGGACATTGATTATGGTTCACATATGCAAGGCATGGGGGCACCTTTGGCATGGGACAGCTCGACAGCTCCTTGCCCAGTGCTCAGAATCAACAAGTGCAGCATTTCCCACCTTCGGCTAGCAGGAACAGGTGAGAAATACCCCTCAACTTACTATGTTCCTACCCAAAATCATCTATTTAGCTCTCCTCAGGAAGATCTAGGGGAGCTCTCTGAAGTCCCTTTTGGCTCAATGTGTTTTTTATCTGGCTTGAAGGATGCTGATCTGCCTGCATATTCTACCAGAGACCCACAGAGTGGGTTGAGATGTTCTCAGAGCATGAGGTATGCCATGATTCTCTCAAAAGTGCCATGGATATTTCAAAGCAACAGAATTTATTAGAGGTTTTTTGAAGGCAAATGTCTCTTACTCAATATGGTGAGTTTGAACAGATATAGCAAGTGCAATGAGTCACTTGAGCATTGTGGGCCGTTATATACTATTAAGTCATCTACAATGCCATGGTGAACTCATTTGCAATGTGTTATTACATGGCCACTTGATGTGTTGTGGATTTGGGTCTGTTCCTCCTCTCCTTGGGGGTTTTGGAGTTTTTGGTTTTTTTTAATTTTTTTTTTTTTTTTTTTTTTTTTGGTAAGCCAAGCTGCAGTGTACAAATAAGAGCTAACACAATTTAAGCATGTTTGACAGAGAATCATCAATCACATGTTTTAGGCTTAGAACTTTGCCTTCTCCCCTCCCCCTGCCCCACTTCTCCCAGGTCACTTTTTCTCAAAACCTCTGGCATTGCTGCCTTTCTCACCCCTCCTGCCCATCTGTCAGTTTCCTTCTAAGCACAGGGAATCAGAGCGTTTGATTTACCCCAGAGCTGCTGAGAAGCACTGACAGCCCACACCCAGCAACATGGTACTTTCAGGTAGGTGCAGCATCCTGCTATTACTTAACTCCCAACTGGTATTCATTAAGATACACATCTGACTTTTCTCACATCTTCTGTTATCACCCAAGTTCTTCTGTGGGCTCTTATGTCATCATCCACTCCATCTCTCCTCTACAACAATTTCCTGAAGTATTTTTTTCTAGAGATTGCCTTCTGTGGTTCGGTCCACAAGCCTTCACCTTGCAGACGTTCATAAAGGACGTAATGGCAGAGCCGCTGCTCATTTTAAATTCTTTACATTACCCAGTCTCCCTATATATTTTCTTCCACAATAGAGGAAGACAGAAAGCAGATAGGTGCCTTTGTGAAGATCTCATCCCTACCTTTTCTCACCTGTCTGTATGAATTTAGGAAGACAACATACTAATATTTCTACTAACTATAATCTTCTTCAGCCCTGATTTATGGAAGCTTTCAGAGAAACACCTCTGCCACAGTACCACCCTTCATCCTTTTCCAAGCAAACGCCATCCTTTGCTTTCTTCCTCTACCCCCATTCATAACGCTCTCCTTCACAGGAGATCATGCAGACTTCCAAACACCCTTCTTACTGCTTCATTCTCCTTTTATTAATGCCAGGTGTCATCCCTTCCCACCACCCTCACCAGGTCCGGATGGGACATGCCAGGCTCTCAAAGGGGCTCTCACCTCTCTTTTCGAAGAGTGAGCTGCCCTTCCAAGGTCTGTTGTTTTTATTGGAGGAGATGTAGCTGAGACAGGTTTATCGAAAGACTGTGCAAGTGCTAGGTGGTTGCTGAACAGCAGAATAAGATAAAAAATCTATATATGGTGGTGGCGGAACAAAGTAATTGTATCTTTTACCAAGGCTGAAGCACTAAAAATATGGAAGGTTTTTACAGTACTCCATGCTGTACCTAGAAAGCTCTAGGATCACTGTGGGACGAGTCAGACTGGCAGCCTTATGTCTGACAGCTGCTAGTCCTGAGGTGCTTGATCTACTTGGCAGGAAGAAAAGCTAACTCTGATACCATAGGCCAGAAATCAGAGGAATGCCTTTTTCTCTACCCACAAAGTAGAAACATATAAGTAATATGCTCTAAAGCAGAGATTGCATAAAAAAGGCTGGCCACAGAATAACTCACAACTGATCTCAAGATGAATATAGAAACAGGTTGCTTTGAAGATGTCTGTCAAAGCCCCTGGTTGCACTCCCAATTGTGGTTAAGATCCAAGAGAAAGAGAAACAGAGAGGAGGGAGCTCTAGATTGAACAGAGTCATTTGTCAAGAGAATTGAAGTAGAAAAATAATGTGGAGTTCAAAGTCAGTGTCCAGCTGGGGTGGGGGGGGCAGGAGCGGGTGGGTGGAGGAAGTGTATATAGCTACAAACACGGCCAAAACAAGCCAGAAGAAAAAGTTGGTGGGAAAATGCTACAGCACAACCCGTGCTGTGCTTGGTCAATGTGAACAGCAGCTCCCTTACCTTAATGAGTTCCAACTTAGCTGCAGCAGAAGCACCTTGCTGGTGGAGGGAAGCACTAGGGGAGACAGGCAGGCTTGGGTGGGATGGCGACAAGGAGCCAACTATGCACACACATGGTTTGATGTCCTCAATCTTGGAAAAATCCAAAATGGGCAGTTTTGTTCTTCTCTTTGGATAAACTTACCCAAGTCAAGCTGTTTGGGACTTTTACTCTCTTAGATGTAAACCTGGGCTTGGCTGTTGACATTTTTGAGGGCTAGCATGCTGTGGCTTTCTCAGCCCACCAGAAGTACCTCTTATCTTACTGACTCTAATTCTCAACTTCACAGCAGGGCACCACCTGCTTCATCTAAAAGCAAATACCATTTGTCCTACCTGAAGTTGGCAACACTATTTGCTTAGACGCCAGTGTCCAGAAAACAGTGGGTTATGCTAGTAAGGGTATTTCTTTTAAAGCTGAGTAGAATAAATGCATATGAAACTGTACCGGGGAAGGGATGCTTACTGAAGAACTGAGTGCTTGTCATGCCCTTTGTGAGAAAGCATTCAAGAAATTGAGGAAAACGTTGAGATTTGCCTTTAGTAGATAAGAAAGCCCTAAATGGAGGTTGGGTGAGTCCTAAAGTCATCACAAACAACACATTCAGAAAAGCTCCCCTTGCCTAAAGGCACAAAGGATGGAAACTGGATAGGTTCAGTCTGTGGACCAAAAGAGAATTAGAAGGACTAACTGGCTTCTCATAAAATACAAAAAGATGGAGCCTTCTCCATCTGCATGCTAAAGCATTAAATATGTTAGAGGAGGATTATCCAAAAACTAGCATATGCTGATTCTTTTCTTATGCTGGATGTGTCATCAAGGTCTTGGCAGACTGTAGGGAAAAAAACACAGTGTCTATAAGATTTCAAGGTTGTCACAGACCAGTAACCTCAACTGAGGCCTGTTATAGTCATTCAGCAATGACCCCATCTCTTCTTTCATCTTAGATATTCTGCTAGTTTTGTCCACTTGCTTGCTTTTCTTCCTTTTTTCTGTTTGTCTGCAAAACAAAATACCGCTGCCATGTTCCTTCACTGGAGTTTCTCCAAGATTGGACCTTCTCAGTGGAGCTTTGCCAGAAAAGTGACGAAGTCATACAGTGCATTGTTATGAAGGAAATGTAATGTAACACAATACTGAGGACCTGACATAAAGGTGAGTCACTTTAAGCAGGTTGGTTTAGAAAATATGGGTGAAGCTTGCAAAACCAAGTCCTCCTGGGTGGGTATCACTCGAGTTGGCCAGATTCTCAGTGGATATAAATTGTCATAGTTCCATGCAAATCATCTGGAAAATGATACCACAGTTGGCAAGCTGCTAAGGTAACAAGTATACCACAGGGCAGTGCCAACTACTGCTGGCTGTGGATCTGCCCATTAGCTGTACTGGTAGTATCAGCTTATGTGAACATATTTGTGGCTCTGGTAAACCTGAAAAAAATGACATTTCCATGGGTTTGATGAGAAGTGAAACATTTGATGCTTTGGTCTCAAATTTTCTGCTGTCTTCCATAAGAAACAAAGGGCAAGGTTTTACGAATGGCCTTCTCCTTTTTCCCTCTTATGGGGCAAATGTAGGAAAAAGTGTTATCTATGGAATTTCAGAACTTGTTCTTTAACACAAAACACCAAAACCACGAGAAATAACATTCTCCTGGAAAATGTAAGCTTTAACTTTGCCCTAAGCCAAAATTGCATACTGATTGCTATTCATCATTCTGCTCCCTTCCTATGTACTCTATATGTCTCCAAAAGTCTTACCATCACAGTCAAGGTTCAAGGAGTAGCTGGATGAAGCCAGTCTTTCCAAAACAGGTACTCCCCACATCTTTGCTCAAAAACGTCCTTCTTGAGAAGAGACTAGACAGCTGTTCTTTGTTGGTATCCAGTCTCCCAGGACATTCAGCAAACACATTCAGGAACCTGGATACAGTCTAGGATAACATTTGCTTCCAGATTTGTCAGAATATGACAGGTTTTTTCCAAGTTACCAGTGCATGCATGCAACCTGAAGTCCAAAGCACAACTGCATAGCCCTTGTGCTGTTTGTTGAGCCTGCAACTCACCATATCTATGAAGCTGCAGGACAATCTACCCAAGGATGATGCTCCCCTACACACAGCTTTCCAGAGCTGTGAAAGCCTCTAAAATTTTGGGGAAATCCAGAATGTCATCAGCTCCTTCTCCCCATCCTGGCAGTAGGAAACTTCAAAAGGCAGGTGTGCGTTACGGATTTCTCTACCAGTTTCCGCCAGCCGGGCTTTACTCTGTCCCACTCTCCGTCTACTTCAACTTTCATAAAATGGGAACAGGATTATCTGTCTCCCTTAAGAAGATCAGATTAATTAGGGCTCTCCTCCCATATCTTAAGTCTTATTCACCCCCTGTGAAAGGATTTCTACAGGTGTCACTATAGCTTGAGTATCAAGAAAGGGCCATGCACAGCTTTATAGGTGTGTCCTATAGCATCATTATTTACCCAAGCAAGGTCTGAAAGTGGTTCTTGCTCAAGGCTTGGCTGCAATAAACAGTGTGGGTCTGTGTGCTTTGCATAACAGGACACCACAAAGGGCTGCCAAGGTCCAACTTACTCAGAGTACGTTATCTCAGCACAGCCCTGCACCACTGGGCCTCTGTCCTCTGAGCCCTACACCATTCACAGGGCACTAGACGCGTTCTGCATTGCACTGGGCTCAGTTGTCCTCTCAGTGTTCAACACCAATTGAGGACAGATCTATGCATCACTTTGCTTTCCTCTCCCTTTGTCTATTCCTAAGCCAACCAAAACACTCTTTGTGCTGTAGAGCAAGTCACCTATGACATGGGACCCTTACTTTTGAGCTAGAGGTGAACTGAAGGCATGAGTCTGCCAGATCATCTGTTGAGCATGCTGGTGGCAGATGGTATATAAACATTTGTTTTCTTATTACTCAAGAAGGGAAAGCAGTTGGGAAAGCAAAAGTTTCTTCATTTTTTTGAAAAATTTAAGTTAATGAATGGAAAAAGTCAACAAACTTCTGAAATTCTTTTAGATAAACAGGATTTTGTCTTCAAAAAAAAAAAAAAGAGGGACTTGGCAGGGGTGAAGGCTGCTATTTTTCATTAGGACAAGATGATGGTATGGCAGGAATGCAGGACAGAGGGGTGCAGATGTGTGAAAGCATTTAGGAAAAGGCACCCAGGGATTAGAGAAGTGCCTGTTCCCAAAATGAGTTGATCTGAGGTAAAGGAAACCTTTGGGATAGGAAGATAGTAAACCCCTCCCCCACCCCTTTTATAGTGGATATAAACAGTTTTACGGTATTTCCACCAAACAGAAGAAGACGAAGAAGAAGAAAAAAAGATTTCTGCAACACACACATGTTCCCCATTAATTAGGACTGCTGTTAACAACACGTTGCACCAGAGCTGCCAAGAACTGTCAGACGAAGGACAGGGAAGCCCACAGCAGAGGCTCTGCTGCCTCCCGGGGGGGCCAGCTGCCCGACCAGCAACCCAGTCCCAGCTTTTCAGCTGGGTCAGCCCCCTGCCGCGGCAGGGTGGTGGGGGGTACGGCAGGCAGCCAGGCTGGGGGCAAGGCGAAATGCCCAACTGTGCGGGCAGCCCCTGTTTGAATTCCTCCCCCCCACACTCCCCTTCAGCTACAGACATTTTCCACAGAAATTCTGGCTGTGTTCGCTTTTGGTTGAGACTTTGGGACTATTTCTGGCTTTTTTAAAACATTCTTAGGGGAGGCGCCTGCTACTTTTATTCACATAAAGGATCCTTATTTTTATGTATTAAGGGATGAAAAAAGAGGAAGAGAGGCAAGGGAGGGAAGAGCTGCTTTATGCTTTCATTCATCTGTACAACAACAATACAAATCTACATCCAAACTACCTTTCCTCCTTAGCAGGCTACAAATAAACACTTTGCTGTAGATTTTGCTCTAGCAGAGACCACCCGTAGCATCCTGGTTTTCTCCAGCCGTCACTGGGACAGAGTGCTGACTCCCAGCTTTTAAGCATCTCTCACCTTGGTGCCTCCTTGCAGCCGCTTCAAAGGTCGGGAGTAGCTTTGTCCTTCTCCTATCAGATCCTCTCTTCTCAACTCTCTCCTGAACTACTCCCTTTCTTCAGGCTCCCTGAGTGCTGGTCTGGATTCACCACTGGATGTGACCAAGTTTGCAAACTGATGCGTGCACAGGACTCACTCACATTAGGTTTAAAGCAGAGTCCTGAACAATCTTTTCCTCTATAAACAAATGCAGGAAATAAAGTTGCAACAATGAAGCAAAGTTCATTGCAGATCTTGCAGGACAGGGATTGCATATTAAAATATAAATTATTTCCTCACACTCGTGTACTCAGAGGCAGCATGTCCAAGGAATCAGGCCATCAGCAGGCATCGAGATGTGTGTCTCCAAGTGGCCAGTCCAGGATCCCTTGTGAGGACATGAAGGATGAGAGACATCAGCAATCCACCAGCATGTCTCCTACACTCCTCAGAGGTTGGTGATGATCTGCTTGTTTTGGATCTTCCTTTTTGTACTCTTTAGGAGCAGACAAGGGATTCGCCTCTCCACCCTGTCCCACCTCTGTGAGTCATCGAAATGTACTTACTGTCTTTAGTCTCTCAATCTGGTCATTCCAACAAGTTGCACTAGATATGCTGAGATCCCGATGACCTGCTAATCGAGGAGGTTTTTTGCAGCCCTTCTGCTTTTGCCTCCACTCCAGACACCTGCTTTGGCCTCACTCAGACCAAAGACCACCTCTGCTTACAGGTATCCGCAGCAGGAGCAGTCAGAGAAGGGAAAGCTAAAGACTGTTGTCCTTTCCAATAGCTGTCTCACAGACGCCCATGGTAGTGGCATTTCTGTACAAACTCCAGACCTCTGACTGCTGAGATGCAGGAGTGTAAGGCTGTGTACCTGTGTTTCACAAACTGGGCCAAGCAAAACATCTAAAGCACAACTCTCATTTGCGGTAAAAAGTTTGGGATAGTGGAACACTTTGCCATTCTCACTCTTCCTTTCGAATCCATAAAGCACTGCTGTTGGAACTGCAGCCCTGAAGTTTTGTGAGGTTTTATAGCTACAATGGTGCACATGGTTTTATGCCAAAAAAATCACTGGTCCATTAAACACATGCATGCAACATCATCTCTACAAATATCATGAGGAAATCCCTGTAGCTGCTGGCCAAAGCATTGGTGACTTGTTCTTCAAAGGAAAGTCCTTTCAGACATGCAGAAAACATTCTGGCCTAAAGTTTCAAGAGCAAGTAGTGATTTGAGTGAGTTCCCTCTTACACATTCAAGGCAAGGACGTTCAAAGGGTGCTAGAATTTGCTGAGTGCCTTTCTGCTCACAGCTTTCGTCCTAGATGCCTTGAACCAAGAATGGAAAAAACCACCAGAAACACAAGGACTTCTGAAGTACTAGAACAGACTGGACATTTTTCTAGGGTGTAAGTTAGCAGGGTGAATACAGAAGCAGTGGATCTTGGTGCACTTTGGGAGAGCTCCTCAGATCACCTGTTCAGATCCATATGCCATAAGGGGAATGTTCAGACTGAACTCCAAAAGGCCACCACAGTGCTGTTTTGCAGAACATATACTAAGGTTTTCGGTTAAAATACTTCAGTTTGGGAGAGTTTATATATTTTTAAAATATAAACAATTTCTGTAGAAAGCTAACAATTTTTCTCTTACATACACTTAATCCATTTATTAAAAAGTGTTTTCTTTTTTAATAAAGAAAGCAACCTATGTGAAGACTCAAATATCTCTTCAAATACCCCTTCTAATGACATTTGAAAATCTAATTTCCCATTTGGGACACGTTGCAAGAATCAACAATAGTAACAGTTTGATGTCTGTCTTGTTTCAATCCAGCGGGGGGAGGAAGGTTTGGCAGAAAGTACTATTGTCATGTGGGAGTCTCAGAAATGAGTTGTCTCCTGGCTAATATTCTTCCACTGCAATGGTAAGTCAAATAGGCTAGTAGCCACGGCAACAGCCTAGAATTCTTGACTATCTCTATGGTTATTTCACACCACTTTGGG
>JAWWTY010000156.1:16149103-16256531 GCA_035222235.1 Margarornis squamiger
AAGTCAAATAGGCTAGTAGCCACGGCAACAGCCTAGAATTCTTGACTATCTCTATGGTTATTTCACACCACTTTGGGTTCATACCATTATCACTCAAGACATTATTTCATAGTGATTTCATTAATTGAGTGCAATTTGATATATGAATAACACCCACATTTGTTTTAACAGAGGTCATGTTAGCTGCACTTCTGCCTGAAAATGTAGACAAGTCAAGCTAAAACAATGTCACAATTTTAAAACAAATACACAGACTGTAGTTCATAGGTGCAGAACAGCTGTGTGACTTCTCTCATTTTTCTTACCTACAGTGCCTATCCTTCTAAGGAAGCTTTTGGGAAAAAAGCAGGGGCTAAAACATCCCTAACCTTACAAATCTTTTGTAGCCTGCAAGGAAGGCTGCCCTGTGCAGAGGAATGACATGTGAACAGTCAGTGAGAATATTACCTGACAAAATGAGGAGCAGCAGAAGGGGTCTGTGGCTCCTCTGTCAGCCTAACTACCACCTTTAACAAAACTATCAGCTTCCTAAGTATCATAATTTTATTTGAAGAAGTTATGAAACACTACCAGCCTGAACAAACACTTAGTTTAGGAACCCCTTCTGGTCAGATAATGCAAAGAAAGGACAGAGGTAACCATGCCCATAGCTGATGGGTAACTGGACCATGGACAGAGAAAAGACCTGGAGCAAAAGGACAGAAAGAGCCCAAGTTTTCAGGACACCATATTGCAATGGCTCAGCATTGATTTGCTGGAGGCCTAGCACTGTCTCATATATAGTATTGGCAAGACAACAAATTCAAAAGGCCTACATGGCATGTCTTGAAGATGTTTCCAGTCAGAGTTTGCTTTCCTGTATAATGACACTGATACCTAAGGAAGCCACAACACTCCTGAGCTGGTGTTTTGTGCCAGTGCTGCACAGCTGATCAAACAACAGGAGATTCCTAGTTTATCTGCTATGCGAATTTGTATTGCCATTCATTACTTTTTAAAAACGTAGACCAGGTTTCCCAAAGCAAACCTTTGGAGGACCATTTGTCATCCTCCAGTGTCAAGTTATGTAATTTGACTAATATATGGGCCTTCTCTGACCAAGAAAGCAAAAAAAACCCACCCAACCAAAAAAACCCAACAACAAACAACAGCAAGTTCAAAAGAGTTCAAAAGACCCATTTTTCAGAAAATTGAATAATGATGCGTTCTGCAAAGACAAACCCTTTAAAGTGTTTCTGGTTTCAGAAATATTTTAAAAACCCCAGTGTTCTTCATGCTTTCCAGAGTTATCTGAATTCCTTCAAAAGCCCACTCAAGGTTAAAGAAGAAAAACAATGTTATTCTAATGGAACAAAGCATTACTTTTTTTTTTTTTATTACAAGATTTGAAATACAGTTGCAAAAGAAGAGCTATAAAACCAGAAAGATTCAAGTTTAGAGTTTATCTTGTTAATTTTTTGCTTTTTTGTTACCTGGGATTTTTTCTTCAGTGTTCCTCCTCCAGTGAGGTGCTTCAAAGCATCTCTCAAAACCCCCCATTGTTTCTCTACCACTGTAAGGAACCCCATTTATTCTGCAGCCTTGCTTTAGCTGCTTGAGAATATGCAGTGATTTTTCTACCTAAGCCCATCATTTCCTTTAGGAAGTCACAGAAATTGGAGGTTGCAGCTCACATTATAAACATCCTAACTGTATGCTCTAGAGATCATTTCTGTGTACAAACAATTTCAGTCCAGCTTCAGCTACTGCAATTTCCCTGATAACAACTTGCTATGTTTACATTCATCTGAAACATTAAAACTCACTGGGGAACAGCGTGAGATCTGTTTGATCAACCTGAACAACCTACTCAGGATATTTTCAAAAGGCTAACTTCTAGGCATCTAAGAACAACGGGGCCTTTGGTATTACTTGTCTTTTTCCCTCGGCTGCCTAATCTCCCTTCCTGCTCCTTAGTGAAGATGTTAATTCAGAGCAGAGCTGGCAGCAGTCCCCCTGCCACCCCAGGGGGTTCCTCCTAGCAGTATGCAGGCAGTCATTAGTCTCTGACTATAGTCTGTCAGGCAGTCCAAGCCACTGGTCCCCTGTTCAAGCCAAACAGGGATGTCACATCATGCCAAGTCATGCCATAAAATAACAGTAGAAATAGCTTACGTTTTAAATCCCTGAGGGCAGCTACCCCATCAGGCTGGGGGATTAGAAAACAGACGCTAAAGCGTAAGGAATAGTACTGGGGTCACAGGAGTGAGATGGTTTAACAGCAAACAACAGAAGAACAAAAGACCCACGTTCAGCCTAAGTCATTTTACGCACAAAACTGATCTGCCTAATTGAGTATCTTTTCTAAGCAGGAGGTTAATATACCACCTTAGTTATCAGAAAGTGAGACAGCTACAGACAAGAGTCATCTGGATCTTGGGGCAGGATGAATCACTTTCTGAGAACACACCTCTCGTATCACTGACTATAGAAATCCTTGGGCATTTTTTGGCATGCAGGTTGTATGGTTAACGATTAGAGTACTTCAGCCTTTCTAACATTTTGGAAAAATAGCTTGCATTTAGCACAAGGACATACCCATAAACTTCAATGTGCTACTGCTATGAGCAGAGGCACAGAGAAAGACATACCCTTTATAAAAGGAATACATGACAGTAAGATGAAAATAGGAAAAGAAATGTAACTTGAAACAACAGCAAAGAAAAAATAAAATCCAATAAATAGCATTTTTCCCCTCAAACTGAATTTTTCCAAAGTCTATAGTATTTATAAAGCTAACCGAGTACTCTTGAAAAGAGATTTTCTGGTAGCAAACCATTTCTGTAAAAATGTGGACATAGCTCTCTCAGGGATCAGGATGATTCAGTGCTGTTGGAAATATTTAGTAGTTATCTGTAGTGAGATGGTAATATTTTGGTTATTTAGACTTCTGACAGTATGGATCATTACAAATAGCTCATTATGGAGCATATAAAATGAGGTGGTAACCGGATAACTTGACAACAAATTATTTTCACTATATATAACTGCATGACAGTCTATATTGGAAAATGATAAATTACATCATTCATGTGCCCTGAATTCACTGTAATCTCTCAAGGGGGGTGGGGAAATCTAGGTTAAATAATGGGCAACTAAACAGAGACATATGTTCAACACGCACCACAGATCAGAAAGGCAACAAGACACTGAAAATCCTGCAACAATAGCTTTTCTTGAGCTGGAGCTGCCAGTTAAAACTGAGAAATGCAGGCACTTCTATTTCTCTGATAAATCCTTTAAAAGATCCATCTCTCCTTCCACTCCACTTAGGCAAGTTGGTAGCACCATGCAGCGCTGGAGGAAGCGTTGCTTTGATCTTTGTGCTACCATGCATGGCACTGGCAGTTCAAAGCCATTCCACACACCCAGATGTGACTTCAGCCATTCATCTGAGGCTGCACTGCAAACTGCCAGGTACTCACAGGTGAGAAAGCAGGTGTGTGATCACCATTGATGAAACCATCCATATCACTTGTGCACGCTACTTGCATTTGTAAGGAAGGGATGTGGAGCTGACCCATGGAGAAAGGCTTTTTGCTGCCCAAGGAGACAGTACTGCAGGATGACGCTAGAGACAGATGCCATCCAGATTGTTGGGAAAGCAAGGGGAGAGGTGGTTCCTCCAAAAACAACCCAAGCTAATGGAACACCTCCCGATTTTTAATCTCTCTGCCTTCTTGCCGGGTGCACCTCTGGGTTGTCCATCCAGATGGAGGGGGGGCTCCAGAAGGGAAAGGCATGGGCAGAGGTGGCTGCCTGAGGGGCAGTCTGGGCAGTGGGGGGACAGGGTCAGGCTGGCCCTGAGATGCATGCGTGGCTCTGGCCCGGCATTTCGTCTGTGCAGGAGGGGGGCTGGCGGCAGCAGGCGAGCCAAGTCAGAGCATAGCCAAGCGAAAATGTTCTGGCAGCCCTTCTTGGCAGCCTAAGCAAAGTTATTTATCACTTTGTGCATTTTCCTTCTCATCTGTGTACAGCCGGCTCCAATGGCTCAGCTTGCATTTTGCCTTCCAGAGCCAAGCCAGTCCCTTGGCTCTGCTCGGTCTTGGCTGTCCATTCACGCCTTCTGTCTCCTCCAGCTCTGCCTGGAGCAGTGCAGGATCACAAAATAGGAGTAGGTGTCTATAGTCAGGGAAGAGATCGAAGCATCAACAACCTACACCAATGGCAAAGACCACACCTCTTCTCTGGATGGGCTAATGCCAAGCTGCTGTTTACTGTGGCTGCGGAGCTGTGCACAGTTGTTTCTGCTGCTCCCAGGCAGCCTCTGCTGGGGAGCTCCAGTGCCTGCCGGCAGCTATGAGACATTTTCTTTCATTTATTTTAGGGATTGTGCCTTTGTACTGATTTTTTCCAAACTCGTGGATGTAACAACAGTGAATTTACAGCAAATTTTTCCAGTTCTATGGACTCTTTTCCATACTGCTGGTGTATTTTGCCAAAATGTCTAACAAGGGTGCCTAAATTGGGCTTGAAAATAATACCAGCTGCATTCAGATATTTATAAGGCTCACATTTGCTCTTGATAAGGACACACTACATTCTTCTAAACACTGAACATTACAAAAGCAGATCAGTACTAACTGTATTACACTTTTCATCATCAAAAGTGTGGGCCATAGTTTGTCATAGATTTCAGGGCTTTGCCTAAAGGGAAAACCCCTGAATTTAGCTGTCATTTGTCTCCTACTCCCTGAGCTGCCCAGGCAGTTTTGTCTGGGGCTGCTAGGTTTGGCGACAAAGTAAACAGCAAGACTGCACTTGACCTTGCCAGGTTTTGGGCAGCATACTTAAAGATTTATGTTTTCCTACTGGATGACACACTCTAGAAGGTGCTGGATAACTCCCAGCTATGCAAAGCCAGATCTTGACTACCTTCTAGCCAGCTTAGTCCCAACAGGGTAAAATCTCTTATCATTCTGATCAGATGATGGAAGAATACAAAACAGGACAAAGTGAGGCTGAAGGGGGCACCTGGTCTGCAGTAGACTCCCAGAAGCACGCATGACAACAAAGTGCATTGAATAGCAGCTTCCCATCATGAGCCTTTAATTTTCACATCCTGAGAATTTTCCAAAACTGGGCTGCAATTTCTCAGATTTTGTCTCTGCCTGAAGGTAGAAGAGGAAGTTGAGTAAAATCCCTTCAGACCTTCTGAAATGAGAGAATGAAAAATTGCATTTTCTTATTGTAATAAAAATTCTAACCATTTTTTTCTCTGTAAAAGGCCACATCAAACTGCTTGGAATTTGAAACTTGGTGTGGGTATAGCTCTCATTACAGGCCAGATTGAAAGCAAGCTGAGGTCAATAACTGTGCCTCCTTTGATTTTGCCTGACACTGAAGAAGACCCTACAGCTAGGTAAACAACTCATAGAGAAGATCGTTCGGAACAGTTGTGCCTATTTTCTACTTGGGAGTTGCCTGGGAACAAGCTCAGTTTGTTTGCAATGTGTCTAGGGTTTAGATGTATTCACCAAAGCCCAGCTTTGCTCCATCCTCCTCAATTTTTATTTTAGAACCTTGCTCCATGAATAATCTCCTCAAAGAAAATATCCACCAGCAGATGAAAGGACATCTTTACTTAAAGAGTTTGTAACTAAATCATTTCTACACCTTTTTTTTATAGGGGGGGGGGGGTCACAAGCAGATGATTGTCAGTATTATGCATCATTTGTACATACCCCAGTGTATCTGAGTTCCTGAAAGCTGTTAACATTTCAGTGTACTGCCACGTAGAGAGCTCCTACGTGAGAAGTTGAAGGGTAGCACTCCTGACTTCCCCCCCAGCAAAGCCCTTGGTGGACCAAGGACTGACCTCCACATCTCCCGGCAGCTCCAACTTCTGGACCATCCATTCTCTTGACACTGGAACTCAAAGGTCTTTCTTTGTTAAATTCTACTTCAGTTGGTTTAATTCTCTTTTCTTGCTGGAAGAGGATTTAGTAAAACAAACAAAACATTTTACCAATGTGAATATTCACAATTAATGACAAAACTCTTAAACAGGAAGGTCATTTCTTGGGGAGGGAGACTGGTATTATTTTGAATGAAGGGAAGAGTGCAAAGATCTTGCAATATTTGCTGTAAATGGGTTGTTATGGTGAACATTCCTGTCAGCAAGTTCATTAGCTCAGAGATCCACGAGTGAACAGAGACCAAAAAATATGTTTAAAAATTCAAGAACAGATTAATGGACAATATTTTGCAATCTTGTTTAGCTCTGCTTCTCACTGAGAATTAGTAACTTTACTCCAGGCCAGATTCAAATAGTCTTACTCATGCAGAGCATCACCATGTTTTATGAATAACCCCAGTGATATTTAGGGCTATATTTTGGAATAGGACTGGAATCAGAGAAAGTCAGTGGGAGGCATGGGCTGAATCACCTTGATTAATAAGTGTAAGATTGTTAGTTTTATATGTGTCTATATAAATAACGGGAATAAGGAGGATGTCTGGATTGACAGGCATGTGAGGGAATTTATAAACATCTTTTTGCAACATACAGCAGATTCCTCTTTTAACAGAAGAGAACAACACCCAAAAGTTACTTAATATCAGGAAAAGAGGAATTCGCACCTTCAGAAACAATAGAAGATCAGGCCATTTTGCGGGTTATACTCTCAACAGTTCTGGCTGTTGCCTGTGATATTACATAAGACCTATGCAGCTCTTCATAGAAGTGATGGATGAAGTTTTCAGAGCTGCTCAAATGTCTTGAAAGCATGTGGTCCATTTTCCAAAATAATGGGGTCCTTGGGATTCTAAATCCCATTGAATTTCAGCACTTCTGGGAATGGTTTCATTAACTTCTAAATCAGTATGCATTTTCCAGTTTGTTAGGTTTCCCATTTCATTTTATCTCTGGGTTCCAGCCAACACCATACATCAATAACAAGATCATCAAAAGGCAGGATTAAAAAGGAAAGCACAGTTGTGCCCGACTGCTCTGTCAAAATGTCTCTAAGACCCATCGCAGACTCCTGACGTTACCAGTGAGTGAGGAAGGAACCAATTCAAAGCTCGATGATGTAAAGGAAAGTCCACTCATTTCTATGGATTTCGATGGGGCTTGGATCAGGCCCTGGAAGAAGAAGGATGACATAAAAATAACATGACATCTGCCAGATTCACCAATATGCTCTGATGTTTTGCCCGGCTCAATGATGCAAAGCAGATGGAGAGTACTGACAATCCTGGCCCTCTTCAATCACTTACTCCATCTATCGGATTAGTTTTCATCAGGCGTTTTATTCATGACATAAATACATTTATCTCATTAGTGCTTTTGCAACAGTATTTCAGAAGAAATATCAGAAGCTTTATCAGAGTAAAATTTTCTGTATTTTGTCATTTGGTGACTACCAATTTTCAACGAGGTTTCCAAGGAGCTTATTATTGAGTCTCTGAGTTTTGCAGATTTTACTTATGCAGGGCTTGTAATTAGTTGAGTTTAAGTGCCTTTTTCTTCCATACTGCCAAGCAGAGTGCACAATTGTGCCATTTGACTGTTGCACCCTCAAATAAGGCATTAAGACAATTATTCTGCAAAATACAAAGCTTACCTCTAAGTTCAAGCAGATGCTTAAATCACATCAAAGCTTTCATAAATAAATATGTATACAATTTGCTGAATCAGTGCCAGAAGATGCATTTAAAAGAAACTAGCCCACTTTGAAAATTACCTTGTTCTGTCCCTGCCCTCTCTTGCCTGTTGCTACACAAAAAGGAGCTAAAATCAATTGGGAAATACTTATATATGAGAAGTCTGTGCACTGTGTCTCAGAAAAAAAGAGAAGGCATTGCTATGTCTAACGTTATATGCCAGGAATAAGCAAGAAAGATGTAACACAGGTTGGGCTTTTAGTATGCATGGTTACAATAAATATAGGCATTAATAGACATTAAAAGTTGCTGAATGACTGAGAAGTTGAGTAGATTGGATGATGTCCCTCAAAATGAAATAATCTATAGTTGGCTGGCAATTCATTTCTTCCGAGATGCTTTTTTGCCTGACTCTGCATATATTCCTCATTGCAGAAATAACTTGGGAGATTGCAGTCTGGCTCCAGCCTCAAGCCAGCACTAGTGCTGAAAGGCAAGATCCGAGTTTCCATATTCGCACCAGACACATCTCTACAAAAATGTCCCAAACTATTTGATTAACAGCTGCGTTGCTCAGAGCTTGCTCCCTGGCATAAGGACTTGACTGCATTCACACTACATAAGGGCCAAATTGGCCCTGAACACTTTTGCACCCGTATTTCAAAGGCATTTCCAGAGCATGTCCTGCCCCTCAGAGTTGAGTGCGGCTTGGGGTGTCTACACCCCGGACCGACAATCTCCTGCCAGCTATAGCACATTTATGAGTTTTGGCCCACAGTGGCACATATATGTGGCAAAGCCCTTGTATGCTTGAGCATACAAAGGGATAACAGACAACATACAAATGCACAAGATCAAGCACAACACTCATGCACAAACCTGGGTTATTATATTTTAGAGGTATCTTTACTTTACAATGATCCATCACATTTTAGAGGTGAAAATCGGACTGCATGCAGAAGGATGGGTAAGGCACTGAGACAAACCTGCCACATATGCTTTGGCCAAATGACTTACAGTGAAACTCTACTCCTGGCTGCAGCAAAGATCCTGCTGACTTACAAAGGGAAAAAAATTAACCCTGTGTACCCAAATTTTCCCTCTGAAAAGAAAGGATTGCTTGTTGTATCTCTCTTGTCCTCTCCCCAGACTGTAAATGATTCAAGGCAGGAACTGTCTCTCTATGGGCACAGCTCCAGCACAGTCAAGTCCTAGCCATGGGTGAAGTGTTACGCATCACAACTCTTCTTCTTTTAAACTGAACTGCAATTTTGCCATGTCTAATTTTGTCTTATTGCTCCTAACATTATAGCACTTGGCCATACTTCCTCTCCACTCCATTCTGTTTATTTGTAGAAAGGAAGACATGCCGCAGAAAAATGGTTTTGTGCTGTTACATAAAGGCTTAATCAAAATCAAGATATTACTGGAACAAATAGTGAGACAGAGCTGAGATATTTATTTTCCTGTTGGGGCATAGTGATGATGAGATCACGTCCTATCACAGTGCACTTTAACTTGCTTCACCAGTACCACACCTAGACCCAATCAATCAATAGAAGTCCCGTTCCCTGGTCTTTTGGGCAGACTTGAAAGTCCTGGTCTTGGATATTTCATACCAGGTCCAATCTAGGTGAAAAAAAATCATTGAAATACACTGAGACTGCCCTAAATAGGCCACCAGAGAGCCACTTTAATACATGAACAGCAGACTGTTGGCAAGGGACCAGGGTGCAGTATCTCTGTGTAAGCTAACAGCATGATTGTGACTCTAGGAACTTACCAATTCTGAGGGCACCCAGCCGGGAAAATGATTTCCCATCTGATCTCCTACAGAAATCTCTCTTTTGGCTTCCATCCACCATAATTGGTCCCACTCCTGGGCACAATGGAGAAACAAGAAAAGCTTCAGGAAAACATCTCCATGTGACAACTGCACTGCGATCTCTGTTCAATTTGAAAGCAAGTCCTTGGCCCCAGATGCCTCAGTGACTCCTGCTTCATCACCATGCCCAGCCGTATGCATCTATCTTGTTTATTTTTGAAGGCAGAATATATTTTACATGTTTTGAGTGACCCTGGGTGAAGCAGCCTTGCACCAAGGTTTCTCCATCCAGACAGGACTATAAAACAACTGTCCTGTTTTCAGTGACAGCTCTGTCCGATGGCAAGTAAAGCACAATCAAGAGGTTATTCAGAAGGTCTCAGGAATGGTCGCTGGAGTAGATTTCACAGGCAGCGACATCAAGACTGTAAAACATTTTTGATGGAGCATTTTACATTGCCTTAAATTTGGAATTCTTTGGAGAGCATCTGAGGACTTTTCAAGAAACAAACACAACCCTCATCCTCCATGCACATGCACGTACACACAAAAAGCCCCTTCATGTCATGGGGAGCCAGCATCCTGAGGCTCTGACCTCAGATCACTCCTCAGCTTTATCAATCATATTATATAATCAGTGTAGATTGAACACCACTTGCAAAGAGGGTTGGGCTGGGTTTTTTCTAACTCTTTTTTTTTTTTAATTCTCCTCCCCTCCATCTAGGGTATTCAAGGAAGAGAGCCTGTAGTTCAGACGTGTCTTGGGAAGCATCTAATGAGAGTCCTTAGCTTGTTAAAATGAGGTGCTGTGGTGGCATCTTAATAAGAGGTTTGGAGATTTCCTTCCCCTAGGGGAGATTCTCAGAATATTTTGAGGTTGTCTCTTTGGAACTGAAACTGAAAAGGTAGCTTTGCTGCTTCACAGATTCTTTGCGTCCTTTCCTCTCAGCAATCAAGTGAGAGCTAAAACCACCATGCAGGATAAAACCCCAAAGGGATAGTCCAAGATACAATAGCACTAACTGGCAAGAGCGTCAGCACATGGGGGTAGTGCCTTGGAAGGCACAGCCTCTAAAATCCTTCTTCTGAGAGGAGCAAGCCCCACCACTTCCACTTTCACCTCTGGCTCCGTGGAGTTACCAAACCCAACCCCCCCCACTCCTTGCTGGAGAAGCCAGCAGCCAAATGTCCTTTCTCTACCCCCATAACATTTCCACAGAAAAACCAAAATAAATTGGCTGAAGACAAGAGACGTTTGAGACTAATTTTCACAGCTCACCCTCACTTCATCCTTCCGCTGCACATCCATCCTCAGCCTCTTTGAAGCCTTCTTAAACCTCATCACTCAGCTTCCTTTACTTTCCACACTCATGGCTTGGTACAACATTTCTCACACACTCTCCCTGCACTCCAAAAACACACTTTTCTTGAAGCTCAGTGCTCAAGCCTTGTCAATGGCAAGGAGACTAATCACATCTCAGCATTCAATGCTTCATTAGGAGCTTTCCCAAACCAGGGATCCCCTTCACTGTGAGCAAAGTGCTCACAGTTTTAATCTGGTGACAGCTGCCTCAAATTATGTATTGCTGTATTAAAACTTAGTGTGAGTTGATTTCTCTGCTTCACTTAACTCACCACACATTAACACACAAACTAACAACCAATACTTAAAATGTGCCCTCTCCATAAAACCACCACTATTACTGTCAGTGTGGGCAGCTGGAGTGTTGCTCACTGCAGAGCAACACAGAGCTCTAGCAATCCCCCTTAGATCTTGTAGTTTATTACAGAGTTAGAGATATGTGACTACTGCAGACAAAACAAAATCATAGCCAAAACTTCACTTAAAATCTCAAAAAATCCAAATCTTTATTATGCGTCAAAGAAGTTCAACTAATTCCATTGATTTTAAACACATTCTTTGTTACTTCCTCTCAGCTGGAAGCAGATACACAGAGGGAAAAACCCTTGTGATATACTCACAGCCTGACCCAAGTTTTTCTTACAAGATTTCCAATTTCTGTTCTGCATCAAAAACATGTATTATCCATGAGCCTTTGGCAGGACAGAACCCAAGACTTCCAGCAATAAAAACCACAGGGTTTGGTTTTGGGTGGTTTTCTTTGCTATTGGAGTTAAAGGGCTCAAAACTGGGGTAAATCCTTACAGTTTCCTCTAGGTGCTAGAAATAAAAACCTAACCACTAGCAATATGTTCGACTATAGGGGAACCTGATTTATTTAATTAATAGATTCAGTCACTGTATTACATCAGTCATTAGCAAATGGACTTTGCACTCAGGTCACTGGGAGTAGTCCAAGATCATGTACTTGTATAAAACTGAACCCTTAAACCACACACAGCCCCTGTGAGGTCACACTACTGTCCTCAGTTGATAGGTGAGGAAAGGCAAGTACCCATTTGCAATTACAGTTTTGGATATACTTCTCTGGACCAAGGTGAAAATTTCACCCTTTCAACTGGATTTATTGTCACAAATCCCCAACAAAGTGGCCTTTTTGTTTGGTGGTTCTGATTTCTTTCCATCTTTGCATACTCTGTGGCTTCTCAGAAGTACCCCCTTCACACCTAGCACAGCACCCATTTTGGCACCATCTCTGCCTGTACCACCAGGCCTCCAAGTCCCCTTCTGTCAGCAGGGAGTTGATGAGCAGTCACCCAGCTGACAATCTGCTCAAAGCCAGGGGAACCTAAGGCCTTTTCTCATGGCAGCCATTTCACTCTCCTTTTCTTCCAATGGGACCTCTGTGCTTCAGCTGTACGGACAAGATAGTCCTTCGATTCTCCTGCTTTTCACAGTGCCCATCTAAATGACACACTCTTCAATTCCCTGCTTTTGTACAACAGCAGATGAAATGTAACTTTAATGTCAGCTGGAACCCCTTGGCACTATTAATAAAAACAATGATAATAACAAGGGAGGTTTGCAAATTAGCAACCCTTGCTACAAACAGTGATACACCCAATTTAGCACAAATCATTGCAGGCTCTTGCCTGCTTAGTGGCTATTTTAATCACTGGTGACTAATGCCTGTGAGGGCTATTCCGGGGTTTGACGTGCCTTAAACACAAGAAAATAGGGAGATCTTGGAGAGAGAGAGAGAGGAGAGAAAGACAGTGACAGAAGGAATTGGCCAAACCCAAAGGTGCACCACCAAAAAGCATTCAGCTTGCACCATCCATTTTGCTGCTGTTGCTACTGCATTTGCTGGGGTCACTGACCAATTCCTCCTCTGAATAATAGTATCATTTCTCTTCTTTTGGTGCGAATCTAGGAAAAATAGTCATGCTCTGGAACACAAACAAAGGCTACCTGTCCCTTCCTTGGTTATGGAAATGGGGGTCAGCCTTTTTATTTTCAAAGGGGACAGAGCTGGAATGCTCCTTGGCACACCACCAGAAAGGAAATATCTGCTTAAATATTTGACGGGAAGAGAAAAAAGACAGGAGAGGAAGCAAAGCAAAGGGGGATGGGGAGAGGGAACTTTTGTTTCATGCAGGGGAAAAGGGCTGCATGGAAAACAAAGTCTCAACTCACCTCTGCACTGGGCAATATTACGCTTCACCTTCATGAAGTGAGCACCTTTCTGTTAGACCACTGTGCTTAATTTTCTCCATCTTAACTTTCTAAGGACTAAACAATTTTCCTAGTTGAGTAAAGCTGAACAAAGAGCCACTAAGCACCACAACCCTCAGCTAGACATGTGTGTTTACCTAAGCCACACTGAACTTTTTTCCCACAGTAGCTTAAGTCTTACAAGCACTTGAATCCACCTGACAACATCCAGATCACATTAAGCAACACTCTGGAAAAAACGAACAAACTAACTAACTTTCAAAAAAAAGTTTTGGAAAAAAATTTGGATTTTTAAAAAAATTAAAATCACAGGGGACAAAAAAAAAGCATTCTTTGGAGCTAAAGCATAAGACAGTGTTTGATAACACAAGTGACCAAAGCAGATTTGGCTAACATCATCCAACTAGCCTTATTTATCCAAAGGACATCAAAATCACAGAATGGTTTGGATTATAAGGGACCTTAAAGATCATCTAGTTACAAACCCTCTGCCATGGACAGGGATACCTTCCACTAAAACAGGTTGCTCAAAGCCCCATCCAGCCTGAGCTTCAACGCTTCCAGGGATGGGGCATCCACAACTTCTCTGGGCAACCTGTTCCAGTGTCCCACCACCCTCACAGTAAAGAATTTATTGCTAATATCTGATTAAAATCTACCCCCTTTCAGTTCAAAACCTTTATCCCTCATAATGCTCCCTGATGAAGAGTTCCCCCCTATTTTTCCCACAGATTGCCTTTAAGTATTGGAAGGTTGTATAGGGTCTCCCCAGAGGCTGAACTTCCCTTTTCCAGGCTAAATAATCTCAACTGTCTCAGCCTGTCCTCACAGGAGAGGTGCTCCAGCCCTCTGATAATCTTCATTGCCTCCTCTGGACTCACTCCAACAGGCTCATGTCTTTCTTACGCTGGGGGCCCCAGAACTGAATACAGTTCTTCGGGTGGGGTCTCATGAAAGTGGAGTACAGAGGGGAATAACCTTCCTCCACCTACTGGCCATGCTTCTTTTAATGTAGCCCAGAATGTGGTTGGTTTTCTTGGCTGAAATTACACATTGCTGATCATGCCCAGTTTTTCATCCACCAACACTCCCAAGTCCTTCTCTGCAAAGCTGCTCACAATCCACTCATCACCCAGCCTGCACACATGTTTGGCACTGCCCTGACCCAGGTGCAGGATCTTACACTGGACCTTGAGGTTCACATGGACCCACCTCTCTAGTCTGTCAAGGTCCCTCTGCATGGCATCCCTTCCCTCTAGGGTATCAGTAGATGACAATTTGGTGTCATCAAAGATGACAAGAATGTGAGACCAGGTCTTCTGCTTTCTCTGGTGTACTCCATCTGACCAATTAGCACCATAAAATCCCTTTACTCATGTCATGCCTGGGTAAAAAGCCACACCTGAGTACTCAAGAGCATTTGCTTCAGCACTTGCTAATTTCATGGCAGCTGAGGAAATCTGTGAACTCTCCAGAGCTAAGGGGGCAGAGATACAACAAAGTAAAAAGCCTGGCAGACAAATATTGAAAATGGTAGGAAAAGAGTTCAAAAAATGCAGCATTCCATTCCTGTTCTTTGAGGGCTAATGTGCAGCTTAACTTTTGAGCAGAAGATGTGGGGAGACTGGTTCAAATACTCCAGTTGGCTTCTCCTCTGTATTACAGCATTGCAAACACACATATACTTTGTGGCCCCATAAAATCTTTACATTCACTTAGGTCACTGCAGGTTTAGTTTTACAGTGTTGGAGGCTCCAAACAGGACTGATCATAAACAGCTGCTTCTGTTTTTAACTAAGAGGGGAATCTTTTTGGTTTATTGCTCTTGTGGCCACTGAGTACTGACACTGGAAAGCTAGTCATCCAAGTTGCCTTGGACCTATTTCTCAAAATATGTTGGGGTTTTGGTTTTTTTCAGTACATGTTTGTTTACCACTGTGGCTCCAGATTGTTGACTAAGATTTGTAGACCCCTGGTGTAGCTACAGGAAATATTTCTAGAGTGTTTCTTTTCTGAGAAGTCTGCAGCTTAAATAACCAGTCTCTTTTCATGAAGCTTCTGCATCAGCTAATTGCACTAATGTGGCTTCTCTTTCCTTTCCCTCCTCTCCACCTCTCTGTTGTCTTAAGCCATAATTTGGCTATAGTGAAAGTATCACCTCTGTAGATGCTGGTAGCAAGGAGAATGTCATGTGGTACATAGTGCAAGTCCAACTTTCATTCTTGCGGTTCTTGAGCTGTTTCACTCGGATCTTTTATTTGTTACTCCCTGTATATTTTATCTTTAAACAGTAGATATGACAGGCTGTCTGCCTGTACTTGTACTTCACAGATCAGACAGGAAGGTCCTAATTGACAAGAGGAGGAACTGGAAGTTCTGGGGGTGGCCACAGTTGGCAAAGTTCACACATTCACTGATAAGCTCTCCAGGAAAACATACCCTACAGCTTGTTCTGGCCTGCAACTTGCTAGGTACTCCTGAGTACAGAGTCTTCTGCAGTCACTCCATCCTTGACCAGATTTTCAGTGCCCTGAGATGCAACATTTGTGGTTTCATAAAAGGATCCTTTGGAAACCTGGCCTGTATTTGGTTGCAAAGAGGGGCTGTCTTGGAAATCTGGTCTTAACAATTATGAAGAACTCTGGAAAAATTACTTTTGCTTCTTTTAACACACAGTGTAGCTTTTGCAGGTTCTGCAAGCTCCAATGTAACTTTTTCATTGAGGCCCATGCTCTGCAAGATGATGACAAAAACTCAAAATATCTTTTTGGGTTTGTGTTTTTTTTTTTTTTAATCCAGAGATGCAGGGGTTCCACATACAGAACTGTATCAAAACCAAAAAGGTTCCAGTTCTAACTCAGCTGAACTTTCAAAGCTGCTTGGAAACCTAGTTCACATTAAACTTTATGGGAACTGGACATCCAAATTCCCTAGGTGGCTTTGCAAAACACAGCTGTAACTAATTGCTGTGCAGAAAGGTTTGGGGAAAAGATTTTGATCTAGAAAAAGAGAGAGATATTTGGATGCCAAAAAAGCTTTTGCAATAGATTCTCACATGATATCCACAGTGCCGATTCTGGGCTATCTCATCAATGAAGTAAATGGAGCCATTTTATAATAGCTAATCCTCTCTCTGTAACTCTTCATGCACCTGCAGAGGTTATAAACTAAGCGGGAGAAAGAATTTCTTTTGCTGAGTTTCTAGTAATCCCTGCCACTGCAAACTATGGGGCTGAAAGGTCGAATAAATCAAAACGACTGATGAACAATTCACGCCCAACTCATTCCCATTGAAGAAATTGTCACATTCCATCAGTGAGGCTGGTAAAATCTGTGACCATCTCAACCCTTATCAAGCCTTAATTTCTTCTTCCTGTTTTGGCAATAATTTAACGTTAAAGGTCACAGAGTGAAATGCTCAGAGTCAGGAAGCTGAGGAGTTCTGATTTGATAACAACATTATTTAGCCCCACGAAGCCCCACTTGGTATTTTCTCCTCCTTTGTTCCTTTTCAAGACCATGATCCATCTCCCACTGAAGACAATGGGAGCATTTCCACTGAATTTAATGAGACTTGGATCAGGCCTAAATGTCAGTATTACTCTATTAATATTTATGCTGTTGGAAGTATGTCAGAAAATATACAGGATGTGCAGAGTGGCTGAGTGAGTGATGAGAATCATAAATTTTCCTGACAGTCACTTCTTTGCAAATCCTTAACATTTCTAATCTTACCATGGCAGTAATAAAATAGCAGGATTCTAACCTTCTCTTCTTACTGTACAAACCTTTCTCCACTGTAATCTGTCTGAGTTGGCTCCAGAGTTGAAAAATCATCTGCGTTGCAACTCCCTATCTAGCTCATGTCTAGTCTCTTTTTCTCTCTCACACACATATATAAGAAATTGAAACTGTTATTTTAGAAGTTGCACATTAAGTGGTCAAAATTAAAAGGTTCTCAAAACCGACAAGCTGCATGATTTACAGTGTTTAAAGATCCTTAGCTTAGCAGTCTTCACAGCCCTCAAAGCGGAGGAGCTGGGGAACCAAACCTGTTACTGCAAGGCTCCCACAAACATGACAAGTGGCAACTGCTCTGAGAAGGTTTCTCCAGGCTGTTTTCCCTGGTGTTTTCTCTCAACATGAGGAAAGGGCCATGTAGTGTGGCAACAAGCAGACCCTGCTGCCTTGCCATGGAATGCCTGCCACCTCAGGGTGTGTGGCAACCACAGTGGTCAGACCCTCTTTGTGCAGCTGCTCCAACTGCCCTGTTTCTGGAGAAGTGATGGGCAAAACAGTCCCAGTGGCCAGAAATTTTTGTTTCCCTTGAATAAGTCTCCAGACGGTCGGATTCCTCCCTGCCTCACCGCCCCTTCCCAGTGAGCAGTGCTTGCCTGAGTGGGTGGAGGAATGCGGGCAAGCTCGCAGCATAATAGTCAACTGACCACCAGAGCTGTAGAGTAAGGTCACTGGGGAAAAACAGTCATTGAAGAATGCAGCTGAGCTATGCCCAAGCTATGCGGGAGGAGGCTTTTTCTCCTTTGGCATGCTGAGCCTGACCAGGGCCACAGACAGGATGGCAAGGACCTGGGAGGCACTGAGAAACCAGCAGGAGCCGCTCGAAAGAGATGACCTGGAGGGGGTGGCTGCCAGATGTGTTTGCAGGACATTGCCTTCTAACTCTCCTTAGCTACCTACAGGCTGGTCTAGCCTGTATGAGAGAATATGGAAATTGAGTACCAGTTAGGTAGAACATAAAAAGGTTAATACAAGGTAATTCTCTGGTTCTGTTGGAGATATGCTGCTTCTGGTTGCAGACTAAGAAATACACTCCAAGTTAAGAGGCTAAATCACAGCATGGCTGAGGTGGAAAAGGATCTTTTGAGGTCATCTTGTCCAATCTGTCCTGCTTAAGCAGAGCCACCTAGAGCTGGTGGCCCAGGACAATATAGTGCACTTGAAGAGACAGCTGTTCAAAGTGCCTAGTTTCTTTTGTATCTTCTTTTGAGTGGTGATCTGATCCTAGGGACAGTTTCCTTTGCTTCTGTGAAGCCAGCAGTCCAACTTTGCAGCTTGAGCCTATCAACCCAAAACCTCAAACCTGAAGGATCCATTCACTGAGGGACATTTTTGTCAGTGCAAACATCACAATCCTCACCATTTCCCATGTTGCTAAACAGAAGTGTTTGCAAAACAAGAATCTAGGCATTGAGGCTGGGATTTTCAACAAAGGATAAAAGACTTCAGACACCAAAAGTCCTGAGATGCTGGGCAGCTCGAGTCATTATGATCCCTTTCAAATTCTCACAAAACCAGCTTTTGCAAAATTACTTTTAATTTCTGAAAATATAACAGAGCAGTCAGTTCCACAGTGCCTTCAGATTGGTGTTTTATCACTCTGATGATGGGTGAAAGGGCAGGAAGCAGAGGGACAGGATGGAATTTTGAGCACAACCCAAGTCCTGCCAGGACACAGGGGAGGGACACTTTCCGAAAAAAAGAGAAGCTTTGCCATGAGGGAAGTGGACTGCCTTGCCTCCATATCCTGTGGATCCAAACTTCCCCCTGAGCGTGACATGTCTTATGAAAATATGCATGCAGACTTCTCCAAACTGCTTCCCGCTCCACTCTGGCAGAAGGGCCAGTTCTTGACAGCCTGAGATTTTAGCAAAAAATAGCCCTGCCACTCAGACCGTGTTACTGCAGTGGAAACGAGGGAAGAATCATGCCTAATATTACGTTTTGGCTGGAGATTTCCTGTGGAAATCTTTGACAGGAAGAAAATAAAGTATTTGATGAGATGAGACATGTCACCAAAAGTATCAGCTCTCCTCTGTTTGAAAGTGAAGATTCAAATAATGGCAAAAAAACTCCACAATGGTTTATATCATCTGGGCATGAAGTTTTTCCCTCTTTCCTCTACAGAGCCAGCATTTCCTTAAGAAGAAGCATCCCAGACCAGTCCTCCTCACAGTATATCTCTTAAAAGATACTGGTGCTTCACAGAAGCAGTTTTTGGTCTTTTTCCTTCCCATGGAAAATTGTAGTTTTATGGATCTCACTTTGGAGCATCTTACAAGGGCTTGACTCAGAAAACATTACAAGCCTTTTGGCAGTCTTGGCTAAAACTAATTTAAATTTTGACAAGTGGTTGTGTGACTAGGGTTAGCATTTCAGGTCCTACAACAGTTTATTGCTTATGAAAATTATCATTCTCCTTGAAGTGTTCAATTTAACTGAAACTGCTTTTTTTCAGCAGAAATAGTTTGGAATTGTCCACTGTAGCACTGAAGGCCAGAAAAACAATTTATTTCTTAGTTGTTTTGGAGCCCTCTCTCTCTAGCCATTTACTATTTTCATTCAATGAACTCCCACAAAGTCCTTATCAGGTCTGAAATTACAGTAAAACTTTAAATTTGAGGATTTTTTGCCCAGCTTTCAAATCTATGTTGAGACAAACTCAACATTCACAATCACTCTGGGCCACCAGTAGTTCTTTCAGGCACTTTTTTGTTAGAAAACATAACATGCTAGGAATCTAAACACAGGTGATGTATCAGCAAATGACTCTCAGACAGTGTGATCTCATCTCCCAGCCACGCAACATTTGGGAACAGGAATGAAGTTTGCTGCCCTTTAGCAACAGACCAACAAAGCAGACAACAGTTAAAATATCTATACCATTTAAAACACAAATGTATCATCTCAAACCTGCCACCTCCCTTCCTTTCCCACCCCACAGAAGATAGAAATGGACTATTTGTCATCTAAGAAAAGTTCTGTGAAGCAAGAGAAGGGATGTAGGCAATCATTTTTGTTTTAGACAAGGAGGTAGATAGCACCTAATTTTTCAAGCATTAACTGAATGAGAGTATCAAAAGCGTCATCATAAGCTCAGTTACAATCTGAACGAAACTTTGAGGAGTTCTTATGAAGGGAGCTGGAACCATAAGAGGCCTCAAGGACTCTTGATCAGGAGCAGAAAGCAAGGTCAAAGCCCTCAAGCCAGGATGTAAACCTGGAGTGTGAGCTGATGACCCTGTTTCACTCCTCAGACTGCAATTGAAGTTTTAAACCCTTCAGACCAGGGATTGTCTCTTATTGTGTATGAGATGGAAAGCACCCAAGAATAAAGGGATAGTGATCTCTGGGCATCTCAGATTTATTGTAATACCAGTACAAAAAAAAAAAATTAAAATGTTTTCCTGCTTTTTCTGAGATTCTGCTTCCATTTGGGACTGGGACCAGGATAAGCAGAGGTTCAGGGCAATAACACAAATAAGAAAAAAAGCAGAAGATCTAATGAAACTTGGTATCCTTGGTATGCTTGCTGAGCCCAGGCCCTTTCCCATGGCTTTTTTCCTAACATCTCCCTGTGCGAGTTTTTGTGTCTGAGCAAGTTCTGGGATTTACACCCATTAGTGGGACAGCTCTAAATTGCATTTTATGTGTAGAAACTGGATTATCTTTCAAATCTCTACTGCCTTCACAAATTAGGTTGAAACCAGATTAAAAGTCCTGAGAAAGGAAATGGAAGGACAAGCAGGCGCACAAGTTCATATACAATACACATTCACATAAAGCTTATTTCCTTAGAAAATTGGCTAGAAGAGACATGCGAAATACTTTCTCAGGTCTTGGGTGATAGAATTGGATCTGCCCTGGTGTGCCTACATCCACCAGCCATGGCAAAAGGGCTATGAATATGCCCACTAATGCACACTGCAGTAAGTTGTGCCTGGTTATCTCCTTTAGAACAGGGATCAGACCACAGAAAGCTGAAGTAGATGTAGAAAATAAAGAGTGACCTCACTGAGACAGACTGAAAGTTCATCTAACTGGGTATCTTGTCTCTAGCAGTGGCCACAACAGACACCTAAGGAGGAATAAAGTTCAGCAGACGTACTTTGTACTTTCCTCCAGTGTTCTCTTCACTTCCAATAATTTTTACTCAGCAACTTCTTAAGAATGACATCACTGCACATTTAGCAATCCCTACAGATTACTCTTCAATGAATTTATGTTAATTTGTAATTCAGAGAAGTTTTCTGGGATATGAAGTTTTGCTGTGTGTCCTGATGACATGGGCCAGTTTTGAAACATAGTTTTTCAGCTTGCTCACTTCTGAAGCTTGGCAAAGAGGCAGTGGCTACCATGCAACATCCCAAAACACTCATCCTCTCCTGCAACACACCAGGGGAGAAAAATCTCAGAGGCAGCACAGTGCAGAGCAGCTTTAACAACCCTCAAGCTGGACTGGGCAAGAAAACATTAAATGCACAGAGTCTTTCAGAAACTAGACAATTTATGAAGATAAGAAAAGGTGCTGTTCTTTTGCATTTAAACTCTCTCCCTGGATTAGACAAACTAAAGCAGTTAAAGGATTCTCATCCCAGTGTAGGCTGCACCTACAAAGGGTTTTCCTGACACAACCAAGTTTGCCAAGACTGCAACTCCGCAACGTACTTGAACTCACGTAACTAAGCACGTAAACCTCTGGAGCAGAGACCTGGCTGTGATTCAGCCAAAAAGCAGACATAAGCTCTGAGCACCTACGTTTGCTTTTTGCTTGTTTTCCACAAGCCTGTCCCCAGACAGGGCTCTGACCCAATTCTCACTGAAGTCCACAAAGGCAGCCGACTGACTTTTGGAGCTGGATGGCACCCAGCGCCCGGCTGAGTGAAATGCTATCCACTGTCCCACAGTTCCAGGCCTCCTGCCCCTGCAGCTCAAAGCCACTATGACTTCTGCATTCCCCACCAGCTTAGCGGGATGACCAGTGCCAGCCCTGGCACAAACAAAGCTGCTCAAATCCAATGCCACCATTCACGCAGGGCATGATTGCCACCATCCCCTGGCACCCTAACCTCTCCCTCCCCATCAGCCACAAGAGCATGACATATTTTGTGCCCACATTTTCTTTCCTAAGAAAGCCCTGAAGGGCTTCTTTGGCACATTTCTCACTGCTAGTGAACAGCTCCCTTTGGCTTCCATGTTTACATCCTTGCGGTTGTTAATTTGAGAGAAGGCTTTTATTTTAGACACACACACACACCCCAACTCCCTCTGCAGGGGAGGGGGGAAATGTGACCTTTAAGATTGTTTATACCAATCAACAAGAAGCCCTCACGCTGCCAGATTCCAAGAAACACGAGACCGTCTTGGAGTTTGGAAGAGGGAGGGGAGCATGGGTGAGGAGAGGGAGCAATCAAGGTCAGGAGTTCACAGACAGGATAAAGCAGAAGGCAAGATGAGCAGGCAGAGTGGCAGGGCATGCCCTCTCCATTCAGAGAGGCAAGGCAAGCACTGGCAGCTCCATCAACGATGTGCAGCAGACCAGCATCGCAGGGCATGGAGCCGATGTCCCCAGGCAATGGGAGGAATGAGCTGGTTCTGGTGGCCTTGCAAAACGAGGGTGGTCATTTCTTCCTCAGAAATCCCTTACGGGTCTTCTTCCAGCTTTGCAGCATTTCACTGAGGACCAAGAGAGATCCAGGACGATGAGAAATTATTGCAGTCCAGTTTTGCACTCTGGTGCTCGCTGTGATGAATAAAGTGTTTTTGACAAGACAAGGAGAAAGATGAAAATATTTTCCCACTGCTGAACACAAAAGTAAATAAATAAGTAAACAGACAAGCATTCAAATCCAGAAATTTCCTTTCATTGCCAGCATCAGCCTTCAAGGGAGTAGCACCACAAATTTTTTCCTACCATTGTACTGAGCCAAATAAGCAAAGGTTGTGGTTTCAGGGATCCAAACTTCATGTGTCATAAGAGGCAGAGGAAGCACTGACAGCTCTGGACTGGCATGAAACCCATAGGTGTCTTGTGCACAAAACGTCAGTACCAACAGATAAGAGGACTTGCTTCAACTTCAAAGGTGGTAACCCCACCATCTTAGTAGTTTCAAGACTGCGTTACTGAGGGGAGGAAGAAAAAGGGCAAAGCATCAATAAAAACTATGGGAGGACAAATGCGGTGGGATAGACTGAGATGCTGTGATACAGCACACTACTTTTGGGCAGCAGGCCCAGTTCAAGGCAGGGGTTTTTGGGACAGAGGTACATTTCTTCCTTTGAGTCCTCTCCCTAAACAACATATCACAGTGAATGTCAAATTCAGCCCCAAGGTATCTGGAACAGAGTCAGGATTTTGACAATTTCAGTGACTTTTTTGTGGTTAAAGCTCTCTATAATTCTGTACAGTTACAATTATAGGGCTGCGTCTTGTTCTCATTTACACGTATCTTCTGCATTGGGTTACACAATATAACCAGAGGTGGTATTTGGCCTATACATTGCTTTGATTTTTCATGTTGTGTGCTCAGATACATTATTTATGACCCATTAGATACATTCATTTCTTAACTAATAAACTTCAGAAAATATTTTTAATGAAAGACTGTGTTTTTAAACAATCATGTTGCTGCTTCTCTATTAGCACTTGAGGATTAAATAAGACTGTGAGTAGCTGTTAACTAACAATTGGTTGCTGAAACACATGAGGTTTTTGTCTTCCCACTACTGAGGCTAAAGAAATGATGCTTCTACAACCACATTGATATTGTCCATTTGAGTTCTCATTTCAAGGCACATGCTGAATTAAAAACCACCACATGGATTTCTCACCCATACCTTCAGCAGCATTGAACATGCTGTGAAGGAGAAAAACAGATGGATGTCACATCTGGCCATGCAGACATCTCTTCTTTCCTTCTTTCTTTCTTTCTTTCTTTCTTTCTTTCTTTCTTTCTTTCTTTCTTTCTTTCTTTCTTTCTTTCTTTCTTTCCTTCCTTCCTTCCTTCCTTCCTTCCTTCCTTTCTTCCTTCTTTCCTTCTTTCCTTCTTTCTTTCTCTTCTTCTTCTGATTTTTTAAGCAGTGCTACTACAGTTTTTCTGTCAGGTAACATGGGGCTTTGACAGCATCTGGGATTTGTGTGCTAGGACAATCACTCTGTGCAAGCCCTGTAAAGCTGCACTGATGGTAAAGTGACAAATACACTCACTTTCCTTGCTTGAACAAACTACCAGAAGTCCACTTGTGAATGAGTCTGGAGTAACATTTGTAGGTTAAGACTGGTCATATTATCTCTGATCCTTATGTCCACTCATCTGCCAACACGCTGTTTGCAATCTGAAAGGTGCTTCTGTTTTATTCCTACATTGTCTCATCAGTGAAAGAGATTTGCAGGAGAGAGAGCGCCAGTCTACAGAGCCAGCAGTTACTTGTTCTTCCCTGCGTCCTGTTTTCAATATAAGTGCTTGGTTTAGGTTATTGTTTCTCCTTTTTCTCCTTCATTCATTCTAGCATTCCGTCTTGCCATGCAACTGGAGCTATTCAACTCAAAGATACAAAGGATTCATGAAAATGCTTAAAGACCAAACCGGGTTGCTCATCGATGCGGACTGTATGTCTTATTTTATTTGACTTAGAGAATAGTAGTTCCTCTGAGAAATTATTCTTCATTCAGATCCTCAGGAAATGTGCCCTGATGGGATACAAATGAGAGAAATGAAATGCAGATGATTCCTTTTTGGCTTCAGCTCCAAGGAGGCTTTTGCCATGTGATTATCTTTGGTCAGATGCCTTCTGGTTACTTCCAACTCAAGCGCTGCTCCTACCTGCTCAGGTTTGCAAGCATCACCCATATTTCCTTTGACTACTGCACTGCCAAGATAGACAGCAAAGAAAACCTGGCATCTTCTTCTGGTTTTCAAGGTCTGACTTTCAAAAAACTTTGAAAGTCACAGTAGACCAGTTTCAAGAGTCAGCTCATCCTTACAAATGAAAATGCAGATTCAGCCTGCCTAAATATTGCCAAACTCCTTGTATGCAGAGTTTCCCATTTGCTGGCAACAGCTCTTCGGAAGTGCCTGTGAAGTAAGAAATACCAGGCACAGAGATTTAGCTGGAAACCAGTGGCAATCTCATGAACTGTCACTTCTGCTTCTATTACTATTTTGACTTCTCCTATGGCACTGGAAAAACAAAAGGAAACAACGTAAAGGAAAGAACACTCAAAAAAACCCACAGACATTGACACAGCAAAAATCATGTTCCTCCTTGTTCCCCAAGACAGTAAGATACCAAACCCAGAAGCATACTCTTGCTATTCTGACAGAAATGTTTAATGGAAAATTTTTCTACATTCCATAGTACTTGTCCATCTTATCATGAGACAGCATGTACCCCCATCAAAGGAAAAATTGTGACAGAAAAGTCACACACTATTTTTTTTTCATTTGTTACCCCATCCTAGTGATCCCTCTGATTCAGTCATCAGGAGGAAACACCAGAAAAACTCTGCTGTTTAATGGACCTTTTTGTTCTAAAAAAAATGGATGTGTTGCTAACACTCCCCCCCTATCAAAAAAATTACGATCTTAAATAGGCCTCTTGAAAGAATCCTATCTAATCAGAATATATCTTTTTAAAAAAAAAAATAAGAAAAAATCAGCATAAAAATAAAACTATCTCTAAAACAGAGTTTAAAATCCTCAAAAGCAGGACCAGACAAGGGACTCGATGGACTCCAGTGAGAAGTTCACCCTGCCATTGAGACTGAAAGCATTTCACACAATATAAAGATGGATAGTGGAGTCAAACTAATGTAAAGGTAGATAGATCAGCAGTCTGATCATGGCCAAATCTGGTTCAACCCCTGGAAACCCAAAACCACAAAGGACTAAAGCAAAAAATTTAATGATAAATCAAAGCTATCTGATACCTCCCAAGGTCTCTAGCTCAGTAATCTTTACAGCCAGTAAAGGGGCTCAGAGCTGTACTTTCTTTGTGGCTATATTCTTAAATATCCAGTTTAGGTAAAAGAGTTTATTATTCCCAGGTTATGATAAATATCCTAGCTGCAACCACAGCTGTAAAGACACAGTCAGGATTATTTTGTGCATCCATCACCCACTTGACTTGAGCCTTGTGTCTCATCACCTAAGTAGGGGGTGCAAATCTCATTATAACCACCAGAGTGAGTCATGCGTTACAACTTCTGTGCATGTCCATTGCATTCAAGAATAACTTCCCAGCTCCTCCAGAGGGGATGGCAGAGATGGATGGACATCTCTCTTTGATCTGGGGAGTTCTTCCTCTACCTCCAGTTTGTCTCCAATTGCTTCCAAGGTCATACTGTCAGGATAGGAGAGGCATCCCCTCCCATCCTTGCATATGTATCTCATCTCCTATCCTTAAAAACCACAGGCTACACATGTTTGCTGTTACTTCCAGATGTGTCCACAACTTGAAAGCAGTGATTTCAGAGGAAAAAAAAAAAACCTTTAGAGCTAGTGGAGCTGAGTCTTCTCCCTTATCTTCAGCATCTGTCCAGGTTGTCTACACAGGCAACACCAAATGGTTCTAGGGGACTCCGTAACTCACCATGGAAGCGTCTGCATGTGGACATATTAGAGACACAATATAACTCCTCCTCATTGCACTTAAAGTCTCTGTCTCAGCTCACTGTCTCAGAATTCACTCCTAGAGATCCTTGGCTGAAGCCCTGCTAAAAGATATCTAATATGAAATCATTTTGGTGTCCTTCCCCAAGCTGGAATGAAACAGATGTCTGCAGAACAATAGAAGTGATGGCACTGACTGGGACCTGATTGCCTTGACAGATGCAGTAGCACGTACAACACTAATATATCTTAGTCCTAGTGTCCTCACTCATGAAACCCTGGCAAAAGGCTTTGTCCTGCAGACATCTCCAGCCCTGGGTCTTTCTTCAGTAGCCAGACTGGGGGCTCCTTTTGGTGGCCAGTCATTGGTACTGTAGTGAGTAAGCACACAATGTCAGAGAAAGGAGATAGCCTGACTCACACCAACACCTGGAGCATTTGTTCCACAGCCAGAGTGCTTCTGAAACGAGAAGGGTTTGTCCTGACTTTGGGGAGTCCTTTTCAGAGCAGCTCTCTTCTCCATCAGCTGGTGACAGCCCACCCCCTCCACACCCTGTGCTGTGGGAAGTTAATTTAGAAGCCAACTTTGCCATCTGTGGACTACCCCATGCTGGGAAAACCCTCAGCTGGGGAGATCTGTTGTCTTTCCCAAGTGGCACAAAGAAATTGGAGCGTGGGAGAGAACATGGACCTAAGAATCCTTCTAAGTACTTAACAAATTTCTCCATGCATCCCCCAGATTCCACCTCTTCCACTCAAAGTACCTAAACATGTCCCTATAGTGATGTCTGTTGTTGACATCAGAGAAGACTCGCAGCAGCACTCCTGCCGCCACCCTCAGATGAGTCATGACTCATGAACAAAGGGAATTTTGGGCATTGTTATTTTATTATTTTCATTATTTCATTCATCATCCTAATTTCCTTCTCTCACTCCTGGCCAAAAGAGGAAGAAAGACATACACACACACACACACAAAAGAAAAAGAAAAAAAAAAAAGAAAAATCTGCCAACATAGCCCACATCTGGAAACTGATTTCTCAACCCCAGAACAAAGAGCTCTGAAATTGTGGCTCCAAATCTCCTGTTTGTGTTCTCCCATTATGTAAAAAGTCCTATAATACAATCTAATGCAGAAAAAGCCAAAGGGCTAGCAAGAATTATTTGTAATTTATTAGTAAACAAGATTGATTCAGAAGTCCTTGTAGAACTATAGATTGGACTTAAAGAGTTACTAAGCTCAAAACCCCCCAGAAAACTGTAGAAGCATTTTGATTCCAGAAAAGTTCTCCCTATAGATCAAGCTTGGCTTGAATCACTTCTTTAATCCCAACTGAACTACTGTGCCATTTCTGTTACTTTCCATGTTCAGAAAGATCACTCTTTCCAAAGTTTAATGCTATACAGGGATGAGAAAAAGCTATGGAGACACAAATAGAATGCTAAGGGGAGAAAAGCAGAAAAAAAAACCCAATTCCAGAAATCACCATTTTTCAGCAAGGAAAATGTGAACAAACAGTTCCTAAGAGAGCTCAGGATATTAGTCATTTTTGACAGCAGAAAGTTTCTTAGAATGGGTTAAAAATCTCCTACTGACAGTTTTAACAGAAAAAGATTTTGCAAGTCAAAGAAATGTTTGTGTGGGAAAAAACATTCAAACACATTCAGTTTTTAATTTGAAAACTCTAACACCATAGCATTTCAATGGAAACAAAATGCATGCATTGTTGGGAAATGGCACAGTGCACCCCACTGGGACAGAAAGAAAAGGATTATTAATTGAGAATTGTTGAGGAGAGAATGATCATTTGAGACCTTCAAAAGAAGACACTTCTCTAACCTGCTTTATCACATACAGAGATGCCCAAAAGCCATGTGTACTTTAGCTGCCATTTCCACCTTGGGTCTCCTGAATGGCAACCCAACACATGGGCACAATACTGAAAGCCAGGGCTCATGTACGGCATGGATTTGTCTGTTAGCTCCAAGCCAAAATGATCTAGGAAGAGACACCACAAATGGATGCACGTGCAGGACGTTGTTCAACAACCTCCTCATCATAAACTCTTTCCTCATTCCTCTCTTTTTGTTGATGTTACTGTACTTACATTCAGTGTTGAATCATTGGACTTCGCCTTACATCTGAACCCTTGGGATGTGTTATAGGCATGGAAAGAGAAAGGGACTACTTAATAATACTTTCCAAGTACAAGGAAGAAGAGATTCCTGGAAAATCAGGTTAAGACTGTCCAAAAAACTTCTTCGAAGAAACATGGCAAACTCTATGTAGTTATTTATGGTGGAGATGGAAGTTAGACTACTCTTGAAGACAAGTGGCTACTGTCCAGACAGAGGTTTTAATCATCATTCCTGTTAGTCACTGAAAACTAAACACATAATAAGTAGATGGGGAGTAAGGGCCATTCCAAATAAAATAGCCTCATTATTCTGCAGGAACTGCTCTAGGTCATGTATGCTTACCTACATCTGTATTTAAGAAGAATCATGGATCCACAACTTGAATTCTGAATGCAGAACTTGAATTCTGAAATCAATCTTCTTTCTACAGGCAAGGAATTACTCAAACAACAACTGAATTGTTCAAGACTTTTTTTTAAAATGTGCAGTGTTTTTTCTTCAAAAGAAAATGAATTTATGAGCATTTTCTACTCTCCTTCCTCAATTTTTTCTAATTTTTAAGTAAAAAAAACCCACCAAAACCAAGAAACGTCTTGTTTTTCTTCATTCTTCTTCTTTTGCCTCCCTTTTCATGGCAGAACAGAATAAAAGCTAATGAGAAGGTGAGGGGGAATATAAAGAATACTTTAACAAAATATTTTCATTTGTGTCTTTTAAAACTGGAAGTTCTCAGAGCTGTTTTCTACTGCTTTTCTGAGATGGTTTTCAATTTTTGCCTTGCTTGCATTTTACTGTCAAATAAGAAAACTGAACTTTTTTTTTTGAGCTCTGCTCAAAAGTGCTTGCAGGAAACACTATCAGATGATCTGTAGTTCTCCTGCCTTCCCTAACACACACACAATCCATGCAAGAAACATTCTTGCTACCTGCAGATAAGCTCAGCTCTCAAACCCAGCCCAGATGTGATCCAGCAGCTCATCTCACTGAATACCACACACTATCTGTTTTTCTGTGAAGCATTTTAATGCTGGATCTCAGAGGAGCCATCAGTCTCTGTTACACATAACCACAACCTCCCGTTACCAGACCTACCTCTGTCATAGTTACCCTGCTCAGAGCAATGCAACTTTAGCAGAGCATACACTCAGGCTCCAGTCTCAGCACTCTGCAGCCTCCTCTCTAAAGTCATAATTTCTCTCATTTACCAGCAGCTGAAACACATACTCAGCCCTCTGGTTTCCATCCCAAAGACCCAATCAAGCAGTTGAAGACAAGGTCTTGCATGTCCCCATCACTTCCCTGCATTGCCTGTGTCCCTCCCAGGATGCCAGCTCACCTCATCATATGGCAGCACTCTCCATTTTACCCCAACTGTTGCAACAGTCAATCCATTTCTCACACTCCAGGTCTTGCAATCAGGTGAAATGTACAATTTTTATTAATAAAAAACATTTTTTAGCCTTCATGCTTTCTTAGGAAACCTTGGAGATGTAACCTGAATGCAATTATAGGCTCACAAATGAGGCAGCAGCCGTAAAGTAGTTACATATTTCAGTCTTGTGATTTTTTCATCCAACATCATGGTGTGTCAAGACTTGACTCATGATTTTTGAACGCTGACAAGGCCAGTAATACTGACCATGAGCTTTGAGAAGTTTGGATGACTTACTGCACAGGAATTGGAATTGTAATCAAGCTTGTGATGCTGATGCCTTTTGGTACTATGAGCAAGGCAAGTCTGCTGTGTGTTTCAGTACTGTCCCATGGAGATGGCATGCACAAACCCTGCCTCACCCATTCTTGAACAAGCCAGCCCTCTCCCTCAAGGACTTGCGTGGGTTAGAGCAATCCTTCATGGGTGCAAAAGCAAGACTCAGTCCTGTTCCTTAAAGAAATCCATGAAAATTTTTGCCTTTGGCACATTAATGGAGACAGAGTCTTGCCCAAAGCACATACCAAGGGAATAAATCCTCCAGAAATATGAATTCTCTTTTCTTCATACCAAAACATTCATAGTAAGCCCAGGCGGCACTCCACAGCAAAACATTGGCAAGAGGAAATGCTAATAAAAAACTAAGACATTAAAAAACACCAAGAAAAATTTCCCAGAAGAAACAAACATTAGAATATGCTGCCCATTCAGTCAAAAAATGCTAACAAACTAATGCTGTCTCATGATCAAACTGAAATATTTACAGGAAGAGAGCACAGAATTTTGGCTGAGAGACACAAAAAGTATCTTCTAGCACAATTCTTTTCTGTGCAAAACAAAGGGGAGATGAAACAGAGGAGGGAAAGTGGGGGAGTAAGAAAGAAAGGGGACAAAAAAGGAGGAGAGGAATATCGAATAAGAAATTGACATTAAAAAAAAAGTAAAAAATGAGGGGGCTTGACAGAGAGCAGAATTCACACTAGGAAGTCTTGCTGCTCCCTAGTTACCTGCCAGTAGCCAGATTCATTGACATCTCCCTTAGGCAAGCAACAGAGACTCGTTTACTTCACCCACATAAGAAGCAGAGTACTAATGGAGCCTGCCAAGAGCACACACAAAACATTAGGCTGCCCAATGGTACAATTGGGGCCAAGTGAATGGAAAGAACATGTCAGTTATTAATTAATTTGTTCTATATTTGTGTCATTATAGATAATTACACGAGTTGATTCCACAGCCTGAGCGTTCCTCAGTCACTAATCCCCATGATTCATGACCAACAGTTGCACAATGTGGCTGTCAATGACTTCATCATGTTGCATGGAAAATGCTCTCTAGATACATGCGTATCTAGTGACTCACTTTGACACCTTGGGTTGACATTTGCAACCTGGGCCAAGTCTGTCAATAAGACAAAGGCACTTCTTGTGAGGTTTCTGAGCCATTAGGTTGGGTATCGAACAACGGAGCACTCAGGAGAAGTCAGGAAAAGGTAGCCCTCAAATATTCAGTTCATGTATGCAACAACTGAGTGCATTAGCACAAGAAAATACTTGAGGCAACAGCTCTTCTCTGGCAACACCCAGAAACAGTACTACAGAGCATAAGGCCTATAGTACATTTTCATGTCATAAGCAAGCAGAAAAAATACTCTGCATCGCACTTAAAGTCCATAAGTAGGAACATCCCAGGAAGCTCTCAAGAACCAAGGCAGGTCTTTCCATTTAGACAGATTAAGATATTTCAGAATTCACAGTCAGCAAGAACAGCAAAGTTCTGTAGAACAGCCTGAATCAGAAGAGAAACATTACATAAAATAGCAGTCAGATGTCTCTTGGGAAGAATAAGCAAGACCTACCATAAATCCAGGCATATGAGATACAGGAATCTCCATCCCCAACTCGACACCAGAGCAGCTCTCCCAATCCATTTCCATCTGAAGGTACACATGAAAAGGGAGCTGTAAACAGAAAATCAAATAAATGGTTTCTCCTCTCAATTGGAGAAACTAGAACTGGAACTGAGAAGGTGTTTATCAGTTCTCCCAACTCCTTTTGCAGTCCTTTCTAAATTTTTAAAGAAAATTCAAAACCAAAAGAAGGATCTTAGAAGCAGTGTGTACCATGAGCCCAGTATTGCAGCCTGCATGAAGAAAGCATGATGCACATAGAGATGCTCAGAGGGAGCATAAGGGAAATGTTTTCACTGACCAATGGTTTTAAACAATGAATGAAACCAACCATCCTAGTGGTTCTGGTGACTTGGTTCTTTCTGGAAGAAAATAAGTATAAGCAGGTAAAAATCAAGCCTTTTTTTTTAAGAAAAGCTGAATTTTCCTTTCAAAATGAGATTTTATCTTGCTATGTGTTTTTTATTTAAGTATAGAGCCTTGAGTGGTTCATTCTACATGGAAAATAAATTGTCACAGTTTCTAGTTCAGCAAGAAAGCAAAGAAAAAGTTGCTTGGTTCCTCTAGTCCTGGAACTGAGGCACCCACAGAAGCCTCTCAATCACTAGATAAAAAAAGCCTGCAGGTAGCACCATGACCCAGAGTTAATGCTGGGAAAAGAGGCACAGGCAAGGCCTGTTGTAGCTGCTAGGTTTTGCTGCTGCTCTTGTTGTACCATCACAGATGCTCTCCAGCAGAGGAGGGAGGACAACCTGATGGAGAACACACATCTCCTAAGTGAGGCTATCCAAGTATCCTGCTGCTCCTTCATAGCCCTGCTGTTGGTAGCAACTGGACTTGCAGTTCTCCTCATCTCATCATAACTACAAGGAAATGCTTTTTTCCATCTGACTGCAAAGCCCCCCAGCTGGCCTTGACCCCATGGGGAGAGAAATCCCAGATGTTGATCATGGCACCTATTTCTTCACATTTTGCCAAGCTAATAGTGAGCCAAGGGCACTGTGTGGTCATGTCAAGGAGGCTTACTTGGCACTTTAAGGCTCTCACACATTCCTAAGGGCACAAGAGAAGGCATGACAGAGCCAGATCTCCCCACTGCTCTCCAGAGAGTACTCTACTCACCACAGCCATGCCCATTTCTTTCTGCATCCCTCTGGCCCTGCTTCAATAAAGTGACACCCATTCACATGCCAGGCAAGCCATGCTGCTGTTCCCCTGGCTGGAGCTACTTGTCACCCTAGATCAATACTAAAAAAAAAATAAAAAGTTCTCCCTTGGGTATCATGCAGTGCATTCCAGTTCCTTCCCAGTCAGTGTTTGTGCAGTGGTTTAAATACATGAAGAGTTACATAAATGCTAACTATTATTATAATGTTCCCCTCCTTCCAGTCAACTCCCCCCACAGACTCACAGAAACATTCCCCACCTCCCATTTTAGCATGCTCATGGCATCAGAAATTACCCTGTTTTCATTTACCCTGCCCTTTGCCATATGATCCTGGCCCTCAGAAGCTTTAAATAGTCTGCATTATTATGAAGGCTTGTTAGGACTTGTCCCTAATCACTCCAGGAATAATCCTTGATGGCTTGTTTCAGACTGTGTGTGTGAATATTTGCACAACCACAGGGCTCTGGCTTGCTTGCGTCCTTGCTAGAAGGGGAATTATAGCTTCATGTTCAGTACAGAATGAATGGCATATAGTGGGGGCCATGCACGGCAATGAACCCATTGTTGTGTCTGCATATGCTAAAGTTCTTTCTCTGTAGTGAAGATCTGAAATGAAAAGGTACGTTTCAGAAGAGTATGGGAGGACCATATTTGTTGATAGATGTCAAGCAGCAGAAATCAACCTGCCCTTCAAATGCATGAACACTAAAAATGGAGCAGTCAATGCTTCCCAGAACTGTGCTTGTTACAGATGGTCTCAGAGCTTGTACTTTTTGTCTGGTGCACAAGAATTCCAGTGTTAGATACTGAAATATAAGCTCTCTGCTGGGGTTACAACCCCTGTTGTCTACTTTATGATGGTGATATAAATTGAGAAAAGAAATAGAGAAATCTGGTGATTAATAAATCTGTTTCTCAAAGGCTGGCAATCATGATTTCAATGTCATCTGCAGGAGAAAATCCAAGGCAGAGATGTGTCTGCTTTTCCGGCTTGGTTTCCAGCTGCAAACTTGAAGAAAAACTAATCACACAATAGCATGACAATATAAAGACTCATGCCATGTAGGCTGCAATATATATATATCAGCCAGGGGAAACAGATTACCAGACCTTTGTTTACCTGGGGTCACATTAGTCCACCAAGATAAAACTTCTGGTGTTTGTAATTTTGCAGTCATACTGTGCACTGACAATAGTATCTCACCCACTACATTCTCATGACACCATACATACCAAAATGGTAAGCGAGAAGCAGCTGAGAGACACCTGCTAAAATAATATAATGATAGAATGCCTTTGCACCACAGGTCAGCATCCAGTCTGCCCAACCATGTGGTCTTCATGTATTCAGATGATCTTTGAACATTTTGCTGAGCATCTCACCATCTCTAGGACACTAGAAGAGGTATCTGAAGGAACTAAGATCAAGAGAGGAGGTTTTGATGCTTGTCTTTTTATCTCTTAAACTTTTCACAAGTATCAAAGAAGAAAAAGACTATACAAAGTCTTTTGGAACCACAAGATGCTGATGTGATCATCAGCACGATGGTTTGGAGATTTTATCTGACATTAATATCCTGTAGTTTGGTGCAGGGTCAAAAAAATACACCCCCAAAAACCCTGAAGGCAAGCTATTTGCAGCACTTCTATTTATTATGCAGGCTACCAAGATGAAATCAGTGCTTAACAAAAAGGGAACAAGGGAAGCTGCCTAAATGCCTGGGTGGAAAAAGGGCAACAAATGGAAGGAAGTGCTATATGAAACCACGCAGTCTGAAACTGAGATAGGTGTTAAGCCTTGAGTCCCTGGGCGCCAAGGGTGCCCCTGCTGTGGGTCTATTGAGGGGATCACAAGCTGCCAAACAAAGATATTTGGAAAAGCTTCCAGCCATGCTGAAGAAGGCCCATTTTCTTGATGGGGAGTTGGCTTACTCAGAGAAGTGTTCACATTGCAATATGGACATCACAGGCAAAGCTATGAAATGATGTTAAGAACATTCTCTAAAGGGAAAATTCATGTATTGCTGTAGTCCATGGAGGATTTTGCAAAGGAAATGTCATGGTTTTGCACTGCAGGCAGCCACACAGAGTCAGGCAGAGGTGAATTTATCTTACCTAAGAGCACACAGCAAAACCAATGACAGAGCCAACTATGGTGGAGCTTTGATATTCTGATCATGGAGCAAAACATGGTTTTTCAGTTCCATGGCATCCTAGGCCACAAATCTAGGGTCACAAAAGTGGGAATACTCCAACTCTTTAGGAAGCTATGAATTTGTGCTGTAACAAAATGTCAGGCTCAAATCAAATAGTTGCAGAAGACGGACTTGGTTTCCTCATGGGCAGAACCTACTGACGCCCAGCATTGTCTGCCCTCCTTAAATAGAGGTATTGGCAAGCAGGGAAGAAACTCAAGCACACTTGGCACTAAAGCATGAGACATTTCTTCAAGGTGCAAAGTCAAATTTTGCACAAGGGTAAACCTGGAGCAGAGACCCATGAAGACAATGCTGCAATGAGCAGGCAGTTACAAAAATTATATCAGGGACACACTGAAGCAAAAAATGTTCTTCAACATATGCTAGGAGAAACAAGTCTGAAGAGGAGACAGAAAAAAGCTACCCCTAAAATAAACAAATACATAAGTAAAAATAAATAGATTTGTGAAAGCAGGTCCTACTTTAAAGTTGGAATTCAAGGTGAAAGATTTATTAAAAAGAAGTCATTCCTAGAGAAGCTCCACGCAAAGAGGAGCCCGAGGACGCTGTGAGCACAGTATTATTCTAATGGATGTTCAAGTAAACACACAGGGGGGTCCCTACGCTATTTCACCATGTGGACCGCACTGAGATGTCCAAATTAGAAACTGAGACTCCCTGCAAACTCCAGAGAGAGGGGCAGGCATTTTTTGAACATGATTCAGAGCCCAGAGGGTAGGAACCTAGCTCCTGTTCTACTTATGTGGTCCAAACCACCCCCAGAGGTGCCTTCCCCCTTCTTAGTCCACACTCAGTGTTTAGGCAGCCTAACATAGGCTCCCTACACTAAATGGTGAATATTACAAAATGACAGCAAATTCCTGAAATCTTCTCTATGTGGTAAGTGTGGTATGAGCCCAGAAGGAAATAACAAAATTTGATGCTGCCTCATAGCCTGGAATGGCAGAGCTGTAACAAACACTGTTTTTCTTTATTATTTTTATTTATTTTAGAACTTTGATGAAGTCTGGCACATGCTAAAGACGGACAATGAAGAATCTACTTTTAACATCACTAGACATGTGCATAAAACAGAGTCCTGTTCTCAACAGAAAAGGCAGTAAAACCTCAGTTATTCCAAATGATAAAATCAGGTCTTCTGTAGAGGTGCTAAGGAAAGATCATACAATAACTGCAAATAAGAAACAGAAGATTTTACTGAGCTCAGAAGGACTAAAAGGTGTTGACTAAATCCATACAAACAGTTGTGGTGGACACGGCTGGATTTGAATTTTTAAAAAAGAGCAGTTTAAGCTCTGGACGCATGGAGCATCAGTCACTGCTGCCACACAGCACATTAATTATATAGCTATAGTTAACTATTGTATTCTTTACAGGTTATCAGCCAGGAATGCCACATTCTCTTCAAATATGAAAAAAAAAAATATATATACAGGAACAGAGGAGGTAAAACTGCCGAACAGGATTTTGTACATTGGACATTGTAACACCTTATCAGGCCCCAGACGCATGAGATCAGCAATGCCAGCTGGAACCCACAGGGCTTATCTGGGCACTCACAAGCATAGGAAGAATGAGAGCCAGAGAAGTTTTATTCTATATGAATCCCTGAATTCTGCTGCTGTAGATAAGGAGGAAAGTCCCAGGTTCCACTAAGTCAATGTCAGATCTCGGTTTGACTTCATTTGGGCTGGGATTTCCTGCCCAGCATCCAGGGTAAAAGCCACACTAAGCACAGGAAAAAGGCAGCAGAAACTACTGAACTTGTGCATGGCTCATGGCTGCCATTGGTTTGCAGCCAGCATGAACCTACCTGCAGTAGACGGGAAAGGTGGCTGATGGGTTGTTTGGGGTTTTTTCCCTTTTATTTTTTCTGCTCAGCTAGTAGCCATCCTAGTGTCCTGAGGTTTAGGGCCAGACTTTTTGGGGGTTTAGGGATAATTTTTGGTATATGAGGATGTTACCTTACACACAAACCAACAAGTTTAACAATTTGCCTGCTGTTGGAGGAGGCTCTTGCATGATCCTCCAGCTCCTGCGGCAGGAACCCCATGTCATGCAAGTAGGGGCAACTTCAAATCTCAGCAATACATCAAGAGGAAAGAGCTGTGGCCAGACTGTCTCCTTCAAGTGAAGGCTTGCAGAATCACCCACAGGCTGGGGCTTGGCCACCCTGTTCTCACCAGGGACAACCCTCTGTCCACCAGGAAACAGAGAAGGTGTTCACACACAAAGGAGAACAAATTCCCTGTCCTTTGAGAGCATTCAAAATGCTTCAGCCTACACTTCCAACTACTAAGATATAAACTTCAAAGACAATAGGAGAAAAAAACCATGTTCTATGCCCTAAGTATTAAAATAAAAAACTCACCTCTCATTCAATGCTAACATGCTCTCTGATTGGGGGGCCCTACTTATTGCCACATGAAACAACATGCAACAAACTTCCACCTGCTGTTGGTGTTGGGACTGCTTTTGAAAATGGTTCAAATTTCAAGGGAAAGAGAGGCAAGCACGTTTTCTTCTGCCTGTTTCTCATGGAACCTTGACTCTCCTGTAATGGCTGTGACAGCAGAAGGAGCACCCACAAGGTTGCTGCCCGCATTTCCCATGAGCTGTGCCAGCAGAAGCCATGGCAGGGCCAGCAGGGTTCTGGGGAACCTCTCCCACCTCTTTCCAGCCACCAAAGGAACCTTCCAGCCCATGCCAGTCACCTCAACTCAACACTTTGCAGGAATGAGGTCACCCTCAGCTGCATCACAGCTGCCCCAGGGTGGCGTAGGACACCCCAGTGCCCGGAGAGATAGCAAGGGCTTATTTCCACCCTTTGGTGGTGCCTCTTCTCCCTTGTGCTGGGTGTGTGGGCTTTTTACAGTGCCAATTAAGTGCAGGCTGGGGCTGGGATGGAGGTGCAGCGCGCCGAGCCTCCGTCTCACTGCCTCCATACTGTCACCTTCCATTAAGCAGCTGGCGGCCAGGAGAAGTGGAGGGAAAAGCCAGCAGCATGTTTGGTTTGCTGTTTTTGTGGGCACTTTACAACTTCAAAGGCTTCCCTCTGGTTCACAGAGGGCAAGGGGCAGAGGTCAGTAGGCACGGTTTGACCTCCCTTTCACCTCCTCCCTGAAAGAGAGAGAGACACACACACACACAGGAAGAAAAAAAGGAAGACGAGATCCTGGCAAACACTTTTATCCTCTAATCTTTCTTCGCCTTAGTGCTGTAGAGGCTTTGTCCAGCAGACAAAGTGCCCTTCACCATGTGACACTTCCATGCTGGACTCTTCCTCCTCTTGTCCAAGCAGAAAAATAAAGCTAAACAGCAACACAAGAAAATTGAAAGAAAAAAAAATTAAAGAAGGAAAATGTTGCTCTTAGGGGCTGGATTTTCTCACTTTTTATTTGGGAGGGGGAAGACTTTTTGGTTGTTTTTCTTCCCCCTAGCTAAATAGCTATCCATCTATATGTAAGCCCACCAACTGCATGAAGGAGGGAGAAAACAGGCACGATTGCTCAAGATCCAGCTTGAGATGTAAAAAATGCCTTTTCTTGTCTTTAAAGACAGCACTGCTGTATTTATTTAATTATTTATTTTTAATGGCAAGGTCGCTAGCCTGGGGCACTGAGGAGCATGTTTGAGTTTCAGAAAGCTCTCCACAGCTGGTGATTATATCCCTTGCAGTGCGTACAAAGACATTGAGAAAGCAGCAGAGAAAGTAAACAGTATCACTTCTGGGGATGGAGGGGGAGAGGAGGAGGGGAGGCAGAGGAGGAGAAGAGAGGCAGATGAAATTTAAACTGGCGGTCAGCCCAGGCACCAACTTAAAACAATACAGTGAGAGGAAGCCAAAAAAGGGGAAAAAAAAACCCAAAAAACAGGGGTGTGTATAGTAACACATTGTGTGTGTGTGCACACATGTGTGAAAGCGTGTGAAGCAAAGCTACAGCAAGGAAAGGAAGGGATGAGGTTGCAAGCCAGAGTTTCAAGCCATCTCTGGAGGTCCATCACAGAGCAGAACAGCTTGCATGGGGAGGTTTTGAGGGCAAAGTCATCATCCTCAGGTAAATACATCTATGAGCATTTCCAATCAAGATCGCAAAGGATATCTGTTCACCTCTCTCAAGAATGAGGGAAGGAACACCACAGGATCTAGAAACAGCAGTCCCAGCCTTGTCACCTCCTGCATCCTCAAAACCAAAAGGGACAAGAAAGTGGCAGGCAGGTCCAGACCAAAATCTAGTGACTGATGCTCTTCTGGCTGGCACAACACAGACAGGCTACGCTTCTCTTTCAGCTGGCTTTGGAAATCATGCTCCTAATTGACGAGGCAGTTTAATGTCAAGTTACTGCCTTTCTCCAGCATTTTGGTTTGACAGTACAGGAGAAAACACAGAGTCACAACTGGGTGGTGCTTTGGAGAGCAAAATGTTTTGTGTGTTACAGCACAGGGCACAAACTGGATGCAGTTTGGTCCAAGCCTGTACAAGCCCTTCTTAAACAGGCGGGTTTCGGGTGCTGGCTGAAGCTCACCTACCAGAATAGTTCTAGCTGTGTTTGATCTTTTCTGGTCACGTTGACAGTGATTTCACTGGATTAAGGGTAGTCATCTTAGTGAGGGGGAAGGGAGACGCAAGCTTTTTGGAACATCCATCTGCCTGGAAAAGGCTAACAAGCCCTCATTTATAGATGTCTATATGTGTGCCTCAGCAGAAATGCAGTTGGAAAGCTTCTGGAGAGACAGCGTACCTTAAAAAGATCAGATCAGCCTGTTCTTTGGGCTGCCCATCCAGTTTTCTGCTACCTTTCACACCCTGAGGAGTCAGGCATCCAGCAGGTTGATGTGTTCTCTAAAGCACTCCAGCAATTGCCTTCTCCTCCAAGAAACAACACAAATCTTGAGGCCACAGCTGCAAGCCCTGGTGAACTATGGTGCTCACTTCATATGGGAGAGGAACAATGCAGTGACATTTCTGGCTGACCTTCAGCACCCTGGGTGGTATTTTACGGGACAGGTTGGTCAAGAGACATGAACTCCAAGTGCTTACTGCTAAGTGTGTTGCTTCTTTGAATTAAAACACTTCTGCTAACTCACTGGCCTCCTGTGCAACAAGACTAGCTGGCTCAGTCCTTCTCTGACCAGAAGTTAACCCTTCACTGCCCATCACCAGTTTGGGGAGAGAAGATGCGTAGTAACAGGGGCCCTTTTGTGATATAGTTTGCTACTTCTACATATGGCCTGGACCAGAAAGCAGACTTCACTGACAAATACAACAAACACTGCACTCTACAAAGGATTTCTCAATTCCCCCACCGCAAGTCCTTGTAAAGATTTGGTGTGGATTCAACTGATCTGGTAGCTCCTCCAAGAGCTTCTTGCCCTATCTCCTTGACACATGCTGCATTTAAAATTTGCTACCACAAAAGTTTTCAACCGCTACAAATGATGTTTCAAGGTAGAGGGTGATGGTAAATTAGATTCTTAGCATCCAATTAGGAAGGGCCAATAATTCAACATTACTTTTAGACTTAAGTGACTATGGTACTGAAATGAGATATCATTTCATTTCCATCAAACACTCTAAAATTTATGGCCTGGTTACTCACAGGTAGTTTTCTGCTTGAACAATGCCAGTTGCAATAGGAGAAAATCTAGTTAGATATTAGGAAAAAAGATTCATATTTAAAGCTAGGAACCAAAACAGGCTTTTCAGAGAGGCTGTAGAATCTCCATTCTCAGAGAAGCTCAAAATTGGATTAGACAAGCCCCTGAGCAACCTGAATTCATTTGGCCCTGTTCTGCAAAGGCTTGAACTGATGACCTCTGGAGGTCTTTTCCAACCTATATTAGTCTGTGGCCAAGAAGACCACATCAGAACCTGCTCAAGACATGTACAGTACCTCACGTCCAAGTACAAACATCAGCATGGAGGCACCCCTGTTGTGGTGTTTCCAATACAAATATTGCCATGGTTACATTTGGATTAAAACAAACTCAGTTCTACTTGTCTGATTCCCAAGGCTAACTATGCAGTCAAGTCAAAATAAGAGATTCTGAGTGCATTAAATCTCCAGGTGTTGAGTTTGTGAGCCCACAACCACTGTATGAATCCAATGGCAATCAGACCCTGCAAAGCAGGAGTCTAGATGGCTGAACCCAGCAGACCAGCACTAGCACATTTCAGGCAACCCTGACACTCCAAATGGGCAGAGTCTGTTTTGCAGATGAAGTGTGGGAGCAGATCACCAGCTTCCTCTCCGTTCAAACGTTGACCAAAAGCAATCTCACTCTCCATTCCTACAGTAAGAGCCATTTGTTTTGGTTTTAACCAAGTGACTCCACGTTCACTTTCTTTGCAGGAAGTGCAATGAGGTCTCTTTGTTGTGGAAAAAAAAAAAAAAAAAAAGGTTCTGTAAAAAGTAGTGTCTTCGCCTACCTAGGCACGTGGCTAACAAATATAAAGATCACCATCTAGTGGCTTACGGGGAAGATACCATCTGTCATATATCTGCAAGTTTGATGACCAATAAAGTTGTTATTACAACATATTAGAAATGAGTCTTGCATTTGGCTCTTAAGCAAGGTAGGTACCTACACAACCACAGACATGGACAAGTTTCTGATCCACAGAAAACTGATGTTCATCCCTCCCCATAATCCAACACTGACCTCTTCCTCATCCCTCTTTTCTCCTTCTCCCCTGCATCAGATTTGGGTACATGGTAAGGAATCTGTGACTTACTTTAAGGCCCAGAAATTAGGTGCCTATTGTAAACCAAGCAAAATCCTATGACAGTTTATATAAGAAGCCAGATACAACCAAAGGTTGATGCATCCCATCATTTTGTATGGAGGAGGAAGACAGCTAGGATGAACCCTATTTATGAGATCCCACAGCCTGGAAAACCAATTACCCAACAAGCATGAAAGCCTCTGGAAAGCCTCTGGGAGCAGCCCATGGAATAGTTTATGCCAACTGTTTTCCATTTGCCTCACTGGAAATCATCCAGGTTGAAATATTCCTGAAATACTTCTCAATGGAAAGATGGGTCTCCAGTTTCTGACAATTTTTTTTTTTTTCACTGAAATAGTTCTGATGAACTCTAGTTCTTGTTCTTTGAGAAAAAATGGGGAGAGGCATAATTATAGGTACCTTTGGAAAGTTCCACTTATCCCAGGGAAGGTCTTGTATTAGCATGGCCATGATGCTCCTAGTCCACAATCTAGCCCAAGAACTTCTTCAAATCTTTGTGCTGGGCCACGTAGGTAATTCCTAAAATATCACATTCAACCACATACTTGAGAAACACATAAAGGGTGAAGTACTACCAGTGCATGGGTCACTCATTTCAGTGGCACTGAATGCCACCTGACAAGGCCAGATTTGAAGATAACAGAGGACATAGTTTAATTCTAGACTGCACTCTCCAGGTACTTCACAGAAGCAGCCCTCCACATTTTTACCAAGCCAATACAATGGTTTAGTACCAGAACCAAATCATATATCTAAAATGTCATTTTGGCACATATTCACTTCAAGTTCCCAGTTTTACAGGCTGTCGAAACATGCTGTGTTGTTCTGAGGAGAAGAGAAATTCTCTACGTACTCTCAAGCACAAAATACAGACTTGTTCACACTTCTGTAAACAAACTCAGTTATACTGCACAGTTCTAATGGCCTCCTTTAAAGCTTACAGGTGGATATCAATCTCTTCTCCCCGTAACAAATGATAGGATGAGAGGATACAGCCTCGGGTTGCACCAGGAGAGGTTTAAATTGGATATTAGGGCCAATTTCTTCATCCAAAGGGTTGTCAAACACAGGCCACCTAGGGAAGTGGAGGAGACAGCATCCTTGGAAGTATTTAAAAGCCATGTAGATGTGGCACTAAGAGATACGGTTTAGTGACTTACTTGGCAGTGTTAGGTTAATGGTTGGACTCAAGGACCTTATGGGTCTTTTCTAACCTAAATGATTCTATTCTATCATTTCTTTGCATCACTCAGGATGAAAATTGAGCCACCCGTTACACATATATGTGGTTATCTGGAGATAAAGAAACCATAGTTTCAAAATCCATCTTCTTCTGTGAAGATAAAAGATAAGGAGACCTATGCTCACTGAGACACAAGAGAAGCCACTTACAGAAGCCACCAAATGTGTATGGCATTCATCACTTCTCTCTCTAACTGACAAAAATATGCATCTATGCTAATCAGATAGTCTCTTGTTACAAGCTCTGGAGAAATGAAGTACTATGGAAGGAAAGTAGCTTGGATGCTTCATGTAAGTTGGGGCAAACTAATCTCTCGGGATGCTCATCCCCTTCTCAGAGGGCGGACAGCCTAGATAACTGACTTAAAAGGTTGAGGTTAGAGAGGAACTCCATGCTTTGAACTTGAAAGAGATATGGTATCTCTTTGTGGTCTTGGGATCTGAACAGCAATCAACATGAACAAGAAATTCACCAGCACTCCTAGTGGTTACATTGTCCTCCAGGGGACTTTGCATCCGGCTCAAGTGATGGTCAATTTTCCATAGTCTCAGCAATCATTTTTGTGGGGTATAAAGGCAGGACCCCTGCAGACCAGAAGCAAGACTCAGGGGGCCTAGAAACCACTGCATGCCTTTAGCTAAATTTGGCTGCTGAAGGGCAGCTCTAGTGGGGTGAGGCAAAGAAGTGCTATTTTCCCTCAGGAAAGCTAGCTGTATTTTCTAAAGGTTAATGAGAAATAGAAGAAAATTAGGCTAGCCAAAAGAATGAAAATAAATGGGTTTTTTTCTTCTTCTTACTCCCTCGTTTTTCAGAAAAATGCATGGCTTTGGTTTTTCTGCAGGCAGTTGCTTCATATCAGTGTACCATGTGGTGACTCAGACATGTTGTTATTATAATCCAAGCCAAAGGGGAGATATATTTTACAAGATCCATGACTTCCCCTTGTCTTCCCATATTGTGTGCTTTCCTGAGCAAGGAAAAAAACACAGCCAAAACTTTGAGGACAGTTCATAGTGTCTCTTGGCAGGTTGTAGACTACCAAGCCTTCAGTTAGCAAAGCTAAGAGAAATGCAGGCTTGCAGCAAGCTCACATGTAGCATCAAGGGCAGAATTTGGTTCTAAGTCCCATAAAGCAGCAGGGGGAAGGGCAGGTAGACCAGTAAAGATTTAGAGCTTTTAACGCACACCTAAAGGGAACTAAGAGAAAGGAGCTTTGGCAAGAGCTGATCTAAGGCCTATAGACTCACCACTGGGATTCAGTTACTTTTGCTCAGCTGACAAGTAATAAAGCATTCAGATGTAATAACTCCAGTGCACTCAAACTGCATGTCCAGAACAGCCAAGACCACCTGTAAATCAGATTGTTTCTCCTATATTTCCCCTTCCTAGCAAAACTTAAACTGTCTTAGTTGCACACCAAGAACATCAAGAACCAGTTATGTATCCTGAAAACACTTCATGAAGGCCTGCAAAACCTCTCAGCACTTTGAGTGCAAAAGCTAATAACTTGCCCCAGATCCAACCCTCTGGTGTAAATGGACAGTGAGTGACTACCGTGCAAAACTCATCTAAGGTAAAAAAATCTGGTTCCCAGCTCACAAGTCCTTTTCCTAGACACAGGTCTGCTTTTTGAACTCCAAAACCTTTGACCATTGTGAAACCACCAGGCCTCAGAGGCACATGAACTAAAAATAAATAAAAGACTTGAGGTGCATCTGGTGGAGCCAGTGGTTTCAGAGAGAGGTTACAGAGGAAACATTTTGACTGTGCTTAAGTGCTGCACAAAGCCAAAAGGGTTAGCAAACCCTCACCCCTCCCATACAGGTGGAATATGAGAGCTTTTAAAGTTTAAAACAATCATCCCATCAGAGGAGATATCAGATGGCTCCAAGTAACAAAGAGATATTCTTTAAAGTCAAGTCATGAGAAGTATTCCCTAAGGGAATGCCGTACAAATCGTCTGATCTACTGGATGTTTGTGGCACTCACCACATGTTTTATGCTCCTTCCCAGAGATGATGTTTCTCTGGCACTAAGAACATTGTCATTCTCAGCCTCCTCTGACAGGCCAGATGTATGCAAATGAAAAGAAAGTTCAATAAAAACCTAACTCTCAGACTTAGATGCCTGAGTTCTTTGAGGGGAGAGAGGAGAATAAATTCCCATTGCATTTCAGGAGGGCTGGGCATCCCAGCACATAACCACACAGGCCAAAGATTTCGGATAAAAAGCAAAGGAAAAGTTTTGAATTATTCTAGAACTCCTTCCACTACCTCACTTCCAGACAGATATGAAGTGACAACACCCTGAAACAAAGCAACACAACCGAGGAGAACATTATCAGATTACTCAGAACAATTCCCATTGTTAGTGACCCAGAATTCGTCACTTAGAACAACCTAGAATTGGGATCTCAGTAAGTGCTCAAAGCCACTTAACCCTTTCAGTGGTGTCCTCCACACCACCACAACAGAATGGCTTTATTAAGCAGGAACATAAAAGAAAACATCTCTTATTGCATCTATAGACAGACTAAAAGGAAGCAGTAGATGACTTTTACTAGACATAGCACTTTCTCAAAGCAACATCACTGTAATCCAAGGGTGAGAAAACGCCAGTGACTACCAGTCTGTCAAATTACTTGGAATTTGATAGGATACCATATCATGACAATGACTGATAGCATAAAGCTCAAAGACAGAAAGAAATACTGCATGTTTCATGTAACTAGCAGGAACACGTTTCAGTGTTTTGGCAGGAGAATACAGGTTTGTACTGGGAATATCTATTCAAACTGCTCATTGATTTACAGACACAAAGAACTGCTAATGCAACCTTAATGTGAGGTGAATGGTTAGCAAATTTATCAATAATGCTATTTTTTGCCATCTTTTTGCATAAGCACATGGACCCACATTTTCTTCCAGTTCAACTTTGAGCTAGCACTCAATCAAAGGGAAAAAGAAACACTAAGGGCCTTTTCTTTTTTTATTTTTAAAAGGCCAAGCATTAATGTGACAATCTGTGAAGCACTAAGGTGAAGGCCAGCAAAATTGCAAATTATGATATTCAAAGCCAAAGAAGAAAAGCAAAGAAGAGAGCTGCAGAAAAAGCAGCCTGTAGTGACCCAAGAGAATGCTTGAAACAACCTACTTCTGGCAACAGTCTTCTCTTTGCACAAGACAGGGATGTGAAGCATGCTTCTGTACTACTGACCCGTTTAGGAACAACAAGCTTTGAATTCCAGTCGGGACACCTGGACTTCAGCATTATGATACACATTGAAAATGAGCACTGGCTGACACAAATAGGCTACATTACCTCACCTAGACTAGCAGCACAAAAATCTAAGTTCCTGTGAGACTTACAGTCAGTGGATGTATTCATGACCTACTTCTAGGGTACACGACAGTCACAGCTGCTAACTGAAGATGCTTGTGAAGTGGTGTGTTCTCTATTGCACCTACTCAGTGATTTGTACATAAATAACCATACAGGGGAACTTTGTTCGTATTTAAAGCCTGTAGATCCTACCTGTTTGGAGGTCAATGCACATGCTTGAACACCCTCCCCACTCAAAGTTAAACCAGAAATCTACAAGAGTTTTAGGTACAGTAGGAAAGTTTCACACCAGCCATTCTCCTCATCAATGATTGACTTGGATACAGTTGGATACTTGGCACACATTCTCTATTCACCTCCTAAATGCTTTCCAGGAGAAAAGAAGCTGGACCATGAAATGCCAAGCACTTGCATCAAGATCTATCCTGCTGAGTCATTGTAGCTACATAATAATGCTACAAGAGAATCACAAGATATGTGATACTATGACCTGAGCTCAGGAAAACTCCAAAAAGAAGATTCTTCCAAGAAATGCCTCCCTATTCTCATAATTCTTTACAATATGTCAATGAGCAGTTTGACTATCATTTAAGCATGCAAAAAACACCTACACAATAGACAGAGATGTACAAGTCAGAGGAACATGTACTTGACCCAAGCCACGGCAGCCACCAGCAACAGCTGTCCAGAGCAGACCAGCCCTCTGTGACAGATGTATTTGTCACACTCTCCTGCTAACAATTCATGAGAAATGAAGATCTTAACAGAGAGCAGCCAGAGTCACTCTATGTAGGACTGACTCTGGGTCATGTATTTTATTAAAGCAGTTCCTTGAGGAAAAAAAGAATAGAAACCTCTTAAGAAAGATTAGTGGAAGAAGTTAAAATGCAAACACAGCACAAATGCACAGCAAACTTCTGCTCCTCTCTTGGCACATTCTGCACTCACATGAGTTAGATCTTTCTTCACCCAAAATAAGTTGATATGTGAATAAACAATGACAACAACATGACCACAAGACAAAACAGTGACTGGCTAACAGTTCCCTTTAGTATTCTGCCATCTTACATTGTGCATCATGTCACATTAAGGGCCTTCCTCAATAAAATCCGAAGATGACACAACTGCTACTTTGCAGTGATTCATGGAAGACAATTCACCACCTGTTCCTCACAGGAGGCCTGTGTGGACTACCATCCTAGTCCTCTTACTGAAGGGAAAGCCCCACTGTGGTGAGCAGAGTGGGAACAAACTGCTCTCTGTAAGAAGTGCCTTCATCTTTGTATAATCTGTTGAGAGACTGCCTGACTTCAAACAGCCGCAGAGTGTCTAGGGCACTTGCAGATGTTTCAGATGTGGCATGCTGAGTCACACAGAAAACACATACAAAAAGGGCATTGAGAACAAATTTTCAGTGCAGATAGAGTAGAGCTGAGTGCCCCATATATTAATAAAATGGGTGCTAGCCAGGGAGACTTCAGAGCTGCCTCTCTGCCTGCGGCAAGGGAATGATTGCAGCAGGCAATGCTCAGCCTGGACCCCCCAACAGATTTTATTTATGCATGTCTGCTTTCATCTCCCCCCTGGTACACAATAGCCTAAACATTGTCTCCATCCTGAACCATACAACTTGCATATTTGCAAACATCTCTTCATCTTAAGACCACAGACAGACAAATTGGTCTTGGGTCATTGAATTCAGTCTTTTATATGAAGTCTATTGTATGAACCAACTACCATATAAACCTCCCTACATTTTATTTGCTTTAAAGAACAAATGAAAAACTGGTTTTGGTGTCAACAAACAATCCCAGAATCTGATTTCTTGACTGTTTAGGAAACTCACGCATATCCCTTTGTCTTGGGCAAATATTCTTCATAGCTAACCAGCACATATTTTTTTTCTTGGCTGTTAATTTAAGCACAGAAACCCTTCCTTGGCCCTCTGCCCTTACCTGACACACAAATTCCCATAGCTGCAGAACCATGTACTTGCAGAACTCCTCCACATCCAAATGCCTGATCCCCTTAACCCATCTGAGCATATTAACCTCTTCAAGAAGTTCATCCTTTTAAAATCAATAAACTGAGCTGCAAGGGTATTTAGTCTTTAATTTAAAAATTAATCATCTCATGGTGGCTAGCCATTCTATAGCTTTCTAGTTTCTGTTTCAAAAAGAAGCTGTACCTAACCTGACTGAAGGAGAAAGAACAATCTGAAAAAATAATTCATCAGCCATTACTGCTAACAATTTCTTCTATTTTTTTAACCTATACCTGTGAAATTAAAGCCACCAGAACACATCGGTTGAGTCTGGGACTATGGAAAACTCTCAGTGCTAGAAACTCATAGCCAAAATTATTTTGACCACCATACATCCAGTTTGCATCCATGCTACCCATACCGGTTTCTTCCGAGATATATAGCAAGATTTCTACATACACAGACAGAATTATATTCCATCTCTGACTTTCCTGAGCAAATGATTACATTCAACAATATTTATGTTTCACCATCCTTTCTTTTACCCCAAGATGCTCACTTTTGCACCTAGTATGATTAATTCAAGCTCCTGTATTTTTTTACCCAGACTCACAACAGTTTACATAGATATGTTTCAGCTGTCTCTTATTGATCCAACTTCATACTTCAAACAGACCAGGCAGTATCTTACTACTAATATATCACCCATGCAAATAAGCATCAATTGTTTCTTTCTCACATCTATCCACTGATATTTGTCCATTAGCACATTCTTAATTACCTGATTTTATTTCCTGAAACTGCAGATATTCTGTTCTGTCTTCAACATTGTGTCATTATTTCTTTAACATCATTCTTCAGCTATCACTGTGGGCTACATTTCTCTTCTTGTGGGGGCTTTTCTTTACCGACATCTCTTTTGGTTTTGTTTCTTTCAACTCTTCAGCAAAACCAACCTTTATTTTTAGGTCTTCTCCACTAGTAATCTGCTTCCCCCATTCTGTTCCCATAATCATGAAAGTACAGGCCACTCACCCTAGGTGGACACCTACCTTTTGTAGTCTCCTGCTTGTCTGGAGAACTTTGTCACACTTATAGCCTCCTTGCCTCTCTAATACATCAGCTAAAGACAAACAGTCTTAGCTGCAGCTCCAGTCTACAAATCATCTCTCCCTCACACTCCAGCTGTTCCAGGTCTATATGGTCTCTGCCAGAAACCCTCTTTAGGATAACATCCATCCACATCACCTTCCTTTGAATTGTCCCAATAACTTTGACTATAATAGTCATCTTCCTTTATTTAAAAGAAAGGTCCAGCCACACCATCCGCTTCCCTATCTAACACTCCCTTAGCCACAAACCTTCAATGAGCCCTTGTTAGTCGGTGGTGGAAGATATTTGCCTGGGTCAATTCCACCACTTAATAAGCTCACCTAGGAGCAGAGGTAGTCCCTCAGTAGTAAGGCTGATGACCCTCTTCAAAGACCCAGCAGACAACCTGTGACAATGCTGTCTAACCATCTGAAGTAGAATGGTCTCCTTGTTTGCAAGAGCAGGTCCACACAGCCCCCTCCCCAAACATTACACCACTTGCTACCCTGCTTGCTGGTTCCCATGCATTGGAGCTTTTCCTACCTCCTACTGCCAAAAAGGGACAAGAAAAGCTGAAGTTTGCTTCAATGGTATATGGGAACTATCAGTCCTTTCTTATCTGTAAATATCTCTGGTTCATGAGGTGTTCCACAGATCCTTTGGACAGGGGCAAGGGAGTGGAGGGTACAGGGAGGTGGCACTACCCTTTGTGATAGGGACACCTCTCCCCTGAGAAAACAGGTACAAGTCTGGCATAAGGCATGGCACACCATGTCTCTACATGGCCTTCAGAGTGGACCCTGTGAATGAATGAGGACAAGTGTCACCTGCTCTACTTCCACTAACAGCTGCTGTCTGTGGACCAGAGAACATAGCACCCTCATCCAGCATGATCACCAGCTCAGACCCATCATCAAGCAGTTCAGAGCTAGAATAATTTTCTTGTCTACAGGGATGAAGGAAAATTACTGTTTCCAGCTCCATGGTCTTCCTGACACATATTTAGCATTCAATACTGTTATCACACCCAGTACTTATTTTCTAGCTTCTCCAGACAGAAAAGGAGAAAGTGATACACCAACTCCAGATTTCTGCCATGGCCCATTACTGTCAGCATCCTCTTCCAAATAGAGACCTGATTCACTGTGGATGGGCACTTAGCCCTGGTGGAGAGGTAACCATGGTGTTCATTGTTGAGTGAAGACCCAGAAAGGAGTCAGAGAAGGAAAACAACAAAAAAACAAACCAAACCAAACAAAAAACCAAAAACACCCCCCCCCAAAAAAAAAAAAAAAAAACACCAAACCACCAAACAACAACAACAACAAAACCAAAACAAAAAAAAACACCCAACACACTCAAATGGCAGATCAGAATCAATATAAAAGTTACACAGGTATCAAGACCAAAGCTTTCCCCCTTTTTCTGGAAAGTTTAGAAAAAGGGCCACTGTTGATGGTGAAGGGGCAATCTGAGGAAATTTCCGCTTTTCTGGTATGGCTGGGCTTTGCTTGATCTCTTCTCTATATCTGGGTAATTGCATTTCAACTGAAGGCTTTCTAGCCAGCAAAAGAGGCCCTGCAAAATGAGTTAGAGGAAACCACAAGTTTGGCATCAGAGCCAGCATCCTTCTCTGAATCCTCATGCCGAGTCTGGCTGTCTGAAAAGCTCTGCTTGAAAAGGAATGCAGGATTTTTTTGCATGTATGTGACAACAGCTGCAAATGTTTCCATTTGGTACATCACGTGTGCCTGAATCCATCTCCATTGACTCCCAGACATGGGAAAATATAGGCCATGATAATAAGTACAACAAACACCTAGGCACTGAGGAAAGTGTGCAAGTCCATAGAAGCTCCTTGTGAAAACATGCTCATTTCACACACAAAGCTTTCACCTCAGATACAACTGGCTATCCAAAGAGTGAGCACAGATGCAGTATCTGTGGACATCAGGCTGGACCGAGTCCCTGTGACCTCTGTTGTGTACTCATGCTGCCCAGGTGGAGCTTTCCTCCTTCTGAATGTCAGAGGGGTTCACAAATGAGGCATCTGCTGCTGCCATAGGAAAGGGTTTCAGCTTCCATTTCTAACAATAGAGGCTTGGCCTTTCAGATCCAGAGACTTCAGGTTCAGTTCCCACAGATGATCCACCCAGAGTGGTTGTCTGAGCAACCCTGGCCTTAGAGGTAGAGACTTACTGGAAATGACTTCATAATCATTTGAGCTCACTCATGAGAGCAGTCCAAAATTGTGCATATGCAACCCTCTCCAGAGTGGAGTCAAATGATCTGAAATCCCACCTGGCCACCTGTCTGTACAAGCTTTTATGCAGACCAGACCCACAACCAAATTGTGCACAACAAAGCAGGGAATCTTTCCTTGGCATCCTTCCTTCTGCATCCTTCCTCCTCACTGCCTTTACTTCTGAGTTAACATCATGGTGGTGGAACCTGCCAGCCCAGCAGCACTGGCATTTTGTGTTTATCCACACCAAGGGGAGCTGACACTTGCAATCCTCTTCTACCAATGTCCAGCCTGTCCAAGTGGAGACACAGCTGTGTGATGTCTAGGACTAACTGGCCACCCAGCTACCACAAAAATAATGGAAGGAGCTTCATGAGACAAACTGAACTGACTTATGAAACCAATGGACAACCTCTCAAGGGAAAACAAAAAACCAACAACAAAATCAAAAAGACTGGGGTAAAAAGTCACTTCAAAACCATGGTAGTGCTAAGCATGCTGTGTATTTACAGTGTATTTTAATCATGTAACTGATCAGTTACCACATGTTAAGATAGATGCAGCAGACATAAACCCAGTCTGATCTCATACAGCAAAAATGTGTACATGCAAACAAATATAATAAATGCATTTCATACAAAGCATTTCTTCTTATAATTTTAAATGCATATCTCAATTGTTTTGCCCAGTTTGTAGCCTACTTGAATATTCTGGGACTGTCCCAAATCCCATAAGGGTCAAGAGCTCGCTGACTTCAGTGGGTGTTGGATCAAATCCTACGAGATCAAAATTCCTGTAAGTACTAGTGTTTCAATGTGGCTGGGTTTGCATTCCATACAGAATACACTGTAGTTACACCATTCTTACAGTGTAGCTACAGCATAATGTTGCAGCTGAACTGCTACAGACATGGACCGGGAACAAATTCAGCAGTGTGAATGATGAGCAAGTCCAAAATACAATATATCTATTGTCCACCTCTGCCGAGGTTTCTGTGAAACATCACCGGAAAATATTCAGTGTGTTTTGGCCCCTTCTTACCCATTCAAGTCATTAATCATTCATCTTAATTATCTCGGTGTTATTTTGTGCTACTCCCCCACCCACACCGCCTGTCTGTTTGTGGTATCCATCTGTTGTTCCTAATCATATACTTGGACTGCAGGATCTCTGGAGAAAGGGCCATTTACTCAGGACACGTGCACAACACTTCATGTACTTTAGCCTCAGCCACCACTTCAGACCTCATGTTATGCCTCACCACAAATCAGACTAACTAGCGATAATCATCAAATATGCTGTGCCTGCACAGACACCCACACACAAAGACATAAACCTGTGTGTATAGAAGTCTTCTGGAGGCAGGTATGCCTGCAATTAAGGCAGGTGCCACCAACATCAGGGGAAAGAGAAAGAGAGGCAACATGAGAAGTTTGAACGTGAAATTTTAGCTGGAACTATGTTCTGCCTGCTCACCCCCTCTAGCTGCAGCCCACAGCCTCGCAGAACCAAACAGCACACACCTCCCGCTGCACTTGAGTTACCACACAGCTGCCCACTGCATGAAAACGCCTTTCTTGAATGGAACTACTGCACTGTGAACATCTAAGGTGTTCTGGGATCTGATGCCAAACACACTAACACTTGTATGGACTTCCATGGGAGCAGAGTTAAGGAAATGTGTGCTTTTGCAAAGCTCACCACATGCACTGTGGCATGGAAGGAAAAAGCAAAATCAGTGAGACTGAGCAAGTCTTCCCTGGCTTTAAGCTACTTGTCATTTCATAACTTCCTTTTTGTTGGATATAGTCAGAAATGGCTTGAAATTATACTGAAATGTATTTTACTGAAATCCATACCTGAAATGGAACATTTAGCTGGAATGAATTATTAGACAAAATTTTTCCGAACTAATTGTCCTCCACTGATACAATTTTCTTTCATATTCTGCTCACCAAGATGCACTTTTCCTGCTTTCCTGTATTCACAGATACATAAATATCAAAGCAGGCAAAGATGAAGTGATCTTCATCCTTATTACTTACTTTTACTGCAGATCAAACTAAAGCTTACCCATGTATCCTCTGTCAGATCCCAAGACTTAAGTCTGGTCTAATATGTCAAGCAAAGACAAGAAAAGTCTAGGATGCATGGAGCATCAACAAAGTTTAAGCCCTTTTGTAAACCCATGTGCACAGAAGAGAAGATATTCCCACGGTTAGAGCTAGGAGTGCTAGCTCCCTCCAAAATCCTGTCCTCTAAAGCAGCCATATCTGGGATGTGCACACTCAGAGCTAGTGGGAGAGGCTGTGATTCTGCAATTCAGCAAGCTCTTGCAGCCCAGTCTGGTGGGTCTTCTCCCAGAGAAGGATATTGAGACATTCTCCATCACTTGTGGCACCGTTGCCCATAATGAAAAAGATGGCTGGAGGGTCAGTTGAAAAGGACAAGGAATTGGTTCCATTCCATGAATTGACTCCCTGCATGTTTTGGGAACAAGCAGAGGACTTCACTCTGAAGAGCTGTCATTCTCCTGCCAACACTGAAGATGGACCCAGGGACTTAAAAAAAATTAAAAAATTGTCAGGACAAGGCCTATACAATGGGTATGTCTGGTACATGGCTAATGACTATCATCTGGGTGCAACAACGGTAGGATGAGAAACTATTTCTTAGTGTACACAGAGCAAAGGGAAACCCCTTAAGCAAACATACCAGTAGAACAATTAGATGGTTAATCACAACGTTGGCCATGAGAGGGTTTCTCCATCTTTTCACTTCAAAGGAGCAGTGATTAATAAACAGTGTTGATCTTCTGGGGAGATGAGTCAGCCCCCTGCCCACACTGGGGTTATCCTCACACTGCTGCTGCTGCTGCTGTTCAGAGCATATGAGTGTTCCCTGGGGAGGAGAAATGCTTCATTTAGCTTGTGGTGCTCCATACCAGATCACACAGGATTGTTCTCCACAGCCTCCCTTTTAGCATTCCAGGGAGGGCACCATGCACGTGGATGGGGGGGAACTCTGGCTGGGATTTTCCTACACACTGAGTATTCTCCAGCTCCAGGTGAAGACAACAGAAGAATAGCCACTGGATGGATCAGAGGAGCTATGACAGAGTTCAGAGATTTTGCTACCTGTATTCAGCTTTGATCTAGGACAGTAGCAGATTGAAATACATCAGTGTTCACCATTAAGTACGTGAGGTGAACCGATCACCTGCTTTTTATCCAGGTCAGTTAAAGGTATACGAGTGTTCTGTAACAGAACAGACTAGGAAATGGAGAGAATCCCTCCTTTGGTTGTTACTAGTCCTGAAGAATTATACCCAAGCCCAGAAGGAGGTAAACTCAAGCAGTTGTGCATGACAAGCACTTTACACAAGTCCTGCCTAGCACTTCAGAGGGAAAGGTCTGATTGTAGATGTGCTGTGATCACGAACTACAGATTTGTCCCACTCTTCATTCCACCATGAGGAACACATGCTGGTCCATGGTCTGTATTAATCTCCACCCTTCTCTCAAGGACAGGTGGATACATCTGTGAGAAGGATGACACCAGAAGCCCAGGCAGTGGTAGCAGAAAAACACACAGAGTGGCTGTTGCCTGTCTTGGGATACACACCAAAGAGCTGAGAAATGGAAAGGGAAGTCTATCTGTGTGTGTGCCTATGGAAATTTAACAACAGGCAGGCATCCTAGAAAGTTAACTCTCTTTTCCATTCATACACCCTTTGGTTCATGCTCTGACACAAGCAGCAGTTACAGAATCTCCTGCCTGGGTTTGCTGATGACCCCCATGTGAGCTACATCACTGATACACACCTATTCCCGTCTTTGTAAAAACTACCTCTACTCGTCACTCACCATCCATTGTGCCAAAGGCACTGCCACCAAGATGACACACTCTTCTCAGTCCTGCTCCCGCATTGTCTGTGCTCGGGTGGTCCCACCTGGTCGATGGTGTTCTACAGGGTGCTGCAAACAGCCCAGGTCTTCATCCAGTCTCTCTCACCATGAAACTATCACAATCAGTGGAGAAAGACCAATTTACACCAGCTGCAACATTAGTTTTATGTTTTAATGCACTCTATCCCTATTACTACCCACAATAACTGCAAGACAGGCATTAGGTCTGCTGCAAATTTCCTCCCTGTCTCTGCTATGAGGGCCCTCAGCTTCCCAGGACATCACTGCCTGGAGTGCACTTACCAAGTAGTGCACTCCAGAGGACATTGCACTGCAACGACACTTGTTCCCTTCAGCTGCTCTCATTCTCTTACCAGGGCTTTTCTTTCTCTGCTGGATCTCTGAGAGGGAAGGAGCAGCCACAGAAGAGCTGGCTCTGCTCAGCAGGGCCTCTGCTCATTTCCTGAGCACTTTTTGATGCGTTCCATTTATGATCAGGCTTGGGCTGGGATCCCAGCTAATATTTTAACTTCAGCCTCAACAGATTTCAAACTTCAGCCACTGTAAATAATTCCCTGACATGCACTCCACCTGCATTTTGGCACTCCTTCTTGTGTACAGAGTATTTAACTTTATTTTTTTTTTAAAGTTTCTTAGTGTTCTCTGTGCCAGTTGTCAAGAAGGGGATGGCATCTTGGTGAAACTGTCTGATCCTTGGTGAAGTCTGGAGACAGCAGATTGGTTTAACAATTCCATGCATAATAACAATCACATTCTCTACTTAACAAGAGACAGATAAAGTGGTGTGCCATGTTCTAGGAGATGTTTACAGGACAGAGAATATTGGAACAACCACATGGCTTCAAACCAGGGAGTGATCTACATGAGGAACCTCATTTCAGCAATCATCAAGACCAGAAACTAAGCAGTCAGTAAACAAAAAGGATGTAAAAATTCTCTGTTGTGGTAGTCATTAAGAAATTTTACCCACTCAGGCAGCTTATTTCTAAGACTTCTCACATGCCTTAAGATACCTTAAGACATCCGAATTCCTCACTCAGCCTTGCAAAGCACTGGCAGGGGGTTCTACACAGCAAGTGTAAGTTTATGATTATTTTTACATATGCAGCCAGATCCAGATCCAATGGGATCATTAGCATGTTAAAAGGTTATAATTCAGTACTAAGAAATCACCCAGGCTGCATTTTGCTAAACAGAAGTGAGAGAGATCTTGCACTTTTGCTGTGTGTCTTCTGCTTCTATCATGCCTTCCAGACAAGAAGGAATCTTCTCATATGATGTATGGATAGATACAGACCACCTGGTTTCAGCCTTTAGATTCTCCTGTGGTGCAGGTGACAACCATCACTGGGGAAACACAGCACTGAAGACATTAACAGATATTAGCCTTCCCCTCACAACCACCTTTCCTGGCCATCACAAGGAGGATTAAACACTCTGGAAATGAGGAGTCCACAGCAAAAAGCCATCAAAAGTACTGTACCTGCCTTTCATTAGGTATCATTGATCCTACTGCCTTAACCTTTCATTAGGGCTCCTTTCACAGGGTATAAGAGCTGTGCAGACATCTAAGGCCTCCTTTCAGCTCCCCCTTCACCCAGGGCTTGATCTGAGGGCAAAAAGTGGAAATTCAAAACAAATAGTAAACAAAACCAAGCTCTCCTAAGTGTAAGCCACACATTTGTTTGAAAGCTTCTTGACTAATTTTACTTGCTGTTTCCTGCTCAGTCTGGAATTTCTTTTGCCTTTTTTTGTTTTCCCTTCCCTGCCTCAGGTTACCAGAAAAACAAAGGGGGGTCAGGGTGATCCAGAAAAAAATTAAAAGAAAAAAATTTCTCTCTCAAGGATCTGTTGCCCCATGTCAGGGACCTGCCCAACTCTCCAGCCATAAAGTCAATGGACAAGTCAGAGCAGTGTTTTCTCTTACTGGATGCCCATCAGATGTTTGATGACAAACCACTTCAAACATTGCTGCTTCCTCCAGATTCCATAGGTGGATCTGTTTATGGATGGCCCAGGCCGAAGCCTGAAACATCTGTAGAAGTTGGCTCCAAGACAAAGTCTGATCTGAGCTATCCTAGAAATTCCAGTTTTGTCTGGCCCAGGAATTTTTGGCCATCTGCAGAATGGAAATATGAGTGGAAACCTGTCATCACAAGATCGGGGGAGTTGGGAGTGAATTCTAGGCAGGCTTCTTTAAGCTTTTAAGGATGGCTTCCCAACTGGCAGAAATCTAGCTTAGCTGCAACAATCAGTGAAAACACGTGGGTTCACACCACCCAAGACTCTAGCCTTCTTCAGAAAAATTCACAGCATTCCAGGGTTTAATGGACAGCTGGCAGAAAACTTGACATTTATTAAAACTCAATAGTTTTATGTTTTCAGCTTACAGCAGGAGGACATTCCCTATACCCATGAGAGAACTCCAAGAAGTCCTCCAGCACGCTCAAATTCCTGACACCTGCATTGCTTGGCTGCCCAGGCACATCATCTGGGCACTCAGTCCCTGTTGTGCTTGGTGGCTCAAGCAGGCAGCAAATAGATTATCTCCTCCAGAGGCTTTGAAAAACCCAGTTTACAGGACACTTCTTTGTATATCATAAAGAAGCAAAGAAATACAGAACCTTCACTCTGGTATCAATGACATTACTTAAGGGTCTATCAGACAGTCTTTGCCCATGATATTAGACCATTCCCTTAAAAGGACTGTGGAGAGGAAAGGAAGGCTTTTGAGGCAGCTATTTTAAAGCCAATCACAGTATGTTGCTTCCAGTTTTAGTCGCAGGTCAAAGCATTTTAGTATCACGTTTTTCATATCTCCTGAATCTTGTACTGTCCCAGATGAGGCTGTCACAACCTTCATGCCTCCTAGCCCACATTTTTCCAAAATGGGAAGGATTTTTTCAATGAGAATTCTTTGACACTAAAGAAAATATCTAATGTCTGACTTTCTTAAAATAAACAAACAAACAACAAAGCAACTAACTATACAAGGTGATTCCTCACATATGTTATAGTTGTTTGCAAAATTAAAACATTATTAATGTACAGAGTCAGAAGAAAAGGTTCCTGGCATTGAGCTGTCTTTGAAGTGAAAAGCACAGATAGAACCAGCAGTGTTGAAAATAGAGGGAAATGGAGTGTGCAATGAATTTTTTTTCTGGGGGTGAAGGGCAAGACAGCAACATATCAATGCCACTGTCACAGGTCTTCCAGGAAGTCCTTTACCACATATTTCTGTGTCAATAGCTTCTTTTAAAGTTTGGATACCAACAAAAAGGTGCAATGGTTTGGTCTGCTTTGGCATTATATTGCTCGTGGATTCTGGAGAAGAGTCCTAACTGAGATGCATAAAGTAATTAAGCCTTGCAGAAGTTATCATAAACTGTTTTTCATTATTCCTGATTCATCAGCAGGGAAACTGAGGCAGCAGGAGGCAATACACAACACAGTGGTAGATGAGAAGGGAATGTCTTTCACCAGACTTCCAGCCGTTTGCCTCTGTCGACCAGACAATGTCGGATCCTGAGTAAATAATGGAGCTGTCACACCCAAATGTTATTTTTAAACTGCGGGTATTGGGTTTGGCACAAACTCTAGAAAAGCACAGCATGACCAAGGGGAGTCCTGAGGAACAAGTGCCCTGCACAGATGGAGCTGCTTTGGGGAAACCTTGTTCTGTCGCATTTATGCAATCAGTTGAATGGGAGCCCAGACCCCAACCTGTCAATTGCACAAGAGCACAGGGAGAGCCTAAGCGAGAAGGACATGGCAGGACGGAGAAGTTGGCTCCACCAGCTGCCATATCCTCCACCCTGGTGCCCTGGCCCAAGCCGTGCCAGTCAAATCCATAGGGGGGCAGCAAACCCTTTACAGTCATGGGACTTAATTCCCAAAACGATGCTCTTCCACACTCTGTCCCTTTGTAGCTGGGTAGCCCCCCACACACAGTGCCCTTTGGAAGGTCAGCATGGACCCTTCAAGCTCAGGAGAGAGAAGATGGGCCTGCAAAGTATCTTTGAACTGGACATGTGTGGTCAGTTCAGCTCAGCAACCAAGACAGTGGGGCACAATGTGTGTCTGAGCCCATCAGTAGGGCTGGCAGGGTTTTGGAAAAGCTATGATTAGGGCAACACAAAGCTAGTTTCAGGTTTTGTTATGAAAACCTTCACTTTGATCTAAGACTGACTGAACCCTTTTGTAGGTCAATGGATACAGGCTCACTTTGAGGGATTTGGGGCATATAGGGACGAAGATGCTTGGGGCTTCTATAACTGCACCAATATAAAACAGTGCAAGGACAGCCACACCGGCTCAGTGCAAAAGTCCATCCACCTATACATCCAGTTTCCACAGTGGTCACCAATAGAAATGGAGGAAAGAGCATAAGAAAAAAGCACATGTGGACTTACTCCATCCCAGGATGCTCCCCTGCCTCCAGGGATACACAGCTTCAGCCAGCTTTGGGGTAACCTATGTCCTCATGTTTCCTTCTCACAGCTTCTGCTTTGGCACAAAGAAAACCTTCATTTAAGGAAGGGACCAGAACTTACATTTAATCTCTTCATGTAGACAGAGGTCAGATGCAGAAGCAGGTGAAATTGTACCACAGTGAACATGAACTCCTTGTCAGTTATAACTAATTAGCCCTCGAGTGACTCTGAATCTCAGGGCACAAACTCTGTTTTGAAATCCACACTAAACCTCTCCCTCTTGTCTCAGAGATTTCTGGTCAAGCATCTCTAGAAACTTGCATTCATGCTACACTCAGTCACCCAACAAAACTGAAAGCCAGATTTGCTCTTTGAACAGGCAAGGGAGAACAGACTGGAAAGGCACACAGGTGACTTACCCAATAACCCACAAGCAGCCAGTGGTGAAATTGGGATTAGCTCAAGCATTCTTCAGTTTTCCCCTCCCAGGCTTCAGCCACACTGTCCCTTTCCTGCTTGATTTTGCACTCTCTGCCAGTCTTTACTGAACTGGCTTCCTACAGTGCCTTTTAGGCAGCTGTCAGGTTTGGATGAGTGTCTCCACTCCATTGAATGGGCTGTCCCCTTCTGTGCTGTCCCTGTGTGTGCTGTTAACCCTGATTTCCCACTGAAGTAAACTAGGAAAAAGCAAGACAGATAGCTCCATGGCAGCTGGATGGGAGCTTGCCTCCCCTTCTCTACAGGAGACAATTTTCTCCCCCTTTTCCCCTCTCCACTAATAGCTTTCCTCAGAGACTTTTTTGTCTTCAGCTCCCTCCCAGGAAAATAACCAATTCCTTATTTTCCCTCTATTCCTCCCCTCCTTCCAGGTCCTAATCCCTCCAACAAGTTTCAGATACAGGGTTAACAGTAGGGAGTGGTGGACAGCTGACCAACAAGTCAGACTTGGTTTTTACTTTCCTCCTTAGTGGAGGAAAAAATCAAAATTTAAAAAATTGATTCTACCTATTCCCTCAAGCTGCTCCATCTTAACACAGGCATTTCCCCTCCCTCAACCCCTGAGCACACTCTCTGCTTACCGCTTGCCTCCACTAAGAGCATCCCAGACTAAACAACTCTATCCCACTTTCAGTGGCTCACCTGCTTGTTCTGGTTACTGCCTGCCTGAGCTCACAAGGAGACACCAGTTGCTAAGATGTATTGGGCTCCCAACAAGGAGGAGAAAAAGAATCCTAGGCAGTGAAGAGAAAGGAAAAGGGAGAGGATTTGGGAGCAGGTTCAGAAATGAACCCTCAGATGCAGGGAGATGCAGGGAGATGCAGGGAGATGCAGCCCTAGCAAAAGAGAGCCTTATCAAAAGACTCCAACCATGCTGGCTCTTAGGAGAGGGGTGCCTGTCATCCCCAGATTTATCTCAACCCCTCTGCAGCAGTAACCTATCCAGCCACGTCTCTTTCTCTCTTTACCTAACAACAGCACAGCATCCTTCCCCCAGGATCCCAAACAGTGATGGGCCTTTTTTCTGGCCCAGTTGTCAGATCCCCAGGACAAATGTAGGAACCAACAGGAGACTGCCTGATCCCAACACAAACGTGTCTTGCTCTGTGATCAGTGCTGCAGTATGTCAGATTAAATGACTTTTGTGATCACTTCTGACCATAAGGATCCAAGCACTGAGGGAACTGATGAGAGTCCATTCAGGAAGCTCACAAAGCATTTGCCTGAAAATACCCAACTTGCAATTCTCCAAAACTTCACAAACAGAAAACTGCCCTGAGAAATACTAAAATAATAAACCCTGGGCTCTAAGGTGCAAATAGCAAAGGTAAAGCTGACAAAATTTTCCTTGGTGTTACTCCCCATGGTGGAGAAAGAGGCTAGCTAGTTGGTGGATGGAGGGGAAAACAGACTCCAAAACTTGACTGCGACAAAATCTGGGGTTGGATCCAAAAAAGAGGGCTATACAGAGTCCTCTGCAGGAAAGAAAGGTTTATCAAGGTCTTTTCTGTCTGTTCTGAGGCTGGTTTTGATTAAAGAAGGAATCACCACCACCAGTTTCCTTCCCTTGCCCCAGTAACACATAACACACCATTCCCATTTCCTTTGCTGCCAGTTTGCTCTAATAAAAAGCAGAATTGTGCCTGAAAAGCATGTTGCGCAAAGATGGACCGCCAAGCAGTCAAATAGATGCATTTGCCAGAAGTCAGTCAGACACACGCATACCCAAATCCCTTGCTTGCCTGTAAACAAGACAGATCGCTTTCTCAGCTGCTGTATATGAAGTTCAAGCTGCTGTGGAAGAAACCTCTCTCCTCCCAGGTTTTAGTGCTGTGTACAAGGTGATCTGGAAGGGCAGACTTGCAGAGCTACCTGTCTTTGCAAATCTGAAGTCCTAACACCTCCTGGTCTGTGGAAGCTCTGCATGGATGCCAGTGGTTTTGATTTCAGACTGTAATATTTGATGATCTTTGCCTGGATGACCACGCAGGTCAGCACCAAGTGGAACTAACCTCACTGACATTCATGTGGAATCTGACAGAGTCACCCCAGTATTAGAACAACACCTCTAATGGTGCAGCAAGACTTTGCCATCGTATGAAGCAGGCTTAGCTAAGTTAAGCATTTAAAATGTTGTGCTTCTCAGACACCAGCTATTTAATGCATTTATTGTACAAAGAATTACAAAGGGGATGAAAGGAAAGTGAGGGATGGTTTCCTTTGGGGCTCTCCTGAGTAACTACCAGCAGAAAATCTTTGACAGAGTCAGAAAGATAGAGTAAAAGCCTTGACAACAACCACTTCCACCATGCTACAAGTTTACAGTACAGGGCGTAACATTTGAAAACCATTCAGCAGCATCTGCTGGGAAGAAAAGAGGAATGAATTCTGCTGAATCCAGACCCGATGTCACTGTAATGCATGGCAGCAAATCAGTGAGGCAGAGAATAGCCTCTAAATGATTTGTAGCAATGTGGGACACGAACATGGAGCAAGATAGCCAAGTGGCACAAGACCTTCCTTGTAAGGAACACCCGTGCAGACAGCAGCAAGCAGCAGGAAAACTTGGCAGGACAAATGAGTGTTCCCACCCCAGCTAGGAGAGGGAGAGGAGAGTGCTATGAGTTGTGCATGCTCCCAGGTGCTGCTGCCAACCCAGAGTGGTTTGCTATCTAGTCACCAATGGGGCTAGACTCACTTCAGCAATGCAGGAGAGATGCTCCAGGAGCACATGCCACCTGCACACCACAGGGACAGACTCACAGGGGCTGTGTCCTCTTATTCAGGGTAGCCTTCAGCTTCTTGTCCCTCAAATGCCACCAGCAGAGAAGTAGTTGCCCATCACATATAGGTGGGGACAGTGGCTAGGAGGGGCAGAGTCTTGCGTGCAACATAATGGCAGTGCTAGGCAATGCCAAAACCAGCATAAAATACAGAATCATTGGACAGTTTGCTCTGATTCACACTCCTGCCCTGGACTTCAGACCCATAGCAGGCACAGCCCACCCATTGCCAGCTGGAGGCTAGTGGAGGAAGGTTGGGGCAGCCCAACTGCAGAAGCTGTGAGGAACCAGGGCCATTTGAGAAACTGCCACAGCTTTCCCTTCCCTCCCATCCTTTCCTGCTTCTCTTCCCCCTCCCCACCAGGAAGTATATCTCAGTGGTCAGGAATGGATCAAAGCCATCCATCCAGCAAGCTGCCTCTTCTCCCGTGGGACAATCCCCAAGACTGCAGAGCTGCAAAGGGTCTTTTTCCCCTCCAGCCACCCTTTTCTCCAAGCAGGCAGAAACACTGGCTTTTCCCTCTATTTCATCTCTGTGTTTGATTTTCCTTGCTCAGGTTCTTAGAGCTTGAAGTCGGTGGATGGTTCGTTAAAAGAGAGGGAAAACAAGCCACACTGATGCTTGAATAGTTTTCCAGTGAGATTCCCTTGTGGAAAGCATAACTGAACATAACAGGAAAGGGTCTCCTCTGAGAGATCTTTTAATCTAGCTGTGAAACATAGGTGAGGGTTATACCCCAGGTTTTATTATGCTGCCTATAACAGGGGGTGTTCTAGAGAGCAAACTAGGCATTTTATAGGTGCCTGGTCAGTGTCGCCAGTTCCACCCATCTAAATATCACAAGACACGTTCAAAACATTGAGAAACCAGCTTAAAATAATCACTAGTCCTTTATTATTTAAAACCCCAGAAGACAGACCTTCCTTTCTTTGCCATCTGTTTTTCTGAGGTTTTAAGATTTATGCCATCAAACCCTGCATGTATAAAGGCGCGGTTTGGTTGGGTTTTTTCCAAACTCAAGCTTACAGATCTCATATAAATCCTGTGACCCCAGGACCTTAGTCTCTGGAGTAGAAAAAACATCAAATACAGGAAGATTGCCCTAGAATTGACAACCCTTGTTGCTAGTTTCCTTCCCAATAAATTTTTTTGCATCTTTCTGACAGCAGGTCACAGGTTGCTCTAATCAAACTGCCACAGCTATCTGGAAGGGACAAGCATTTGGGACAAGGTTTTGAAGAGGAAAACTCATGAACATACATGAGAATAACAAAGTTAACATGTTCACCCAGAGTTTATGTCTCTTTCCACTATTTCAAGACACATCATGCATGATAAGATTATGTACACCACATACATCTTCTTAGTACTTGGGCATGTCTAACTTCCTCCCAACATTGCAATTGTACCACTGAGAGAAATCAGGCTGGACTTTGCTCTTGCTCCTAGAACTGTCTTACCAGACAGCTCCACAAATTGTCCAGCCTTACACTGGTACAATGAGAATAAAATACATTCTGTCTTGAGTAACACTACTGAACTCTCTAAGCCACAAACAGGACATGTGTGTGTCTTAAAGAGGAGTAAGCATTGCTTAAACTTTGCAGTCCGTCTTCAGAAATTTAGAGGCAATTTTTATAAAAAAACCCAGAGAGCACAAAGCAGACACACAATGCTGTCTTACTCCATAGGTCAAGGATCCTCCCAAAAAACAGAAACCATCAAGGCACAGAGCTGCTGCAGTGATACCAGATCTTTGCATCAGCCACAGAAAAGAAAAGAAACTGTGGCCAAACTCTTTTTATTCTGCTTTGATCCTTGCCTGACTCTCCAAGAGTCACCAGTAACCAGGAGTAATTTATAATAAGCTTTAGGCTGCTCTGATTTATTCTGGGAGTTGAAGCCAGGTGCAAGAAAGTTCTATAGCCAGCATTTCTTGGCTTTCATTGAGGGGAGCAACACGCTAAACATTACAAATCTCCAGTGTGGCATACTTTGGGCTTCATCTACAATGGGCAAAGACAGTACATTCAGATGCACCAGTTGCTTCTGGCAGGTCCTTTTTCTAGCTGCAAATACCAACCCTGGAACAGAATTCAAATCATGCTGGGGCAAATCAGGGGGCATTAGCAACAGAAAAGTAAAAACACTGACAAAATTAAGGACAGAAAAGAATAACCTTGATGACTTTCAAAAGGAAGAGAATGAGGTGGGGTTTTCCCCATCTATTTTCAATTTCCTGAAATGGCATGTGAAGAAATGGACCATCCAAAGTTTGTTTCAGAAAGCAGAACTGCAAAAGTCATTCATTATCAGTAGGACTGATTGGAAATTCAGCCACTGGCTTGGCTTTTTCTTCCACTTACAAATTGTTCACAAACTGATCCTAATTTTTCCCAAGTGAACCTACAAATTTCAAAACTATACTCCTGTGGGTTAGGAAGTCCACAAATATAATCAGTCAGCAGCACCTAACTCCCTTTGACTTCTTTGAATAACTCAGCCTTCACCAGCCCATTGAACAAAACCAGCTGCTCTCTTGGAGTTACTCACATGCTTTCCACTTGGATTTTCACTTTTTGCTATTCAGGGCATGTGACTATTCATCTGCACTACATGGTCTGAGTCTACAGCTCGAATGGATGACCAAATACTTCTAAAATATGAGAATAAGCATGGCTGAATGATGAAGAAGTCACTTACAGTTCACATTTTTTTGGACAAAACAAGCTTTTGTGCTAAAGTTTGCGAAGCCTTTTAGATTCATAAACATTTCCCCCACTGCCCAAAGGTCATCTGCATACTCATAAATAACCAATAATATAACTCTTTAGAGACCAGCAAAGCCAAGTCAAACTGAGAGTTTGCCAACATGTCCACAATATTGTTTATTCCATAGTGCACCAGACCCTGCAACAGAGTACTTGACTCTGTCCCTTCAAAATTAAATGAAAGAAATGAAAAAAACCAAGCAAACAGAAACCAAAATCCATCTGAATGAGTCAGAACACCATGTGATTGCTGTCCTCTTGCAGACCACTCCGCAGCATGTGCTTCCACCAGCCTGTATACAAGATGTCAAACCATTCAGTCTATAAACTCACTTTATTATAAATACTAGCATCCTGTCCCAAAGGATTTGAGGTTTACTTTTTTTTAATAAGTTTTAATTCAAGCCTAGCTCCACCAAAACATCAATCTTATAATATTTCAGAGGCAAGTGGGTTTGATTTCAAGCATGCCAAAAGGCAGAGGCAGGGAGGGAGATAGTAAAGGGGAACAGCTAAATCTTTTCGCTTTCTCTCCTCCGTACCATTGCAAAACCTCTCTCCAAAACATAAGAATGAAGTCAAATTTCCATGTTTTAAACAAACATGGTGTGTTACTGTACTACACTACTGAAACAGGGAATGTAGGTCAAGAACTTTTGGACTCTTCAGATTTTAATGTATACAAACTCTGGCAGCATTGCTATCTGCACTTTTCCTTTTCCTTTCTCCCAGTGCCTCTCTTTTTTCTCTCCTATTTCACTCCTGATCCTTCTGCTGTTTTCACTCTGTTCCTTTTCCCCTTCTCCTCCCTTCTCTTCCCTTCCCACTTGCCTCTTGCTTCCCCTTTTTCCTTCCCTTCCTCCTTTCCTTATCTTCCTATCCTATCCTAACATTGGAAAGCAGCTGCAAGATGCAGCTTCAAATAAAAGGTCCTGAAAAGCTCCCTTAGGTTTATTGACACACTTTCCATTCTCAGGTTTTCATCCAGTAGGACACAAAACAAGTATTAAAAAAACCCTGCAATGTGTTTGCAAATGGGTATGCATAAATATATGCATGTACATATAGTATGTGAAAGCAAAAAGCATGTTTGCGTGCATGTGCTAATGCTTGGGGTTTTTTGCTCTTTTTTTTTTCCTTTTGCAGCCTTAGGGAAATTTGCTGGATGCTGCAGGCTGGCTCTCTGCATTACAAACCGTGTCAGTATGAATAATGGGGGCAAGTAATTCTGCCAGCAGGTCAAGGAACAGCAAATGCGTAAGAAGGCAAGATTATCCAAGAAGTACACGCAATATCGGCTGGGGTTTGAAATGCACAGCCAGACAGAGACCAAGATCAAGTTATAGAGTCTAAGGCCAGGAGAAGCCCAGTGCCCATTTCTGCTGATCCCTTGCAAGGGCGTGAATTACAGATTGCCACCCAGGAATCCCAGTAACTTTTTCCTGTCAACTGAAAGCACAAAAGCACTTAAGCAGATGTTTAAAGTCAAACTGTACCTTGGACCTTGTAACAGACTGTTCTTGGTCTCATTGATCTGGAAGATCTGGAAGATCAGGACAGGTCTTCTGCTGATAAACTCCCTTGATTTTAGCTGCTTTCTTGATAATCATTTAGACAAAGATCCAAATATAATACCGACACCCAATACAGGGCTGTCAGCTAGAAAGGAATGACTGTGCCCTAGTCGCAGATGATAGTCTGTTCCTCAGACTTTCAAGAGTATATTTTTGGAAATCATTTTCTTATGTACCTTTGCTCCAGTTAATGAAAGATGAACATGCTTCACCCAATATTTCAGACCACTTGAACAGCATATGTTTGAAAGTTCAGCATAAACCTTCTTGGGCCCAAAGTTTGCACATGAAAGGCTGGAAAAAGCAGTAGAGAAAAACACCGAGGAAAGGTTAGCACAAGAAATAGAGCAGAGAGAAAAATCCAGATGAAAAAATACATTCAGTCTATACACTATTATATCCACAAAGAATGTTACATGCCAGGAGCTAGAAGTCCCCTAAGTGCCAAAATTCAGGTGACTGGTTCCCTGAACATACTTGTTGTGACACAGCCAGTTTTTTCCACAAGACATCCCAGATCATTCTTCCCTGGTCCCCATCCAAGCCCAAATTTTTCTACCTGTCTCCCACAGCCTGTCCTTGTTCTGCCTCATTCTGTGCTGCTGTCTCCACAGCTGAGTTTCTTGTCCTCTAGGACTTCATCTTTCTTAAATTTTGAACCTCTGCTTACCCTCCTGAAGTTCCTTGACCCATCAACAGTCTCAGTCACCTTCCCTTCTCAAGTGTGAGCTCCCCATCTCTCAGTCTCACTTTCTTTTGCCATCCTTACAGTTCCTTTCCTGGTATAAGCCTCCTCTTCCCTGCTGGCTTTCAGTAGCATTTCAAGTCCCAGGCCTCCTGCCAGTCCTCACTTCCCCCTTTGTCTTCCCATGCCACGCTTCTTGTGTCTAGCTGCTCCCTTTGCTGCCTTCTTCACCACATTCAGCTCCCAGCATTCCTTCTGCATTTGAAGTGTGATTGCACACCTCCTCCCTGCCTCCTAGGCACCACCAGAACTGAAGCCACCAAGACTGCAGGAGAGACAGATGGCTTTTTCACCACCTCCCTAGCATCATGGTGCCATGAGAGTCATTAGGAAGGTTCAGGGATGAAATACATCCTCTTGCTTTTAGGATAAGCACCACAATGATGAACAATATTCATTGGACTCATCAAAGCATTTACCAGACTCTCACCACCAGGAGCAAACTGAGATATATTTTTGTTTTTCTTTTCTCCAAAACATATAACACAGCTGAAAACAATCAACTTTTCACAGGAAAAACAGCAGGCTCTTCCTCAATCTCTGAGGGTTGAACTCATCTGTCTGAAAATGAGGAGTCTGTTTTAAACATTTTTTCTAAACTCTCTGTCATTAATCCCCAGGATGCAATTCGTTTCACTACTGTTATGAGATGGGCTGGTCGAATACCCTTGTCTTTCTCCACAGAGGATGGAGGAAGCTCAGCTCAGACAAATTACCTGGAGTGAAAGTCTATTAAGCAGCCAGTATCAAAAATGAGGTGATTTCTCAGCAACATCTCAGACTCTCATTCAGAAAAAAAAGGGAGGGGAGGTCTTACTTTTTTGTCTTTTTTCAAATACAGAAGGAAAAAAATAGGGTTTTCTCCTCATCTTGTTCTTGGAAATGAGTTAACCATTTCAGATTGCACCATCCCAAGAAAAATCCAGCCTGATTCACATGTGTGCTATGAAAAATGACAGTGAGAACAGTTAGAGATTGGCAAAGCCACAAACAACTGAATACAGGGTCTTATGATGTGTTGAACAACTTCCCAAGAGATACTAGCCCCATCTACACCTCAAGCAGGATACAAGGAGGCAACTCTCCCTTGCTTTGATTTGCAATTGTTCTTCAGTGCACAGTATGTCACCTCCACTTCTCTTCAGAAAGAAGGTGATGTGAAGATGGTTTAGCTTCTTTTAAACAATTGTCCCCTTTTTTGGGGAGGGAGTGGTAAGGGGAAGAGAAAAGGGAGACAGAGTCAATAAAAAACTTCAAATTCAGTTACAAGGAAAAATGTGCCTGAAAAGCAACTTTCCAAAGTCAAGAGCTGCACAAGATTCAGCAGTTCTTCCAGGGCTATAGGATATACAGATAAATATCACTCACAGTAACATTCTGCAGGCTCCATACTCCATTGAATTATCAGGCAGACTTTCCAACAATTTTAAAGAGAGCACAATGACTCCTTCCAACACAGCCTGCAGAGGTGCACAGTACATCTGCATATCTCAGCACAGGGAAAAGAGTGAATTTTTCTAAAAGATAGTAAGGCCAAAGAAACAGCATTCTTCCTTACTCCCTTCTGAGCTAGGTCAGTACAGTAAGTAATGAAATGCAGCACTGCAGACCCACCCTTGCCTTCAGCTTCATTGGGAGAGGAGTTCCAGCCTTAATCTTGGGTTCTTTGGTGGTGATGGCTTTACCAGATACTTGGCATTACTTTGCAGCACTTTGGCCCATTGGCAACATGAGGACTAGGCAGGTGAAGCTATAGGAAAACTATTACTAGAGTTCATGCAAAAAATACAAAGAGCAAATACAAAAATGCAGCCATTTTGTGCATGGATATGGCACTGGGGATACCCCAGAGAAACAGCCAGCCATGGTGTTGAGTCCTATCCATGTCTTCCCCTGGGTATCCATCTCTTGAAACCAGTAGGAAATGGAAATCCACAACACACTGGGCCCTTCTGGGGGCCTTCAGACAGCTTTACACATGCCTTGCCAAGATGAGACAGCTCTGACCTTCAATAGCATCTGCCTATGAGCTGCTCAAAACTCACCTCCCAGCCTTCTTGGCCCAAGAGAGTCAACCTTAAGTGGTCTCATTCAGGAGGAGGACCTCTTCTATAAGAAGGGACACCCAAAGGCATTACAGGGGAAAGTGAGGAGCACAATAAATCCTCAGATGCTGGCTCATCATATTAGATGCTCACTCTTTTGCTTCACAATAACAGAAAAAGGGAAACAGGTGCATGGCTGAAAGTCCAAAGAAATGTGTTAAGTGAAAAGACTAGATGCCAGGAAGGTGGGACACCCACCAACAAAACAAACTTGCAGCTAGTGAGAAAACTTTGCATATAACCCCTGCCAAGAAATCCCTTTTGGAGGAATAAACCAGTTTGGTTAGCAGTCTTCACCTAGCAACCTTGGTTCTACCCTTTGTTGCTGCTCCAGAGGATTCACTTTGGGCAAATGTGGCTTTTGACAATCAAATACCAGACACTTCAGGTTTTATTGCAGGACCTTCTGTCTTGGAAAGAGCTGATGAAGATCCCACTGTGCTTCTGGGCCTGTGAGCTCCAAGACCTCATGTTTGTGGCTTGGTGGTATGTAGGTCTGCTTACAGCAGCCACACTTCATGGCCTTGCTCCCCTTCCCTACAATTCCACAGCCTCTGGAAGAACGTCTTTCTGACTCCCAGCAAGCACTTCTTTTTCTCCTCTCTCTCTTTTTTTTCCCTTGCATAGTTTGCTTGTTGATGTCCAGAAAAGGGGTTTTACCTCCAAGAAAACAGACAAAGCAGTTCCCAAGAGCTGCCAGTTTCAAGCATGTGATGATTTCCATTCCCATCTTGACGACCAGTGACAAGGTGTGAGGATGTGTGGATAGAATGGAAACCACTGGAATGCCACAGCTATTCTTCAGACAGTGGAGCGAGCTGGGAGGCACATGCAAGCACACATGGTGGAATTTGGGACCTGATCAACACCTCACACAAGGCCAGCAAGAGGGTGCCTCCAGATGATAGCTTTCATGGTACCCTCCGGGGTAGCATTGTTCCATCCCCTTCCCAGCTCTGCTGGTCAATTTTTTTCTCTGGCTTTGGGACAGATGCAAAAAGGTTGCTGCTCAAAGGCACTGTTTGCTCACCTAAAGATAACCCCAGATCTCCCTTCGCCATGCTGAAAAAGTGTCCTGGAAGCACAAGAGCAACATCTTTAAGGGGTTGGGGTTTTTTTGCTAATCACTCCAAACTCCTCTTTGAATGAGCTCTGGGTCAGAGCCTTCCTACTTCACATTGCTGAGGTCAGGGGACCCTCTTCATCCTCCCGAAACTGTGCAGCTGGCTCCCCACATGCACATGGGGAAAACTTGCCCAGCTGAGTGGATAAAAACTCAGCAAGGGCAGAACTGCCATAAAGCAGGGGCACTCACTGAGTTTTGCTGCCAAGGTCTGCCATGACTGTCACCAGGGGCAGGTCACTGTTCTAAAGATCACCCCTTGATTCTGTTCTGTCATGAGAATACAATGAGCTGGAGGCAGAAGGAGGTCTCTGCTCTTTCCCATGGGGGCCTAATCCCAGTCCCTGCACCACTATACCGGAGGAGCACAGGCTGAAAATGAGAGGCTGTCCAGAGGGGACTCTCCAGCCCCACAGTGTGGGCATCTGTACTGCAGGGAGGCTGTTCCTCTTCAACAACAACCACCAAAAAAAAAAAAAAAAAGGGGTCATTTTTCTTCTTCTTCTCCCCCCTCTCCTCCCTCCTTCCAGAAAGTCTTGGTTTCATCCCACTGTGGAACAAAAACAAATGCTCTAAACCACAACATTTTTCACAAACCGGAATTTCTTGCAGTCTGGCCAGCCTTGGTGGATCAATACCAGGCATTTCTTTCCTCCTCTGCTCTGGCCTTTCCCTTCCAGCCTCCTCCCCGCCACCCCACTCACCAAAGGGAATAAGGGAGCCGGAGGTGTCGAATGGAGGAGTCGGGAACACTCCAGCTTGGTTTTAAAAGGGACAGAAAAAACACTGGCGTCAGCCAGAGCACCAGGGCAGGCTCTGAGACCTTGTTTTGGATTTTGCAGAGACTGTCCCTGGGGAGAGCTGCCTTTTTTTTTTATTTCTTTTTCTTTTTTTTTTTTTTTTAATGCATGGTTTTGTTTGTAAGTTAAAAGTCTCAGGATTTGCAGTCTTTGAAGCATGGAATTAGTCAGTGCCTTTCTGTCAGAAATCCCAGGCAGATGAAGCAGGATGGAAGGACAGTGTTTTTCTCATTTACCTGGAAACCCCCTGCATTGACCCCCACAAATTCATCGAGAGAGCTCTCCAGAACCCCAAAAGCAGACAGGACTGAAGGCAAGAAAGGAAGCAGAAGCCCAAACCTTTCACGTGCACAGATTGGTGTGGCACCACAGGAGTCAGTGGCCCCCAAGCAGATTTTTACTGCTCAAGATCCAGCCCAGATGTTTTTGCTGGTCCTTGCCTGAAGCTGTAAGATGTCAGTGGAGTTTCCTCTGCTTAAAAGTGGTGCTGAATTTGGCTCTCCTTGCCTCTGACTCATACCATCTTTCCATCTCTTCCCACCATGGCCTGTTTCAAGTCTTCCTATTTGTGGACGCCTCATGGTGAGGACTCCCACTCCCAGGTGAGCAGTCTTCTCCCATATTCCTGAGTGAGCTTTTGCCTTCCTTCACACATACCCTCATCTCACGTCTAAGCTCAAGAATTCAAGTGTTATCTTTGAAGTTTTATCAATCTATTTTCTCCTCTTTGCCTTTGTCTCTGTCCTTTCCTGAGCCCACCACTCACTGCTCCTCATGTCTCTTCTAAAAGTTTCAGGTCATTCCTCAGGCACTCCCGTGACAAAATTACCCTTGGAGAACATCCACTTATTTCCACACCATCAAAAACACCGCCCAAGAGGAGAGTTAGTACTGCTTGTTCCAAACATGAAATGTACGAATGACAGCCCATCATAAAAACATAGAATGACATCAATAGATGTGGGAAGAGTTCACGAGCGTTAGACTCGAACTGACAGTCTTCTTGCAAGAGACCAAACCTAGTCACTCACCAGCAGAGACATCAACTTCATTTCTTACAAGGGATGGAAGGGGCAGAGAGGCTTGCTGTGAAGTTGGTGCACAGTGTCACTATCAAAGCAGCCATGTAGACAAATGCAGAGACAGCACATTTTACCTTCGGACTTTCCAAATTTCTCAGCAGCACAATGGTTACAGCAACTGGGAGGTCCAAGAAGCACATTGTTTAAGCAATCATGGTGCTTAAATACTTGAGGAATGGATGGATCTCTGTGAGTGAGGGATGGATTCCAGTGATGGATCTCTGAGTGAGGTTTTTTTAAACAAGGCAAGAAGCAATATCTCAAGAGCAACAAGCACAGGGCAACAAACTTCAGGCAACATGCATATGCAATTTATTATTGGTATTATATTAATGAATTAACAAACAAAATCGAGGCCAGTTTTTGAAACCTTTACAAACGTCTAGCAGTCAGCAAAGCTAAAGGTAGATGGAGAAGCAGAGATGGGACAATCATTCTGCAGGTGGGTCCTAGCACCAAGAACTCAGGCTGGACTCTATTGTCCCAGAAGGCTGCATACTCAGTGGGCCTATGGCACAAGTTTGGGGGAGCATTCAAACAAAGGGTATGAGCCTCAAGACCTGGCGTGACAAGTGGGTGGAAATAACTGCTTCAGGATCCTGGCTGAGCCAATATAGTGTTAAATGAGTACAAAAGGATTAGCATTCCAGCTAGTAGGAGCATGAGGAGAGATACATGAAACACAGCCATCATCTGTGAAAATTGCAGGGAGGCCAATTTGCAACCAGACTGAGAAGTGCATATGCACATGTGAGACTGAGCAGTGTGTACCAGTTGCATTAGACTACAGGATACTCTGGCTGCCAGTTGAAGCTAAGGAGAGATTTTCCTTTCCAAGTCATCAGTGAACTGGGTGTTCCCCTCCTGGACAGCAACAATACAGCTTACAGAAGAGACATGCCATGGACCTGCCCTGCCATAAGAGCTTCCACATTCCTAAGCAGATGTGCAGAGTGTAAACATAACAGCCCAGAAATGTTGAGGCAGATGTTCTCTTCCCTCACTTCCTGATGGTGATCCCTGTACAGAAGACAGAGCACAGCATTTTGCTCCCACCTACCTCACACCTTCACTCCACCATGCAGCTTCCCAAACAGCCTGGCCCTACCCACACAAGGAATCACAGAATGGGTAAGGTTGGAAAGAACCACAGAAGGCCATCCGGTCCAACCTCCCTGCTGAAGCAGGGTCATCCTAGAGCACATTGCACAGAATTGCATCCAGATGTTTCTTGAATATCTCCTATGATGGAGATTCCATAACATCTCTGGCAATCTCTTTCAGTGCACAGTCACACAATAAGTAAGTTCTTCCTTATATTCAAGTGGAACTTCCTGTGCATCAGTTCCTGTCTGCTGCCTCTTGTCCTATTGCTTGGCACCACCAAGAAGAGCCTGGATCCTTCCTCTTGACACTCTCTATTCAAATACTTGTATACATTGATAGCGACCCTTCTCAGTTGTCTCTTCTTGAGACTGAACAGGTCAAGTTCCCTCAGCCTTTCCTCATAAGACAGATGCTCCAGTAAGCACCTTTGTAGCTCTCTGCCGTACCTGCTTCAGGAGCTACATGTCTCTGTTGTACTGAGGAGCCCAGAACTTGACACAGTATCCCAGGTGAGCACTCACCAGGGCTAAGTAGAGAGGCAAGATCACATCCCTCAACCTGTTGCCAGTGCTGTTCCTGAGGCACCCCAGGACAACATAGGCCTTCTTGGCCACAAAGGCACACTGCTGGTTCACGGACAGTTTGTTGTCCACCAGAACCACCAGGTCCATGTGCCTGCAATGGAGAAAAGCACATCTGGATAAGGGTTGCCCTTACCAGCCTGTGAAGGGGCCCATAAGGGCTCTGTTTCACTGCTGCAAACAGAAGGGGATCACAAAGACCTGCAGTGATTTAATTTACTGGAGGTCTGGCCCCATTGTGTACTACTTTGTGCATACTTAAGGGATGCTATGAAGCTGCCAACATGGCCCATGGCTGGGCAGAACATGAGTCATCCTGTTTTAGAGAAAGAGGCAACAAAAGAACATGAGAGGTCTGAAACCAGGAAAACAGGCTTGTTTATGAAGCCAAAAAGAGAGTGCAGCATATTCCAAGGCCAAGGGAATTTTTCTCGCAACATTACTTTGCCTTGGCTACCTGGCCACTCTCACATAAACAATGGAGACACACCAAGAAAGCAAGGAGACTTCACAGAGGTTATAAAAATATCACTTGTGTAATTAGACTGAATCAAAACTCATGACTTTCTGGTTGGAAGGAATGCATGTGTTTCCCCTCTCAATTCTTTTTTTCTCCTCTTTTTAGCTTTTTTTCCTCATAAAATCTAGGTAAACAAAAGCCTTAGGATATTGGATGGTTCCTTGCATATTGTTTTAAAAGCAGAAACAACAACAACCACCGTGGTGAGGAGCAGCGTCTGCAATTGACACTGCACAGCCCCTGTTTTTCTCTGTTTGCAGGAGCTGCTCTCGCTTTCTCTGCCCCACACAATGTTCATCCATGTGTCCTCTCCCAGGACACAATGAGGCACCCTCCTGTTGTTACGTGCCTTCCCACTCTTCCCACAACCATGGGTCACATAACTAACTGCAGCAAATTGGATTTACATTCCTCTCTCTCTCCTCGGCTTCATGGGCGATTCACTTGCTGCCTCCCTATAGATAACTGGAAACAGAAGAGGGAAAAACAGTGCTTTAGATGCTCTTGCCTACCATGACTAGTTCATGAACTCTGCAAGGCAGGGACTGCCTACTGCCATGCACAAGGAGCCTATAGGCCTGTGAGATGCTGCTTGTAAGATCCCACACACACACACTACTATCCACGACAGCCACTAACATTCACCCACTTTCTAAAATGCTTTGCATGAAAAGCACGACTGTTGCCAGCTTTTGGCTTTCAAAAATGTTGTGTGTGGCCCTAGAACAGAATGATATAGGCTTCAAAATAATAAGATTTAACCAACCCAAAAGTATTTAGAGTATTTTTCATCTGTTTTCTTATTTGGACTCTCGAGGCTTCATATTTTCAAGTGAAGTTGTTTTCTTCCAGGATCAAGAGAGCTGGAAATGTTAGTTTGAAAAAAATAAAAATAAATAGAAAGCTGAGAATCTCATTCAGCCTCTTGATTCCAAGAGCTCAAATAAAGACCACAAGTCTCAAATAAAATTCACAAACATCATAAGCTTCACGATGATTCTGAACAAGCGATGCCAATGTTCAGGAGCATGAAATGATAATTTCCATCTCATTGGATCTGGTTTTATTTTCTTTTTCTCACCTCAGATTCAATGAGTGCTTTTCTCTTCTTATAGGGACTCTATTTCTGGACAAACAAATCAATTTATTACCAGACAGCAGAGGTTTCAATTCTATCTATCTGCTAACTGCTTTTGAAATTCTTTAGTCCCTGACTTCATGAAAATCAACAACTCAGCAGAAGAAAAAAAAAAAACAAGTAATGGTCTTAATGGGAAAAGCTGCATCAAGAGTCCTACATTTATACTTTCTGTTAGTTTACTACTGCTCACTCAGCTCTTGTGTGCCCTCAAGTTGCTTTCTCCTAAATCAACAGATGATGAATATAGGGATAGGGGACTGGGGTGCAAACTCCTAGGAAATAGAGACCTTGAGAGGGAGGAACGGCAGGCTCTTCTGAGCCCCTCATTCTTTGGGGGCTCAGAACAAGACAGTAGGTTTAGGAGGAAGCTTCAGGCCTACCAGCCCTGCACAGGTGATTTTTTCATTTTTTGCCCTTTTTTTTTTTTTTCCCCAAACATCTCACATTTAAGACAATGAATTTCCTTTGTTTCTGTCATCAGAGAAGCAAAAATTCTCTCCTAGGAAAGGGCTTAGAAAAATGACGGTTCCTGCCTTCCTTATACATTTGCCCTAAACACACTCTAAAATCATGCTATGTTACTTTGGGGCACATTTGGCAGTATACAGAGGCTCACAGGTAAAGTACCCCCATTGAGAGGTACATAGAGACACACACTTTAGTTGGGTAACTGTATATAGACATATCATCACTGCCTTCTAGAGGTGAAACCAAGAAAAGATAGCAGGGTGACACACTGTCTCCAACTATTCAAACTCAAGCAGCTTTAACTGCTCTCAAAAGGTGTTGATCCAAAGAAAACATGAAATAGAAGTCAATGGATCTGAGTGGAAAATATTATAGCAGTCAAACAGGCTGCTCCAATAACACTACCTCTACCCACAGGTATGTTTGAAGGGGATGGGGAGAGAAGGGGAAAAGAGAGAAGGTTCTGTGCTGAAGATCTGAGAAGTTTGGGCTTGTTTGGGGACAAGGTTTTTTCTGCAAAAATCTCTACCACTACTAGTGAGCTGCGCGAGTCCCAAAATGCCAGAGGCTGATGGGTGATGGAAATATCCATGAACTGCTACAAGCAGCCACAGGGCCTTCCCATAAATCACTGCAAACTTAAATTAGGGTCATTAACAGATAACAAGGTCATGGCCCAACCATTTCTGAATATTGATGGCAGAGCTCTGATGAGTAAAGTTATGTAGCATCACACTCCACTACAGGTTAACTATGCCCACCAACCCTCTTGGCTCCTGCCAAGAGCCATCACTCTGTGTGAAACAGTCATGTACAAAAACTTGTTTCACAAACAAATCAGTACAAGTTTTAGGCCTGAAAACTTAGTTTACAGGGTGTCTCACTTCAGGGAGCAACAAAGTCAGTTTTGCAACCAGTATAAGTCCTCTAATATCTAATATCCTCACACACACTCATGCACAGAGACATACACATCAAGCTAGACACCCTCCAGCATATGCCATGTGTTTTCCAGAAGATGGCCAGAGAACAGCTCTGCAACAACCTCCAGAATCCATCAGCCAGCAGAGATGGCTAAGAGGCACTTCACAAGAAGAAGAGTTCTGCTTGTGCAGCAAGGAAGCACAGCTATGGAAATGGCATTTTAGCAGGTCAGATCCAAGTCTGAAAAATAACACACTATCTTGACCCATCTTTGCCTGGAGGGTTAGCAGTTCACAAGAGACATTGTAGTATGAGGCTGCATGAGTTGTGCAGAACATCTGCTCTGCTATCTCAACACAAGCACAGCGCCCACTAGTATGATCTATCCCTTATTTTTACATGCACCAAAATACATTGAATTCCTCCCTTCCCCCTTAGAAATCCAGCGCTGGCCTAGCTCACCACCTCCTTGTTGGACAGCTCAGTCACTCCAAATTTATCCCGCCAATGCTGGTGAGAGATGAAACCAGATCCCAAGGCTCCATGGCTGAAAGCTGGTCCCCCTCCAGGTCCCTGAGAAATCCTTTGCGGTCGCAGGGACGTCACTGCTGAGGTGGGATCTACCTCAGACTGAGGAGGCTGTCTCTGGTTGTTATTAGCTGTACTGAGGATTCAAAGGACTAGGAGGCATCAAGCCAGCATCTACTCCAAAATGCAGTGATCCTACATTTGCAGAACGTGCATCTGGCCTTCATTAATTCTTAAATGGTCCAACATGGAATCAGAGTGGGAGGCGGGGAGGGAGCTAACACACTGCACACTGAACAGGGCAGTCACGGGGGACATTCAGGCAACAGGCTGTTTTGTTTTGAAGATGTTTCTGATCAGGCAGTCTTATCCAACATGTGCACACTGTAGAATCAGTAGGACCATGCACGGTCCTAGATGCTTGTGTAGGACAGATAGCCTCCAGCAAGGGCTTGGCCTCAAAATTTATCATGGTGTTCATCACAAATCTTAGGATGGTAGCCTGGGGGTGCAGGCCAAGCAAGGAGACTGGAAATTCATCCATGACATGGTGAAAGGTGGTCTTTCACCCTGCCAAAAGGAAGCACTGGACTTAAACATGTTGCCAACACTTCAAGAGCAGATCTCAGTGTGTGTACAAGACAGAAATGAAGTGTCAACATTCTTCCTTTCCCTCCACATGGCTGGAGGCATGCCTGTCTTTTACCCATGGCCCTGGCAGTAAACAGGTGGTTAAACACAGTACAAAGATCTATGTTTCCTCCAAGAGGGAAGAGCATCACCTGTCTTGAAGACACAGGGGTGGCAGATTGAATTATAATTTCAGTGTGGCTCACAAGAATCAGAGTCCATCTGCAAGCGTGGCTATGAGTGTACACTGAAGGGTGATTCAGCATGTGTGAATATCTAGATAGGTGGGTCGCTGAGCATGCAGCTGAGTGTGCCTGTGTGGGCAGCAAAGCACATGGCAGAACACCAGGACACAAGGCAGTCTGTGGATAAACAAGTGTGTCAGAAGTGAAAGGACACAGCAGAGAAGGGGATTTGTTTGGAGGAACAAGTCAAGAATTGTGCCAGCTTCTAACTTTCATTAAATCTGGAACATCCCATCACTTTACTGTGGCACAGTAGTGTACAGCTAATGGAGGGAGAAGAAGCCAATAGCCCTTGGTGGCATCAGATGAACACACTTGTACTGATTTGGTGCTCAAAAACGGGGAAGACCTTGGGTTGACCTGACCTCTAAATGAGCAGAATGGGAGTTGCGGGAAATGATGTTGTAAACAGGAAGGCAAGAGATAAATAAGGGATGGAGAGGAAAGAGATCTATTTAAAGTGGCAGTTGCTTTTTAGTTCCATTTCCCCTCTTACTCTCAGCTAGATATTAAGGCCCCCACCCTCTTCTGCTTGCCTGTCAAAACAGCAGGCACTTACCACTTAGAACTCTTTCCTAGTTGATGCAAAGCTTGCTGCACACCCCTGTTAACATCATGGCTGAGGTTTTCCAGGAAACTGGGGAGAACCTGTCTACACGCTCCACTAACTCAAAGGAGAAGACTGGGTACGAGGTCTCCAGCTAGCTCCTGTCTTAGGTGAGCCAAAGCTGTTAACTGCAACATGACAATACCCAGTGATCTCCTCTCCACCTCCTCAAATGAAGGTTGACTAGATGCTGAACAATCATGTGATGTAAGATGGTGCCTCCTCCTGAGCATTTAAGGAGGTTAGAGGCAACAAAATACATCAGGTAGGAGTGACCAACTCCAAGTGATGTAGTGTAGTGGAACAGGGGGAAGAAGACGTAACAAGTCCTCTTCTAGCTCTATCCAGGGCTCGGTGTTTCTAGGAACTGAACTTTGCTCAGCATCAGTCCAACCTCAACTTCTGCAAGCTGCAATCTCTGCCTTTTAGGGACAGTACTCTGCCCTGGTGTTCACAGAAGACAGTTCAGTCTTTGGCTTCTGCATCCTGATGCAGCTCTAATTTTAAGCCACTTTAAACACAGCAAATCTACATTCAGATATTAGACATCCATAGTTCTGTGCTCCCACTCCCAGGTCACAAACACACATTTTTCCCATTCTGATGATCTAATAACCAGGAAAAAAAGATGGTGAATCTTTTGATCAGCCTAAGCACTTTTGTTTCATTCTCAGAACTGGATGTTCCCTGCCTAGAACGAGATTTTAGCCCCGCAATTTCTGATCACTCCTGCTGACAACTGCCTTTCCCTTTACTCAGCTCTCTCCTGATCTCTTCTCTTAGAGAAGTGGCAGAATGCTGTGCCCCACATTTCCAGATCAAAATACAGCACTGTCTCAGTGTAGAAGGGATTGACCCCATTTATCTGGAGAGAGGGGAAAAAAAAAAGCCAAACCCAACCAACTCAGTTCTGTTACAGAAACCCAGTTAAGTACACAAGCTAAACAAAATACAATTAGGTTTCCTTTGGCCAGCCTGGAACATATGGTATTCGTCAGCCAGTCGTGTTCCTCTCTCAGTTCTGGCAGGAGATAGCTAACTTGTTCCAAGCACTAAGAAAGCTCCTGGAAAGTCAGCATGCTGAGCAAACTTTTGGAGGGGGGCTAGCTAGGGATGTAATAGTTCACACAGACACAGATTTGACAGCATTTCTTCCACATTGTTCAGTGCAACTCTAGGTTACAATGCCTCTGGCTTTCGTATATTCCTGGTTCACATCGTTCTCAGTTGTATTGCATCTGTAAGTCCTCATTTGCTATTCCCACACAGTTCTGGGGTTGAGGACTCCTACCAAGTAAGAAGACAAAGGTGTGGAAGAAAGAGAGGTTCCTGTGGATTTGGGCACATAATGAAATCCTCAAATGGCAAATTGCATCCACGAGCAGTACAGCAAGACCTTTTTTACATTACCTTTCGTTGAAAATGGCTGCTGCCATCCCTGAATGGATTGGTGAGCAGTTCCCCATCAAGAAAATGGCAATAAGTACTGTGGATGTCACAGAGATCAGTGGCTGCAGAAAGGAATAACCTCTGAATTTGGTCATCAACCAGAAAATTGTTTGAGAAGTCTGGCTCTATGCTAGGAATAGTCTGTTGTGCTGCAGTTTACAAAGCAGTTAGCAAAGAGCTGATTCACAGAGAAATGAGCCTGTTTCGATACAGGGAACTGGAAACCATGCTGTGGTGCAGTAATAACCGCAAAACAACTGCCCCAGCAAAATCAGTCATGTCTATGGGAAAAGGGTGCTGATAAAGGAGTACTGATTTATGCCAGTTTCAGACTGGAAGTGAGCAGAGTGCTTCTCACCACGCACTCTAGGCCTGCATGAGAGCTTCAGCTGGTTTTTGAGTCCACATAGTTCAGCTTCATCATTACCAGGGTTGGTCTGACATCTCTTGCATAGGTTTACTTTGTCTGCTATAGGCCTTTGTCAGCTAGGAAGCCAATTTATTCCTTTCAGTGCACTTACAAGCCAGCCAAGCCAAGTTTCTGCACTGCCTTTTATCTTCCCATATACAGTTGGCCTTATTGCATATCTGTTTCTCCCCTATCTCTGTTGATGGACAGCCTGGCTGGCTCAGGCCACTATAGCCTCAGACTAGTTTTTCTTGGGCAGTGAAAAAGTGGAAAATGTGCTTGTAGAGTAGAGCAAGAGGACTACTTCTGAATGTTTTTGTGCTCTTTGGCCCACCTGTTTGCTGCCAGAGTCTGGCTTCCTCCCTCATTTACCTGCTAGGCACAGTCATTCTTGTTCCTTCTTTGCAGAAGACCGGGGTATTTCAAACTGTGTAGCACATAGAAGTGTGACCTTCTTGCCACATCAGTAAGATCTCAGAATTACTTGACCTTTTTTACCTCCCTTCTTGTAATCCTATACTCTTTGTAGCAGGAGGTATTCCCTTACTTCCAATTCCAGCTTTTTGAAACCCAAGATCCAGCTTAGGCAAGCTCCTATATATCCTCACTGCATCCACCACAGATCCACCTGTCAGGTTTACCAGCATTAAGTGCATTGGGAAAGCATTTTCCACCGTTCTGGTTTGCTATTGTAATCTAGCAACACTTGCCATGATCACCATTTATGTGCTGGACCACATCAAGCACATCAGGGACAAAAATGCTTGCAAAAAACCTTTGCATCTGTTTCTCTTAGTAGACTGCTTAGCCCCATCACATTCAGAATTTTTGCTGTAATGCACAGCTCCGATATGGCACTTCTTTGGGATTATTCATGTGCCCTTGGACAGCTCTGGCCTATCAGACGTGTTGCTCTTGCTCTGCCTTAAGAATAACAGGACCGAATCTCCACCAAGGTTAACAGGTATAGCACACCGCTCACAACCATTTTGAGCAAGAGCTTGTCCCATGTAGCCCGACAAGCCACCTGCCCTTTGCAGGGAGGGACCAGATGAGTTTTGCTTTCTGGAACTGAAGAATCAACTGCAGCTTCATCCTTCAAGAACACCATCCATCACCCACTCAGGAGCTCTGTGGAGTGAAGCAACAGTGCGTCATCATCCCCTCCCCACGACAAGGAGACGAGTGTGACTGGCTTTTGTTCTTATCCACATCACAGACTTCAGCAGAGCCCGGTCACTGAGGGCCATCCATCTCTTTTGCTCTAGGTCCTGCTCTGCAGTACCCTACTGTGCTTTCCTCATCCATCATTAGTGGCAATTTCATCTCTGTCTCTTGCTGGGCACTTCCTTGCTATGCCTTTGAATCAGAGGGGCTTTATTCCCCTCCCTCAAAGGACCTTATAACATTTACTTCATGGTATTGGAATCTCCAAACTGAACCAAGTCACAGTTCAGCAAAATTAGGCTGGTTTCATCTTCCTCAAAGTAAGAAATTGGTCATACGTCATCTGTATTTCTGTTTTCCTGTTTAAACCATCCCATCTTCCTAAGACTCTGTCCTCAGTGGCAGAGTAGTGGAAGCACATATCTTCTGAAACAGGATATAAAATGGCTGTTGCCAAAGGTTGTTTACAAAGCTGTTCAAAGCAAGAGGAGACTTCACAATGTTTCCAATCAGTAAGCAGAGTAATAGCTTTGGCTCCTTTCTGCAGTCTCCCAGTATCTCTCATTAACACCAGTTTACTACTGCTCTTCTGGGAGCAAGTGAAATTTCACTGGCTTCCAGGATGGAGCTTTCTAATGCAAACCTGGTGCAATGTCCCTGCATGCCCTATTACAGGCTATGTGACTTCACCAGAACCACAGCAGACCACAGCACCCCCTTGGAGTGCTGCTTTTAGCACCATAGGACTCCTTGCATTATTTAGGTTATCTCACATGTTGGAAAGTATCACTCAGTATTTTAAAACCGTTCAATAGATAAACAATGAAACCACACATATGTGGAGATCTCAAAGGGCACCGTTATGTTGCCTAAGCCTATGCTGACAATTTTCAACCTGCTGTGCATCCAGAATTCCTCCCCTTCCCCATTAGCTCACTGAAGCCACACAATTTTACATGAAAGAGCAAAGTGCCAAATATTCAGGGCTGCCCAGTTGCTCGCTGGCACGATCCAGAAAGGTACACTATACAAGCTGCTCTTTCATGCAGAGATCCACATTTCTCTGCAGCAGTGAGGGAAGCTTTTAAAGATGGACATGCGCAAACATATGCCATGTTTGTTTGTTTACTTGTACTAGCATCACTCAGTAGTATCTGCTACAGGAAAAGCATTTATATTCTATGAAAACACCTAGGCACATGTATTATTTCTATGTACATGAACAGAAGAATTTGAGAGCCTGTGTTAGCCACTTGCAAATGACAGTGCCCACCTCGCTTTAAAAACTGGCACAGCATGCAAGTAAGTGTAAGCATAATAAAAAATAATAGGAAACAGACAGGCAATAGAATTAAGAGCAGCAGCCAGCTGGGATCTTCTAACCAGTGACATCAAGGGATTGCTGAGGTAATACACTGATGGGTTTTAAATTAACTGTAACCACTCAGGAAAAAGATCTAGGCGTCACTGCGGACAGCTCAATGAAAACATCTGGTCTATGCACAGAGGCCATCAAAAAAAAAAAAAATAAAAAAATCCACCATCGAAACCAAAAAATGTTAGGTTGAATAGGATAAAGAACAATACCAAAAACATTCTAAATGCCACCACATAAATCAATGACACATGCACACTTTGAGAAGTGAGCTGAAGCCTGCTCGCCCATTTCAGAGCAGGGGGAGCATGAACAGAGGCCAGAGAATGATGCCAAAAAATTATTAGATGAACAGAAAGGTTTCCAAGGTCATCAGGAGGAAAGATTAAGGTCCAAATCATTCAAAATAGCTTGCAGTAGAAGTGTATAAAATGATGCATGCGACAGTAAAGGATTTCCTGTTTGCCCTTTCTTATACTAAAGAAATAGTGGCCACCTAAAACACGCAAAAACCATTATTACCACAGGAAAAAAAAGCTCATGAACATTTTGCAGATTGTCCAGTTAATATGTGGAACTTGATGCCACAAGGTGCCAAACTGAGAGTTAAGCTCTAATCACACTGCCATCACACAACAATGAATGAAATGTTTATGATACGTACAGGTCTGGGGCTGGGAAGGGACACAGGGAAACCAATTGCAATGAAGAAAGCCAGGGAGGAACTTGACACTGGCAGGACTGCAGTGAGAAGCTGAAGGAGAAAAAGGTGCCTGGAAAAGGAAAATGGGAGATAAAACACTTGTAACAATCTGTAAAAACATAAGGAGGGTGTTTTGTGGATTCTCTCCTTCACTCTTCAAATGAGATAGCAAAATTTTTTTAAGATGCTGCTAGTCTGTGCCAGAGCACGTGCCCCAGTCCTCTAACAAAACGAAAATGGTAAATGCTGACTACAGGTGAATGTTTACAACTCCAAACAGCTGGGCTGTGGACAGATCACCCAAGCCATGAGGAACTGCCCCATTCAACCCTGTTGCACCATACGCTGAACATTAACATCCTGGTCCATTCCCAAGCACCCTTTGTATCCTGGTTCACCATTCAAACTTCCAGAATGAACAGGCAACATCTAATATCCTACAGATGAGGAATTACAGGCAGTGTTGAGTATCTTCAGTCTATGGTTTGATTTAGACTGTCATAGAAAGACCAATTTCAGTATACATATTTTGAGCAGCATGTGAAAAAATTACTTTTTCTACGTTACCCACTGAGCCTCCAGCTCCACCATCCTAGAGCCTTGTGGCCTTTAAGTGTATCTGACAGGTACAGAGCAGTGTTTTTCTCTACCACGCAGGGACCTATGACAACAGAGCCTCATCAAGTGCCTGCAATTCAGCAATTACCTCAGTTATGGTAAAGCTTGCACATGACTGTGCACAATTCAAGCATATACCTAACTACAAGAGCCAACAAACCTCTTCAGAAAATTGGCTCTGTGTGTGCTGTAAGGGTCATCCTGAGCTGCATATGGTTCTGACTTCCTTTTCAAGAATAAGTGTATGGACAAGGACAGCAGAAATGGACCCATATGGCCACTGAAATAGAACAATTTTTCCATCATATTCAGGGATTTCACCCAAGTTCTCCCTAGATGTCATGACAAGAGCAGATGGGGTGATAATGTGAACACATGGGAAGTATTAAAGCATGACACCACACAGCAATCGGCCGCATCCATGCTACCCATGTATTATGGAGCAGAAGGTCACCTGCTTCTCTCTTCATCAATGTGCCCATGAGATGTCTGCTGCAGGGCTTTCCTCTCCTTATGCAGGCCTTGTGCATGTCTGGTGGTGTGGATGCCCACCCAGGCCTGAACTGGAAATGTGTCACCAAGCAAGTCATTGCATAGATTTATGGTAGCAAGTGGACAAGCACATGCACATCAAGCAGCAGTCCTGGTCCTTGAATGAGACCATCCATCCCCAAAGGCATGGCTCTTGCCAATCTTTTCCCTTGGAAGCAGCAGGTAGGTAAGAACTTGCCCTATGGCTGGGGACAGTGGGACCTTTTTTCATCCTTCCCTTCCCATGCTTTCACCTCCTTCTACCCTTCTCCCAGGAAGCACAGAGCATCACAACCAGAAGAAAAACCAACCGTGATGCAAACACCTAAATAATCCCATGGCTACTCACACAATCTTATACATCAAGCTGCCTGCTTCTGGCTTCCACTGCCAGCCTAGGAAGAAGGAGCCCCTCTGCAGCGACCCACAGCACATATCACCCACTGCCCAAGTTGCTTTCTCCACACTTCCCACTGCTAATCCCATCCACCCTCCTCCCCCACCACTGGTCTGCCGGTGGGGAACCCCACCACCAACACACTGTGCACACAACATAATAAAGCAACAGAGTCCAGTGTTAAGCAAGGCTTTTATGTGCAGCCAGCATTTCGAAAGGCACAGTACATACTGTATGCTTGGTGCCGTCAGATTCCAAGACTGAATTCTCCAGTGTTTTAGGAAAAAGGTAGGGCAGGAGGAGAGTGTGAGAGAAGGGAACAGACCATGCTTTGTGGAATTCTTTTTAAGAGTGCATGCATGACTGTATAAAGGGACATTTTTTTCCTGACCTCAAAGAGACAATATTATTTCACACAGACCTGTTTCCAAAAGCAGCGAAGCTATTTCTACATGAAGCAATGCCTGGTTGAGGCAGTGACTGTGAAGGGGAAACCCTCTCTCCAAGTACGACATGGAAATTCCTTGACCTCAGCTGTGAATCCAATCAGTGTGCACGAAATGGGCCAACAAAAAAAAAATTAGCGTACCAGAGTGGCCAACACAGATGAGGGCAGGTGTGCAAGGGAGAAGGCACAGCCTGCTTTTTCCAGTCAAAAGGACTGGCAAAAAAGACTGGAGACATGCCAGACTGGGAAGAAGAGGAAAGCAGAGCAAAATCAAGAGCACTGAGATATTAGAAAAGTAAAGACTTAAAATGCTAGGCAAACAGGTTCTGAATCACATTCTACAGTCTGAAGGTAGAAAGGCAGAGTGAACAGGCATGGACAGCAGAAATCAATATTTATTTTAGACCATGCTATCATTTGCTGTGCTTCACGGAAAAGCTTGGGTGTTCACGATGAGCCCAGACAGAGCCAAATAAGTTCAACATCAGTCTAGACCTGGTCACACCAAGTAGTGACTACACCACAGACCTGTACCCTACTCTAAAGTTGTGTTTGTTCCTCCAGGCCACTGGAGAAAACAGCTCCAAAGTGAAACTATTTTTCCTGACTGACGTTGAGGACACACCAACATACTGCCACCAGCAAGAGTCACACAAACAAGTCACCGCTGGATAAAGAGCTGCACAGGAACAACTGACCTGTGTTAACTTTCAAGTCAAGAGAGACAGAGCCCTTTAGTTTCCTTCCTGGAGAACTGGATATTTGGAATTAAAGCATCTAAAGCCTAAAAAACACTTGTGATCAGGGCTGAACTCTTTAGGATAGGTAAGGCAGTATTCTTCCCATGGCAGAAAACAACCTTTCCATGGCTCTGTAATGGGATTAAATATGCTACACAGTCAGGTCACTCGGTGTGTATGTGAATTCACAGCACTTCTATAATGCACCAGATGCATAGTCTGCTCTCTCCATGGGATAGATGTCAGTCAGAAGGGATCTCCCACTGCCAGAATAATTTGTCTTTTTCATGGCCTGCTCCCAAGTTAACAGCAGGAAAGATGACTGCAAGGTCTGGGCCACAGACCTTCCAAGTAACCTGCATGAAGCAGAACAGCAAATACAAGAACTACTAGTGGCATCCATAGGTCAGTTTAGGTACGCACAGAGGGGACAGCAATGCACAGCTTTGTCAGGGGCATGAGCCACTTCTAAGATCACCCATGAATGCAACACACAGCTACATGCCTTATTACAACTGTGTCCATATTTAGGAGAAGTAAGAGTAGTTCATATACTTCCATACTATTCAGAGGCCCAAGAAACTCCACTTAACAAAAAACATTCAGTCCTTACAGTGAGAGTGAGGTGTACTGCAGTCAACAAGCTTGCCGGTGTTTAGATACTCTGCATTATGAATAAAAGCCAGTAGGTCCAATGCAAATGAGACCTGTGCTCCAAGACCTAAAATTGGGTCAAAGCCCAGTTCATCTTCAATGAGTTCTCAGAAACCCCACCAAACTGCTCTGCTGTCCATTAGCTGCAGTTTCAGCACCTCCTGGGTTTTTCCAGTGAGAGACAAGCCTTAGAAAAACAACTGTCACATCCAAAGAACTTGATTCTTACTGAATCTCCAACATGGGCTTCTTCAAATGCAGCACCTGTTTGGGATACACGGCCTTTCCTATTAGGCATCTAGAGCAATCATTGATATCCATCCAGTCTCTCCTCTTCTCCCCTGGTCACCTGCGTGGCTTCTGCTAACGTCAAACTTTCCAAGGTCCCCTAGTGCTCCTGGTCTAGGACAGAAATGTATTTATAAGGCCAAAATGAACAGAGTGTGCACAAATTAGAAAATGAATCCAGTCTGTTCAACTAGGGTTGGGCAAGCTTGTTTTGCCTAATTTAGAGGCCATTCAAACATTGTGGGTTTGAACACTATTCCATTAGTGTTTCACTTAGGAAAAACTGTGAAAAAAAAAAAAAGAAAGGTGAAGAGAAGAGGAAAGAAATCCAATGGAAACATAAATAGTATATAACATATATGGGGTACCCACTTGTGCCAGGACAGGTCTTCTAAGTCCCAACAGATTGCACAGGCTTCCTATCAGCTAGAGTTCCTTTAATACAGAAAAAAAAAAAAACAAACAAACAAAAAAAAAAAAACAAAAACAAAAAACCCAACAACAACAACAACAAAAAAACAAACAAACAAAAAAAAAGAAACAAACAAAAAAAACCAAACCAAAAAAACCCAAAACACACAAACAAATAATTAAAGAAAACCACCACAAAAAAAACAAACAAAAATCCCCAAACAAACGAAACCAAAAAATTTTGAAACACCATAAAGAGGTGGAACAGGTCAAAAGAGATGGACACACATGCCAAGGACAGCTGGTCCTAAACTCTGATCTGTCTTCATTCAGACTTTGAAATCTTGATCATGAAGATCAAGAACAGAGAGCTAATTTGCAAAGCTCTGAGCCCCTCAGACTGCCTTTGGTGAATCTCAGCAGACCTCTGCATCAACAGGACATGGTGCAAAGTCTCCACAGATCTTGTAGTTGGTTCATTCGCTTTCTCCATCCTTCATCTGCACATGGCTGCATGTAGGATTCCCAACAGCCCAGCACTCTGGAGATAGTTAGCATAATTCATTTTACATCCTTCAGGGGACTGGGCCCCCAGATAGGTGACATTATATTAGTGCCCACCAACTAAAGAATAAGGCCTTCAGCTTCAACATCTAATCCTATCTGAGAGTCTGTTCCCAATCTTCTCCTCAACAGCAGCACTGGGGAAAGGTGTGAGACATCCTTAAGGCAAGGAGTAAAAACAAGCACATGACACATGATGAAAGAGAAAAGTAGCATGAGGGAAGAAAATTCAGGTATGAAGGCAAAAGGCAGCAAGGCTCTCCTCACCAATCTGATCACTTTAAACCACCTCTTCTGTCACACATCTCCATTTCAAAAGTACAAAACCCACAAGAAATCAGGTGGAAACTAGAGAATAGCCTACCTCCAGAGGCACTTTCTCCACATCATCCTAAGGGTTTATTTAGGTGAAAACAGAGATAAGACACAAACAGATGGGAGGCTGGCAATGGACTCTTTTTACCTTCCTGTGAGAAAGATACAGTGGCAGAAAGCATGGCCTGACTGAGCAGCTCTGCCAGCACCAGCGTCCTGCAGTCCTCATTGTGAGATCTGTCAGCCAAAGAGAGACCTCACTCGGGATTAACTCCACCTGAAACACCACCCTATCTTCCTTCCCCTTCTCCACCAAGCCCTTTAAAGCCCCACCATCTGAATGTGTTCATCTTCTGATCCCATTTACACCTGGGCTACATGCCTCCTCACCAGCAGGTTCCATAAGAGACAGATTGTGGTTTCACCAAGAAACTGCAGATGAGATACCACCATCACATTAGACCATCTCCTCACTCTGGCTCTGGGCCCCTTGTGCCCAGGGGATACCTTCAAGACTGAAGCGCCGTCACAGAGATGTCGGCAGGGCTGCCCCAGCCCTGCCCTTGCCTGCAGTGCAGAGGAAGGTGCTGTGAGCCCAGTATGGCAATGACCCCACACAGGAGGAATCCCTTTTCTTCTCCGTAACATCTCTGACTTCCCCCCCACCTAATCTATATTTTTTTTCCGGCCCATGTATACTTTCCAGCTCGTTTCCTCTTGCGGTTCTCATTTCCCGCTCCTAGGAGGTGAGCTCATGTGTTTCTCAATTACCAGCCAAAGAAAGAGAGAGGGAGAAAGCAATCTTATGGAAACAGATGAAGTCATGCCTGTATAAGGCCACATTACGGCTTGTGCTCACAGAGCCATGATGCAGACATTGCTGCCACCCAACCCTGGCAGGGCAGCCCATCTTCTCAGTCTCCATCTGAAGTTGTTCTTGTTGTGCCAAAGGAAGATGCTCCATCAGCACTCAGGGAGAGTAGAGCATGTTTGTCTCCCTGGCTTTTCCCTCTTGTCCCCCCCTCCACCCCTGCTTTCGATCCTACCGCCCTTTTGTCCACCCCCAGTGATCCCCATGGATCTTTGACTCATTCACAGCACACCACTGAGTCAATAGCGAGCCCACAGACCACGTGCAAGGCTCCCAGCACTGCACGCTCTGCCTACGGCTATGTGGACGCTGGAGAAGTTACACAAGGGAAATCTAAAGGCAATTAAAAGCATAATACAAGTGGTTGTTTAGAAAAGGTGGTGGGGAGGAGAGAATAAAATTAAAATAAATAAAGGAATGTTTTAATGAGTGCAGCAGTGAAAGCGGGATTAGAGGTGCCTGAATGGCATCTCTATATTTCCCGTATGGAAGGGAGGGCAGCGCAGCACAACCAGAGCTGACAAAAAAAATTAGCTGGGCCTCAGGCTCAGAGAAACATTTGGCTAGAAAGGAAAGAAGGTAATTGCTGCAAATGTAGACTAATTCAGGAAGCAGCCAGCCCTACATGGAGCCGGTTCATATGCTGCTAGAGTGCTATGGACACTCCATGAGTGCTGGCTTGAGGGGTGGAAAAAAACACAGGAAAATATTAGGAAAAAAAAACAAAACAAAACAACAAATCTCTCCTTCCCACAGTTCACACATTCTTAGCTTTTCTCTCCCCTTGTCTCTCACTCTGCAAGGACACTTAGGATCTGCTGGGGGTCCCACTCAGCTTTACCTTCACCAGTCTAACCGATGGCCATAGAGGGAGTGATCTCAGCGGCTCCCAAAATGGGGACCCTTCCCCCTTCCCCAGGAGAGGAGCAGGCTGGAAGGTGAGGCGCAGGGCACGGAGGATGTGTTTACTCTCATAACACCCCTGTGAGGTGGGGAAGTCATAGCCTCATCTGACAGATGAGGAACAGAGGCAAAGTGAGATTAAAGGATTAGCCCAAGGTCACACAGGAAAAGTTTGTAGCAGAAGTGGAAATTAAACCCAGGTCTCTTGGTCCAAAATCAGTGCCTTAAGCGCAAGACCAGGCTTTCCTAGAGCTGGTCAACCTTTTATATTTGATAGTTTAATTTCAAACAGAAAAATAGTTTATTTTCTAAATACATATTTTCATAGAAAAGGGAGATGGAGGAGCTCATTTCCTGGAGGCAGGAGCTGCTTAAGATCTTATTTATTTCTGTTTAACTTAATTTCTTTTAGGTTTTAGTATTTCTGATGGAGAAAAAAAACCGCTGCAGAAATTTCAAAGCACAGGAACACATTTCATTTATATTTCATCATGAAAAATACTTTTCACTTTCCAGCCAGTTTTGCCCTGCCTCTCTTTGCTTTACCAGGTTTTAATACCTTTTTATCATTATTTTTTTCACAGCCTCTCCACTTGCTTAGAAAGCCCCATCTAAACAGAGGCCTTTGTTAGACAATACCTTCACTAAAACCCCTTTGATCAAAAGATACTTTACAAGTGAATACAGGCAACATGTATATGCCTTGCAATAGGTAAGCTAGAGGGACAAACCTGAGTTAGACCTCAGCTGCTGCTGACCCTGCTCATCCAGTCCCTGCCCAGACCATGCCTCCCTCTGCTTCTGCCTCTGTAACTCCCTCTTTTCTTCCCTTTTTTGTGCCGCCAAGCCTGGTCCTTCCCAAAACATATCTTCCTCTTGGCTCTGAAAAGTCCCTTGGCAGGGGAAGGCAGTTCCACGCCTTTTCACACACAGGCCAGCTGAGGTCCATGAAGGAGTAACTACTTGTCCACAATCAATTAGGAGACTATCAGTAGAGCTGTGGAAAGTGGATGGGTTTCATTAATACAGAGCCTCTCTCCATTTAGACATGAGAAATTTATCCCTCACAGATGCCTCTAGGAATTTACCATCACTATCCAAAATGGGAAGTTTTTCACCCTGAGATACTAAGCAGTAAGAAAGCCATATGAAGTAAGCACAACCTGAGGCTGGCATATTTAAAGGTGACTTAGGGATCCAGACATTCAATCCCCATGAAAACAAATGAGAATCAATAGGCAGAAAAGGGTTGTCTTATATTCATGCCAACCAAATGGTTAAAATTAGTTACAATTGGTAAAGCATTTTGAAGAAAATGTGGAACACTTATATAAAAGCTGAGTGTTGCTCAGAAAAAAAGATTTCTTTTCCTGTAATTGTGTTTAATGATCTTTGAAGAACAAGAAGACAATCCACAAGGATGACTACCACCATCACATATGTTCTTCTGACAATGAGGGAATTAGGCTGAAACAAAGATTAATATGCTATCCTTACAATGCAGTTTTCACTTCTAGTTTGCTTCACCCTTAAATACTTATTTGCACAAGGAGGCAAACTTCATGTATCAACAATGAAGTAATTCACCAGCAGAAAACAAAACTTATTACAAACTTATAATCAGTCCAGTTTGTCCTGAAGGTATCTGAACACTCACCTACCAAACACAAGAGAATTCTGGTCCCCTCCCTGACTCCCAGATGGACTGTGTCTGGTCCACAGTGTGTACCCACCACTCTCCTCTGAGCTGGGGAAGGCTAACCTAAGAGCAGAGATTCAGCAGCATTGCAAGGTCATGTCTCTGATTGTTTAACTGACTTTCATGCACTAAAAACTCAGCTATGAGCTCTTTTTTGACTTACCACAGTCTGAAGGGAGGGAAGCTGTCCCCTATGGGACAAGCTCCTTGAGGTTGGCTGACTTCTGCAGCAGTCCGGATCACCCTGCACTGCCAAATGAAGAGCTTGCTCACAAGTTTTTACTCACCTGTGCCAGTGCAGATAAAAAGAGCAGAGTGTAAGTATACTGGCATGTGCTATACACAAAACATGTTCAAGGCCACCTGGAGATTTTTGCATCTGGGCTGTGACTGCACCCTCTCTCTTTTTCACTGCATCCCCCATAATCACCTTAGTTAACAGTGGGTGAGAAACTCAATTTACCTGTGCTCACACATAGCACGAGGGCAGGGTCCTTCATCAGCTCAGTTGATTTGTTGTGGTCTGTCCCTCAAGGTCAGTGTTTGTTTGCTTCCTGAGAATATGCACAGAGGGAGAAGCTGCAGAGGTCTGAACACACTCACAGGGCTGTCTGGAAGCTTTGGGTGCAGCTGGTCCAGAGAGATACAGGCGCTAGTCTTCATCCTATTTTGCAGGTCAGGTCTGGATCAAGGACAGAAATACCCAGAGGAAAACTTCTCTAGACTGGGGCTAGCATTATACGGGCAGAATGCGGTTTTCACTTCTTTGTCCCAAGTTCTGGGTAAGGTGAAGCAAATTCCTGGAAACTGAAGGGTTTGGACACTAGAGTTGTAGACTTGGAAAAATACTACTTCTGGCTATGATGATTTATTTATAGTTGCAATTAAAGACAAAAAGCCTCTTCAGAGAGGGAGGATGAAGTGGAAACAAGGCCAGGCCTAGAAACCTAAGACTACAGGGATTCCCAAAGCAAAATTAATCAGGGAACTGAGTTGTTTTCTATTTATTTTTTTTCCTAAAAGGTTATCTCTTTGTTTTGCTTATCTGGCCCAAAGCTTTACAACAACCACATTTCTGACCCCTCCCCATGAGCTTTGGAGCCAGGCCAAAAGCTAGAATTGAGGCTGGGGATGGGTCTCAAAATCACAAGAAAGACTTGTGAGACTTCAGCCAGAAAGGCCACGCTACACCTTCCCCTGGAGCTGTTCTCCACCTGGCCACAGCAAAGGCTGTGATGGCTTCGGGATGTGGCAGTGGAGGGAAAGAGGAGAGCCCGAAATTACCAACTGCATGGAAGAGCAAGAGAGGACAAGAAGCCAAGAAAGAGGACATAAGATCTTACATCTACAAAAAGAAATGTGTGTGGTAGGATTTTCTCTGTGCTGGCCTTTGATTTACAGCCTGCCAGGGTATATATTATTCCAGCTTCTAAAAGAGTGGGTGTGGTGCAAACCCCCAGACAACCTTTTAAGATGTAGATGTCTCTTCATTCCTTTTAGATCCAGTTTCTGGCCCTGCAAATATCCCTTGTTGAATAAAAGATCTGGCTCTGGCCACCGTGACTTGGATAACAAATGAGGTGGGGAACTGCAGACCAATTTAATCAGCAAGACAAGTCAAAGGAGGTGCTTCTTTGCTGTCCCAGTGGTTAATAACCCCTTCTGACCAGGGGCTCTGATCAAGATCCCCAGGCTAGAGAGGACTTCTGATTACTGCACCAATCAGAAAAGTGCCCAGGCAGACTAAAACTAGGGACAATCTTTCACACAGAAAAGCCAGGGCTGCCTTACTACAAGAGACACTGAGGTCCATTTGTGCATCCCCCCATCTGGACTCTCAGGTCTTGACTTCCCTCTCTGGACTGGAGTAGGAGGCCTAGACAGGCTGCTGGCTCATTACCACGTGTAAGTTCCTTCAGCTAAAAGGCTGCTACAGGTTTTCCCTTCAACCTGCATTGCCCTGTTTATGTAGTGTGTTCCATCCTGGAAGAAGAGGCTGCTACTCCCCGTTAATACACACCTTGCTCCAAGACAGGTTTTTTAGTCTGTTATACCTGTCTGACTTCCTCACTGTGACAAGAAGTTGCACTCTACCACCTCTATACATTCATTTCATGCAACCTTCTCCCCATGCTGCAACCACTGAAAGATGTGTGGATTACTAGCAGCAGTTATCTCTAAACAGGTACAAGAAGCACAGCTAAAATCAATGCCAGGGTGATGGTACCTCAGCCTAAGATGGGGAAGAAGCAGAACTGGATGAACTTTAACTCACAGGATTTACAGAACTGGGTGAAACAACCCACAATGTGTCTCTTACCAAGCATGGCTGAGGTGCACAACAGAGAGAACAAAGCAAACTTTCTGCCTAAAATTAAGTAAGCTTATGGATTGCAGAAGGAAGAAAAGTCAGGTTAGCTATGATTCCTAGATAAAAGTCTGAAATATAAATAAATAATGAAAAAATACCACAAAGTAGTCGTAAGCACAGAAGATAACAAAGCAAAGTCTTAGGCTAATATGGATTTAATCAGAAATAATTTGCATTCAGCCAAGCTAATTTCCCTCTATGACAGGCCGCGTGGATAGCAGAGAGGCCATTGACATTACATGTCTTGACTTATAAAGCTTCAGATGCATAACAAACAGAGATGAAATAAATGGTCTCAAATAAACTTTCACAGAGCAGATGCAAAAGTGACTGGAAATATGATACTTGGATGCTAACTATCAATGGGTCACTGTCAAAACGGAGGGATTAACCCAGCAGAGCTGTATTGTGTTTGTTGTGAGTCCAGAGTTCTTCAAAGTTTTCTCTAACAACTTGGGCCATTAGATAGATCACACACTTGTAAAATACACAGCTGCTATGTAGCTGGGAAGGACTGCATGAAGACAGGCTTGAATTCTGATCTTGGCAGTGGGGAAAATGTCTGAAAAAAAATTGGATCACATTCAATACAGATAAGGATAGGGAAAAACTGTTCACAATTCCTCAGAAAATTATGGAGAGTGTTGAGATGGACTGCAAACTTAATAGGAGTCAGCTCTCATGGCTACAGACAAAAGACAAATGTTGGCCTCATGTACAAACATGAGTCCAGTCTGTAAACCATGTAGAGTAACCCTTCTGCCCTGGTCTGCATGCCAAGGCCTTAGCCAGAGCATTCCATCTAGTCTCAGGACAGTGAACTCCAGAAAAGATATACATTGGCTGTAAACACTTTGGAGGAAAGCAACAGGAACAATCAAAGGTTTAAGAAAACCTCACCCACAAGGAGAGCTTTAAACAAACAGGGGTTGTCCATTGTAAAAGTGAGACGCATCAGGACATAATATACAACAAGACTACACAGATTCAAGAAAGTCTCACCTGCCTTTCTAAGCCCAGGCACTGGACAACCTTCACCTCAGAAACACAGGGCAGGTAATCAATACACACTTTAGGAAAATATGCCATGTGATGGAGGCTGGGCCAGTAAAGTCCACAGTGTAAGCAAGAACTTTTGACCATTGCTCACAAAGAGCAGGAGCTACTCATAGCCTTTGCCTCCAACAGCCCACCCAAAAGACATCGCAATGGAAGGCAGATTCCGCATCCTGCAAGAGCAGCTGGGCTAGAGTGCGTGTGAGACCTTGATTAAAAACAGGCTGCTCTTCACATTTCAGCTCTGCTTCTGGCGATGTGTGAGAACTTCCTCATTCCTAGAGGGTCTCCTCATCCCAGATGAGGGAGCTGGTGTCTGGGGAAGACCTTTAGTATTCATTACAAAAATGTTTCCACCCTCTCATTGGTCTCTCCTCACTTCACCAAAGCATGCAGACAATCTTATGTTTCAGAAGCACCCACCAGCTCTCCCTTGACTAGCTCTGGCACTGCTACTCGAATGCCTGACTCACTTCTACTGCTCTCAATGGAAAATGCTTCCACTGATGTAAAGTGCTCCATTGGTTTCAGTGGGACCTGTATAGGAGCCCAAAGTAATGGTACCAAAACAAGAGGAACCCACAGCTTCCACAAGTGACTCATGAGATTGGAGAGTAGGGGGGAACCTGAAATACAAGTGGAAGAGCATTACGCTGGACCAGAATCATGCAGAAGGGACAGAAAGACTGAGCTGCATAGTTCTGTGGGTTTGGGAGCAATCTTCTGTCCCCAGGCATACCAAAATGCAGTGGCAACATGGCTGCTCTCCTGGGGAAAGGATGAAATGCCAGTCCCCAGTGGAGCTGCAGGTTCCCAGCCCCAACAGCAATGAATGGATCATGCCACACTCCAGCTGGAGGGAGACAGGAATCTCCAAACATCAAGGGAGGGGCATCTCCAGTGCTTACAAAGCCTAGAGGAAGGTCCAGACAACAAGAACAACAAAGAGCAAACAAAATTCTGTGGAATATGAAAGCAAGAAATAAGTAAAAGCAGATGGAGTTGTGCCACAGACGGCTTTTCCCTTGCATCTCTGGCATACCAAGAATGGTCACCTCCCCTGCCCAGATCATCTCTGTCCTCACTGAACTGGGCAACTCTGCTCTCAGTTCTGTCTGACAGTCCTTGTCCATGGAGAACACTAAACCTCAGAGCCCCAACACAAACACTGCAGACAAATTTTTAACCACCGCCCTTGCTCCAAAGCAAAGCCAACCACACTGGAGTCCTAACACAATGAAAGCACAACACAGGTACAAAGCTGACCGGGTCAAAAACCTTTGAAATTTCATATAATACTTTTTATCTCCGTTGTTTTTCCAGCTAGGTTCAAGCATGGTCACATGTATGCTGGTCTAGCCATTAATTTAAATGTCACTTGATGGAGAAGTTCACGTCAATTTGGTTACACCAGGGCAAAGACTGATCAGAGCAGGGTCAATTTGGCCTGAGCCACTTCCTGATCCACACACGGATTGTTACTCAGGGATGTAACTGAGTTCTTTAATAATAACTTCCACTTAACAAATGCAAGTTTTTGTATAGGTTAATTCTAATCAGTGATTGGTCTGGACTGGGAAGATCTCTGTATGTTGCATACTTTGTTGTAGGTGTGTTTCTAGTACAAAGATAGCATCCTGAGCACACACACACAGACCATGCCTATACTCTCAGTGAAATCCTGGTGTTACTTCATCATGACAAGAAGTTGTATTGCTTGTAAGGCAGCAGCCAAGTGCAGTATAAGGTTTTTGCACAAACTCTCAGACTTTCCCTGAAAGCAGGACAGCAGTTATGCTTGAACAAAGACAACCACGTAACAGTGGCACTAAATAACTTGATTTGTTTTTTTGAAAATTCTGCGTTCATGCTAAGCCAGTAAAAGCTATCCAGTATCCAAGATGTTTTTGCCATTTGTTAAAAATGCCAAATTGTCTTTCCCGCTAATTTACTAGCATAAAATTCAGTAAATTTTAATTGCTGACTAATTAGCAGAGATCTTACTGGGCCTGTGTCTTAGGTCTGCTCTGAAGAAGGAAACTAACAAGTGTCTGGGAAAGACAAACATGGCTTGCAGCCATCAAGGAAAGTCCTCACCAGCATAAGAAGTTGGCTGTATCTCATTGGCAGTCAGTGGAAGCCCATGAAGAAGAAAGTGCACTCATTACAAGAAATGTAACTCCATGCAAGTCATTGGCTAGTTGAAGGTGAGGAAACTGCTGTATATTGCAGAGTTGAGGATCTGCTTCAAAGAGATAATTCCCCAGCTGAGCATTTTACATGCATATGCAGCATTGCAAAGTCCTGGCATTACCATTTGGTTTTGGCAAAAAGAACGGCTTCTGAAGGATAAAGATGTGGGCTCAACAAAAAACACTAAATGCTCCTGTTTGTCTATTAATCATCTTGCATGGATATCATAGAAATAGAGGCAAAATCATTTTTAGTTGATTTTAGGTGACAGCAGGTATGCTTCTTCTGATCATGATTAAACACATCCCTTTTACCATATGTCTGCCTAGAACCAATTGGTGTCGATCCACCGTCTATGGTGCTGCTGCTCTCCACTAGCCATCAATACAGATCAGTGTTTTTATGTTGCCATCTGCATCCTCTGCCAGTAGATTTTAAAAAAGTTTACAAAGTAGGCATACAGAGAAAGTTCAGGTACAATTTATGGTTATCATGAGGGTAAGGGAAATTGACACTTCCTTTAGATGTTGTTCTCTGTTACATAGGTGTGGTAAAGACCAATCCAGGTGCATCAAGTTCAGTATATGCATGTGTCTGGAAGACTGAGCCAAGAAATGGACAGCCCAAGAGAATCACCTACCACCTTCTGGCCACCAAGGATTCACACACACAGCTCACAGGAGGAACAGAGATTCCCTGAGCTGACTCCAAACAAGCTGGGACATCCAGCCAGAGTGATGGAAGTCTGTGTGGAGAGACTAGATTCTTCTGAAGAGCAAGGAGAGCCACATCAGCCCATGGCCAAGCCCAGACAGCCTTCTGAGCTGCTTGGTTCAGCTGTGGTATCATGCTGACAGAACTACATCCCTCCAAGTGTTGGGGCTACCTTCAGCATCCCCACAGGGTGCTGCATCACACAGGGTAGAGGCATTCAGAGGGATCACAGTCTAACAGACAAAGGACAGGAAAGGGAGCAGAGACTTAGAGTCACTTACCTGAAGTTACAGAGCTGGTCAGCCACAGAGACAGGTACTGCACCCAGCTCGAGCCTGCTGTCCACTTGACCACACTGTCAGTTTGCCAGCAGAGAGTTCAATGTACAGTTTAAGCCACTTGCACACGTATCATTGCTGGTATGTGGCTCAGGAGGAGGACAATAATAACAGACCATCTAAGAATAACATAATACTGTTTATCAGATAAAGCTCAAAGGGGCCCAAACAAAGTAAGCTTTTCTTCAATGGAATTTTCTCGTGTATGCATATTTTATTCTGAAGATGACACTTGTTTGCATAGAAAAGATTATTCTTCAGGCTGTCTTCTTTAAAGAAAAAAGAAAAAGAATCTTCCAGGTTAGCAGAAAAATGTACAAGTTTGTTTTGTTTTTTTCTTAAAAGAGAGACCAAATACAGGAGAGGCACACAATGAGAATGTATAAAACATATATATAATGTGTGCATATATGTATTTAAAATAAAGTGAAATAACAGAAATAATAGGAAGAAAATAATCCTTCAGGTTTTCAGACTGACCCTATATTTTCTCAGTCATGCTTGATTCAAGTATAATATCCTGGTTCACTTCTGCATCCAAGTCCACCTGGCCCTGCCAAGGAAGTTCCTTCCATGCTTCACTACTGTTAAGGTAAAACCTGAACAGAAACATGGATGAGCAGTTTTCATGAGTTTTATACTTCCAGTCAAGAGCATACCTTCTACTCTTTCATCTTCACTACCTATCCCCATAGACAAATTACAAATTCACCAGGGAGAGACATGTTCATGGAAACAAAAGGACCTTCTCTCTTCTGCGTATAAGAACAGTCACTCCCACAACACTTTACCAAGGTCATTTGGTATCACCATGCTCACTGCTTCCCAGCCTGAAGATTCCTACTCTGTTTCAGCCCTTTTTGACTGCTAAAAGTTCTTCCAGTAGACACACCTGCACAATAAATAGAAAGTCATAGACAACATATTTACTTTTCTTATCAACCTTTCACCCCTAGACTGTAGGTTTCTCAAACACAAGTCAAAACTGCTTCTGTAGTTTTTCTCCCTCACATTATTCTGGCACTCAAGCAATTTATTCCTATTTATCATGCTTGTCAACCATGTCTGAACCTTGTACAACTTTGCAATTAAGTGCTATTTTTAGTATCATCAGATTCTTTCCCTACACCTCTAAAAGTGGTATACCTTAGTATCAGAGACCATTTCAAGTCACAAAGGACCTCCTGAAATCATCCAGTCCCACACCCTGCGTGAAGCAGGGCCAACTAAAAGCAGTTTGCACTTGTCTGTTCAGGTTTTGAATATCCTCAAGGATATTTGATCCCACAAAATCTGTGGGCTCCTACTCATGTGTTCCACAGTCCTCAGAATGATGTGCTTTTTCTTCCTTATATTTAATCGAAATTGCCCCTTTTGGAACTTGTGTCTGTTGCCAATCCCTGACCATCTCTGAATCAATCAGCCTGGTTCTCCACCCTCTTCTTGGGTACTTCTAAAGAGTATAACTGCTCACACAGCAATTTCAGTCTCAACTGAAGACAAAAGTTGGACTTCACCTAGGAAATGAGAGCAGTTCCTTCTACATCAGTATTTTCATTACTTTCAGCAAGGGAAAGCTGAATGCTAGAAGGACAATGCAAAAGAATTCCTAACCAAAAGTTAGTGAAGTAACTGGGAGTCTTCCCATCACAGTCATTAAGCTTTGATGTAAAATCCAGGGAGTAGACAGATACCACAGTGAGAAGAGGTTTCGAGATGCATTTTCTAAGTGGCTTAAGGCAAACTTTTTAAAAATTGTCCCTGCATGCATGGATTGCATAGCAGATCCCTTTTTAATTCCTACTTGAAAAAGCAACAACAAAGATTTTCTCACAAAATTGTCATTTGGTACTCAAAGAATGCTTGGCATAAATTGGGGAGGATATCATATAATTTTTCATGAGTAATAAATGTTTAAGTCAGGCTTGAAGTGCAAAATTCAATTCAATTTTAATTACAGAGGCGTCACTAAAACTGTTATTATGATTTTATAGGCCACAGAGGAGATCAGATCAAATTCTCAAGTTACAATGAACAGGGCAGAGAAGGCAAAGAACAGATCACATACAGAATGATTCAGTTCATCAACACTTTGCTAATTTGTGTTACTATTCTAATCTACCTGATCCAGAAATTACTACTTTTTAAGGATCCCTGGATGCTACTACACAGGAGGGCTTCAAAAGCACTGCTGCCTGGCCTACACCATGCCATGGACTAAATCTTTGGGAGGAACCTGGGCACGTTGAGCAAGCTCTGCTAGGCTATTAGCCCAAGTATGATCAGATACCTTTCCAGCTGCAGCAACATCAGCTTTGCCATAGTCTAAGGCTGCCAGCACATATGCCTCTTTTTTTTTCCTCTCCTCAAAATAGAAAGGATACACCTGCACTAGCATCAGTATGCAATATGCATACATCATCCTGCACAGGCACCATGACATGCCAGCTCTCTGTGATGACGCAGCAGATCAGCTGGCAGAGCACACCAAGCAGTGTGAAACAATTGAGATGGTCCTCCAATGCACAGAGCCAGAACCCCAGCAACTGCTGTCAATGGAAAGATACAGAAAATATATCACAATGCACTATCTGGATTGTTTGCTGAGATTAGGAAGTAATATTTCTGCTTAAAAATAAAGAGCTGGGACCACAGGGGCACAGCCACAGGTATGGCATCTCTGGTGACATGTTAGAGGGAGACAAGGTTCCACCATTTTTTCATTTCTTCTGTCACTTAAGGCAATAATTAATCTCTAACTCTGGCTGAAGACACGTGATTTTATGGGAAACACAAATCAAGACACTGCGTGCTTTGAAGTCTGACAGGATTACTTTTTTTTTTTTTATTAAACGGTTTTATTAGTCAAAGCAAGTGCTACAATAATATTTGACAGTTTTTCACTTTCTTGCACATGTTGCAAGAATAACTATGGGGGGGGGAAGAAAAAGAAAGCAGAGAAACATACAGTAAACATTAGAAAACAGAAGAAAAATGGTGTTACAGAAAATATATCAGTAGGTGTAGCAGTGATCCAGTTAGGCCAGATCATGATAGGAAATCATACCTTAAAGGGGTCCCGTTAGAAATAGAGAGGTGTATGTTGCATAGGCCTATTCTGCAATTCTTGAGAAGTCAAGCAGCATAGTAAATTCTCCTTGGCTCCTGGGGTCCAAGCAACTGAACAAGATACAGTAGGACAGCTGAAACAAAATGAAGATTTATGGAAGGGAAGACTGGAGGAGAAAAAAAAATTGCTCGTTGCTATTAATGTCTTACAAGACAGTAAATTAAGAGGTGGAACTGTCCACAGGTAAAATCACGGAGTGACAGATTAGAATCCTTCCCTTCATGGTAAGTAAGGACAGACTCCTAGTAGAAGCAGTAGTACCAGCCATGGAATCTAGAAAGCAAGGTGTGGGAGGGGACATAAATAACTTATTTTGTATATAGGTCCAACCTTCACAATTATGTCCACTATCTTTACTTTGAAGGAGCCATTTACAAGGAGAAGACACTGAAGAGCATTACCATACCAGGATCAACACAAGCTGCTAGATGTTTCCTTTTAGTTATTCCTCCTTTCTTGTCATGTGCCTTTGCAGTTACTGTTTGCTCAGTGACAGAATTCCTGGCAAGTATTGGCAGCAGTGTAGATCAGGAAGGTTATTCCCACAGATTTACCTAGAAAGAAACTGGTCTCCGTGCTGGAATTGTCCTGTCCTATTCCACACACAGAAGAACGTATGCATGTTCAGTGCATTTCCTGACAAACTAAAGTCTGCAAATTTTGCCACCAAAACAGATATTAAAGCACCAGATGTTATCATGCACCAGAGGTAGGAGGAGAACTCAGTGCTCTGATCCATCTCACCACTAGGTCCCATTGCAACTTACCATGCTTCATGATGCCTCCCTCCTCCCACCACACATCCCATTTTCCACTTAGTTAAATGCTGTGCTACTACATCCTCTCTCTGTTGCTTAGATGAAGAACCAATCGGTTAAAGCCATGCACTGAAACAACTGGGCAACTTGTTCACCTAACCCAGGAGACCTGACTAGTTAAAGAGAACTAACTGGAAACTTTGCAGACAGACAGATATGTAAGAAAGATCAGTGTTTCTTACCCAATCTGTCTCCTGGGATCAGAGAGTACAGTTGTGAAATATATCAGAATTCTGTTTTCTTCTTTCTTTTCCTAAGTTTGTGTCTGAGGGCTTAATTTTTATTGGGATGGTGTTGCAAACAAGCCAGCAAGGGGCTTCAGAAAGTGTCTCTCCCTGATCGTTCACAGGCAAATCCAAACATTCTCCAATTGGTCTTTGGAAATTATCTGTAGCAAACGGGCTTTAACTCTGATGTGGACATGGTTAAAAGCTGTAAGAAGCTCTTTGGGCTGGAACGGCACCTACAGGCTTAATGTATTTACATTAATCAAGATTCAATCAAAGGCTTATTGGCACTCTCAGTCTGTGTGCCTGCATTACAAATAGCAATACAGATTTCTGGGAAGGTTTAGTCAGGGCCTTAGCATAACTTGCAGCTACGGTACAAAAATACATAAACCATATAAGGTTACACAGTTCATTAAATGTTAGCAATATGCTTAGAACTTAAACTAAGGCATGCACTTTATATACAATTTTGATTGTCTATAATCCGTGTCAACACAGCTGTGCTACAGACCTCCTAAGTCACTGTTAGCAAGTCCATCTGCTTAACTGAACTGTGTCGTTTTCAAATAATGGCAATTTCTTTAACATTTTATGATTCCTGACTGTGAAAACTGCCTCTTGCGTGAGCCCATGTCAAAGTGTGACTAATGTTGCAAACTGTGTGGTGCAATGAGATTTTGTTGGCAGTTGGAGAAACATAAAAATGTTAAGACACTTCACAAAAGTTTCACAAAGGAGTCACTGAATAAATCTTTTAATCTCAAGTAGCACGTACTTCATTACATCAGCATTTTTCAAGGAATGTTCCTATTGTCAATGAAAATTAGCTCCAAGAATTTGAAAGCAGGAGGACTTAACAAGAGAACCAGAATCCCAGAATTATGACTTGTGTGTCAAGCATTCTGTAAAAAACCAGACTTCTGAAAAGCTGGCTCTTCCGCTTTACAAACACAGGCCTTTACTACCCCAGTAAGACCAAAGCGGATAATCTTTACAGGATGATTTTTGAGAGTTCTCAGTTAGAGAAATGTCATCATGCCCATCTGTTTTGCTGTGTACTATATCCACGGAAACTTCCCATCATCAGTGACAGGACTAGGTCTGGGATCTTAACCCAGGCTAGACTCCCTGCATGCTGTACAACAGTGTTTACAATGGTGCTGAGGTATTTTGCATTTTCCTCAACAATCATCACTATGCAGGTTAGTAAGGAGATTTAACTGTGCAAAAACTTTCAAGAGCTGGTGGTAAGTTTCTGAGTAGAATGAGCACAAATAGAAAATTCTTGAATCAAAGTAATTTTTTTATAACCTACTGACTGAAGGGTTGGGTTTTTTCCTCCCCTGACTTAATTCAAGTGTTGTCTTTTGCCTTCAAAATGGTCTGAAAAGTCTAAAACCAAACCTGGTTTTCTCAAGGACAGAGAAAAGCTGTAATAGAACATTGCATAGAAGCAGGTTGCAACTTGCCTTATACAAAAGTTGGCATTTCTCCCTGACAACAAGGTCTTTAAATAAGTTGGTCACATAAGACAAGAGGCCATGCAGCTGCCATCTCTTAAAAGTACCCTTTATGTGGCAAACAAAACAACAAATCCAATCTGTTGGCAGACTCAGCAAAGGCTGTGGACATTTGTCTTGCCTGATGTATGGGCCCTAGTCAGTGCTGTAGGTATGTTCTCAGAGACAGTCTGTTGCACAATTACTGTATGGTTCTTGGACTTCATCTGTTCCTTACAGGAATATTTATACCTTCAGTAGACCTCTCAGTTATTATTTCAAATAAAATTAATAATATCTGGCCAGCTCACTGCTCAAGTGAAAGAACGAAGAAAAGTTATGCAAGTGAGTCAGCAGTAGAGATATTGCTCATATGTGGATATTGAGTCTACGCCTGAGACCAGTGTAACACATGCATGAAGGTCTGTCGCTCTCTGCCATGTGCATAGTGGGCTGATCATTACTAAAAAGGCCTTTCTCCTTGCCAAGGACTAACTTGAAGGGTGACAGAAGTTTTCTCAGTGTGAAGGTCAGGATGATGCTACAAGCACTTCACAGCTTGGGAGGAGGTACCATCAAACAGAGGGCAACTCTGGGGAGAGAGTGTTTCAGTCACCTCTTCACTCTCTCCCCATTTCCATGTCCTGAAAAGACTCCATTGCTTCACCCTCTCATACAAAACAATTCCCCCACCATGGCCCTCTACTTTTCTCCTTTGAAAAAGAGGGGCAGAGCAGCCAGAGCGGAGGCCCTCTTCTCTCCTCCAGCCACCTGACTCACTGCAAGGAGACTGGCAACCTGTCACTAGTGGGCTCTATCTTATGCCTTGTGCTCTTCAACATCTTCATAAATTACTTCGATGCAGGAAGGGATACTAAGCAAGTTTGCAGATGACACAAAACTGGGAGGAGCTGTTGTCTCCCTCAAAGGCAGGGAGGCCC
>JAWWTY010000156.1:16256631-16413988 GCA_035222235.1 Margarornis squamiger
GAGGGAGGGGATTGTCCCACTCTGCTCTGCACTGGGGCGGCCTCACCTTGGATATTGTGTGCAGTTTTGGGCACCACTGTATAAGAAAGGTATTAAGCTGTTAGAGAGCGTCCAAAGGAGGGTCTAAGATGGTGAAGGGCCTTGAGGGGAAGCCGTATGAGGAGTGGATGAGGTCACTTGATCTGTTCAACCTGGAGAAGAGGAGACTGAGGGGAGACCTCACTGCAGTTACAACTTCCTCGTGAGGGGAGGAGGAGGGGCAGGCACTGATCTCTTCTCTGTGCTGACCAGTGACAGAACCCAAGGGAATGGCCTGAAGTTGTGTCAGGGTAGGTTTAGGTTGGATATTAGAAAAAGATTCTTTACCGATAGGGTGGTTGGGCACTGGAACAGGGTCCCCAGAGAAGTGGTTACAGCACCAAGCCTGCCAGAGTTCAAGTATTTGGATGATACTCTCCGGCACGTGGTGTGATTCTTGGGGATGGTCCTGTGCAGGGCTGGGAGTTGGACTCAATGATTCTTATGGATCCTTTCCATCTCAGCTTATTCTGTGATCCTGTGATCCTAGCCTTCAAGCTGTGCTGTGACCAACCTTGTCCTCATAGCAGGAGAGCTGAGGTAGCTACTCACATGCTTGTTTCCTTGTTGTCAGGTGTGCCAATATGGCCCTTCACTACATCTGCTTTGTTGCACCCTAATTCCTTCCCTGAAAGCACACAGACATGCTAGACCATTAAAAAGGAATAATTCAGTGAATGAATTATTTAAATGCCCACCTCTCTTCTGCTCTTCTCCTTTCTCCTCCCTTCTCCCATGGGAATAAATCCATCTGTAACTTCCCCTACATTGACACTTTGGATACCCAAGGCAAACATCTCCTAGGAGATCCCAGCACACCTGGGTGCTGGGAAAGTATCAAGCACCCAACTGTGTCACAAGCCGTAAAACCACCTCACCAAAATGCTTTTGCAGTTCTCAGAAAGGGGACGTACTTAGAGTAACTGGAAAGACCTTGACCTGGATGCAACAACCCAGTGGTACTGCTCAGGCTGGGATCAGAGAGAAACAGAGGCAGCACTCCAAGAGGACTGTGCTGCAAGCCAAGATACACACTGAGATTTGGGACCTGTTTTAATTATTGTTTCATTTCTTTCACTGCTCAGGAACATGTAACAAGCTGAAATGCGCGTTGTGCCTGTAAACATTTACTTTCTTTTGGTCTTGTGCAATGCTATGTCTCATTCACTTGGATGGTGCCTGGAATGCAGGAATAGCCATAACACATTGGCTGAGTGACTGTGGACTCAACCGTCCATCTCCAACAGTGACCAGCACAAGCTGCTTTGAAGGAAGTTGCTAGAAACCCCACATCAGACAGTTGAGGATTAGGTTGCCTCCAAGGGAAATTTCTCCTTTCTGCCATGCGATTCATGTTTGACTCATGCTCTAAAAAAATCAGGAAATTCTGCTTGTCCATCCAGTAACTATTTTTCCCCATGCCAATTCATGCACTCTGGGTGCTTTCCACGCGTGCACTTGCCAGTTCCTTTTGGTGGTGCACAACACAGAGTTGTCCAGGTAAATCATGCCCTGTGCAGAGAACGACGCACAGTCAGACATGTGGGGCTGCAGTTGCTGTAAGCCTGATGGCATTCAGACACAGAAATCTGAGTCAGTCTCGGCGCACTCTCTGCAGATGCACTCTGGCCCTTTGTACTCACAGCCTGTGAGCACACGGCATTTGGGGGTCCTGCCCCTCTCACTTGCAAGAATGGTTGTTTTTGAACGGCGCAAGAGAAGGGGCATTCACTCCATCAGCAACTTGTGATCTTCTCCAGGCCTTTGGCAGAGAAATTATCTCACAATTTGGCAAACCCCACCAGATGCACAAGAGGCCAGCTGGGGCCACAGCAAAGAGTAGGCTAGTCCGGGAGCACCAGCCTCCCCCACCCCTCCTGCAAGGCTGTCTGACTCAAACTGAAAAGGAAAAGAACCTTTGCCCCTTCTTCTGGGTCTGAAGGAGCATCTGCAGGACTGAAACCAATCAAAGCCAGCTGTGAAAAATGAAGGGGAGAAGGCAGGAAAAAGCTGATTATTATGACTAGGAAAAACGCTATTAAAAAAATAAAGAAAAGGGAAAAACTGATCCCATATGGGAGGCAAATGAAATACAAATTCAAAACAGGCCATTACACAGTGTCTGTTATAAGGCTGCTGCACTGGGGGCTGCATTCACGTGTCAAGATGCAGTCACCCTGGGACCACTGGAGACACCCCTCCACTCTGAGGCAGGATTAGTGTTACCTTGGAGCATCCTGGGCTGCAACTGGCACAGAACCATTGATCAGACAGCCTCTGCAGACAGACCAAGAAGTTATTCAACTCCTCCATAGACACACACACAGAATAACCTCAGGGCTGCCAGACCTAACCATTCCACCAACCCTTTTCTACCTCAGCCTCTTATTCCAGGCCATTTCAGTGCTGGCCTTTTGCTCTTTTTGAGATGAGTTATTGCCCTCCTCCTCTCCAACAGGGTCGATCACACATCTGCCCTCTTATCACTCCTCTTCTCACTCGCTTCCCCTTCTTCTGCAGATCATCTCCATCACCCTCTCCATCTGCCTACCTAACATGTGCCCTTCAAGCTGTTCCTGAGTTACAGACAAGCCCACAAAGCCAGGCTTTCTGGGGAAAAACATCTTCACCAACAAGGAGGCTTTTGGGGTGCAGGCAGCAAGCACAGTCCAAGCTCAATCCCCTTTTACACTCCCAGGAGGGAGGGAAATACCCACCCTGTACCAGCCTTACCATGAGGCTCATTCACAATGTCACTGCACCAACAGGGCCAAAAGCCTGCTCTCTTTTTCTTTTCAGGTGTTTCTTCCACTGCTCTTGAAGCACAAGGAGATTCAGCACAATGGGGACTCATTTTTGGTAGTGGTGGTGAGGACTGTTCATCCACAGAAGGAAAAACTGGAGGACAGCAATATGATTTCCCATGTCTGTGGGCTGTGCTCCTCAGAGTTAAAAAACTCTCCAGATCTCCAGGGACAGATGGTTTAAAGGGTGGGTGGCTCAGTCTGCCCTGCTCTTGTGATTCTGTCAAAGACTCACAATATTTGGTACTTTTTTTTTCAAGAGGCCCCTCCCCATATGTAAGTCTCAGTCTATTTAAAAGACCAAGAAATTTCTTGCATACTATAATGAAGAGAAAATGTACAAAAATTTGAACTTCAGAGTTCAAACCACAGAAAGAGAAATGAATCCTTTTAAGAAAATTCACAGGAAACCCTCCTACTCTAAGTCAATCTCAATTTTTGGAGTCCAGCTCAGATGGAGTAAAATGCCTCTGTTTGCTTATGGGAGGATAGGAGGCCATTCAGAGGCACAGCTCTACAGACCTCCCCAAGTCTGGCTTCTTCACCCACCCTGTGCCAGGGCATGAGCAACACTGATCTGCTTTTTGAGAGTCATCTCTCTGGTGTCTGGATCTGAGGGAGAAGCAGGAAGAGAGGGGGCCCTGAAGACACTTCTCAGTACTAGTATTCCACAACATACCCAGGGCCACAGCCAAATGCATTAGACCACAGCACTCCCAGATCCTACTCAAGTGTCTTCATAATTCCTCTTCTCAAGCCAAGAAAAACAGCAAGCAGAAAACAAATAACAGTGGGCAAGCAGGAGTATTTGTCCCTTACTATAATGGCCTTAAGCAATCAGAGAGGTAGGGCTGATGAACCTTTAATTACTTGTGCAATAACGACCTCTGTTTCCAGCATTCCTTGGCAGGCAGGAAGTGGCTGGAGCAGTCAGGGACCTGTTATGCTCTCTTCTCCACAGGCTTGAAATTGATATGAAGGCCCCTCACCCAGCTGGTCGCAAGTTTCAAGACACACTCCACAGAGGTTGTTTATAGCTATTGAAAGCAGGGAAACGAAAATACAATAAAAACAAAACAGCTCTTTTACTGAGGTGTTACTTAATGGCATGGCTCTACAGATAAGGTGTTCAAAGCTCCTCTGATACTTTTTACAGACAGCTAAAGAGTGTCTTAAAAAAAATAGGCAAATTATGAAACCAGCCTTCAACTGTAGTATACCAATATGTTGTGCAGTGTATCATATTCCACCATACAGGGAATGGAGGGGGCACTTTTCACTAAGGACCCCTAGATATTAGCCAGAAAGACAAGTAGGGTCCAGAGGAGAGTGATCATCCCTATATAATTTCTATGACATAAAATGAAGGCAGAAAGAGATGTTAAGGAATCGATCCAAACTCAGCTGAATACAGTTTGGAAGTTAAGTTTACTCTCCTGATTTCCAGGACACTGAAATGAGGTTTCTTCTGGGGGCATGGAGAAATCCTGACATTCACAACTGGCAGCTGAAGAACGCAGAAGGTGCTCTACTTTCCCACAGGGTCTACCACACAACTAGATGTACTGTAGCTGAGACAGTTGCCAAACCTGCTCTCTTTCCCAAACTCCATCTTGGATGGGATTCTGCAACACAAAAGAGGCTGATCCAGAGGTCAGAAAAAGAAACCCTGCAAGACACAGATCACAGGCTATTTCACTTCCGAAATAAGTCTCTTCCTATCCCCATCTCCATCTGCTGGAGTCAGCTCGTGCCTTGACGCATGTGGCACTGACAACTTCCCAAAACTCTTGTTCTTATAATATTACCATTAGCTCTCTGATATCTTGGTTATCCACAGGAACAGTCAGAGTGTGTCTGCATCCAGCAAAGTTCTTGGCCCTGATATTTTGTGGCAAAGAATTGCACAACACTAATCTAACCCAATGTTGAATGAAAACATTTTTATGTCAGTTTCTATCTTGCCTTCTTTTTTGTTTCTCTGACAGTCCCCACTCCCATATATCATAAAGGGAGGTACTTCTGGATAGTCCATCTCTAATCATGTTGCCTCTCACTTCTCCCTCCTCTAGAATTAATATTTAACAGGCTTTTCAATGTCTTTTCACAAGGGGGCTTTTTCTGTTTCATTGACTACGATTATAACTGGCTCCTAAACTCCCGCTCTTGGAGACAAAGTGGCCAAAACAACGTGGTGTGTCCCAGTATTTAGGGGAACATTTGCAACACAAAAAGATGTCCTGGGATTGCTAAGCAGCTTTTCTGTAAATTAAAATAAGGAATATACAGATAAAAGGAGTCAACTTCCTCCGCCAATAGAAACTTCCCCGTTCTGCTATGCATTAGGTCAATACAGAACTAACTGGAGTTAGAAAATACCCACTTTGAACACAAGACTGAGACTATTATAGGCAGATCCATCAGTTCCTGTCCTCTTTCACCAGTCAAAATGGATAAGAAAACTCCAAATGGCAGACTATCACATAGCTCCCAAGTCTGCTCCAGTGGAATTAACCACTACCACAATTAGCCCTTCCCTTGACCTGCCTCACACACTACCTGCCACATGTTACTGCTCTCACTGCCCATAACCTAGAAGAATGCACATGCAAAAATTATCCTCAGGGATGTGCCCATCTCTTAATCTATTCACCCCGCTTGTGTAGCACCCTTAGTTTCTTCCACTGTTCTTTTCTAGTTGTTTCAGCACTGTAAGACATAAAGAAGATCCAGCTGGACAAAGCTGCCTCATCCACTGAGATGCCAGCAAGCAAAAGCAATACAGATCTCCGCTTCCCCTCCCCTGTTGGATCTCCATTTGGGTCACAATCATTATTAAGCCCATCTGGAGAAACTGAAGCATTCAGAAGTTAACTGAGTCACTGAAAGCAACAAAGAGCAGCAGCACTGGGCTGCCACACAGTTCTGGAAAAGTCGCCTTCAAAATACTAAATCCCTGGAATGAAGGGCTGCGTTGGCTCATCCATTAGAGTATTCTAATGGAACACTCATGAATTAATCCCAAACTTCATTCAGAAGAGTCAACAGGGAGGTGGGCAAGAGAGAAGAGCACCAGCTCCAGTTTGAAAGCAACCTGCAGGGGAGATCCCATGGTCAGAGTGGGGGGCACCACAGTGTTAGACAACTACTCAAGAGTTTCAACAGCAAGTCTTAGGGGTTCTTAGGCCTCCTTACACTCACCCTGTAGACATTTGCCTTATCAGCCCTTAACAGGAGGACTGATCTTTAAGTGCAGGGCCCAGATATGCCTGCACAAGCAGTAGCAGCATCAGGCCCAACATACATTGGGCAAAGAAGCAAAAGAAACAGCCCACAAACTCTTTCACCTCTGTTTCAAAAGGCTTGAAAGCTCCTCTCCTTCTCTTCCTCTAACCCCTTCCATAAAAACTTTGCATGCAGAGCAGTGTCTCTCGGGTCCCTCATTCTCTTGAGCAAAGTAAACAGACCTCCCGTGCAGCGACAAATGAACAACAAACAGAGGGGGAAGAAAAAAAAAATCTCGCTGCCAACTAGAAGATTTTTTTTTTTTGCATTTTTAATTAAAAAAAAATAAAATGTGCAAGCTATGCCCCAAGGGTGACCCTGCATAAATCTTTCTGGCAGGTCCAATGTCCTCCATTTTCCCATCACATGACCACAGACACCCCATCTTTCTGGGCACTCTTCCCCTGATGCACACGCACACATACAGAGCCCTAAGAATCCTGGCACCCAGACGGCTTTTTCTTTTTCAAGCATGCCAAAACAAGCTAATCTCCTAAATCCCTTTCAGAATCTGGACTTGTGTGGAAATGTGTTTGCCTCCATCCTATGTTTATTTTCTTTTGTTTTCAGGTTTGTTAGCCCAAGGGCAAATGTTGTTCCTAGCACCAGTTTTGGGGTTGAGTTTTGTTTTGGGTTTTTTTTTTTGGTATTTATCTTTCAATCAAGTGTTCCTCCTTGCAAGGATAAACAGGATGTTTAGAGACTCTGGGTATGACGACCAGTCTTTGACAGCTGTTGTGACACACCACACACTGGGTTTGCCATGTGTGCAAGCGCTGGCACAGCTCAGTCTGCAGCAGGCTCTCTTCATTTGAGGAGAGGCACTACATGACCTAAGAGACCTTCAACAGCTCTATGTTTTCGGCACAGGCTCACGAGAAATACACCACATAGACATGATCCAGAAAAACTCCCCAGCCTCTCCCTTCACTTAGGAGGATATCACCTGCCCACTTCCACAGCTATTCCCTTTCTAGTCAGGTCATTACACTAAACTATGCTCTGCCTGAGAAATTTTTCTCTTCCAGGTACATACAGACAGACAACAGCCAAAATACTTCTAAATCACAATTCAACAGTTTTCCAAGTCTTTTTTTAGGAAATGAAGTTTTTCAAGCCTTGAATCACTGACATTAGTCTGACTCCTAAACCAAGAACTTTAGACAAAGAAACATAGATAGCACTAAGAGCCAGATCCCAAGCAAGACATACCTACCTAAAATACCATGTGTGACCTCTCTAAAGTCCCAGTCACCACAGAAGAAAATGTGATGCCTTATTCTGCACTGCACAAATTCTCCAAAATTTTAATTACTTTTTATTTGCAGCATTTTGTAACAGCTGAAGGCAGGAGAGGCTGAAACTGATAATTAATCCTGTTTTATAATTAAAACCAATTAGGTTTGCATCAGGCCCTAATTACTGTGTTCTCAAGTCACAGAATATGTGACTGTGATGTATTTCCCGAATTCTGCAGGCTGGGTGTGTCCACAACAGCAGCACACACTTTGATAAGCCGTACTATACACAAAGAGCTAAATGCTGTCTAAACAGCCATAAATCACTCTAAAAGAAAGGGCTCAGCCACTATGTTATCTTAGCTAGTCTAAAACCTTTTGCATTTAAAGAAAATAATATTTATAAAAATTACCTCTCTTCTCTACAAACACAGAATTCCTAAGCAGCAACATTCAGTTTTCCCCATTACAACCACTTTAGGTAACTCACAGGACAAACGACAACATGTTGGTGACTTTCATGCTGTTTGGGGCCAGCTTATTCAAGGAAACTGACTTGGTCCTACAACGCTTGTCAATATCAACCCTTTAAATCTATTCCAGGTAACATTCAACCGCAAGCTTCTGGCCCACGTACAGAAAGTACAGCATGAAATTTTATGGTCTGTGTTACTCAGGAGGTCAAAAGGGATTATCACAATGTTCCTTTTTAGCTGTGGTACCTATGAGCCCTGGCATATAAGCTGCCCTGGAAAGCCATTCTCAGACAACTGTTTTAAATTGGACTCTGAGCAGTCCTTGAACTCTGCTTCAGGAGAAAGCAGCATTGTCAAGATAACGGTTTTACAGCTTTCAGTCCTCCCAGGAAAAATAGTGCTTGCTCTGTGTACCTTGCCCTGTTGCATACACTAAGCAGACATCCTCTATCCAACCCTTACCACTCTCTGCAAGCCGTTCCACAAACACACTGGAGCTGAAGAAGCAATAGTCTGTCTTACAACCTGAAAACTCAAATAAGTAAAATAGTTTTCCTGAAATAAAAGCCCCAGCTTTGATGTAATTGGGATAACCTGGATGGAGCAGGAATTCCCCAGCCATGAAGACATTTTCCACAGCAAGATGGAATTGGATAAAGTAAGCAAAATTTTCCTACTGTTTCATTCATTCAGCACTGCTAATGGCAGTGGGTCAACAGTGGATCAAATCATTGAATACATCTTTCTTTCACGTGATGCATAACTTGGGGGTCCCAGTATGGAAGCAGGTATCAGAAACTCTGTATTACCCATTCTGAGGCATGTTCAGACATGAAAGTGAGCCATCCCCCCTCCCTGTCCCTCAGCTTTCCTTTGCCCAGAACAAGAATATTTGTTAAACGAATTAGCATATACCTTTTCTGGAATCCACCACAGGGTTGTTACTTATTTCTTTCCTGTAATAATTTAGCCTTTTCTCTTTTAAACACCAGTAACCTGACAAACAGGGAATGATGGACAGGACTGTAAAACTCACCAGTGATGTACAGACTACACTTAACCTTGAACACGGTGGTGTCCCTCAGGGCTTTGTATTGGGACCAGTTTTGTTTGACACCTTCATCAGTGACATAAACAATGGGATCAAGTGTGTCCCATGGCAAGTCTGCAGACAATATCAAGCTGAGTGATGCAGCTGACACACTGAAGGGACAGGATGCCATTCAGAGGGACCTAGACAAGCTCAAGAAGTGGGCTTATGAGAACCTCATGAGATTCAGCAAGGCCAAGTGCAATCCCTGGTATGAATACAGGCTGGGGGATGAAGAGATTGAGAGCAGCCCTGGGGAGGACTTGGGGGTGCTGGTGGATCAAAGGCTGGACATGAACTGGACATGTGCACTTGTAGCCCAGAAAGTTAAATGTATCCTGAGCTGCATCAAAAGCAGTGTGGCCAGCAGGTCAAGGGAAGTGATGTTGCTCCTCTACTCTGACCTGGTGAGACTCCACCTGGAGTGCTGCATCCAGCTCTGGGGTCCCCTGAACAGGAAGGACATGGACTTGTTGGGGTGAGTCCAGAGGAGAGACATGAAGATGATTAGAAGGATGGAACATCTCTCCAATGAGGAAAAGCTGAGAGAGTTAGGGTTGTTCAGCCTAGAGAAAAGAAGACTCCGTAAAGACCTTTTTGCAGCCTTTCAGTACCAAAAAGGGGCCTATAAGAAAGACAGGGACAGATTTTTTAGCAGGGTCTGTTGCAGGATAATGGTTTCAGCTAAAAGAAGGCCCATATAGATTAGCTATAAGGAAGAAGATTTGTACAGTGCAGATGGTAAAACACTGGAACAGGTTTCTCAGAGAGGTGGTGAATGCCTCATCACTAGAAATACTCAAGGTCAGCAACCTGTTCTAATTGAGTATGTCCTTACTAATTGCAGGGGAGTTGAACCAGATGATTTTTGAAGGACCCTTCCAACTCAAACCATTCTATGATTCTAAAGTTTGGGTAATACACAGTAGATAAAGCTACCATGACTTTGTGTCTAGTCACTTACCAGCTGTGCTGCATCCTCTGAAGTCACACAGCAAGGCTCAGATGACAAGTGGTTACAAGACACAGTGATTTTGTTACCTGCAAGAACCTATCCATAGTATCCAACTGAGCATGACCTACCAAAACAAAACTCCTTTCAGAACTGCAATGTTAGGAGAGTCACTTAGATAGTCACCCCATTGTCTCTGCAACTCATTCTGATTAGTTTAAAAACAAAACAAAACAAAACAAAAACCAAACAAAAAAACCAAGCAAAACAAAAAAGCAATTGAGTACCCTCTGAACTGTCCTGGTATTGCTGGGACAGTGCTCATCATAGCTGGATGGTATTGCTGGAATAGGACTCATCACAGCCAGAGACCTTTCTCCGCCAGAGCGGCCAACACAGTCAATTGCGCATCCACCAACTGCTCAAGCACGTTAACTCTCTTTGAGGGGTTGCACACTTTCAGAGGGGAAAGAAATTGCGTTCAGCACCTCCCTTGCACGTCAGAGAAGCCAGCAGCTGCAGAGCTGTGCACGCCAAGTGCAGGACGTGGTTTCTCCTGCACCCCAGCGAACATCAGTCTCTTCAACCAAGTCGTTACTTTAGTCCTTGGAGAAGTTATTCACGTATATATCCACATCCTTGGCACACAGGTATGGCCACTGACATAGCCAAGGACAGCTCAACACCTCTGACAGCAGGGCTAGATATGACTTCATAGGATCTTCTGATCCCTTACATCACCCAAAACAAACATCAGGATGTGCTGGAAGAACAAAAATCAGAAAGAACTCTTGAGTTCCTGCCTAGTTTCACAACTCATTTGCTGTACTTCTCTCTGGTACATGGTACAGTCTCTGCCTTCATATTAAAGTATCATCTCTGCTATCTTTCATCCCACCTGTACAGCTTGGGGGATCGGATTTGTGAAGCAATGAAGCACCATATCATAATAATCACTGGCACTTCCTCAGAAACACTGGTCAACAAGGGGCTGGGAAAGACTTGAAATCTTTTTAATCTCACTTCCATGGCAATCAGGAGCATTAAAGCAAAATAATGTTGGGTCAGGGACTTTGACTTGTCTTTTTTTTAATGTTGGCTTTAATTCCACAGGAATACTGTTTTAGAAGTAGCTGGTAACATTGAGGAAGAGTCCCTGCCCATGACAGGGGGTTGGAACCAGGTGATCTTTTAGGTCCCTTCCAACTCAAACCCTTCTATGATTCCATCACTGTTTTTTTAAGTAGCTTGAGCATCTGCCAGAATTTGGTTGCAGCAACTTCACGGAGATATGGATATATTTGTATCTCTGTTTCTTCCCTTTTGTGCCCTCCTAAATAGAAACCTGCCTTGAATGAGCTAGAAATTAATCACCCATGGAGAAATCATAGAATAGCAAAGCAAAGCAAAACCTACACAGGAGCTTTTGATACTCTCAGCCTAGAGCATATTTGAGACTGCAAATAAATTCCACTTAGCTTGGATCCTCAATGCCAGTACAGAAGCTGGCGACTCCAATGTCTCCCAAGGACTGTTACCAGAGAGGCTGATGGTTAAATATATCTCTTGCTGTTACACCTAACACATGGAATACAGACTCATTTATCCAGAACTATCACATACCTGACTGTTTGCTTGCTTAAGGCTGACCAACTAGTTAGGAAGATATATGGCAGCACTAGATGACTTCTTTTTATCTTCACCATGGTGAAAAAGATGGAGTTAACTACATTGGAGTTAAACGCAAAGAAAAGTGAAAAAATAGCCAACTCCTTATTATTACATTGTAAGAACAAAGTCACAGTCCCAGTATAGATCATCTCCATACTGATCTGTGGGTTTGAGAAACAGCCCCTTTAAAAAATGTATTAAAAAAAGGAAGGGCTGGGTGGGAGGCTGTGTACGGCAGAGGGGAGACTCTTGTGCCTAGACAAGTTCAGCCATCCTACTTTAAAAGTGCAGGCCAGCTCCTGATTTAACCTGGAGTTTCACATGTCACTACAAAACTCTGGACATGTTGCCTTTGCAGATATGCCAAACATATGAACTGTTTTCAGTGAAGTCAGTATTTTTCCACATCTACTATTGTAACTGCTGGCAGGCTGGGAGTAGCAAATCCTCCCTTATCTCCCTCCTCTCTGAGACCATCTCTCTGTTTAAGCACTGGTTAACTTAGATTATGCATAATCCCCTCCTTGGAAAGTGGACAAAGAAGAGGGTGGGAGAATCACTAGAGTTGTAAGGAACAAGCCACTGAAGCTGGACTGTCATGCAGGAGGGAAGTAGCAGGGGAAAAGAGGTGACTAATGAACAGAAGGGGGTGCGTAAAATCCTACTTGGATTGCCTCTCTGGAGAACAGCTGTTTCCTTGTAAACATCTTGCTAGCTGTCCAAACAAGAAGTTCAGACACAGAACAATAAAGGAGAGCACCCGGGTAGAAGCACTGAAGGCATGGGCTAATTCACTACCCTGCCAATTGCTCCAAGTGGCAGGATTCAAAAGCCAGGGAAACATTTAGCTGTATGTTTAACCCTACACGCACTGTGTTGTAGCAAACCAGCTGCAAAAATATCCTTCTCCATCTGTGGTGAAGTCCTTCCCTCCTCTTCCCCCACCATTTCTGATACAACAGCACAGCACATTACTTGACAAAGGAAAAGAGGAAATATTCTCATCAGAGTAAGGAGAAAGAGCCACAGAGCCAAGAAATGAAAAAACTAAACGTGGCAGCCTGAAGGCCTCAAAATGTTCTACCACTGCCCTGGCATCAGCAACTTGTAAGTAGAGGGAGTTACACCAGAAGAAGTAGAAAGAGTCTTTTTATTAGTCCTCAGCACAAAACAGCCTACACTGGCAGAAGCATTTCCATGCCAGTATAACTGTCCACACAGGACACTTGCCAGCACTGCAAGGTAGCTGTGGACAGGGAAAGGAATACCAGCATAACTGTGCCAGTAAACATTCCTAGGGCAGACAGCCACAGAAGGCAACTACCTGCACTGCACAACAGCAAGCAGAGACATGCACCACCTCTGTCTGTTCCTTGATGCTTCTGGGGATCAAATACATATGTGCCCAGTCATAAGCCTGTCCTGTAAACCCTGTCCCCAAAATGCCACACAACTGTTACAGGAGTGCAATAAGATCACACACACTTCTCCAGGAAAGAAGGGGTCACTGCAAGGAAAGCAATACACAGGACAGTAGGACACAATAACTAACAATAAGGGAACCCTATGTCCTGAGCCTATAGTCCAGTTACCTCCACTTTCATGTCCACCTCTGACTAACCTATCTTGGCTTTTACACGTTCCATTCAGTGCAAACTGCATGTATCCTAGGAAATTAAATGCCTCCTATTTCTACTCAAAACAACCTGAAGAAGCAGAAAGAAGGTAAACACAAAGACAGTCTCATAGTCAAAAATGACAACAAGGAATTACACATTTTAGAAATAGTCCACAAGTTCACAGGAGAGACCTGGTGCAGTCAGATTTATTTTACCTTTTTATTTCTTCAGGGCCATTTTGTTGCAGTCATGCATACACAGCCAGGAAAAAAAGACATGCTAGCAAGGGCTGCTCAAGAATAAACATTCAGTCATTACAAGGAGGGAAGAGTGCAAGTTGTGCTAATCAAATTCCCTCTGAGCTAAAAGGAAGGCAGCTGGCTTGTTGCATCAAAGTCCAAACCAATCAGGGACTCCACCTCGTCTAGGGTCATCTTTCTGCTTCTCTTTCTCCATATATTTACTTCTGAAGTCATCGAAAGACCGAGTTTCTGTGTCTTGTTCTTTTTCTGGAAATAGGTTGGGAAACTGAAAGGTTTGTCCTTGTCCCTAAAGAGAAAACAAATGGTCAGAGAGACATTCCAGCCTTCCTGCAATAGCTATGATGCATATACTTACAGTGAAAGACCACCCTGAAGTTTCAGCCAGTGCAAAATGGTACCTTGTAACTTCTCAAGATCTCTTTTCACCCATTTCCCCAAGATATATGTATATCCCTTCTTCCCAGAAAGCTTTCAGCCTCTCCTGAGTGCTACTTAAGACACTGACATCTTTTTTTTTTTTTTTTACAGATGAATGATCAGGAGATGGACACCTCTTCAAAGACTTTGAACCAGCTCAGAGATGTTGTGTGAGTCATATGGAAAAAGCAAGATGAGCAAAATAAGTGGTTTTGTTAAAGTAAGATCCCTGGGGAAATACATGGTGGAGCAGCCATTCGTTATGTTAACACTCAAGATATGAGTAGTGGTTGTAGCTGTTTAGATCTTAGCTAAGGATAAGACAGAACATTCCTAGCAGCTGTTACTGTAGGGTGTAATGTGGGAATACAGAATAACAGATATCAGAGGTCTCTTATCAACAAACATAAAGACTATAGTGTAAAACAATTACAGTGGAAACAATCTGCCTAATATATCACTAATGAGATTAAAGCGATTACATCTGCATCAGTCATTCTGCCTAACAGACAAGTCATTTTAGTGAAACATCATCATCAGATCTATGTCTCCCACTTGGAAAATAAACATTTGCTTGGTCTCTGGCTTTTATCTAACAGCAGGAAACCATTATTCTGTGGAAATGTACTATCTCATTAACTTTACCTACTTACTTTTTAGTGGTGTTTGCACTAAGCACAACTTCATTAAACTCAATGGTATCAGCTCTTCCATTCTGTATGGGATCTTGCATAATAAAACTTGTAACTCATAATTCTAAAATTACTCTTGAAAATACTTACAAACATTACCATACACTAACTTCTTTGGCAGCATACTGCATACAGAATCCTCAAGAAGAGCATTTAATTGCTTCAGATGAAAACAAGTGGGTTTGCTTTTTTTTAGATCAGCTATTCTTTACATTTGTCAAATAAATATAACGAAATAAGAAGCCCAGTTATTAAATGGTTCCACAAAGGATATGAAAGGAGCCTTCCACAACACAGCTACCTACCCTGCATTTTGGGATCAGAAATATGACAAAATTAAATCCAACAGAACTGTCACCACACCCCGGACCCAGCTGAATGTGTGCTATGTTTCATTTAATCACATACACTCAACCTGGTAAATAACAGGTGTGAAAAAAATCTAAACCTCAAGCATACACTTTGGAGAAAAAAAACATGACTTATCCCAGATGAGATTATCCAGACTGGAATCTACAAAATACCAACTCATACCCAGCAACGCTCCGGTTGTTTTTGTAGTGCATACTTCTTGGGGGTTTCCTAAGAGCCTGACCATACTACAAAAACAACAAGGGAGCTGCTGTGTACATTGATCTTTCCTTGATTCTAGCCTGGACAAGCTCAACTGGAACACATCAAGGTTTTCCTTTCCATTTGGTGTACACTCTGGGGTTTCAACTCTTTTGTACCTTTAAATTACCAACAGGTATGCTTTTAATAGCTGTCCTATGACAACTAAAGCACAGTTCCATTTCATGGCACAGAAACTGGCCTTGAGCAATCTCCTCAGTGTCCTTGAGCAATCCCAAAGCTGAAGCCTACTGAAACTGTTCCTGTAGCTGGATCAGCAGCAAGCACCCTTGAGGCCAAGTGCTGCCCAAGATTTTAGCACACTGAAGCATTTGGAAAAGAATTTGTTTCTATTACAAATTACTGTGTTTTAACACAGTGTCACTTGGCCCTGTGATACCTATAGAACAGATGGCGCTGATACTAAAGATTCGTCTGCCCTGAAGAGGAAGCCATTTTAGTCAAACGAGTCAGAAAACAATTCAGGCTAACATGGTAGGCATACCACCTACACTGAAAATCTGAGAACTATTTATATTGGTAACAGTGTAGTAAGGGACTGTTCTTGTTATGCAGCACTTTCATTCTGGTATGCTTCCAGGACCAATGCATTTCCCTTATTGGAGAATGAAGGAAAGCTGTCCCTAAAGCATACTAACAACATCCATGGTAATTCACTAAGCATTGCAAAACAGTTATTATTTTTAAAAAGAAAACAAAAAAGATACACACAGAGGCTGTAGCAAAACCAGACAGACCTTTAAGCTGTTTATCAAAGTGCTCACAGTTCCCATTTCAAGGCTGGTGAAAGTCAAATATTGAGCTGAAAATGTCAATCTGTATCTGGAGTCTTTTAATAAATCAAAATCAGCAGAGACAAGTTGGCTCTTTCCAGCTCTTGTTTTGTGAAGAAATTCTGGTTTTGGCTGGTAGCCAAACACGATTCGAAACAGCCAAGACATTACACCCTGAGAACTGAAGGTTGATAAATCTTAAGTTACAATACTCTGCAGTAATACTGCACTGTGAGGCACTGGAGTGATGAAAGCTGTATGAAAAATAGCTGTTGTGCATGCTCAGTAGCTAGTTTTCAGAAGATGCCTGCATCTTGGGTATTTCAAAATTTCAAAAATACCAAAAGGCATCAACTTACATAAAGGATTGTAAGTCTGTCCAGGCATATTTATACTCAGTGCATCTTCCACAGGATGCCAGAGGCTACTGAGGTTCAAGCTCATATGCCACCTCCTCAAAAATAAATGTCTACCAAAGGAACAGAGGGGTTGGCGCTCTTTTACACAGTGCTGCTTTTCTTACACTTTCTCTTTGTAGAAGTTTTCTCTTCTATACAGCAACCACTCGACAACCATAGGATAAACGTATTCTCAGAATGAAATCCTCACTGGAATAAGGCAAACAGTCTTTACCAAGTTCATTAGGGTTTACCTGGTTTACAGACTGGTGGAACATGAAATGTTGGCATATTCAACCAGAAATCAAACCTCTGGCTTACTCAAAAACCTTGCATTTGTTTACAGTTTTACCTTTTGCACGCTATTTATTCACAACCATCCTTTTAATTGCTGAATTATTGAAATTCACATGAACTGAAGTAATCTCTAAGAAGGCCATGGCTTTAGAACTTTTGCTAGCATAATTACCTTAGTTAGAAGCACAGAGAAAGGTGGGGGAAATAAGAACACCTGTCTACCCAACATAGCTGTGCTAAGAGAAAATCCTGTAAAAAAGCAAGAGACACTGGGAAAAAAAATAATTTTGCTCAGATAATTTAGTCTGTCTTGGAACTGAGTGCAGCACTGCCAGGACAAGAACTTTTTCAGCAATGCGAGTGATACACTGATATTCTGTGAGGATAAGCTCTGCCACCACGTGCTCTTATATGTAAGTGAGGCCTTAGAATGCTAAAAAAAAAGAACAAAAAACCCAAAAAAAAGGCAAGCCAGAGAGGCGGTATTGAAAAACCTAAAAAATAAAGGCAATATGATGATTTTATGCATTGCTATTCTCAATAGCCTTCAGAGAGACCTCTCTTTTTCCTACAAATTCTAAGGTTAAGCACAAGTGAGATGCGTGGTCCAGTGTTCAGATAACAGAAATAGGAGCCATTAAACTTCGTGTCCTGCACAACTCTAAGCCTCAATTCAGCATTACCCAAATGTACAAGGCCTTATGAAAATTCATTTGTTAGATGCTAGTAACATCCTTCATGATAAAAAGTAACCTAAGCATCAAACACGTATTTTCCCTTTCGATTTCAAGCCTTTGTCATTAGAAAGGGTGAAAACACACCTCCTTCTCAGTCTGTCTAAGGAGTTATCACATGCAGTGGTACAAATTGCCTCCATTCATTTTAATGAGAGGTTAAGTGACCATAATTAAGCCTATGAAGTCAAGTGTTAGCCTTTCCACTGCTGAGCCTCATGTCATAAAATTGCTGGAAGGATTATCCAGCACAAACTTACTTATATTCCTCTGACCTTTGCATCCCTTGAAAAGTTTAGAAAAAGAAGGTCAGCACAGATATTACGGTACAGAAATGATGCAGCAAACACTGATCATGTAAACAACTGTGAGATCTTCTGATTATTTAGATAATTGAAGCACTTACTACTGTCCTTCAGAATTAGCAGAAAAGTGATGTTTATAGTATCATTAACTAAAAAATGTTGGACTCCCAACAGCACAGGATTCAGTCCAGCAGTAGCAGCAAATGCAGCTAAGTTTAATAATCCAGTGCATTTGAACAATCTCCTACTATTGCAGTGGTAACGTCTGATGTTAAAACATACGGCACAGAAAGCAACTTCAAAACTCCACTTAGGAGTGACACTGCATATGTAGCATCCAAGTTTCCTATGAATTCAAAAGAAAACTGCTGTCAGATCTGATATGCAAATAGGTTAATTACGGTGAATGTACAGGACACTCCAAACAGGGTTTGAGTAAAAAGCGTTTACAAAAACGTTCCCACCGGTGCCATCATTCAAGCAGCTAAATAGGTGTTAGTCCTAATGTTGACAAGGTCAGACTCCTTTTCACAGCCATCTCTGTTAGATTTCTCAAAACAGGTTTAATTAAAAATAGGTCTGGATTCCAGAGGCTTGTCTACAGTTGTGCTCCCACGGGTGCTAACACCTGTTAGGCTAAACCAGTGAGAACACTGAAGAAGGAGGAGGGAATGTTGTTGTTTGTTTTTAATTTCGCTGATGTTAATGCAACTGCAAAGTTTCCCACTGGCTTTCTTTTCTTCTTTTTTTTTTCTTTTCATTATCATAATTACAGCTGTACTGGAGTAAGGAGAAAGGTTGCTGTACTACATTTATTTTATCCACTCTGCAAGGATAAATAGTTTTGGCATTAATTTAAAAAATAAAACAGTGTAGAAAAGTAGCATTTGATATCCAAGGCCATAAGTCTCTAACTTAAACTACTCTCACCACATCCCAAAAGGGGAAAAAATGCAGGCAGACTCTGGAATGGCAAGATATTGTTGATCCACAGCCTTCTATGATTTGAGGTATTTTTTAGTGTGAAAATATTATGCTTGGACAGATCGCGTATTTGTCCAGTTACCGCCTGAGAATAAAGTAAACAGCTCTGAATCTCCAAGAAATAGTATTTGGAAAAGAAAGGACAACAATTCTTACATGTGGAACAGCTGGGGTACCACTCTGACACCTAAGGCTATGTTGACTATGACTTCATACACCTTCCACCTTTGAGACACTTGCAGTAAATTAATGGATGTGTATGTTGCACTGGAATACATAAGGTGATGCATTATGAAGCAGGGAAACATAACTGGCCATGAGAATATGCTCAATTTCATTCAGGTAAACTGCACCACAGCTGCCACCAAGTCAAACGGGAAAGAGCAATACTTCCACCTAGTGGGCAACAGAAAGATCAACGGAAGACCTACCAAAAACATCCATGTTTTTCCAGTCATAAGCAGTTTTAACTTGAAACTGGATTAATGAGAGAAAACACAGCTGGTAAAAATGGTGGGAAAGCCCAGCTACTCTGACTCATGGCAGATGCAAACTAATTCTCATGAAAATAAGGATTTTACAGCGGTTACCAAAGACTTTCCTAAATTAGGCAGATATTAACAATGGACAGCATGGGGCCTGTTACGGCCTGAATCACATGAATGAGAATGAAGGCAAACCCTTCAGATTCAGAAATGACACTGGGTTTCTGGCTACACCCACTGTTGAAAGCTAGTGTGAACACAGGACTGGGAGCTCATTGTCTGAGACATCAGAGCCAGTGATGAAAAGCAACGAACAAAAGGAAAAAGAGAAAGGGGGAGGAATAAAGAAAAAGGGGGACAGCCAAACTTAAATGTTAGAGGAATTAACAGACAACAACAAGAGGAAAAAAAAGAGAGCAAAGAGACAAGAAATGAAGTGAGGAAAAAACATACAGACCAAGCTGCACTGACAGGAGTTTAGTAAATGGTCAGGATTGTCTCCCTTGAGATGAAATACAACACCAAAAGGTGGTCTCCTGATCCTGTTTCATGGGATGGATGGAAAACATGACATTTCTTAAGAACTTATTATGGAAATTATATTACAGGGCAATGCAGTAAGGGACTCTTGGCTGTCCCTATGTACTAAGAGCAGTCCTCAGCCAAAGTGTGATGCAGCTCCACACGCTACCCAGAAGACAAAATGGGAGGCTGGAGGAATGACCAGAGTTCCTGCTGTGTACATGCCTCCAGTACCAAGCCACTTTGGGTAAATCTCTACTCCTCTGCTGAGCTTCCCTTAAGGTAATGGCAACTATTCTAGGTCAAGAGGTTTGATGTGAAAGAAATGCACACTGGCACTACCTTAACTGTCGTGCTCCACAGAGCAGCAGTATTCAGCTTCCTACTCCTTCCCCCTGAGTATCTATGGGTTGCAGACTACCTCCAGCTCAACTCAGCAGACAAGAGAAAAAAAGACTGCATTAAATACAATGAAATTAAATTTGAGAACTGACTACAGTTCACTGGAGACCCCAATTCCATATGAAGTCTTTGGCAGTCTTTAAGATCATACAGCACTCCCCCAACACTGAATCCTTGTCCTAGGATGGAGTAACACTGAGGTTGTGTTGCCAACAGCAATTTTGAGCTTATGGTTTTACAACCATAAATAGCATTCCTTTAATGTAATTTTGGTATGTGAAGGGGTTTTCTGTCACTGGTTGCACTTCATTTTTGCATAAAGACAGGTAAGCCCAGGAGAAGTCTAAACTATAATACACTCCTGTTGTAAAATAAACTTAGAAGAACATGAAGCTCCTTTTCCACTGGGCAACCAACACACATTTCAGAACCTGGTTCAGCCACAAAGCATGCTTGTTAGACATGACTAAAGGCTCACCAAGGAACATGCCTTAGTCTTCTCTGAAATTCAAAGACCTTTAATAAGAAGTTCCCTACCCTCACAATATATTCTTTCACTTACTGGACGTTCCAGCAATCAACCACACAAGTCGTGAACCTTCCAGCACACAGAGTACAGGGTCAGCATGAAATTCACTGGCAAAGCAGCACCATATGACATCAGACCACAACTTACATACAGACCTCAAACCAATACAGGACTTGGAAACTAACCATTTGTTTGAATTTGATCTTTAGACCAAGTCACTTAAGTCTTTATAATCTGGAATGTTTTACAGAAACTGTCATTATTAGAGAATTGGCAGAAATATTCAGCCACCTGGGACAATTCACTGGACAATACCTCTAGCTTGGCTGGTTAACAGTCCCTTTCTCTTTCCTCACAAGCATTTAATTCATGTTGACTCACCAGCTGTACATAGGCGACCTTGTAATCTGGCTTCTTCTCTCTCTGATTCCTGTGATTCCTCTTGTTGTTCGCACCTGCAAAAAATGAAGAGAATCCCACAGAGAGTCCTGAGAACTCAGAACTCAGGACTTCTGAGTTCTCCAAAGCAAGACCAGGCTGAAAGGGTTCTTCATTATTTCTGACTGACTGTTAAGAGGAATATTCTTCCTTCAGTACCGGCACAGCATTGCAATTACTGAAGTGTACTGATACTGGTGAACACTACTCTCTTCATTTACAAACAGGGAACTGAGGTATCACCAGCCTGCTGACAGCCATTGTGCCTTCATGTCACGCACAAAGTCTGCAAAGAAGCAAGGACCGAAGTCTCCCAAGTAGGGGGCCAGGAGTGACAAACTGTCCTCCCAACATCAACAGCTTCAGGAAGGCAAGAAGAAAATGACGACCACTGAATAGTTTTAAACTTGACAATTTTTACTACCCAGCTAACGAGCTGGATCTCCTGTTTATACACCACAAAATTATACTCCACATCCAAACAAACCAAAGCACCTCAACTTTCTCCAAGTAGGTCAGTCACAGCTGAGTGGGAAGTACAATTTACTTCCTGCACGTTTGGCAGACATTAAAGCTCTCAGATTGTTATATATTCTAACCCTCTTTTATCCCTCACTATATACATTCTACCATCACTTGAAATTAGCAGAGAGGGACAAAATGGTCATAAGGACAAACATGACTATTTTTCCGTGCTGTTTGGAACCACATGTGTCTGGTATTTAGGACTTTATTTAATTCTGTTTTACACATAAGCGTATTACTGACGATACTTCAAGGTTTTTTCTTCTTTTACGTGTTCTGCGTTTTACAATCTAATTTTGAAACATTTTCTTTCTCCATTTTTCACTACTATAGCTCTTTTTTCCTATTCTTTTTAAAATCATCCCTAATCTTACCATTACAAACCTAATCAATTCCTTTGCTAGATTCACTGCATGAAAAAAGGAAAGCCATCAAAGATGTTCTTGATTTGATTATTGCACTGCCTGGTCATCCAAAAGTTAAATTAACATGAAAAATATATTTCTGACTTTGCACTCCATCCAAATTGCAGTCAGAGCAGCTCTGGAAAAGTACACATTCATATGCAAAGGTAGCATTATCTAAATTTACTTTAATTCAGTTGCAGATTGGTCCCTCTTTTCCAAGTCAGAGTTCAGCATAAGTTAAACTAGGAATGTTTTTTATTTTTCTCTTAGGTTGGTTTTATGTTGATATTTTGGTGGTTTCCAGTGGGGTCTTGCGTGGGTTTTGTTGTTGTTCCTGTTGTTTCTAGGGGCAGTACAGGAGAGAAATGCCACAAGTGCATGCCATTCAAGTCTGTTGCAGAAATGTGATAACAACAGGTAATAAAAAACTGAAAGTTTATCAAGATGTTTTCCTGACATTATTTACTGGTTTAAGAGAATATTTTATTTTGCTCTACAAACTTTGCTTTTTGTTAGACCATAAGTCCTACTCTGCGTGCATGCAAGGTAATCTCAACTCACATCTTTTTTTAAACAAAAGCTATGGCTGAAATTAAGTTTAATTATTAACTGTGTTAAAACACAGGAAGCAGTTCCTTCTGAAGGGAGACACCCACTGGTCTTCAAGGAGAAACAGTACCAACTACAAAAGCACAAGCTAGGTAACTGTCAGGATGATAAGGCTTTTTAAATTCAGATTTTTCTTTTTAGAACTAAATTTACAGCATCATTTGATCAACACATTCAAATACCAAACCGTGCATATTTATTTGAAGGGATGAATAAATAATTAAGCTGACTAACATCACCAGCTAAGCCCCTGGGACCAATGTTTGCTGAAATCTGACAGACCTTTTGATGGCTAAAGTCCATTCTGCCTGCATAAGGATGCTGCATTCATCCCTTTGGATTACTCATCTGCACTTACCATGCTGGATCCTGGTTCTCACAGCAGCTACTGGCACATTATATATTCTTTCAAGGTAATTCCTGATATCCACTTTTGTCATTCTAGGCAATGCAAAAGCATTTTGGGGAAAGAAAGAAGAAAAAGTGTAAATATTTTAAAAAAATAAACCAGAGACTGATACTCTGAAATAAATGTTTTTCTTTTAAACCAAGGTAGCTTTACTGCAGAAAAGTATAAACTCAACATAGATCACACGTTGCTACAGCTATTCATTATCCATAAACTGTAACAACGGGCAAATATTTTATCCTCTGTAGCCTCAGCAGCCAAAATGCCAGATAAATCCTGTGTTCAGCAGGATTTCTCACTGTCCCACCTGAGAACCCTTTGCTTATCTTCCGAGTAGCAGCTTCTGGAATTGCCACCACCACCGCCACCACAGGCCCGCGGGCTCTGCTGTGCGCGACCAGGCTCAAAAGCGTCCTGACAAACACCTGGACACCCCCTCGTTTCCTCTGGGTCAAATTCACGCGCGTTTCCCCCTTCCAAGCCCGTCCCTGGGGGGGCTGAGCCTGCCTGACAACATCCCAGGACAGGCAGAGCACGAGTGGCCCTTCCCTCCCTCGCTCCCTGCCCGCCAGGCCCGGCCCCAGCGCCGCGCCCGCACTCACTCCATGGACACGCGGAACTGCACGGTGTCCTCGGGCTGCGGCACGCCGGGCCGCACGGCCAGCATGAAGAAGTTGGGGCGGAAGATGCGCAGCTGCGGGCCGCCCCTCTGGAACAGCGGGTACCTGCGGGGGACACGGCGCCGGGCACTCACACACACATACACACACACACACACACACACACACACACACAGACCGACCGGCCCCCCGCCCCACCGCACCCCACCGCATCCCACCGCGCCCCACGCCACCCCATCCCACCGCACCGCCCGGCCCATCCCGGCCCGCTCACACGGCCCTCCTGGCGCGGGTCGCCATGGCCGAGCCCCGCTGGCCCCGGCGGCGCCAGAGCGGCTCCCGGCGGCGGCAGCGCCCCCTGCTGGCGGGGAGGAGCGCGGCGGGGAGCTGGGGGGGCTGTGGGGCTCTGAGGGGGCTATAAGGGGCTGTGGGAGACTCTGAGGGGGCTGTGAGGGACTGTGGGGCAGCCCGGGCTGTGAGGGGGCTGTGGGGCCTGTGGGGGCACTGTGGGGGCACTGTGGGGCGGCCTGGGCTCTGAGGGGGCTATGGGGGCCTGTGGGGCAGCCCGGGCTGTGAGGGAGCTGTGGGGCCTGTGGGGCGCTGTGGGGCGGCTGTGAGGCAGCCTGGGCTGTGAGGGGGCTATGGGGGCCTGTGAGGCGGCCCGGGCTCCCCACGGGCAGCAGGACCAGCCTTGGGGCGAGGAGAGCCCCCCAGAGGAGCCGCAAGGCAGGGGGAGGCGGCGGGAAGTGCCCACAAAAGGCCATATCGGGGGTGCTGTGTCCAGTTCTGGCTCCTCGGTACAAGAAGGACATGGAGCTGCTGTAGAGGGTCCAAGGGAGGGCATCAAAGGTGATGAGGGGTCTGGAGCATCTCTGTTATGAGGAGAGACTGCGGGAGCTGGGCCTCTTTAGTCGAGAGAAGATCCAAGAGGAGATCTCATTAATGCATATAAATATCTCAAAGGCAGCTGCCAAGGGGGTGGTGCCAGACTCTTTGCAGGAGTGCCCAGAGACAGGATGAGGAGCACTGGCCATAAACTAAAACACAAGTAGTTTCACCTCAGTATAAGAAAGAACTTCTTTACATCAAGTGTATCAGAGCATTGGGACAGGCTGCTCAGGGAGTTCATGGAGTCTCCTTCTCTGGAGATGTTCCAAACCCACCTGGATGCGTACCTGTGTAACCTGCTCTAAGGGGCCCTTGCCTTGGCTAGAGGATGTCCAGAGGTCCCTTCCAACCCTAACAATTCTGAGATTCTGTGACCACGTCACCTCTGTGTCACTTTGCAGTGCTGGCCACATTTCTCGGGGTCTTGTCCTTGCAGTGGCAGGAGGGAGGTGACCCTGCTCTGCCCTGTGCCCTGGTGAGACCCCAGCAGCAGTGCGGTCCAGCCCAGGGGTCCTCGGCACAACAGGAGCTGTGGGAGCGGGTCCAGAGGAGTCCACAGAGATGCTGAGAGGGCTGCAACACCTCCCGTGAGGGGACAGGCAGAGAGAGAGGAAAAGGGTTCAGGAAGCCCTTATTGTGATCTTTCAGTATGTAAGGGGGACTTACAATACCAAGGGTTGTCATGACAGAACAAGGGGCAGCTGTTTTAAATGGAAAGAGAGTGGGTTTAGATTAGATATTAGGAAGAAATTCTTTACTGTGAGGGTGGTGAGGCACTGGAACAGGTTGCCCAGAGAAGCTGTGGCTGCCCCATTTCTGGAAACATTCAAGGCCAGGCTGGATGGGGCTCTGAGCAACCTGGTCTAGTGAAAGTTGCACCTATCCATGGCAGGGGAGTTGGAACTAGATGATCTCTAAGATCTCTTCCCACATAAAACACTCTTACAAATCCATGACACCACAGCGTGTGGCAAGAGAGAGCCAGAATGTGCATACAGGCACCAGAAACAGATAGAAGATTGAAAACATGGGGGAGAACCACCATCCCTGCTGGACTTCCATCCAAAAGGGCATTGCAAGGCTTGTCAAAGGCAGGAGGCCCTACAGAATAGCTCACATCTCAAATTTGATAACCATCATTTGTGTTTTGACATCTACATTGAATTAACCAAGTAATTCACACTTCAGTGCTGGGCTTTAATATTGTATGTAGGTTAACGGCCTAAATAAATATTTTAATGTAATATTTGAATGCGTCATTCTCTATATTGCACTGTGATTTGAATGCATTTATGAAAAGATATGTGCTGAAACTACCACTTCTAGAGATTTATTCCTTTATTCCCAATTCTCTGATTCAGTTAATCACTCAAACTTTTAAGTCAATTTCAACATTTGGCACCTAGATTATGAGCTCCCCCAGAACAGTCAGCTTTTGGTATCTGCCTGCATGATGGCTGTGAAACAGGCCCGCAGTCCTGCATCTTTGTTGAAGATGCCGAGCCTCATTCCCAGTTGTAGAGCCAGATCAAATGATATTAAATAAGGATTTGGACCAACTCCCAAATACTTGCAAAATGGGATGGCAGTAGATAAAATAAGAAACACCATTCCAGAGGGCTGTCATCGGAGTAGGTACTGGTTGTGCTTTATTTACAAAACCCAGAGATTTGTACACAGCAACCTACAGGAGAGCATAGGACTGGTATCAGGAGGATAAGGGACATGCTCAGGAGAAATTGAAGATGCCAGCAGGGAGTCATCTCAGTTCCACAGGGAACCTGCTTCCCTTTGATTGAGGAAGCCACCAGACCCCTCCAGGAAGAAAAAGAGAAAAGCAGCAGCAATAGCCAATCCAGGCTGATGCAATTTTTGTTATCATTGAGGCGTGAGAACACAAGTGATCGGTGAAGGAAGAAAGAGGAGACCAGCAGGGTTTCAGCACACCACTCAACGCCATCCTGCCTGGTTCTTTACTTCCAGCGCCCACCAACCTTGCCCTTGGCTCCTGCCTTCTTGCTACTACAATACAAAAGGAAAGAAAAACATGTCAGTGTGATGGAAGTGGTGGGGCTCTGTGGCCACTCTGCATTTCTGACTCTTGGATTTGGTTTGATCTGCTTTCATTTCTAATATGTTGGGCACACCTGTCATAGACCACATCCTAAGAAAAATATTGTAAATACTGTGGAAAGAGATTCCTCCTGGGGCTCTAAGCGAAAAGCCAGGATGTACATGCCTGAGAGAGGTGGACCCTTCCAGATTCCTGCATTATCAGGAAATAAATCCAGGTGGTCTTCAAACTAAATGACAGGCCTATCCAACCACAGACTTGATGTTTTCTGAATGCAAATCTGCTGTGATCTGGATTTTAGGATTTAGAGCTCTTTCTGGAGAAATTTCCTCAGTATCAAAGAGCTCTGATCAAATTCCCCAGATGCTCTAATCATCTAGCAGTAGAGGCAAAAAGCTGAGCACTAATTTAAATACAAGTAAGAACTGCTTTGCTCTAGCAATGGCAGAGTGGCTTCTTACTTACGTCATGAGAGCAAGAGCCTCCAAACCAATCCAAACAACTTTTTACGTCTCCCCTCATATCAATATCCCTGTCTTGTTCACAGTGTTTGGGAGCAGTCAGGCTACACTCCCCAAAGCACCTGAGGTAAACTCTCTTCAAGAGTATCTTCTTGCACACAGAAGGGCAATTCTACATGCAAGCCACTTACCTTCTGACTGAGAAGCAGACACACCTGGAGTCAGAATGTGACTAGGTGTGAAGTTAGTTAAGTTAGATTCTGCACTAGTTTCCATCAGCAGCACCATGGTTTATGGGGCTCGGCACACCCCAAACCTTTCCCTCTGACACACACAATGAGGAGGCTGCTTCTTGAACCAAAGCACATGCAAACTGGGTGCACCTCTTTGGCACATCAGAGCATGGGGTTGGGGGCCAAGCACAAAATGGTGGGCCTTCCTATCAACAGGGAGGCCTTCTTCAGAACCACTGGTTCCTCCGGGAGCAGGAAAACATAGGGACATCATATCTGGGGAGATTTTTGTTGTGCTGCCCCATGGGTTGGTTCAAGAGCACCAGCCATATTTACAGAAGAATGTAGCACAGTGACAGAGACATACACATAATGTATACTTCACCTTTTGACCAAAATAGGCTTGGTCTATTTGAAAAAAAAAAACCACAACCTTTTATGTGAGAGAGAGCATACTTTTTCTGCTTATCTTAAATTAATCTTTATGTCCCTTATGCTGGCCTTTCTGAAGGTTCAAAACCCAGTATAGTAACTGTATAGCTCCTCAAACCAAGGCAGACTCCTTTTATCTCCACAAGCACCTGTGATGTTTGATGTTATGCCTAACCTTTAGAGTGTGCTTAAGGAGTCTTAACAAGTCTGAAGCAAAAGACTCACTTTATGCTTGTATAACACATTAGCAGGCAATGCTTTGGAATGATAGTGTCTAGTGTGGATAGAAATTTAAGCACACAGAAATCTCATGAGCTGTGGACTTCTCAGTGCAACCTTTTCAAATGATGTCTTGCGAGAGTATCATGTCTTTTGGGGGAGCAAGCATGCAGTAGCCAGTTGTGGGTGGTGTGTCAGTGTCCCTCAAGAGCAGCAACATCCAGCCAAACCATGGCATCCTTCTGCAGCTGCACATTCTGCTGAGGTTTATCAGCCTACAGCTCTGTACAGAAAATACCACATGAAGGTCAAGGATTACATTTGGCATCCAGCCCCCCAGACAGCCAAACTCCCAGTGTTACATTCATTTGATAAAGCAGGGTGTCTTGGGGAAGTGGGAAGGCAGTGTCTGGTCACTCCTATTATCCAGAGGTGTCACCAAAGACCACTGGTTCATTCCTGGCATGACTTTGCTAAGATAGAGAAGCACAGAGAAGATCAAATCCCACCACTGGAGAGCTCTTCTCTTTTGCTTCCCTGCAGTTACTTCTCCATGGCTGTCAGTTTTCTATGTCCTAGCCCTCAAGCCTTGTCTACTCCTGGTCTCTCATAAGTTCATTAAAAATACCCAGAATAGTTAAAGATATAAGGCTCAAAAAAGTCTAATCAAATAGTCTTGTGGTGAAGCAAAGTGGGAGAGAGATGATGAGTGAAAAGAACTCACAACAGTAATCCCATGATGTTAGTCTTGTTACACACCATTCCTTGTCATCTTAGCAACCACTTATTTTCCCTTTGTAAACAAGGGTTGCATTCCCTCAAGTATTCAAAGCACCTCAGTCAGGTGTTTGAAAAGCCCAACAATAAGCAGATAAAAATTTTGAAGTCATGGTGTGAAGAAACATGAATTTTCTTGTTAGGTGTTACATTCACTTCAGTTTCCCCTTCATTTTCTCAATGTGAGACAGGATGGGAGTTGTCCTTCCATCTCTAGCCTCATTTCATTGCAACCAGAAAATGTTGGTGTTGAGGCTGAAGTGACTAATTTGAACACTGAGAAGATATCCCCAAGCCAGGAGCTAGGGAGGGGATATAAGTACTTACTGCTTCTGGGCCTGATCGATCCGGTTCCTGAGGGTGACAATCTGTAAACAACATATATGACCAGGGTTTTTAGAGATAAAGAAACCTTGTTCCCTCAAGGAGAGGGGAGTTTTACCTTCTGAAGTGCTGGAAACAGGTGCTTATATCAGGAATTAATACTTCCTTTGAAATAAAAGCTCACTCATGGTTGAAGGAGAGAAATGTTGCTTCTCTACAATAAATCTGCAAGCCAGCTTCACATGTCAAGAGAAAGAGGAGCTAGAACTTTATAACCCTTACTAGAAGAGTTTTACATATTCAGATTAATCTCCTATGAACTTACATGTCAAACTGTGTGCAAGTGAACCAGAATGAGCATCACCCTGTTCAGCTGGAAATGGATGCCTCCATCACCTGCATGTGTCAGCTTCACCTCCTCACTTTTCCCTTCCTCCTACACATTAGGAAGTGTGTAAGCTCAAAAAGCTTCCGTGGTCTTTGGGTGGGGGCCTCAAGAATAGGAAGGAGATGGTTGTCACATTCTGTGGGAGTACCTTTTCTGGGCTGGCAGAGCAGGAGGTGAAGACCTTGCAGCAGTCACCGTGTTCCCAGCCACTCATCTAATATGAGAAGATGACTTTTAAAGGGGCTGAAGAAGAAAATGTTCAAGGGGAGCCTCAGCAACAACAGAGGAGAAGGTTGAACTGGGAGCTCTGAAGACATTCACAAGCTCTGTTGATGACTGCAAGCCTTTAGATTGTCTGTCCTACAGGATGAAGCATCTCTTTGTTTGGCCATGAGTAAATTGCATATTTCAACCTGATGCATGGGAAACCAAACACCTACCTTGTAGAGGATGAGCACCTTATGGCCTGACTTAGCATCTCAGTCCTAGTCTGTAGGTCTGGACTTGCTACTGAAATCCTGGAACTCTTCCAGCTCAGGTACTGGAAAGCCCATAAGAACACTAGGGTTTGATAGAGAGCCTTCTTTTGCCCCTTCACCCTCTCATCTGGGACTGAATCAGGGCTCTACCTGATTTTCCAGGACTGGAAAAATGCCCTTGCTAAGATGTATGCTTTATTTCTGCTTTTGGTGAATTTTAAGTTCTGCACTGACTCTGCAGGTCCAAGAGCTGGTGAACCATAATTTGAATATTTGAAGTGACACTTGACATTCCTCACATGCAAAACCAGAAAAAGAAAAGTAATACATTCAGGTTGTCCCAACAACTGGTATTTCCTGGTGCGTGTCTTTCCATGGCAAACAGAAACAAAATGAGAGACTGAAACATTACTGGAAACAGGACAACACAAGGAAGGAAAAATCAACAGATCACCTGCTTTTGTACTTACTCGTGGAAGCTTTAATATCTGCCTCAGCAGTTTAAATTGTTTTTTTGCAGCCAAGTATTTTGTCCCAAGTGTGGACAAAAACCAGTCTTCAGTTTGACCCAAAGACTCAAGACTTACCTTCAGTGATAACCTTGTGATTGTGACTATAACACTCACTCTCCAATGAAGCACCAAAGAGCAACAGACACTAAAGAACGGCTCCATTTCTGGGAGTCCCAGTTCCTTCCTTTGTCTCTCCCTTTCATCCTTGCTTGTGTCTCCTTCATTCTCCTTGCTAAATTCACTTACCTTTCTCCTCAATTTTTCCCTGTTATCATCTTCCTTTGTTCTTTCACTTCTATGCTCCCATCTTAGTGGTGCATTTTCCTTCTGCTTTGCTTATTCTTTGTACTTTTGTGCTTGCTTTTCATCAGCAGGCACCCAACTCTTTGTTTATGCAGAGGTTTCATTACCATATCATGTACCCATCCCCAGGCACTGCCTTATTTCCTGTTTTTCCACACCCACTTGACCTGTTATCCTTAAGCTAGCCCTCTCCAATATTTTGGAACTGGATAACCATGTGCCACAAGATGGAGAAGCTTTCCAAACCCCATACTATTCTTTTTTGTGAAGTCCAAGCTATGACATATGTATCCCTCAGCTTTTATGCATGTATCTCAGGTGCATCAGGGTGACACCCCCATGCACAAAATACCAGAGGTTTGGACAGGGAATTATTTTAGAGGTGCTCTGACTGCGTTCCATGCTCAGTTCTTTACCCACATCCCTGTTGGACTCTCAACTCTTTTCCTAATTTGCCACTTTATACCTTGTCAAAAAATAGAAAGGGAGAGAAAAAGGAAGTGAATGGAGAGGCACAAGATCCAGTTTTCTCTTTTCTCTCTGCACTTGGAGCCAAGTGCCAGTTCCCGTCTGGCACCTGGCTTCTGACCATGCGGCAGGCTCATGCATTTGGTAGCCTTTGCTGCTGCTGCTGTAACACAGGCAAGTTCATTGTACTTACAACTTGGAAAGCTCCTGCAGCCTGCAACGCATTGTTAAAATCTAAGAGAGATTGAGATAGTTACATTGGTGTTGCTCACTCCCTGTCAGCATGTCTGTGTGCTTGGGAATTAAAAGGAGAGAGAGACAGAGAGAGATCCAGTAGGATTTCTCAGCCACTGAAACCTGATGTGGGTGAGTGCAGCCTTATCCAGTGACTTTGTGAAGGAAACATGTCCACTTTCTGTTACCATATGACACTTCAGTTAGATACCCCTGCCTGGAGACAGTTTTCAGTCGCTCCAGAGAGCTCAGTCCACAGGTATTCTGTCTGGGATGGAATAAAGCTTACAACGTTCAACTTTGAAATCAAAGATGGATGTAAAAATGTTACTTTGCAATAGAGATAAATGAATTAAGAGTCACTAAATTCTCAGGCCACAGTTACCTATAGGTAAAAAAGAGTTAACAAAATGTGTTTCAGCAGAGGGCAGGGAGTCTATTTTCCATTGGGATCACCTTTCCACAGGGCACTGAACACATTGAGAGTGAGCTATTCAATTTCAGCCTAAAATGTGAAATCCAGATCAAGTGTGTATATTAGGGGAATGCAGTTCCAAGCATCTTGCTGCTTAAATATTGCAAAAGGACATTGGAGACCCAAATGATGTCAATAACATGGCTTTTGCCAGAGGAGTTACAAAGATTGTTACATTTTGGACCCAGTGCTATTAGCAAAGTGGCCCCTCACCTCATATTTTTTCCTCTTGATCTGCTCTGTAAAGTCATACTTTTCAGTCTCCAGCTGATATAACCAGTCCCACAGTTCCTTAGCCTTGTCCCTGTGTGTTTATGGGGAAAGAAAGATGGGAAAAACATGACATCAGATATTTTCTATGGTTTTCACAACACTACTAATGAGGTTTTTTACATTTTATTTAATGCAGTTCACACATCATCTTTTAAACCCTTTCTGTTCTCTGAAAGCTACTCACCATTTTCAAGGTCACACTCATTTCACCTTCTCAATTGCAAAGCTTTTAGACTTGCAGTCTTGCATATGTTACACATTAACATAATTCCCCTAATTTTACCCTAACTCTTACTGAAAGATAAGACTCCAGCAGAATCAGATGAGAAGTAAGGAGGATGCTGAAGGTCACCCAGATAAGCTGCCATTGAGCAATCTTATTTGTGTCAGGACTGAGGTGAGACAACCTCATCTTTCAGTCGTGTAAACTCCAACATGTGCAGTCCAGCCTATCATCTGATGACTGCTCTGCATCAGAGCACTCAGCTTTCAAACATCCAGCCTTTGTGGAGATCCATATTCATACCTTATAAGCTCTACCTCAGCCCTGGGAATGATACAGATACCAGTTTGTAGGCTTGTTCAACTAATTTCAGAGCTAGTCCTGTAAATTACTAATTCTAACTGGCAGGAGAGGCTAACAGAGCTGTGCCAGGAACATGGCTGGATGGCTACCAATCCATTTCAACACTTCCTTACACCCCCATTTCCCCTCCATTCTCCACATCAAAGAAAGGCACAACTTAACCATGTCCTGTGATTAATTTCAAGGAAGGCCCCCTCCTCTACCTCATTTTGTCACTAGAGAAGACTCCAGGACAGTAAGACCAAAGTTGTGTGGATTATATTCATGTTAGGATGAGCATGTTACCTCAGCTTGTCTTCATTAAGGTGGTCAATGTTCAAGGGCTTGCGCCTCTCTGCCAGGACCTTCTTCTTTGTCTCTCTAGCTGTTTGCTTCTTTCCTCTCTTCTGATCAGCCTATTTTCAGAACATTAGTTAAAATAAGACTGCAGAAATTAAGTCTGAATGAAATTATTTCAGTGACAGAGCATTTAAGCCAAGCTGCTGGGAATCCAGAAGAAGAAAAGTTGGGCTATTTTCTCAGCTTCTAATCAAGTCTGTTCCCAGTCAACCCCATGGTTTAATGTTTTCATGTTTCTTCCATCAATCCATGATCTTTACCTTAGCCAGATAACTGCTGTAATTTGCACCCATGGAGGACAGAGCCTTCTTCTTCTTCAGATCATCCTCAGCTTTTCTCTTGGCATCTTCTTCCTCTCTCCGTGCCTTTTCCTCCTGTGGAGTGCACCACACAGAGCAGGTTACTCTAGGGGATACTCTCAGCTTCCCCAGCAACCAGTGTCACTGCGAGGAATCAGGCCAGAGAAGTATATTGATAAGAATTGGCAACTTCTGGTTTATGCCCTTATTTTAAGAGGGTGGTAATTTTATCTTTGGACTGATACAGGCAGAACCTGCATTTTTTTCTGTCTCTAGAAATGTGCTCCAGTTTGATGTTGGGACAAGGAGACAGAAGCAAAGACACTTACCGCAAGCCTTGCCTGACGCTCCTTCTCCTTCTCAGCACGGATTCTCTGTTGCTCTGCTCTTTCAGCTCTGCGCTTCTCCTGCAAGAAACAGTGGCAGAGGCATTGGATCATCACTGTGGCTTTATCTGCCTCCACTATTACACACCACTGCCAAGAGCTTAGTTTCATAAAGAGTGAGCCACCTTCTCCCTTGCTAGAACATGCAAAAGGGTCTCATGTACAATTCCCAGACATAAAAAGAAAAGGCTGAGAGAGGGAATAGATGTGGGGGAAAGCCATTCGATGGTGACTTAAGCAGTGGCTTCTGTGCGTGGCAGTACAGCCTTCTGTCAAAGTCTGTCAGTGGACTAATGGATTCAACTTTTCATCTACAGATGATCTCTCAATCTAATACAGGGAAATGGCAGTACAAGGACTCACAATTCTTTCCTTGAGGGCAACCAGCTCTTCCTCTTCCTTTCTCCTGGCTTCAAAATGGCTGTCAATCAAGGCCTGAAGTTCAATCAGATCTTTGTTCTGCCTTTTCTTTTGGATGTCCTAGAAGAGCAGGAAAATGCATTAAAGTCTATGTTGCTCTAGGAACGCGCCCCGGACATTCTCAGCACCCTGCATACACAGAGAAACAAACCCAGAAAGTCTCTGTAGATATCCATGGAAATCTATTGAATTAGCTTAAATGGCTGTTGGTGCAATCAGTGACTCATTCAGGTGACAGTCAGGAGCCCAGAAGGGTAAAAAGTCCAAATCTCCCTTGCACCATATCTTATCCCTGCTTTGCTTACATACCTATCTTTGCATATACTTAGCTTCCTTTTCTTTGCTTTGGAATATGAATCTTACCTAGAAAATATTCCTGTATTTTGGGAAAAGCAAATATTTCTGTGGAGGTTTTCAACACCAGAATTTCTTCATTTTCTAGGTAATCAACTTTCTAGGACAGTATTTGGATCACTGTTTATTATTGTAAATTTAGCTAGGGTTTCTCAGAAACACCTGAAGGCCTGCAACTTTCAAGCCATTTACAAGAATGGGACAGGGAATCTGAGATCTCCTAAAGGACTTACTTTCTCCTTCTTATATTGGCTTCAAGGAGAAAAAAAATAAGAAATACATGATTTTTGCTGAGTCACATTATCAGTCAATGCATTCAGACAGTTTCAGGAAGCAGAGAGCAGCCTTTCAGTGAAAACAAGTGGCAAAGCAACAATACTTTGGCCTTTACTCTATCCTCAGCAGTATCCAATACTGGAGGAGTTATATGGGTGTGCACACATGTGTATGGATCAGGTGCAGACACACAGCCAGCCAGTCTCAGGAATACTTACATCAAAATCTACTTTCTCACCCTCCGGTATTTTAGGAGCAGTTAGTCTGAAAAGAGTCACACACACACAAAAAAGAAAAAAACAAAAAACAAAAAACAAAAAAACAAAAAAAAAAAAAAAAAAAAAAAAAAAAACAAAAAAAAAAAAACCGACAACAAAAACAATTTTCATCTTAGAGAACGGGCAGCTTTTTAAGTAGCACATCCTAACTTCACCTGACCTGCCCTCAAAAATGGCACTGGTAAGTAAAAGTGTTGGTGGAGATACAGAGGGTTGAAAGAGCAAGTCAGTGGAAAACTACTTCAGAATAGCACTAAGGACCACTGTCCTTCCTGGAAGGCTGTGTAGATCAGGGAGCTACCCCTAAAAACCCTTTATATTTCCAAAGCCTATGACCATTCCCTACCACATGGAAAGATGTTGGTCTGTGGGGCTGTCTGCACAGTGCTGCACACTCATTTGGAGCAGCTGGCAGAGTGGGAAGGGGAAGGTGCTGAAGCCCAGAGCCAGAAAGTCCACAGGAAGCCTTAGTTAAGCTCAACTCAGCCTAGCCCAACATTTGGCAACCTTCCTACTGTCAGCAATCCTGGATGGACAGGTAGTTTCCCAGCTGTGGCCTCCCTGTTGAGCTGCCTTTATTTTGGGGTACTGTGAGACCACTGAATCTCATTTGTCAAGTTGCCTGACTCTACAGGCCACTGGTCTTAAGACCCAGGGCAATAACTGCTGCTAAGGCATCCTCTGAAAGAAGCAGACATCCTGGAAAGGCATGTAGGAACAGATGGATGTTGCACGAGGGAAAGTTGGATAAAGGCTTCTAGTGGTCATTTGCCTAATAGGCAATCAAAGAGCTTCTGCTAGACCAGAAAAAAAGATACCAGGGTTCTGAAACTCCCCGCCCCTTATACTTACTTTATTCTGGGCTTCTCCTCTGTATTTGGAAGCATGGAGCAAAACAGGAAGGGAAAAAGAGGGAGAAAGTTAAAACAACAGAGATCAGGCCAGCTGCTAAAGTAAAAGGAGGGAAGGGAAACTTGATCTTAGGGGAAACATCCCAGAGAAACTGGTTAAATCTCAAGCACTTCCAAAAGAAATACACACACTCACACACCCCTTTTGCTGGGAGTGAATCTGTTTTTACCCTTGAAACAGAATTTGGCAGAAAAGAATCAAGAGACTGTATGAAAGTCCCAAATGTAGGATCTGGAAAGTAATGGTTTCATGTAAATGCAAAATTATTTTTCTCAAGCCATCCTGACCAAAACTCTAAGGAGGACAGCTGGGCTGGAGGGTAGAAGAAAATGTTGCCTTTTTCAATCAGCATTTCTTTTGCTAAAGGTAGCCTGAATTCACAGTCATCTCAATGATAACTAGACTTCACCAGTTTTGTTCAAATCCCTCACATGAAGGCCAGGAGGGAAAAATCTTTATGACACCCATTTTCTCCAGGTTCATTGGCTTCCAAGACAAGTTAAGGCACATGTCCCAGAGATATCTTGGTGCCATGGGGAACATGCTTATTCTTCTATGCACTGTGTAGTGCTCCTCAAACCCAGCTTGGAAAGGCCATCCCCTCTTAGCAAGCATCCTCTCCTGCTGAGGTACATGCAAAATTCCCATGGGAATCAAGAGGAATGATCTTTTCATCTCCAGGAGAGGCATAATGGCCTGATAGGCAGGCTAAACCATCACAGAGACTGTCAGCTTGGGCCCTCTAGCAGTGAGAAGTGTTCCCTTGCAACAAGTGACCTTTTCCTGGCTCTCAGAAATGTGCTGGTCTTATGAGTTACTTCCTTAATATTTGTGCTTCTGATCAACTCCCCTCCCTGCTCTGCTTTTTAAACTTTAGTTATTAACTCCAGCGTAATGCCAGCAAGTTCAGCACTGTTATTCTCACAAACAGAAGTAAATTAAACCTATATGTTTTTCCTGGCCCATTCTCTCAGAGAGCCAGGTTGACTTTCATAACCACACGCTATATTTGAACTTTCAGGGATGCTGATGGATTCTGCAGTACAAGACTCTCCCTGTGTTGGCTCAGTGGGAGGAACTAAGGTAAAAAAGTTCACAGCCTACTGAATCTGGTAAAAAATAAAATAAAATAAAAACAGCCAGATTTGTAAAGTAAAAGTGAAAACAGCCTCCCCAGAAGTGGGTACATGAGCTCTGTTATCAGTATATCATAATATAGTAAGATACTATATTTGTTCAAACACTTATTTGCATTTTGGGACTGATGGAGGAAATTTGGAATAGCAAATGGATAGTAGGATAAAATAAAGTAAAACACTGGGGTATCTTGTGCAGGGCCAGAAGTTGGACTCAATGATCCTGATGGGTCTCTTCCAACTCAGCATATTCTATGATTCTATGATTGTAAGAGGGGAAAAATAGCAAAAATCTTACCCTGCAAAATATTTAGTGGAGGAAATTAGTTGTAAGGTTGTTGGATAATTAAAAATTGAGAGAGAGGTGGAAATGGATTATTGAGATAATTAAGAGAAAAGGCATGAGAGATGCGTAAAAGAGATCAGAATCAAATTCTTCTTTTCTCTTACCCTTTCCCATATAAATTTCATTAATGACATTTGAGGGGTGGGATAGATTTTTCTCATTTACTGTAAGAACACTGCCTACCAAAACATATCTCAGTTGAGACCTCTAGATGCCAGAGCAATGCTAATAAAATAAACAGCATATAATTAGAAAAGTGTTTTAGACTGCTTGACTATAAAGGAAGTCATAAATTGCTCCTGAAGAAAAATACCATTAGCATTCTTCTGTATTTCTGCAGTTATACTTTTAATTGTTTTGCTTTTCAAATAGCCAGTGAGCTTAGTGAGCTTCTTAACACAATAGTTAAATTGCCTTTTACCTGGAGAGAGGAAAAGTAATCATGATTAACCAGTCTATCAAGGATGTTATTTACACAGGATTCCCTTCCTTCACTCAGAGAATTTTCATAGACATTCCTGTTTAGCTTAAAGCTGCCAGTTAGTAACACTTCAAAGAGAGAGAGGGGAAAAAAAAAGTATACAGGAAATGACTGGTTTTGTTTGTTGACCTTGGTTGTCAGGATCAACACCTGTCTGTCAATAACTGTGAATTTGGTTTCAGCTGCCACCAAATCAGCACTTCAAGCTTCATTAAACAAACAAACAGTTGTAAAAATAAAAAGAAAAATTAAGGTTAGTTGTTCTTGAAATAAGAATTCTGGTTAGAATACCTACATAAAACCAGAAAGGGGGGTATTTTATTAAAAAAATAAACAGTAATAAATCTGTCCTTTGCAGTGCATGACCCAGCATTGGTCCATACTGTATGCACCAAAAGCAGCTCAGGAATGGGATTTATTTTGAAACGCCCCTTCTTTCAAGAGTCAAGGAACTGGGCCAAAATCTGTTGACAAGCAGGAATTGTCATAGCAAATTCCTGTTCCTATGGTGGATTTTGGCTGATGTTCTGGTCATTCTGACTATGAACCATGGGGCTGAGACAAAATCCCCACACACAAACCTGCCAAAAGAAGGCAAAAGACACTGGACATCCAAGTTCACCACCCTGGTGATTAGAGAGTCTCTGAGTTTCTGGTTTCCAAAAGGCTAGCACAGGGAGAGGACACGCCACCATAAACACCACCCTGTTTTCTTCTACCCGATCTATGAGGTGTTCACATGTGCTCCCCTTCTCTATGAATCCCTCTGAACTGCCTTTGCTTCGCTCAGAAATCCCTAAACACCCTCCCTTAATTCCACTTCTCAGAAGCAACATATCTAACTCACACTGTATCCTTGGGAAAAAAAGAAAATCAATATCCTATTAAAAATAAAAGAAAAGAATGAGAAACAGAAGGAGAGAGAGGGACTCAGGAAGGTCCTCAGGGTATTTCCCTAAATTAGACAAAAGCCTGAAAAGCAAGGAAGAAAATTAAAACAAATGAACAAAAAGAAAAAAAAAAATCCAGAAAAGCAAAACAAAACAAGGAAACACAGGAAATGCAGGGTGTTTTCAAGTGATGTTGGGCTTTGTCTTTTGAAGCAGCTGGCTGGGTCTTTTAAGGGCTGGGGCAGTCAGAACAGAATTGACTTCAAAGGCCTCTAAAACTCTGTGAGAGTCAATACATTTAAACTGGCCAAGGAAGGGACCAAGTTATCTTGCCCACATACACCCAGACTATCTTAAGCCCATGGCCTGCCCCACCTGTCTGAATAAATTTATCCACATGTTTGATGTTTAGCACAATTTTAAGTCTATGGCTTGAGCAGAAGTCTACATTTCTGTAGATTCAGACCTGGAAACCATGACCTGCTGAGTGTGAAAGGCATGCCTATGCAGGGCTCGGCTCCATTTTCAAATGTGCCATGATTGAAGAGATGCTTTCCTGATTTTTTGAGGATAGAGAAGTTTTGCTGATGACAGCTATGATACAACAGGTTCCAGCTAAAAGAAAAGTCTAGAGCATGCTTCTCGAGTTTGATTTTCACCATCTACTATCCTGAGGAGGATGTAGAGGCTTCTCAATACACTAGTTACCCTCCCCCAGGGTGATTGGATATGCACAGTGAGCGATTCTTTGCGGCAGAGGGGTTTTGGCCCAGTTCCTGAGTTTAAAATCAACTGAGGAACAAAAACAGACACAGAAAAAAGAATGTGATGTTAGAAAGATGACTTTGTTGTCCTAAGACAACACTGAGCTACCACCATTGTATTCGCCTTCTTCATCAGCTGTAGGTTGAAGGATAAAAGAAAAAGAGAAGAAGCACAAAGATCAATCCACAACCAGCACTGTCCTGAGAGCAACTGTCCCCACTCCCTTCCTGCTATGCTGGGAACCTTGGACCCTCCAGAAATTGAATGAGAGGAAAAAAAACCACCTTTTTGGTGATCTGATTTGGCAAACATATAGGCCTTTTCTCCATATTTATCCAAATCCATCCAGAGAGATCAATTCCCTCCCATATTCTCTTTGCTCTTGAACAAGGTCAGTGTTTTTAACAGTTTCCCCAGCACTGAAAGAGAAAAAGGTTGAGCCTGTAGGTGCATCACATACCTTCCTCAGGAGCTTCCTCTGCTGTTGTCATGGTGCAAGCAGTGATGGAAAAACAGGAAATAGAAAAAGAAAAACAGAAAATATATTTAAAGCTCTTGGAATCCTAAGAAAGAGACCAGAGAATGCATGAAGGGGAAAAAATAAAGGAATTAGTGAATTAAGGCCGGGAGAAAAGGCATCTGGAGAGACTGTCGGGAGTTAAAGATGCTGTAAGGTTAAAGTAGTAGTAAGCGTGGAGGTTAAAGGAGAAGAGGGCTACAAATGATCATTGTGGTTAATATTTGTTTCTCTTGTTTTGTTCTCTTCTACCAGCCCAGGACTCCTGTTCTCTCTCTCTCTCTCTCACACACATACAAACTTTGGCGTTGCAGCTAAGTGGAGTAAACCAGAAGTCATGTCACATACCTGGCTCATGAACTTCAGGTGTGAAGTGTCATGGAACAAGTTGCGATGGAAAGCAAGAGAATGAGAACGAGAAACCTGTTATTTCACACAGCAAAAATGCTTTTGAGCCAAAGGGGAGGAGGGGCAGAGAGGAAAAGAGGAGCCAAGAACAAAGTTAAGAAGTAAACCTGAAGTACAATAATTACATTTGAAGTAACATATAAACAGAAGACATGGGACAGGAAAGGTGAAAGAGGTAGATTTATGATAATAGTGCAGTGCTTAAAAAACACTTCTAAGCATCATATGACATAAAGCACAACCTGACAGCACAGTGTACCAAGGTTTACCTTGATTTGAAATATGCACATGAACATAGTCAGCACTCTCAAAGCACTATTGGATTCACCTTTTACTACAGCAATATTTCAGCCATTTGAAATAAACACAGTGTGGTTCAGAAACCTGCTGAAATACCTGCCATAACTCATCATCAATGTTCAGCTCGCTTCCAAGGAAGCTCAGTTCCCTTCTAGAACTATGGCTCATGCCATTTTCTTCCTTGAGGACAACTTTGATGTCTGTATAAATGTGCTGCTGTTCTTCACATCCATTTGCAATGTAGAATTACAAATGGATTACTTCATTGGAAGAAAAGGTTCATTAAAAGTCTGTGCAGGCCTACATGTAATTCTTTTGGGTTTTGGCAAAACAAGAATAGATCAGCAATGCGAGTTTGCAGAGCAGATTTTGCTTTTCAGCCATACATACACACCACTGAATATTTTGCAAAGCAGGCATAAAAATAACATAAAATCTCACAGTGTTTATATTCCCTGTGTACAGTCAATGGACCAAATTCTGCCCTGAGGTTTGAAATAAATCCTTTCTTATAGGAAGAAGCATTCATTCTCCTATCACAGTGTAGAAATAAACCATTCCACAAGAGGACACATGTTCCCCTAGTTTCTATCAAAATTTTCATGCAATGGGTAAGTTTCCTTCTCCTTACTGTTGATCACACTTTATTGAGAAAAAATATTAAACTATAATAAAACCACCCCAAAGGCATGCAAGTTAAAATCTGTCATTAACTGATAGGTTATTATGCCCTGTCACCTTGCATTCACTTCCCACACACACCATCCCAGCAGACAGACACCAGGGAGTTTAGAAGTTAAATCACATACCTGGAGGGGGGGCTTCATTTAGTAGGAAGTGTCAGGGGAAAAACACAGGAAAGGAAGATAAAAGAATTAGAAATAAGTTATTCAGGAGGGGATCACCTCAAACTTTGGTAAGATCAGGTTGAAGAAGTATCATTTGCAGACCAAGTTATAGGGATAGACTGTTAATCAAAGTGGAAAATGAGAGTAATTACAGTGGGGTGTGAAGTAATAGGGAGAAGATGCCATAGAAATGAAAGATAAAGGGAATTCAAATGTTGATGAATTGCAGTAGTTTATATCATGCAAACATATAAACCATGGGCAAGTGTAGTAATACTGGTGATCCTTAGAGTTGAAAGAAAACATACCCAAGAAGAAAGCTTTACAAGTGTGTAGTGTTATCTAGATTTCAGCTATGTACATCCCCTTTTCGCTATCAGAGCTATGTGAGGATGTGAGAGTCACTGCAAGGAGGCATTGCTTTGGATGTATCTCTATGCCTGCATCTGAAGCTCAAGAATCTCTGATCCAGCACCTAAGAATCTCTGCTGACAAATTTGGGGCTTAGCTCTGCAGAACTGGAAATACTCGTGTCTACACAGAGCTGATCTCCGCTGCAAAGGCCTAGAAACTGCTTGAGTCTGCATGCCAGGATCCTGCTGCAATCAACTCCCTCCATCTGGAAGCAGCTTGGATTTCTGCAGCTCAGGTACCTGCTCTCTGATCAGGCCGTGGGGTACTCACAGCCCTAAGAGTTTTCATGGGCACTGAAAAGTTTCTTCTAAGCTTCTTAGAAGGTGCCTTTTCAGTTACAAACAGTATTTATACTTTCTTATAGGGAAAATAAATTTTAGGGAATCTTAGGAGTGGATTGATTCTTCATGATTCTGCTTTCCTTCAACATAAGTGCCTATGTACAGGAATGCTTCAGATTAATACATAGAAATTTAAATGTCACACACATATGCCTTGTTATGTGGAAAGAGTCAACAAGGAAAAATAAAAGAATTAGAGCAAGAATCCCACAACAGCAACACTGAACTTGTGCAGGCCAAAGCTGTGACTTAGAAGATGTGGTGGACAAAGACAGCATAAATAACAGAGAAACTAAATAATCATGCAGTTATATGAAAAGCTGGACTGTCTCTTTCTGACATAAAAGTTTTCTGTTAAGCTTGTTAAATTTACATTGTCTTTATAAACTTTTGGGTTTGTTGTGCTTTTTGTTACAGAGGGAAAGAAAAACATGGGGAGGCTGTAGGTATGGCTTTATTGTTTATCAGATTATGTTAATACCTCTTATTTTTCACAAATTACAAGCTCATATATCTGTCAAAGCTAGAGACCAACACTCAAGTAGCGAGTAGCAGTTCGATAGCTATCAGGGAAAATAGGTACAGAGGAAAGCAAAGCAGCTGGGATGGAAGCAACTACCTTTAACTTGTGCAAATCACAGTCAGAAAAACCTTAGGTGCAGGTTAACAGACAAGAATTAATATGGTTAAAAGGAGAAGAGAAAGATGTGAAACAAAAAGTGAGAAGAACAGGACAAATATGAGAAGCAGTGCATAGATGAATGTTGAAGTATTAAGTCATGTAAAAATCAATCAAATAGCTTTCACCTCACTCCAACCCTGGCAAAAGCATCGATCTGGTCTGAACTAAGAGCCTGGTCTCCCTCTGTGGACAGCAGAATGAAACAGCTGGCATGCATGGCTGCTGAGATGTGACTGCTTTAATAAAGCTACTCTAAATGGCACAGAATAATTTTCATGGACAGTTTAGGGGACGCTGCAAGTTCAGTTTCTGTTTTTTCAGGTAATAACCATTAAAACCATTCCTGTACACACTGTGAGGATGACTCTGAGTCCAGTCAGTGGCTGTTATTATAACTTATACATTGAGATGTTTGTCTACAAAAAATGTTATTACATTTTTCATGCAGTAGTTAGCTTTATCCTCATTATTATGCATCACAGAGTGGAGGAAATCATGACTGGTGGAAGGTGTAAGGAAGCTGCTAGTTTCAGTTTATCATTAATATTTGATTTTTATGTTTACTTCCACCATGTTTGAATTCCTGAGTATAATATTAGAGTTACTGGTATCATTTTCCAAGAGAAATCATAGATCAATTAAATTTCAGTGTTTCGGACTCATGTAGATTTATCTAAGGTTTTGGTTAAAAAAAAATAAAAACTGTTTCACAACCATACAAGGTTGCAGAGATATTAACATCTCTGGAACAAAACTTCTTCACTTTTGCCTTGTGTCAATCTCTCATTCCAGATTTGTTCTTGCATTACACTATATATACCCCACATTATCCATAAAGGCAACGCTTCAGAAGCATCTAAAATAGAATTTTCATTTTGAAATTTGGAAATCTTCCATAAAGAGGGGGAAAAAAAAGTTGGAACAAAATGTTTTAACTAAATAAAAAACCGTAATTTTCAATAGCTGTCAAACAAAGCTTTCCTCCTTTTTTTTTTCTCTTTCTCTTTTTTTTTTTTTTTTTGGTTGTTTGTTTGAAAAGATTCCATTTTGTCCCAATTCAGCACATGACCCAATTGTGAAATTGCCAAGCAGAATTGAATTTCCAGCACACAATAACCCTTCAGATTGACGCAGAGGAATTCAGAAGTCACATACCTGGTTCATGGACTTCTTTAAAAGGGAGGGAGCAGGGAAGGAGATGCAAAGAAAGATAAGAGAATTAGAACAAGAAACAAAGGATTATTAAAAAACCTTACACTTGTCTTAGCCAGGGTGGAGGGGTTAAAGGAATAAAAACCATTAATAAGATTAAGTGAGAAATAGAGGGCTCATATGGATGTCAATTAGAAAATCATGGAGAGAAAGGAAAGGGTTGTTGGGGATATTAAAGATGCAGATGACTAACATATTCTCATAATGTTACGAATCAAGTGCCATTGGCAGCCTTTGGCTGGCAAAACATTATTGTATTTAGAGCAAGTCCATTACCCATAGGTTTGAATGTGCAAAAAGGGTATAAACAACCTGCTTTTATTCATGTGCATAGAAATCCCAGCCACCACAGAAATCAGTGGGCTCCTAGGAGCTGGCATTGATTTCCTTAGTGCCCAGGATTTCACCACTGGTGTGTAGGACTGCACACCCCTGTGGGAGGGTAAGTACGAGCATGTTACTGCTCCGCAACCTGCAGGATAAAGCATCTGACGAAAGCCTAGCTGGGCAAGCAGAAGGGCAATTGAAAGGTAAATGGGCTTGGGCTGCCAGGTTGATGCTTTAATAAGTATGACTTTGTATTTTTCTAATCACACAGATCATCTTACCAGAACTGGACTTTAAAATTCAGGTTATAAAATCAAGTAAAAACACAACCCTGCTACCCCCGTTTTTTTCCATAATGCACATTAACCCAGAAACATACCAATAGTTATAGAAAATGCACACATTACATCTTTTCTCAAATATGCTGCAACCAAAACGATGCCACTCAGTCCCATCCTTAGCCCAAGTATGACATGGTGTCACTTGATCAGAACTTAAGGTGCAAGTCTCTGCCCATCACCATACACTGCTGCAAAAGGGAGTTTTGTCTCTGTGCAGTGGCGAGGGGACAGCAGGAAGAGGTGCACCCAGCCAAGGGACGCAGCACTGCCACAGGACACAGCTGTCCCACCTCTAACCCCGGTGTATCGTACAAAGGAAATGGCTTTGGAAACATTCTCCTCGTACCAACTGGTGTCCATACCAAGAGCCTGGTTAGAGACATCACGCGCTGAGACATACATAAGCAATGCCCAGCTTGGGCTTCAAACATTGTTTCCAAACAGCAGTTAGTACTTATTACTCATCATGCTGCTTATCCTACGAGAGCAAAGCAGCAGAGGATATTTTTGCATCTTCTCATCTTCAACCACCTCCAGAATTCCTGCACGAGTTACCGCTCCAGACAGAAACAGAGGAATTCACAAGGCATGGCACATACCTTCCTCATGAGCTTTAGCGTGTGGGAAGAGTCACAGAGCGAAATGCAAAGGAACACGAGAGCATTAGAAACATGAGAACAACTTTTCGCTTGTGCAAAATGGAGGGGGAAGGAAAGACTGAGAAAACGTTGCAAGGAAATAAAACGAACATGGATATGAAAAGCAGTACTGGAAGTGAGGGTACAAATGGGCTGAGATATTAAAAACATAAAGCTGATTTAAGCGGCCATATCAGATGACATTTGTCTTATATGCCCATTCCAGCAGTCCTCCACAAAGCCCGGAGCAGCATGCTGTTTCACAACCCTGACACTTGCCCAAGTGGATTTACAACCTGAGGCCAGCAGGTTTTTGGGGGCTGCAAGTACTACCATGAAACTCCATTATATGAAGAAGAAAACAATCTTTAATCATTTGCAGAGCTAAAGCATCAAATTTATCACTATTTGCTTTATACCACGGGGTTTAAGCTGAAAAAAGACATGTGGAAAGGCTATTGTACGAGTGTCAGCCAATCAGGAGCACATCTGCACATTGTCTGGAAGCCAGACCCACCCCAAACGGGCCAAAATAAGCCTCCAGGGAGACCCAACCAGTCTCAGAGTGAAGGCTTTTCAACATTCATCCTTTTAAGAGGTTTACATTTCACAGCAGTTTTCAGACTTTTTTTTCATGCAACAATTACCACATAGCTTTTACAGTCAATGTCAAGACAGAACATGAAGGAAGACAGTACAAAAACCAAAATGGTAGTAAGTTTTAGTCTATATTAATATGTCTATTTTTAACCCCTGTTTCCTTTTACCATCTTATGGCTTACTGGTCAAACCAGAGCTTATGGCAATTCAGGAGCCATGTCACATACCTTCCTCGTGAGCTTCTTTAGGTGGGAAGAGCGACAGGACAGAAAGAAACATTAGGAGAAATACAGGGTTACATGAGCTGATATTACACAGGCTGAAAATTCTGTTCAGAGGGAAAAGTTTTACCCCAGTAAAGGATGTGCTAATGGCCATAAAGGGAAGGAATTTGAGGCACCTATAGTTGGGAAACAACTTCACCAAGTAAAGGGAAGAGGCAAAGACATATCAGAGAGGGAAAAATCTCACAGTAAGCTCAAATAGCACATAATGAAATGTCTCTCTAGTTCCAGTTTTAGGGGAACAACTCCTGTCATTGCACAGATGGGCTTTATGGTGAGCTCTGCACAGGGTAGGAGGGGCAGAGAGGCCAGTTTACCACTGAGCCAACATCTGTCTGTGCCTTGCACTGAGACTATTCCTGTGTGTTAGCCTCCAACAGAGCCTGTCATAGAGGTGAGGTGGAAAGCAAAGACAGTGGAAGCGATAAGACAAAGTAACTGGGTCCTGCTCCTCTTGCACCACCCTTGAATCCCCACCACCAAGGAGATGGCAAGGAGCAATTCAGAAGGCAATGGCACGTACCTGCCGGAGCAGCTTCATCAGGTGGGACATGGCAGGAAGCAAAAGCAACGAGATGGAAAACAAGAACAGTTAGACTAAAGAGTGTGTGAATGCAAGAGGGTCTAAAAAACAACACAGAGGGTATGAAGTAGAGAAACAGAGGAGGAGATGAAATGGAGACAGGCAACCAAAGCACATACAGATACAAGAAATGTAAAACCTTCTGGACCTGGATGCTGTAAAAATTCTGCAAACTGCTCACAGTGGGTCTCTCGTGGCACTATAAACAGGTTTACCTCTGTTTAAGATATGCCCAAAGCACGAAGCTTTGCAAATACAGAACCAACAAACCCTTTGCCTTGTTGTAGCTGGGGCACCAAATCCCAGACCTCTTGAGTGCAAAAGGTGGATTTCTGTTCCAGCCCCTCTTCTGCCCTGTCTGTCCCACCTTGCTAATGCTGCATGCAATGTGGAGAACTTGCCAGCATCTACATAGATATAATTATGCAGTATTATTTATATTATATATAATATTATATATTATCATTTATAAACTTATATAATATACAATATACTATATATAATATGACATATTATAGAATATGTATTGTGTAACATAGAGCTACACACATATTTTCCACAGATGGATTTTGACCTCAAAATTCATCTGATCATGATCTGCCAAGCTACGTAGGAGAAACCAGTTGACACTTGATAGAAACGTTTCTAGACAGACCCCAGTAGCACGTGCTACAAATACTCAGGGCTAAAAATCAGCCTTGGAGTCTGTTGTGGTTTGGGTTAAGGGGTGGTGTCCACATTTCCCCTGCTGCTCCCTCCCTGAAACTGGAGCAGAGATGTCTACACAGACACTCAAGGACATGGAGCACCCTCCGTGAAACTTATGCAAGGGACAAGAAAAGCCCTCTGCCTGCAAATAGTTTGTCACAGCATCTTTCTCTTGACTCTTCTTCCTTTCTTCTACCACCTTGCAAAAATCGAGGTGCACATCTGCACCAAACCCCACTGCAGGATCGAGTGGGGCTGAGACGCTGCTTCACATACCTTCTTCTTGAGCCTCTTCTGTGGGTGGGAATGTCACGCAGCAAAGGAAATGGGAGGAGAAAATTAAAACAAGAAATATGTTATTGGAACATTCTTGAGGTTTGCCAAGCTCCCAGGCCATTATGGGCAAGGATACACAATGATGGAATTACAGGGTGAGAGAGAATTAAAAATAACATTTTTATGGGCACATTATGGGGTTATAAATGTTACTGAAATATGGGAATATGACCACAAGTGAAAACCACATAAAAAGGCATCCAATATTTTATTCTTTATTAGAGCTGGCTAAAATTCCCTAAAACTGGGTTTTGGTGGGGTTTTTTAAATCAAAAATAAAACTGCTGTGTTTCTTTTGCTTTACATATTTTTTTTTCAAAATGGGGAAAAATTCTCACCAACATTAATCAATTTTTGAAATGTCAAACAAATTCATTCCTGTATTTTAACAGATGAACGTAAACTTTGCAGGGTGTCCCACTCCTTTTAAAAAAACTTAAGCTTTTGGAGAGAAAGGAGAAGACTTGACACCGTTGTGCCAAACATAAGTCAAGCAACTCAGTAGAAAAGGTAGAACAAGTATACATATATATATATTTGTTTCCACATACATATATTCATATATATACGCATATGTATGTATATAAAATATGCGTGTATGTATATTATATATTTTTATATAAATGTATTATATATATATATACATACATATATAATGTTTTGGTTTGTTTTTTTAAACAAAAAACACACAAGGCCAAATTTCCTACCAGCTCAATAAATTACATCAATGCCCATCATTGCATTGATGTCTGTGGCTCAAGACCAAGTCCCAGCCACTGGGTGTGAACCATTTACTCTGAATTTCTTCACACACAGTCTTCCTCCACACTGAGAGAGAAAGAAAGCAGAAGCCATGTCACATACCTTCTGCCTGAGCTTCAGGTGGCAAGTGTCATGGAACAAGAAGCAACAGCAAGCAGCAAAATGAAAACAGAAAACTGTTAGAAACTGGTATTGGAGTGAGCTAAGGCCTGGAGGAAAAAAAAAGGTGGTTAGAAAGTGATGAAGAGTTACATGGAAATTAAATGGATGACTTTGGAAGAGAAAAGAAAGGTCAAGCAAAGGTAGGAAGCAAGAAGAAGATACACTTCAGAGGAGACAGTCATGCAGATTAAAAAAAAAAACGGAGTCACCTGCCTATTAATTTCGTATCAGTCATTAAATTCTTGAAACCAAAAAGTAGACAGTTAGAGAAGAAAGGAGAAAAGAAAGAAATGCTTCTCTAAGGAAGGCTTGTCTGTAGGAGCAACACCCTTTGCTTGCTCTTTTGACATTTGACAAGACAAAGAATGGAGCATGAATAACACCTTCACCTTCCTGGCTCTGCCACTCTCTGCAGGACTAGAGAGACATGATGATGTCTGAAGGCAGCTCTACAATCCATTCAGTGTCGCTATTTTCTTTTCTTTTTTCTTGAGCCCTCGGTCCTGTCAGAAGTTTTGCCAGGGGAGATAAAGACTTCAGGATAATGTACCTTATGGCAGGAACTACTCTCAACATGGCCACTGTTCCCACCACCACCAATGGGAATTTGGCTGTTGCAGCAACTTTTGGAAATCCATGACAAAAAAAAAAAAAAAAAAACAGCTGTCTATAAATCCCCAAGATGGACATTCCTAAAAAGGGGCAGGTCTCTCTCTCACAGCTGTTCTCATACCCTTCACATGAAAGTGTTCCGCTTCCAGTAAAGGGTTTTGCTCTTGACCCCTTAGAAGATGCTTGAGACACTAAGGGCAGATCCTGGGAAAAAGTCCAAGAGTTTGGCCCTTCTCTCTGTTCCAGACACCTTGGGAAAATGAAGGATGACAACTGGCAGCTACGCTTGCCTGAACTGAAGCCAGTGTGTCAAAAGTGCCCAGCAAAGATAGTGATATATGTCCAAAATCTTCTTCTCCCTGCTGCCTACAAAAGGTGAAACAACTTGGGTGAGAAGGGTATTTCATGCTCCATCTTTCCAGATCAGCACTCTGTCTCTCACAGCTTGTCAAATCACATTTTGCCAGCTAAAGGCGTGTTAAAAAACTTCATCTTTGCCAGTTGGTTCTCTGCCTTGCCTTTTCTATCCTCAGCAGTGCCCTGTAGTGTGCTCTTCAGGAGGTGGACAACCTGCTCTTCTTTTCAGTTTCAAAATTTAAACTCAATCTGTGGACATTGCCAAAATGAGAATGGCAGAATTTCACCAGTGATACATTGTGTGGGCTCTGCACCAGTCCGTGCTCTAAAAAATTCTGAGTTTACAGGCAGGTTAGTCCCCAGCTTTTTCACTATCCCCAGTGGCTCACACAAATATTCCATTTCACCACAAGGTGAAGGCTCTGCACGCCATGGCCCCAACTTGACTGGTTTTTTTTGTTTCCAACTGGTTTGCCGATCAAGTGTTTCAGATCACCTTTAGCAGCAAGCACCAAAGAGAAGGGTGAGGTATAGACAAGGAATCAAAGAAAGATAAATTACATTCCACTTTTTTTGTTACCTTCTTCTTCGTACTCCTCTGCATTGAAGTGGGAGAGGGGGGGAAAAAAAAGCATAAAAATCATCCATCAGCCTTGACGCATCAGTAGGACATTACCCACAGCATGGCCCTTTGTGCTCACAGGGATGCCAGGCAAGATGGTCTCTGAGAGGCCACTTGCTAATCAGCAAGTAAAATAACAGATTAAATTACTTTGAAAATAAATATGAGGAGTTATAAAAAGGGGAAGAAGGTAGTATTGAATTTTTTCTTGGGCAATGGGAACTCAGGATTATATACGCATTAGAAGGAAAAAGGTAGCAGAGAGGGCCTCAGAGTATAAGAAAAGCTTCTAGGTATATTGTTTATATACGTTGTGGGGGGTTATATTTTAAAGCAGAAAATATTACATATACAAAAGCTTCAAAATAAATTGCCAGCAGATGGCAGTGCCCCTACAAAAACTAGCAGTGTTCCCTGCAACCAGGGCATCAATGTGGGGCTGAAACCCCAAAGGCTGCCCCTAGCAAGAACACGGCCAAACTGCTCCAGGCAGTGTAAAAACACCAGAATCTGGTGACAGTCAGACAGACAAGAGCACAGAAAAGAAACCCCAGATCTGTCTAAATGTACCAGCCGACAGCCAGCGAATGCTGCAGGCTTGCATGGAAGCAATTAAAGACAGATTTAACACTTACCCTCTCCTGCTTCCCTGCAAGAGACAAAATAAGGATATTGAAATTAGATGAGCATTTCTACCACTTCATATTGTCACCAAGCTTTAAACCATATACTGAAGCAACACAATGTAGTATTGTTTAAAGTCTATTGTTACTTCTTTCCCCAATTCTCTCTGCTCTTCCTGGAGATATTTGGTTTTAAGAGTAGTAAAGTGACTAGGTTTGAGTTTTATTTTTAAATAACATTCCTGATTCTGAAAGTGCATATGGATCCAGATGTACGAATTATCCTCCACTCCAGGGCTCTAACATGCTACTCAAACACAAGTGCTGCACAGGGACTGATAAAGGTGGACCTCAGTCCCACTGTGCCAGGCCTCCAGCTGATGGCCCAGGACAACCCAGATGTGCTACAGGCTCCTTGAACCGTAGGGCTGTCTAACAAAAATTTAGCATAAAACAGGTGTTGCTCAATGTTTATCCCATGGCTGTAGCTACATCAGTCTCATGGTCTGTTCCCATTCTTTGCCCACACTTGCCAGTTTCTCCTGCTCTACCAGACCTCACATGAAACCCAAGCCTCAGAGCAGCCCTGGGACCAAATCCTAAAGGAAAGACATGTTAGCTAGAGATTGCTTGAAAAAGGTGCCAAATGTTATCTTTAGAAAAAAATTTTAAGAGCTGGACAAAATGACACAGGTTGAGCTGAACTTATCTTCTAGCGGAGGAAAATGTGACCACTGCAGGTCTTTCCATGACTCCTCTGATCCCATGACTGCTCTAAATCTCCCCTGTGTACCCACTGATGCATTAATGTCAAATGACCCCATTGGGTTTGGTCATATCACTCTAGATCGGTTAAACTAAGGCAGAAAAGGGCTCCTCCACTGCACTCTGTATTTTATTCCCCCTCCTCCAGGTGTACTGCCACAGCCACTGAGGGCAGGCTGAGCTGGGTGGAGGTGTTTGGGGGATGTCCTGTGTTGGACAGGGAGGGAGTCAGGTGAACTTAGGTGGTCTTTGACACTCAAAGTCAAGATGCCCCCTTCCCACTGCCTCGGGGGTGCTTGAGGCTGTGCACAGAAGAGCACCCGGCCTCTCCTCCCTGCTGGGATGCCCTCGCTCCGCTCCATGAAGCCAAGCTGAGCCGATGAACACACACACAACTCGCTTTGTACTTACACTTCCTCGGTATCAGACATGTTGACAATTAGTTTCTACACAAAAGAGGAAGAGAAGAAGAAAAAAAAAAGTTATTAGCGAGAGCACGTCCTAAAAAATTCCAAGGCAGAAGCAGATGGGTTGACATTTGAAGAAAAAAAAAGTCAGGCACCTGCTTTCCCACACAGCAACCAATCCCCCACCAACACTGACATTTTGGGAGAAGCACAAATCTATGCCAGCCAGGTCAGAGGACAAAGAGAAGGGAGGAGAAAAAGATCCTCTGGAAAGACATGTCCTGTCAACTCAGTTACTTCTCACAGGGAGACTCAGTGGGGGAAACCTGAACCTGGCTTTAAGTTACAAAGTCTTCAGAGCTCAGGGAGACAGGCACAGGCCAGGGTGTTCTCTCACACCCATCTGATATTTCCATCACTTCAGCAAGATCAGAGAAATTTTTCCTTATTTTATGCTCCCACAAGTGGGAAGGTGCCAGTTCCAAAGCATCAGTCAGAGCTAAAACAATAACTGAAACTACCAATATACCTAGAGATGAGACCTTACTTTTCAGCACACAAAAGTGTGATATAAAGTATAAAAGTATACAGCTGAGGAACAAGTGAACAATAATCTGCTGATTAGTTTAAGATGAAAACCAGCTACATGCCTGGTTAGACAGTTCACATGTGTATAACCATTTCTATGTAATGCAACACTATGGCTTTTCTAAAAGCATCAACTGCCCTGAGGACAGGGGAGGAGGTGGGGAAGGGCCCCCCAAAACTTCCTCCAAATCCACAGTCAGTCTCAAATTAGAAAGCCAGGCTTTTCTTTGCTGCCCCAAACCCTGACTTTCATGACTTCATTATTCAGCTGATATATGAGAGACGTCTTGAAGGAGCAGGTGGGCTGACTTCAGTTCAAAAGGAACAACTGCAGCTCAGCAGCTTTCTATTTCAGAGGAAGGCAGTAATCCCACAGGCTCCAACCCTGCCCTATAAGGGATTCTCTCCATTCCCCAGCAATGACCTTGGGCACCATACATTAACACCAACAGGATTTAAAACCCCCATGAGAGATAAACAGCCAGCATTTTTAGTTCTAGTTCCTCATTTATCCTCTTTCTGAAAGTCAGCATTGCATTGGAAGTAGTGCCAGCGGTGGCTGTGTTATGACCTGACCTGAGAAGTTGGATGGGAGGATAATCTACTGCTAGGACATAGGTTCACCCAAGGAGTACTTTGGGGACCCTAGTCCCACTAGGCAGGAGGAATGTGGGTGGAATTTTGTGTTTGGGAGGAATTTCAGCTCTGCAAAAAGCTTTTCTGTTGCACCACTTCATGCTGCTTCTTTTGTTAATTACTTGAATGCTGCAACACTGCTGGTCTGTCTCTCCTGGTCTTTTTTATCTAGATCAACAAATCTTCAGGATAAAGACTTCCACTTGCTATCTGCATGATGGCTAGCATGTTAGCCTCTAAAAATTATTCGAGCTATTAGAAGTAATGCATGACAGTATGTTGGTTTATGTAACAGGACAGCAGAGCTTCTTCAGGCAAAACCCTGTGGAGGGAACATGCCTAATGGCCAGCTGTTGGCTTCTTCCAAAATACATGATCCATAAAGACTCAGGGCAATGGCCAATCCTCCCATGGATTCTACCTTTAATTTATAAATGCAGATTTCCTTCTTTCCAACATGGAGGGGAAAGAAAAGAGGACTTTTAAAGGGCTTTGGGCTAAACTCCTCTGTCATTCCAGTGAGAAGAGTAATACTGCTCAATGGTGGAGAAGAAATCAGCTCAAGAACTCTGAGTATGCACACAGAGAGTGAGCGTCTGTTCAGTGTACGGTAGGCACGTATCGCAGCGCATGCTGTTCTTTCCAAGGCAATTGAAGTCAACGGGAGTCTTTGCAATCAGGCTTTCCATTAGCAGTTATTGGAATGAGCTCATCTAGTCTCCAATTTAGCTCTAAGGACATCTTGCTGGGGGTTGTCACACTGACTGTTCCCCTACACCCTTCCATATTTGTTAATCCAAGCACTGCAAATGTGAATGGGATTTTGCATGGCATCTGTCTGTGTGCTATAAAAACAGAATGAGAATGCCAGCATCCCTGACACCACAAGACCCCAACCCTGAGGGGGTTTCTTGGCTCTGGATAAAATGAATTAATAACAAGTGCATTGGCAGACTGCAAAGATGAGCCAGACGCAGGAACCCCACAGGCTAGGGCAGGGGGGACAAAAAAATCCAGGGGAAGATTGCAGATTTCAGCCTTGCAAGGACCGAACGTTCAACCAAGTTTGGACGCTCCATCAGGAGGAGTTGGCATTTAAGGTGGTAGCTGACTGCCACTGTCCTGGCTGGAAAGCCGAAAAGGTCTCGCTTCAAGAAGAACAAGGTGTCTGTCCACTTCATGGCATTCAAAAGCCATCTGGTCCCTTAAAGCCAGGGGCAAAATGCAGACTGTCATAGCTACAACCACTAGAGACAAGAAAGGCTCTTTGATGCCCAGCACTATCCACGTAGCTCTGTCATCAAAGCAGCCAACAAAATTGAACTACATTTACATCCAAAAGGCAATAAAGCAAGCAATCTGTTAAGAGCGGTATTTTTTGCAGTTAGGATTAAGTTTGCTGAAGGCAATGGAAAATCTCCAGCTGGCTCAGGATTACCCTTTGGTGAAAATTACTTTACAAACAGCAAATGCAGCCCAAGATTAAGGCTGTTAGCACCTTAAGGCAATAATTGGGCTTTGTTTGTACAGTGCCAGAAAAATGGATTCTGGTCTTGACTGAGGTCTAGGGATGTAATAAAATCAATTAGTTAATACTGCACACCCTTTGGAAAGAAATCAAAACACATGGGAAAGTTTCACCAGACAGAAAACTTCCTGCCTGTTCCCACCTCTTAAAGGTGAAAGCAAAGGTTATTTTTCTGCATTTTTTTCAAGCCAAGCAGGTCATGACTGGAAGGACAAAAACACTGATCCTCATGAGCCCAAGGTGGGAAGGGATGCCATGTCCCTTTTGGCCCCAAATGCTCCTGGACTTGGCTGAAAGAGCAGAGTCAGCACATCCCAAGAAGCCTCTTAGCAGCTGAGAATGCACCGGGGAGGGGGAATGGGCTGCCTTGCACCTCCAGGCCATGCCTAGAAATAACCTACCCATCAATCATCCCCTCCCAAGCCAGGCCATACAAGGTAGGCAAGGTAGAAAGAGCCATATGGAAAGGGGGGAAGACAAAAGAGACCATGCATGGGCAATGGGACCTGGCAGGGACAGCTATCAGGCAAGGACTAGGGATATGATCCACCAAGCACCACATGGCCACGCTTTCCTACCAGGAGCTACTGCAAACCCATTGCGTGGATTTTTTAATATACAAGCATATCTATATTAAAAGATATAGGTATTATATATATCTAGTAAATATATAAATATAGTCATATACTTCTCTCCATAAATAGTATATACATATACTTTTTAATATATATTTCTTCCATACCTCTGCCTTCTCCCTTTGTTTCTGAATTGCTCAGTACTTTCCAGCAGAAAGGGGCTGGAAATTGAAGCATCTGTCACAGCACTGGTGCTGAAACAGGGTAGCAGGACCCAAGGGCTGCTGCAGGCCCACTGAAACATAACAAAATCCCAACTCCCTGTCCCAAAATGTACCCTTTCTCCTTGTCTTCAGGGTGGTATGATCTGTCTGAACCCTGCATGGCATTTTCTAGGAACAACAAGGCTAAGACAGAGGACAAAAAGCCAATAATCATGCTTAGCTTATAGTCTCCCTCTCCCTGGTCTTAGGATCATCAAGGTTGGAACAGACCTACAAGATCATCCAGTCCAACTGTCCACCCAGAACTACCACTGTAACCCCTAAAACACCCAACCATATAACCCAGTGCCAGATCTAAACACCTCTTAAACATCTCCAGGGGTGGGGACTCTATCACCTTCCTGGGTCTTGCACCCACAGGGCTGTCTGCCCTGGCAATCACCTACAGCCTCACTGAAGCTCCCCCTCATGAGCATCATGGCTCCCACCCAAATTGCTGGCATCAGAGCCACCTGTGCTGGTGTCCCTCCTGCCTTTGTAGGATACCCACCACCCCACAGCAAGAAGTTGATCCAAGAAACATAAATGTGGTCATGGAAAATTTTGCCTTTCCACAGAAAAGAAGAAAATTGTGAGAAAAATTCCCTGTGTGAATGGAAGGGCAGGAGGAGAGGGTTAAATTCAGAGTGGTGATAAGATGCTCCCTGTATTCACAGCTTTAAACTCCTTCACTTCAATGACGTGACCACCCAGTGTGTGTGACTCCAACTCTCACAATTTTCTTTTTTTCTGTGGGAGAGGGCAGTTTTCCATGACCATATGTATGTTTCTCAGATCTCCCTCTAGCCCTACACCCTGCAGCCCTCCGTCCTCACCTGCCAGCAGCTCCCCAATGGTCCTGCCCTTCATACCTCCTGCCTTGGCCACCCTTTTCTCTGGGTGCCAGGGAAGGGAAGCTCAGGACTTTCCTCCTGCTGCTGGAGGGAGTTTCCCCCAAGTGCCCCAAGAGATGACACTTAATTTTCATCCCCACATCTTGGTTTGGAAAGGGTCTGTTCTCCCACTAATCCTTGAGAGTTCAGATCACCCAAATCTCTGTTGCTGACATGAAACTCATGCAGTGCCCAACCAAAGCCAGGAAAGAAAAGTGCCTTTTCCTAAGGATCCTGGGTCAGATCCTGGGGACCCTAGCCCTCCCCTGATTCTTCTCCATTCAAATCAAGGCTCAGCCCCCTGCAGTGTTACCCCCCAGCAGCATCCCTTGCGAGGGATTCCACTTACCTGGAGGAGTGGAGAGAAGCACCAAGCTCCCTGTCAAAGAGGACGGGCAGGCTGGGATCTGCAAACGTCCCAAGGTGATGCAGCTCTCAACTTATAGTGACATTTGATCGTCTGGAAGAGCCGATTGGCCCCAGACTCTCTGCACTGGGCAGGGAAGGGAAGGGAAGGGAGCAGGGATAGGGCAGGGAGGGGGATGAGATGGAGGGGGAAGCAGGGAAAGGGGAAAAAAAAAAGGTCATACCATGTATAGGAGCAGCTGGAGGAATTGCACAGATGATGTTAAGATGGAAGGGACATGTTTGGAGAAAAAAACTCCAGGGCTTATGTTTCTATATTTACAACCCACCAGGGAGGCAGAGATCAAAGAGGGGTATCTGAGGCAAAGGGACCTCGGAAACGAATTATGGGAACCCACAGCTCTGTGGTACATGATCACTGCTTAAAATCTGGTCACAGCTTTTGCAATCTCAACACTCAGTAGCAACCTCCGCTCTCCCATCTGGGAAGGGGCACTTCCCTGCTGCCACTCCACATGCAAATGGTTTCAGCTGCACTGCAGGGTGAGAGCCTGTGGAAGGTTTATGGATATTCCACGTCCAACACTCTTTGAAACCAGCAGTCACAGGTGTGTGAGAAGTCAGAGGCACGCAGCACGCGTGGTGTGCGTGTGTGTGCTTGTGTGTGTTTGTTCATGAGTGCTGTGTGGCACACACCCACCTCTCACTAAGACTGCCAGGGCTCTGCCACACACCAGGGCTTGAGGAGACCTGGAACTAAAAGCAAGAGAGCAGGAATGCAGCCAAAGAGCTTGTTTGACTCATGCCATGCTCAGAGCCTTTCTTAGCGTGATGTGAAAGCATTATTTAAGTAAAGACTTCCTAGAGAGGGGAAACCCCAGATGGATGGACCCTTCCTAGTATCCTCTAGGCGTCTGGAGTTGTTTTGCTGCTGAGCTCTCTCCACAGTTGCATGGCTATTCCAGCAGAGGATTGCAATGCCGTGCACAACCCTCTGGTTCACGGTTTCCATTTCACTAAGTCTCACAGGCTTCAGCTTCCCATCCCCTCCCTCCTGCTCCTCTCCCTTTGGCAGGGCTCCCCAGCAATGCAGTGTGTGCCCTCCAGTGTGCCTGGCAGCTCCAGCACCCCCTTTCTTCCAGCCTGTAGGAGCAGAGAAAAACTTTAGGAGCTGCAGGGCAAGTGATATTTTTGGCCCAGGTCACAGATTGATTCCTGCCCACTCTTTCCCTGCTGCTTGCAAGAAAGAGTCCCCAACCAAGGATGTAGAGACAAGCTTTTAAAGCTGTGGAGTGGGAGCACAGCGCTACAGCTTCCCATTCACCAGGTAACATGCACGAGCTAAAACCTCCTCTCCAGCTTGCATTCTCCAACTCTCTGGCAGCTTATTCCCTCACCTCCCTTCCGCAACCCAGCTCCAGCCAATGCTTTTGTTACTTGTTGGGTGGGGGGGGTGGGGGGGGACAGCATATCCATCCTCAGCACCCTGGCTTCATGTGGGAGTTTGCTGGGTGGGGGAGATGGGGTGGGCACCCTGTGCTGCCGAGGAGAGCAGCATCTGCATGGACACATGCAGCTGGCCCTGGTATCATCACCTCCACTGCCCCTCCCCAGCTCTGCTGAAGGCACTAATGCAGCAAACCAGCTTTCACATTGCGTTTTCAGCACCATCAAGCATTTTTGGTATCTTCCACTGGCTAATTTTCCTCAGGTGCTCCGCCAGTTCGGCACATCTCCAAGAAATACCGTACTTGCCCAAACTAGCTGCACAGTGGGGATGTATGGGGGGAGAGTCTCTCAGTTGTTTCTATGTTTGCAATGGACCCAGTTTGGCAATGGCATTCACCAGCCTCCTTTGCCCGCATGCCAATTACAGACTGTCCCTGCTGCTGATGGGGCGTCACAACTCAGGCCTGTCATGCCAAGGACTGGATAAATCAGTTAAAAAGAAAGCCTGCGTGTGCAAGTGCATGTGAAGTCTGGGCTTACACTGGGATGGTTCTCAGCAGATGTTGGCCTGAATGCTCCCATGGGTCCATCTGGCCCATCTGCTGCCAGTTGCTGGCAGGAGCAGCGTGAGCATCTTGCAGGGTTGCACAGCCTCCACCAGAGAGGTGCTGCTTGTGCACACTGGCAGGGCAGTGCTCCACATCACTCAAATTCTGCTCTAAGCATCTTGACAAACGTGATGTTGCTACAAGCAATGGGAGGGGCAGGTTACAGACTCTTCTCTCTACCATAGTTCTGTTTTCAAATAGATGAGATGCAAACATTGCAGCCTGCAGTATCCTCTCAGTTCCTGCACTCGGCTCAGTTTCTCACTTGGACATATCAGGCAACTGCTCCAGACAACATCCATCATGCATCATGTCCATGCTCTGTCTTCCCCATCAGCACTCCCTGTGAGCATGGCCCTTCTGCTTAGTACTGTCCCAAAGGACATCCGTGCACCCTGTGGGCTGCCTCTGTCAAGAGCACTCATGTCTATGTCATGCATCTTGTTTCCAGACCCAGCAGGATCTGTTTCCTTCATCCCATGGGACTGAGGGTACCTTCTCTATCCTTCTGGAAAGAGGGCTTGTGTGATGCACGTATCTTCCATTTGCTCTGCTGTCACCTGGTTCACAACCAAGGCTCATTCCTTACAGCCCAGTTTATGTTTGCCCTTTCTTCCCTTCGTGGGTCTCTCTATCCACTTTGGCATTTAACTATAATCCTCTCCAACATTTGTTTTAGGCCTTACTTGTATACCTTGTGCTTTTCACACATTCCCTATGTCAAGTCCTTATTTCGCCTCTTGATACCATCACAAAGCAGTTTCCATTCACAACTTGCAACATTTTCATCATCAGCCTCATCTCTCTTTACTGTAGATTCTCCTGCTCTAGGATATATATTTTGCGCTGTCTTGACATCATCTCTTCCCCCTGCATCAGCAGCAAGGTTACTGGGACTGCCACGGTGCAGCCACACCCTAGAGAGTGAGCAAACCACCGCCAACTACCTCACTCTCCCTACTGATCACATCAATCAGATGAAGGAGACATGACAGCTGTGGCTGCACGACTACCAAAAGCTATTCAACTTCGTTAGGTGGGTGTGCAGCAAGCACCTGTCACTGGAGAAGGTCCTGTCACCAGCTGCCAGGTTAGAAGACAGCACCAAGGCCAAAGAGCACACGTGCAGGTCACAGACACGAACCAGAGTCTCCAATCACAAAAAGTCCATCCACCTGCTGACCTCAAGCCAGAGCCTGGCATACTTTTACAGCAACAGCATCCCCACCTGGGAGAAGATGTAGCCAACTAGGGTTCCTCCTTGAACAGGAACTAGAGGGTGGGGCGGAGAGCTAGTAATGTGTCCCCTATGTAACCTAGCCCAATGTTGCATTTCTTCTCACTAGGAAGGAATACCCAGACTGGTTATTTGAAACATGCCATGGGAATTTATTGCATTGCCGGGCCACTTGTAGGGAAGTTGTAATTGGCCCTGTCTCATCTTTTCTGGCCATCGGTTGACCTATTGCAGCAGCCAGTGCCTTTAAATACAACGCACACACATTAGCCCTGATAATTTTACGAACTGCATAAAGACAGGCACTTTGGCCAAATGCTTGTGCGTGTTTCGTTTGGTCAGTGTTGGGTGTTTTTTTCAAAATACCCCTTCCCTGTGCTCATTGCACACCAGTCAGTGGGCAGCATTTTCACAGATGATTGCCTCCTATGGCTGGATAATGCTCAGCCAGTGAGCTGAAAAAGCACTGGAAAAGTTCATCTGAAACCCCATACAGCCCTGGAAGCCTGAAACATTACCCACGTTTGTTAAAAACTACAGAGCTTGTAAATAAAGTCAGCTACATCCTTCCCATAAAACAGGTACTCTTTCACAACCCAGGAGAAATCTGATTTCTGAAATAAAGCAATACCTATCCCTATCCACCAGCTACTCTCCAACACTGAACAAATGGATCCAATTCCAAAACAAACTTTGCTTTGGCCCATTAATCCAGCAAGAGGTCCTCCTGAGGTCCTTCCTCAGTCAAATTTGCCCATGGTTCTGCACTTACACCTTCATGGCAGAGCTACAGAGGAACTTTCACTGACACCTTCTGTCATTCGAAAATGGTTATCTAAAATTAATTTATTTATAAGGAAAATGTGTTTTACTTGAGTTGTTTCATCATTCACAGTCTGAATGTTTCTTTTTTTCCCCTTCCTCTCTGAAGTCATATTTGAATGCTTTCAAAACAACATTTTTTTAATTTTCTTACATGATACAGATACTCTGGCTTTGGCATGTTTGTCCATTTATACAGACATCAGCCTTGAAATAATTAAAGGTATCCAGAAAAATGTGTTGATTAAACTACTGGGAAAGGGTGGGGATGTGCTTTTCTGTTTTGTGACACAGTTATAAACATTTTATCATGATTCAGGGCAGGTGGGAAATGGGAATCACAAAAGCCATTTGGGAAAGAAAAGTAAGTTTTTTATCCAGTTCCCTCCTACCCTTTCTTCTCGTCATCCCAGCCCAGAGAAAGGGATTCTGCAGTGGGGTTTAATCAGCAGGTCAAGGTCAGAGTAAATACCTTGTGTTCATTGAACAGCCTTTCCAAGTTAATTGAAATAGGTGGCATTAAAAAGGCAGATCAGTTAGTGGCTAAGTAAGTCTGTTAAGGGAAAGGACAGAATATATATATAATTAATTATTTTCTGTTCCTCGGTAAAATCCAGTGACCTGTTTTATGCAGCCAGTCAAGCAGAGATCAGAATAGCCTTAAGCTTTATAATCAGCTCCTCTAAGTATTAGCAGGCCATTGTCATTTTACCAGTAATAATGGGATCCTGAGGAATGTGAAACAACTCAAATGGGCTGAGCAAAGATCATCTTTCCTCCCTGGCTCCTCTAATACTACCCACACAGCATTTGGGCTCAGGATCTCTGTCCTTGGTTGTCTCTGACTTCCCTAGAAGAAACCTGGTACAGTGCTTGCCACGCACAGGGATGCACCTCTTGCAGCAGTCACTCAGATACAGGGGACAGCAAATAGTTGCCAAATTGTGGGTTCCCCCACCTGAATCTTGGAAAGTTGCTGGGGAATCTCAGGGTGCACACACCTTCTCCTGATGGTGGCTTCATGACATCTCAAAGCTTCAGGGGCATAAAAAAGAGAATAAGGGGCAGCAACCAAGCTGTCTATGACTGAATTACCTATGTAAATCTCCATCCACCTTCCTGTTACTGCTGTTCTCTTCCTTGCATCTGGTGGGAAGGAATCAACCAATACTTCCATGGAAGACTCTAGTGTATCATCCCTTCTGTGAAACCCAGCTGTAGGAAGACCTTTCCCTGTCTTATTCCCTCTTAGCCTGTAAGAGCAGAAACTCTACATTTCTGCATAAAAAACAGGAAGGGATCTGAGCACTTCTTACTTCAGCGTGTGCAAACATAAGCCAGCCCTTGGCATTGTTCACGCAGTGCATGCTGCAAACACACACATTAGGTTGGTGTGGTTTTGGTGGTGACAGCAGCAGAGCAGGGTACAAGGGCATTTTTAAAATCTGCTGAAATATTCTTATTTGTAATGGAGGTGTGGGTAGGGGGGGATGGTTTCCAAGTTTCCTATTCCGTTGGCTCTGGTTGCTACTGTCTGAGGTTTTTTCCAGAAACATTTTCAGTGCTGGAGATGCACAAAGTCACCAGCACTCCTAAAAGACAAGGGCACTGAGATGTTGAAGTCATCAGTCAAAAAGGAATTAATTGCATTAGACTATTTGCGTGAAGGATCAAGCACCTATCCCCAGTCTTTCCACAGGTCTGCACTGCACTAAGGAGCAGTGTGTCCTGCAGAGCCAAGCATGATCTCATCAGTCATCAGGGAGGCAGAGAGGGAGAAAGCAAGTGGACAGCTCACCACCGCCACCAACCCAAAAATACCAACATATACATCCCTTTCATGAGAACTGGTCTCATCAGATGGGGAACAACCCTCATGGATGCAGAAAATCCTTTGCTACCTTGATCCACAACAGAGTAACTCAAAGTCAGATTAGAGATACATTAGCACACAGGGTAAAAGAGCAACCAGGCTTAGCAGGGTGGTACTGGAGAAGCAGCAAGAATTTGCCTTCAGAGCTGTCTTTGTGGCATAGCTCACCAGCTTCTCCAAAGCCAAATGGTAAACAGGCCAAGCCTAACCTGGGTGTAAAGCCGCTTTGTAAACCTCCAGGAAACTGCTTCTACATGCCCCCATCTTCCTGTGGGCATATTTAGCTTCCCAACTGCCTTCACAGCCACATTTAAAGGCTTCTGAAAGACTGTGAGAAAGCAAAGCCCAGCCTGGGAAGTCTGCTGGAAAAAGGGATGAAATTCCCTGAAGTCAAGAGGCAGTAAATAACTGCATGGTGTTTGGGTAGCTCACAGGTTATCCAGGACAAAGGTAGGCATTGGTTCACTTAAGCAGACTTGGTTCAGATCTCTGAGTCAAACTGCATATAACCCACCCCCCACCCAAAATTCACCATACTATCAACTCCAAACGCCCTCTGCTTCCGGTGCAGCATTTTCTGCACTTGCACCCCCTGCATATAGCATGTTCCTCCCCAGGAACAAGCAGAGACAGAGCCAGCATTTGTGTTCTTCCTTTCTCGGGAAGGTAACAATCAAAGCACAGCTCCAAATTTACATTTTGCAACCCTGACTTTTGCAAAACAGTAAATCTGACCAGCCAACTTGAAAAGCCTCCAACTGGTTTCATTGCCTGGAGCTACTCTGCTCGAATAGCTGTCCTGGCAACATCACCATCATCTGCCCTTCACCTCTCCAGTACTTGAGATGCCACTTTGCAGGGCCAAAGTTAGGAGCATGCAATGGTGTTACTCGATAGCCCTTCTTCATGCTAATTTTGGGTGATGGAACTTTTCATGCTTTTAAAAAGTCCCTTTATTTTTTTTTTGAGAAACTGCTTGTACTTATTGGCTACTGTAAACGCTCTTTTCCACCTGGTGTTTTGAACTTACCTACAGGGCTCTAAAAATCACAAGAAACCAGCACCTGACATGATCTTGAAGGAACACCTGGGAATTTTGTAAACCAGACCAAGTAACATGATGCACCCAACATGCAAATGATTTCAGATGGAAACAAATTACACATCAGTAAGTAGTGAATTTCTTTTTACTTCAGTCAATATTGATTTCTGATTTTTGTGGTAGGCTATTTCTCCATCACTTGTTTGCTTTGAGAGAGGTACTTGCTGCACCTGCTTTAGACAACTAAGGCACAGTGCCTGTGGGATTCAGTAGACCATCCTTGGACACCCTAGATCTAGGCTAGATGTCTCTCCAAAGAAAAGGGATCAGGCTTGACCATCCAAGACATGGCCTGGGTCTCATCCTCAGACTATTTACACCCAAATGGATGAGACAGTCTGACAATAAGGATTGAGACTGAGCAACAGGATGGGTGCCAGAACCAGTGTCTGAAGGTGCTGTTTTGGGGTGTCCCCAGAGGAGGTGAGAGAGCCAGACCAGTCAAGGTGCTCACACCAACCACTCACAGTCTCTCCACAACCGTGGGGAAGAGATGTCTACCCTACCAAGCACCTCTGATCAAGTAATTACACTTGCAATTTGTTGCTTTCATGCTCTAAACTGCTTGCTCCTGTAATTCCCAATTATATCTTCCCCTTACTTTGTTTCAACTGCCCCTCCACCCCTTTTTCCCATCACCCTCAAAGGCCCCGAGTCCATGATACCTTTTTCTATTTATTGGAAGAATGAAGAACATGTGTCTTTAGCACTGCTAAACCATAAGAGTTATCAGGAAAAGATAAAACACCTTTCTGAAAATTTGTGATCTAAATCAAATCATTCCACTGCAGCCAAAATCCTCAGGGGACTCATGTCAAAGCACAGGGAAACTGCCGATAATTGTAATGGGTTCATCATTACTGAAGTAAATGGTAGCTCCAATTGCACCTCTTGTCAATGTGAGATTCATTCTTTGCCTGCTTTAAAACATATACATATGTATGTGTACATGTAATTCAGCATCACGGAAAGTGCATTGAGCTGCCAAGAGTTACCAATAGACCAAACTCAGAATCTTGTTCAGCAGCATATCAGCTGCCACCTCATTATTTATAGCTGCCCTGCTCTTTGAGCTTGTTTATTTTCCTTCACGAAGGTGGTGGTGGTGGCAGCAGGAGGCAAAGCTCTGACATTCAGGCTCAGGTGTCTCTGAAGCTGACCTTTCCTTCAAAGAGCAGAAACTGCAGGCACATTTCAAGGAGCAAAGTCATTTGGAAACTCTAGACTCTTGGGTCCATTGCCTCACTGGAGGCCTAGTGCAGAACTGCAAGGGTTGAGCAGAAATCTGTTAATTAGTGAGCACGTGTACATTAGGATGAATATTAAAATGAGCCTATAATTATTTTTATACCTGGAAACAGTACTAGATGAAGTCCAGCCCCCAGTCTCAAGGCAGAACAAGTGGTACATAAAGACCTAACATTCAAAACAGACTTGAGTTTTCCATCAGATAAGCTTTCCCCAAGTTTAAATAACACTGGTTTATGACTTGCAGGAAACAGGCACTGCAACAGTCATGTTTTTCAGTTCCATCTTGCACACACTCCTGTAGAATCATCTGTTAAACCATGTTGGGAAAAAAACCAGCCCTGAAGCCTGCCACAGAAAGCCAAGCAGCATGTCTTAGTACTATCATAGCTCCCCCCACATTTCTTTCAGAACAGATGCCACACAAAAGGATGCTCCCCTTCTGCATAAACTAAAGAAGACCGAGAAAGAAGAAACTACCATAAAGCAACACCTTGAGGGGTGCCTCAAGGTCAGAGCACTGACAGCCCACACAGGGGGTTCCAGCCCCTCTCTTCAGACACTGCCAGCCTGCCAAGGGAATGCTAATTTGGGCTAGCATGGCAGCACACAGGACACAGGCAGCCAGCAGATACAGGGACCAGGAAAGCATCACTCTTCTCTGCCAGGCTTTGAGGTATCCTGCAAGAAAGACTTAATCAGTGTCTCAGTTTGTTCTTATGCTCAAAATGCAGCAGTCCCAGGTGAAAACTGAGCAAAGGTCTCATAATGAAAGCCTCTGACGTGCCAGTGCTGCAAAATCCACACCATTGTGAAAACTGGACATAGGAAGGATATGAAGTGGTCAGCTACTAAGACCAGACCGGTAACTGCTATAAAGAGGCACCAACCTGCTGTCCTCTACTCACCTGAGCAGGGCAAGTCCCCAGAAGTCCCTCCTAGGAGGGCAGAGGTCCCAGAGACACGCCAAAGAGCTGGAAGCAGGCCGGCCTTGCAAAGGTCACAGTGTAACTTCACACAGTGGCTTCTTCACAGCAAATTCACCTGTGGGAGCTTTTCATTTCACCAAGAGATGAGCAGAAGCACTTCACCAATGGCATGTTTTCTTGTGAAGGGAGCAACAAATAAGCTAAAAGTCCCTACAGTTTGCTGCTGAGTGGAGAAATGAGTCTCTTAAATACTAAGATACACATCCAGTATACCTGGGGTGCAGCATCCCCCTTTATTTGTGTGTGTGTGGAGGTTTCACCATTCTGGTAACCTCAGTGCCACTCCCACCACAAGCACACCATCTTACTTTGGGAGGAGAAACAGCACATCATAAAGTTAATTTAACTGTGAAAACATTGCCCCTGGCAGATATATGTACCTTATAAAGAGCTACACACATCTGTTCCAAGCCAGGTCTTTCCCTAGTTCCTGACCACCACTAGAGAGCTCTGGTCTCCCAGAACTTGCTCACTTCTCTGCTGTGACCAGAACCTGAATTACAGCACTTGTTTATTGAAACCAGACCTAGGCATTTGTGGGCTTTAAGTGGAGAATATATACTCCACAAATTAACCCTCCTTAGAGAAGGAATCTTACACAGGCAGCCTCTTGCACCTTGTCTGCACTCTCCAAACTAGCAGAGCACAGGAATAGTAACTGGAGGAGTTTCCAGCCATCTTTTCCTCCAGTCAGCTACAGAACAGAGTTGAAAAATTGCTGCAATCAGTTTGCACACATGCAAAGGCAAAGTAATGCTGTTTTCAGCTCAAGCCAGAACATCTCTATACACCACACTGCTACTGCTCCAGCCTCACTGGAAACCCCAGCATGGCAGAGGAAGGGCTAAAGGGAAGCAGATGGGGCCAGACGGTGCCCATGCTCCTTAGTGCTCTGAGGAAGATGGATTCCTTGAATTTGTATATTCAGGAGCTGAAGAAGAGGATGGAGAGGACAAGGGTACCAGGAATTAGAAAGATAAGAGCAAGAAGTGATATCTGAGAACTTTCTTCTTCCTACCACTTTAGCAAAGCATAGGTAAGGACAGCAGAAACTCTTTGCCATCTTTACACCATAAGTGTTATTAATTGGAAGGTCACCTCCATAAAGAGATTTTTCATTAGATGGTTCCAGGTAGAGTCATCAGCTCAGAGTGCTGGGTTCCAGTACAGACAGCTATATTGACCTCAAAGCTGGATAAGCAGGCTATGGAGGAATATTTTATATATATAGCTGACAGCAGCAGTGATTTTGGTTAAAGCCTGTGATGTTGCTCAGGTCTACTACCTGGGGAGGTAAGCTCTGTGCTTCTACTAGCTGATCACTCCCTGAGAAGTCCCTACATGCTGCTCCATCTCTCACCCAACCACCACTCCTTCCCATTTTACAGTCAATTACACCCAATGAAAAATGCAGCAAAAGGACAAGTATCTAAATAGTGCAGGGACACAGAAAGCCCCTTTTCTGCATATGTCAAGCTTCTTTTCTTGTCACTCAGCCTGAGGTTTCTTCTCCTCCATCTTACACTCAAGCAGAGAGTTGCAAGGTCTTTGAAAACAGCTTTGCTGCAGAAACTCCTACATGAACAAAATTCTCAGAGTTGCCACCATTACAACATCTTCTTCAAATTTTATTAAATGCTTACAAAAAAGGGAAAATCCAGGAGGCACAAAATTTAAGCAGAAAGCACACTGATGCAGGAGGAGAGGCAAGTTGTCCTCCCTCCAGGAGAGTACAAACAACTTGCAAAATTATGTAGAGACGAGAAGAGAACAGGAATAAGACTTTAAAGAGGGGATGAAGGACACGTTAACACCATGAAGTATGAAGGAGTGAAAGACTTCAGAAACAGCCCTAGGAGCTGATTTGCAGACCTCAAGCCCAAGGCCAGAGGTGCCACTCTTTTGGGATTCAGTTTCCCCAAGTTCACAGCACACTTTGCCCTCCCCAAGCAATTCACTAGGATGCCCCTTCACCAAGGCAGCTTCCAGGATAAAAGCAGCAGCCATTTCCCAAATATCCTGTTCGGCTCCAGGAGCATAACAAGCAGGCTACTAATGTGCCCACAACCTCTGACTTGCAGAAGTGCTTCTGTCACTGGCTCTGGAGCCCACAGGTTAGAGAATAAGCAATTCAGTTTCCCAGAAAAGGGAGATAATACCAGTGGTCAGCACTCCTCACACCTGGGAAAGGAGACCTCCAATCCATCATAGATAGGTAGAGGAAGGCAGTAGATATTTGAAACAAAGCTGCTCTTGCCACTGTTGAGAGAGGAAAGGAGCAGGAACATTTTGGCATGGGTATGTAACTGTGATTAAAGGATAATCTGGGAACTAAAGAAAAAAACCCAGTGATTTGATGTACAGAGAGACCAATAGATGGAAGTCCCTCAAAACAGGTGTTGTAGCAGGACAGAGGCTGCATTGTAAACAGGGGAAGACTTTACCCACAGATGGCACCAACAGGGTGGCAAGTGGTCCTTGCACTCTCCTCACACTGTCTTTGCAGTCTTCTCACACTCAGAACCTGCCTATTGCCCTCCTTTCAAACACTGATTCTTTTACCAGGTTACTGTTGAGCTCCTTCTCTGCCACCAACCAGCCATCCAAGGGCCACAGAAGGAGAAATTCATCATCACACAGCAAAAGCCTTGCCTGCTCAGTAGAGCAGCAGATCCCTCTCTTCCAACACTTAGGAAAAGACGGAACAGAGCCACAGCCTCCCATCTCCATAGCAGAGACAGATTAAAAAAAAAAAAAAAAGCTGAAGAGTCACATAGAAGGTTAAAACAGGGATAGGTTTTGCCAGCTGATATAGTTCCTTTCATCCATCTGGAGGCAGCATGGGCTATTGCTCACACCCAAGAGGAGTCAGGCTGTACCAGAGCAGACTGACAGCAGTCAGAAGAGAAATATCCTTCAATTATCTTCTGTGGAGCAGAGGAAATAGTGGCATTGAGAGTTGCATCGAGCCAGGACGAAGCTCAACTGCAAGACAAGAAAACAACAAGGTTATGGATACCATTTGACCTCTCATGAACAATACCCTGGGGGCTGTACAGAGGCTACATCTTGTCTAGCAATTACAGGTGTTTTTTCCCCACCCACTTTCACAAAGCCCTTAAGGCTTCAGCTTAAGTCCACCATTCTGGGAATGCTCATGCTCATGGCAGAGCAGATGCTGAGGGCTGCACGCCCAGCAGAGGTCACAGCTACACTCCTGCCAAGCCCTCTCCCGCCCCAAAAAGGAGAAGATTAGCAGGTTTCCTCCCAAGTCCAAGAAAGCCACTAGAGCAGAATGTGTTCCTACAGCCCTCGGCAGCCACAACTCTGTTTGGGACCATCTGCAGCGGTGTTGGGTTCCTGCAGCTCTCCATCTGCTCCACGCACGACAGCTGGTGCAGCCAAGGGACTCCAGCACACAAATGAGTTTTCCACCACTTGATAAATGATTCTTGCATGCTGACACTCTTCCCACTAATCCTGATTTGGGGCTGACTGCAGACGGAGCAAAGTCAGGAGAACAGTTGGGGTCCAAGTGTGGGTGACCACACATCCACCCATGGGCACTCAAGCAGCAGCAGGGAAACTTAACCCTTTGAAAGCCTCTTCACTTCTAGCTTCATTTCCTTCCAGCTTATCACAAACCCACACAAGTTTCTCAGGCAGTACTTCCCTCTTGTCCCTGAGTTTTTAGCTCTGGCCGTTCCACTGGCAACAAAGCAAGCCTGAGCATCTCTTTGCTTTTGCTTCATTACGTGGCAAGGGGGAAGACACAAATCTTGCTTGTTGCAGAATTTCTCTTGAACACACAAAGCTCTGAAGGAGACTCAAAAACAGCCAAGCATGACAGGGAAGGCAAATAAATTAAGAGCTGATTTCCTTTTGCCGATTCTTAGCATCTCTCTGCCTCACTAGGCATACACACAGATTCCAATACAGTTGCATGCCATGGAAGTTACCACACCTCACAAGGTCTCCAAGATCTACATTACAGCAGATTTCAAGTCAGATGGGATGCTGAGACAGTAGCAAGAGTGATTTTAAGAGCATGGACTACTGAGAGAGAACAAATCTTGATGTTACAGGGCACAAAGCAGCCTCTAACTCTGGGAACAGAAGGAAAATATTCCTTGTGCATGCATATTGTATCTAAGCTTCCCACTCCTAGAAACCCCACACCCTCCTCTGTAGGATCTGGCAGTTTGCAGCAAATCCCAGGCAAGATCCTTCACTGACTCATGTGGGAAGCTGCATTTTTCTGGAGTGCAGCAGTCCATGGGACATGCAAAACACTCAAAGAGCTGATCAATAGTTGAGAAGTTCACCATCCTGCCTCTTTAGTATCCCCAACACAAGCCTGAAGCAGGTCAATCTTATAAATCTGGTTTACCAGTGCTGCTAGACCATAGCTCAGTCTTGTAGTTCAGGCTGTCCATGGGACTACATTAAACAGGAGCAGACTAAATCATTCCACAATAAAACCTACCACCAGATGCATGTATTTGCTCACCCTTCAGCAGATAAAAAAAAAATTGGCACCGAAAAACCCCACAAGCAATTACCAACTCCTCCACCAGATATTTTGGATTCTTCTGACCCAGAAGAATCTAAAATATCCATGAAGTTGCAGAGGAGAGCAGGTATATGATGAAGGAATGGAGTCTCAGGCTTTTTGGGGGACATTGAAGACTTGCTTCGAAGAGTAGCTCTTGAAACAAAGCAAATCCTAATCCCACCCTTGTGCCTAAAACATGAAGTTGATAAGACACTGGGAATGCCCAACAGTTGTCAAGCCCAGCTGGCACAAATCCCCTCCAAGCCCCCTTGCCAAAACTGCTGAAGGTTTCTCATGCCTCCAGACAAAGTAAGTCACAGAATAGCTTGAATGGGACCTTTAGTTGAAAGCGACCTTTAAAGGTCAACTAATCCAACACCCACACAATGAGCAGGGACATCTTCAAACTAGATCAGGCTGCTCAGGCCGCCATACAACCTGACCTTGAATGTTTCTAGGGATGGGACATCCACCACCTCTCTGGGAAACCTGTTCCAGTGTTTCAGCACCCTCCTCATAAAAAAGGCTTCTTCCTTATATCTAGTCTTAATCTACCACCTCAGTTTAAAACCCTTTGTCCTACTGCTACATACCCTACTAAAAATTCTCTCCCTACCTGTCTTTTAAGTCCCCTTCATGTATTTAAAGGGCACAATAAGATCTCCCCAGAGCCTTCTCTTCTCCAGACTGAACAACCCCAACTCTCTCAGCCTGTCCCCATCGAAGTGTTCCGTCCCTCTGATCTTTTTTGTGGCCCTCCTTTGCACTTACTCCAACAGATCCATGTCCCTCCTGCACTGAGTGCACCACTTCCTCGATGCTGCCTAGACTCTGCCCACCACAGCCTCTGCTCTGCAGGACAGCTCATGTTCCATGGTGAGGGCTTAACCTTGAAGCTTTTGAGCTCTACATGCCACCTCTTCAGTGCTTTCATTTGCAGCTGTCTTTTTGTTTTGTTTTTCTTCTCCTGAAGAGTCGCTGTTCTCTCCCAATCCACAGCCAGTTTTAGCAGATACACCACCTGCTTGCTTGGTATGGATCACCTTGCCAGCCCAGTGCTGACAGCAGCACTACAAACCCAAAGCTAACACCACACACTGAAGCACAAATAGCTGTTCTGCACTTCTGAGAGCTTAATTTAGGAGAGTTTTCCCACACAGTAGCTATCATGCTGCACATCCATACTAACCAGAGCAGGTTGGGAGCCACCAGGAACCAAGCACAGCACAAACAGTAAAGAGCCCCTCTAAGCAAGCCTGACATCACCCCAGGCTCCTCTTTTTTGTTTCAGAAGGTTCAGTTGCATCCACCACCAGGAACTCAGGAGCTCAGTGATTTATGCCTCATTTCACAGCAAAACTCAGCAACTCTGTGCTGAGCAAGAGCCAGGATAGAGTCAGATTTCTTTCAAGGGGTTGCCAAAGAGACATTGCAGGTCAGAGGCTGAGTGTTTGGTGCTCCCCAGCTTGCTCAAAAAGAGAAAGGGAAGAACTGAGAGTAGTTTTATCTTTCTATCCCCAACACAGACCATGAGCTCCACTGTCAGAGAATCTGACCAGTGCTCACCAGAGAGATGGTGGTGAGCTAGTGACAGAGAGCAGGAAAAGCAGCCATGCATCCCCATAGGAGCAGCCCAGTGCTGGCCAAAGGGCTGCAACTGCCATTGGAGGTAAGACCTGATCCAGGCCACAAGTCACTTCTGTTTCACTGAATAAGTGATATAAGGAAGACAGTGGTAAAGCTCCCCAAGGGAAAGAGAAAACTTGGTTTTACCTTGATTGGAGTGCAGGAGGAAAAAGTTGCCCCTGTGCTTCAGGCCACAAGACCAGTCATTGCTGTGACAAAGCACTTTCTCACTGATAAACACAGCTTTTTGAGAAGCCCTGTATTTCACATGGGTGTCTTCATACCAGAAGAAATCAATCAAGGCAAGTGTTGACTTTTACTCAAATGACACATGTAGTTTATGGCTGTTCTGCTGTATGTAACATTGTATCAGAGTATTAATAACCAAAATTTGGTAAGCCATGAAACATTCCCGGTTTGTGCCTCTGGAGATGTTTCAAAGCTTCAAGAGTTCAGACCCACTTTGTTTCCCTTGACATTTCCTTCCAAATCCCATTAGGGCTTGCCAAGACACGAATGTCTGGGGTCCCAGGGAGCTCTTACTGGATTTTGTGCTAATGCCAGGAGAGGAAGGGCTCCAGACTTGGCAATACAGCTTCCCCTCAGTGCATCTCTTGCCCTGCCACACCCACCCTCCTCAAGACTGGCTGAGGTTATGTCAGGAGAGCAAGGAAACCGAGACTGATGCTCTTCTCCCATAATCCTGACTCCATACTCATAGCTTTTAGAGAGGGAGGAAGAGGAGGACTTATGTATGAATAATTCAGAATCTAGCCCAGGGCTAAGCCCACATCTACTCTAAACTTTGTGGGTTTTTTACAGGAAATGACAATGCTGATTACAGTATCATCCTCCATCCAGCCTGCTCCCATCCGCCGCCACCTCTCTCCCCCTCCCACCCTACCAAAGCCTGGGAAGGACAACCTGCGGCTCCAGCGGCTGCTGAAAAAGGCAGCCAAGAAGAACGCCGTCTTCACTTCAGAGCAAGGCAAGTCCTTCAGGTCCAGCCTCTCACCTGTGAACGAGGCCAGCCCCGACCAAGAGGAGTACGATGAAAGCGCTGCCCCAGCAGAGACCCCTGAAACCACAGCACCCCGCTCCACCAGCCTGCCAGCCCACGTCTCCATCAGGCCCATCAACCACCGTGCCCCCTCCCCTTTCCGAAAGAGCAAGCCTTTCACGCTGAAGGTCACTGAGCAGAGGCGCATTGCTGAACATGTCATGCTCACGACCTCTGCAGCCATGCCCCTGCTACACAAACCAGGGGCTCCTGAGACTCCACAGCAGCCTGAAGGCATGAGTTCCCACCTTCCCTCTCCATGTGACCCTTCGGTATCTGTCTTACCCCAGCCTCCTCCTTCCAGTACATCCAGTAAAGAAAGGGCACCAGAGGTCACCACCTATGTCACCAAGGTAAACACTTATTTCCACAGTGTCAAGCCACCGAGGGCTAAGACTCCCACATCAAACCTGACCCAAGGAACTGTCAGCCATGAAGACAAAAGGCCTTCTTCCCCAGCACCTCAAACAAGCTGCTCAGAGCCGTCTCCAGAGCACATACCCACCTCACCTGATGACAGCAGGGCCACACCTCCCTTGCTAGAGCTTCCCCACCTTCCTGCTGCAGACACAGAACCTGCTGCAGACACAGAACCTGCTGATCAAACTGCCAAGCCTGTTCCTTCTGAAAAGTCCACCAAGGCCCCTTCACCCAAGCCCAGCACCTCTGATGGCCACACCAAACCTAAGAGCCACGGAAGTGACACTGAAGTATCTGGAGCACAGACATCTCCTGAATTACCCAAGGAAGACAGAGATATCCTAAAACCATCAACATCCAGTGCTCCCTGGAGGCAAGTACACCCAGCAACAGCAATTCCAGCACAAGCTGATGGTACTGGGGCCACCTCCACAGACACCAGGGCAGAACATATCATTCAACCTCAGCTGACCCCCAGCTTACCCAACAGCAGCCTTCCCCTTAAAGCTGAGCAAACACAGTCATCAGCAGAAGTAGCAAGGCCACCTGGAACCAGTGCCAGTGGCTGGCATCGCCTCAGGAAGCACTTGATGGTGCAGCCAGAAGCACCCAACTTCCCAGAGCCCAAGCCAGAAAAGCTGGAACAGGAGGAGGGGAGGAAAGAGGACACTGCTCAAGCAGTCATCAGCCAAGACTGTACACTGTTTAAATCAAGAGCCATGAAAATGTGGGATGCTATTTTGTACCAGGTGACACTCAACAAGGAGACAAAGCGGCAAGCAGAAGAGAAAAAGCCACAGAAGGAAGAAAGCTTCTTTCTTCCCCGCCGCTTACCCATCCTTCTGCATAAGCCACATTTTGATGCCCGGAAACTGAAGGAACTGGCTGCCAAACCTATGACAAAGATCAGCACTGTGTTTGAGGTGGGCAAGTTTAGACACAAAGCAGCTGAGGAACACACCAAGAGCTTTAACAGAACAGCATCAGGATGGTCAGTCAACTGAAACCAGGCACCCCTGGAGATTCCTACAGGGCACCAAGGAAGAAAACACCTATGACCAGGTTTACTGCCCACTGAAGCCAAGTGTAAGGAAAAAAGGCAATTAAATAAAACCCCTCAAAGCCATCAGCCTCATGCTGCAGGTTTAAGGGTTATTCTCTGTATGTTTATAAGCTTCAGTGTATAACATACTGCATCCACACATCACAAAAAAAACAGATGCACTTGTTTTAAAAAGAGCCAACAAGCAACACTGGATGAAGTAACAAAGGAAAGGGAGGGGAGGCACACAATGAAGAGGACAAGTTGCTGATAGAAGATGACCAGTTTAGAGGAGAATAATGGAATCTAAGATTTTTATTTTTTTTTGCTTGCACTTATCTAAGACCAAGATAGATTCTAGAAGCAGCAGCAGTTGCAGATGAGACGTGAAGGAATATGAGTTGCTCCACATCTCCTCTAGGGAGTCTTAGAAACAAACTCAAAGAGGGTACATATCTTTATCTTCTCCACTGAATGTGCACCCCTCACCCATTTGCTGAGAACAAAATGGAAACTCAACCTTCCACCCACTTGGACAAGGGACAACATAAGATATCCTGCTCTCACAAAGGAGCTCCCCTGCCTAACAAAATGGGCATCATCATTTCTCAACCTCCTAGGTTAGTCTACTAAAGCATAGTGCACAGAAGACTGACTTTATTTCAGTAATCAAGTTCTGTTATGTATTTTACTATGTTTTCTCAAATACAGCTGATGGTTTCCATGATAACCAACAAGAGCCTGGTTCAGCATGTAGGTATCCAACTTCGTATTTACCAAGTTTAAGGGGTCCTGCTAACCACACATAGTCTCATTTTCAAGAGGAACATCATGATATTTGCAAACCTGCTTGTCTCTGATGTCCTGAAAAAAAGAGGATATTTAAAGGAAAATCCCCAACTCTGCCTATCCAAGACACAGCTCTGCTTTCCAGTATTAAGTCACCATTTGCAATTCCATTGCCAGCAGGCCTGTGAGTATAAAATCTGGGAGATCAGCTATTTCTGTTTCACAAGGGACTTTGTCCTAGGCTAGGGTGTTCCTACACAGCTAATACAGGATTGCCATGTTTGGTCCAAATAGGAAATTCCATACACAGCTCTTTATATTTTTTCTTGTGTGGAGAGGATACAGAATTGACCAAAGTTTCCTCAAGCCAAACTGCTAAGAGATTTGGAAACAAAACAAAGAACCCCTTTTGCTTTTCTGAAGTCTTCCAGTTTTGCAATGATGCTATAAGAGCAGCTCAGTTATCATCAAAGCTTAAGTTTTCATTTTGCTAGTCTTATCCTCTCAGTTTTGTAACTCCTTCCCTATTCAAAGGAAAAAAAGTAAGAATAACCCAATTATCTAAAGTGGGTATTTCTCCAACTCCCACCAGCTTCCCAAGAAAAAGCTGTCAAGAGGTAGGTTGAAAACACACCAGTAATCCCAAGTGGATGCCAGGTAAGCCTCTGCAGGATAATTTAACATTGCTGCACAAGAAGGCTATAGAAAAAGATCCACACAGCAACACAAACACAAAAATCAAAGAGTGGTGTGTAAAACACGTGGAACGTCTAACAGAGAAAGATGAATGATAAAGGGCACCGTACTGTAGCACAGTGGATGGATGCCTATGCACAAGAGTCAGCATGCACAAGATCCATAGTATCAGCATAAGGCACAACAGCCAACATCAGTTACATTTGGGAGACTAAGTGAACCTGATCAGAGAAGATGGTTTAAGAAGGAACTGTGCTTTAATCCAGATTTTTCCTGCAGCAAGGATGACCACACAGAACAAACCAGCAACTCTCACCTAAGGCTTATATGTTTTGTATCTGCTGGGCTTTCAACCACGCTGGAGCAATGCCACTGGGGAGAGCAATTCCTCCAAAAAGAAGGAAGAAAGCAGAGGAAGGCAAGTCTGGCTGCATGGTTTAGCCCTTTTTACCCCAAGAGCAAAGGACAGAGACACACAGCAAGCATTGCAAGTTCTCCAGGGACAGACACTGACATGAGAGTATCGCAAAGGAGAAGACAGATCCCTGAAGGCAGCAGATTTTCACCAATGGCTCTGCACTGGAAGTCAGTGCAGTATGTCCCAGCCTGAGCTGCTGTGCTGAGCAAGGGAAGGGGGATGCCAATGAGCACAGAGTTTGGTTCTTTTCCATGACAGCCTCAGGCAGTTACTAAGATCCCAAATTGCCACTCAGAGAAAACTTCTTGCTCTGCAGCCGGCACTGAGGTCCTGCAGCTCAGGAAGGAAGAGGAGGAGGTAAAACTTGCTTAAGCAAGTAGAAAGCTGATGAGGTGGTGTTAAGAAAGTGACACAGGGGTGATCAAGAAGGGTTTGGGAGCAAAAAGGCAATGACAAACTGATCCAGTAGTATGGAAAAGGATGAACATAGTTCAGGGGGTGGAGTGGAGCTGGAGAGCAGGGAGCTCACAGCATACACAACAGCCAGCTAAAAACCTACGAACAGAAACAAGACAAGCTCCTTCAGCTATCAGTCATTTTGCTATTCAGTCAAAGAAAAACAACTTCCTTGTGAACAAACCCATAGTGCAACAGTGGGTTGTGCCACACTGCTTGGAGTACCGGGTGGATCCTAGAGAACATCCCATGACAGTCCCTGCCTTTCAAGAAAGGAGGCTGGACAAAGACCAGAGCCAAAGGTACTTTCGTTTGAGCTGCTTAGAGAAGCTCAGGTAGGGCAAACAAAACCTGCTAACAACCTAGCAAAACCTGTTTGCCATAAAGAACTGAGCTCAGTAGGCTCCCACCTGGTACACTGAAACAGACTTCAGGAAAAAGAAGAGACTGATCAAAGAGACAACCTTAAAATATGTTTCTGAAAGTCACAGGCAGAGAAGTAAGCTAAGGATACAAGTTCCGTGAGTTAAAAAACATCTTTGGGCAGCCTTGAGTTTGTACTGCTGCTCATCTCAAAGTAGCATTCAAAAGGGCTTCTCCTCTAAATGGGCATCACAAGGGAAAAGAAAACCCTAAACAAACAAAACAATATGCTGCACTCAGAAACCATCTCCTTAAGGGTGGGGGAAAGGAAGGAACATGGGCCCCAGAAGAATTCACAAACAAAAGGTGTTTTGTAGCAGACAGAGCTATTTATAAGCTTGGCTATGAAATAAAGCTTCTTTTTTATAGTAGGGAAAAAGAGAATGAGCTTGTTTTCACCCTCAACAACTTCCTCTTCACTCATTGTTCCAGATGCTGCTGGGTTGTATCCAGCCATTTATCACCTCCCTCTACACCATTCCTCCTTATTGCTGCAACCCACTATCATCCACTCAAGATAACACCAGGGTATCTAGGAGCATAAACACAATAGAAGCATGAGATCCAAAAACCATTTCAAGAAAGCAGAGACAGCAACCCAACTCTGCCTTCCCCCTTGCTGCACAACAGAGAACAGTCCTTTCTGCTCTGTTGATCTACCCAGCACAATAGATGTTCACATTCTCCCTGCTGCCACCTTATCATAGACTGATTCCAAGAGGTTACTGGAGTCATTAAAAGTTTTCACTCTGATTAATTCAGTAAATCTGGGAATTAGACCCCAGAAACATTTCAGCTTCAAAAGTACATGAGCCCCCAAGCTCAGACAGAATGACCTCCAGCTATCTACTTCTCCTTTCAACATAAGACAGCATAAGAAAAGACAGCAGAGACTGTTTCTTCAAACCTCGAACCAGCAAAGGGAAACACATCTTCACCCAGACAGGAGTAGCTAAGGGACTTAGCTAAGATTAAACTAACACAGGCATCCAGCCTCCTAGCAGCATCAGGAAGTCAGAGACAAAAACAAACCCCTACTGTGTACCCATTCCATTCCAGCTCAGTCAGGCCCAGAAGCAAGGCTCCAGCTGTTCCCATACGGTACCTTCCAACTCACCCAAAGTGTAGCTGGCAGAAATAACCCCAGCATCCTGCCAAAATAGCACAGGAGTTTGTTACGTCGTGCAAGGTCATATCCCACCTACCTGGTTAACGAGTTCTCCAGGCATACTATTGCTCTGCAGCATCATCTATCAACACCTTCTTGTACTGGCCATGGCCTGTTGCAACAAATTTATACCTTTTGCCAGAAGGAATGGACTGAACAGGAGAGAAAGAAAGAGGCAAAGTTAACATTTTTCTCCATTAAACAGACAGTCAAGATCAAATAACTGAAGCCAGATGAGTATTTGATTTTAATCCCAGAAGTCTTGGAGACAGCCTACTGTGTACTCCCTTCTCACCCCTTCCACACAAGTACTTTACACAGATCCATTAACACTTTCTATAGCCATAGGGTAACACAGCAAGCACAGGATGTGTAACAGGAAAGAAGATGCAATGCCAGGCACCATGAGAAAGGGCTCATCTAAGAGCCCAGATCCCCAGGCCAGAGTTGCTTTTACCCATGGGAAGAGCTGGTTTGGTTTACTGGACACTGGCAGCTCCAAGCCAGGAACTAATCAGATACTTTGATCTTCCTCTCCCATTATGGACAGTTCAAGCAGTTGCTGCTTGCTGCATTTTAAAAGACACTTCCACAAACATTCCCACAGAACCCCAGATCCACCTGCAAGTGTTCATACCATCTTAGGTCCAATTCTACTTAATTTTGCAGTGAGTTTTGTTTACTCACAATACTAAAAAACGTAACAGCAAAGTAACTCACATTTACAGTTCCATTGAAGCCTAGAAGGCTGAGACTCTCAACACATGGGCTGAGAACAACATGCTACTCAACAGACCTTAGAGCATTACTGGATATAAAACTATTTTTGCCCTTATTTTCACTAGGACTGAAGCAATAGCATTTCACTGTTAAGAAGATGCTCTTAGGTATGCAATTGCATTGATAGATACAGGTAGCCCTTGCCCCTGTAGAACATCACCATCTTCATACTTCCAACCCATCCAAGTGCTCTTTCCTTTTTCAGCAGAGCAAGTGCTCTGATACTCACAGACACTAACTCACCTTGATACTGCTCTCAGGTTTGGGATTGCCCTTCTGTTCCCAAATACTTCTTTTACTCACGATGTCTCCAGCCACAATATCCTGAAGAGATGATGTTCTTATTAGTCTTCACTGCTAATGCTACTGAACATGCCTCTGTCCACATCCATTTCAAATCCACACATCTGACCTCCTTTTTTCATTTATATGACATCATCTAACCTATAGTAGCTGCAGCTAAAACCCATCATCTTGAAAACTTCTTCCTGTTCCCAGTATATCCTATGTTTTCCTCTCTCTAAGCCTCTTCAACAAGAGTCTGAATTAGCTCCAAAATGTTTATTTTCTTAAGTTTGATAACTATTTATGACATGTTAACATCAAGGCTTCTTTAAGTGGAAGGACTTTTGCTCACATATACACATTTTCAACCAATGTATTACAGAATCAGTCTCTCTCACAACGATCAGAAAGTGAATATTAAGAGCAATACATAATACTCTATGCATTTTCCAAGTTTACAAGATTTATCACAGTGGTATTAGATCCAACTTTGTGCTCAACAACTGGAGCTCAGTCCAAGCCCTTGCAGAAGACACATGCATTTTCCCCACCAGCTGATTTTATTCCAATTTCAAATCGGAGCCTCAACCAGCATCACAAGGAACACTTGGGGACCCTAACACTGATAAATTCAACCTCTGAAGTACAAGGCCTTCCTGATGAAGGAGATTGAATCTCTTTGGAGCTGGTGGGGCAAGGCACATTGTGCCCAGGGGCCAGACGCTCACCTCCTGCCCAAGCAAGGCAAGTCCTCCAAGTACCATACCTTACAAGTAGAGGGCTTCACAGTAGACTGAGCTGTGACTTCCCCAGTCTCCCACAGGCTTTTTGTGCTGGCTACCATCATGCTCGTGGTGGGAAGGTCAAGAGAGGGCTGCCGCACAGGTTTTGGAGCCTTTGTGGATGTCTGGAAAACAAATGGAGACAGATCACCATCAAAGAGCATGTGACTTTTTTTTAACCCCTGTAATTGAAGGCCCTCAGGGATGAGGGGTTATGAAAGTAGACTTGCAGAGTCTTACTAGTTCCTGTGAGAATCTCCCACCCTTTAAGCAGGTAACGTAAGGAAACAAGGATAGAAGCTAAAGAAACCTACTTAATGCTGTGCAGGGAGATACAGACAGGAGCAAGCAGCACTCCCATCCAAGAGGGAGACAATTTAGTTATCGTCTCTCAGATGGTAAAGCTAAGAGGCACAGGGGGACAGCAACACCAGCAAAGAGGGCTCCTTGAAGGGTGGGGACAGAGAAACAACTCAGCGGCCCACCTCAATAGCCTGGGTGTACTGCTCCAGCCTGTCATCAATCTTCGACACAGGGAAGGGAGGCTGTGTCTTCTTTATGCTGTTACTGCAGAGCAGAGGAGAGAAGAGGATTAAGGTGTTCCCCCAGCACCTCAAGCAGAAGGGAGGACTTCAAGGGCCACAGGCAGCCTGTCACTCCTGCCCTTCCCCACAGCAGAACCTGCTGGCATCCTCCATTTGCAGGAAGTGACCTGCTTTACCCTGAGGTCAATCCCAGAAATACCTTTTCTGTATTGAGCGGTTCAGCGACTCAGTTCTGTCCGTGATCTGAAGTGGGAGAAAGAAGATATTATGTAGTCACCCTAGCTGACTATTTCTTTTCCCTGATCCCTCACCAGCATTTTGGTTAGAAATACCTCAGTCCCATGTTCCCATACTGGTCAGAGAGACAGTGAGTATTCCCTTTCCTCCTCCTTTCCAAGGCAAGTGAGCAGAATCCCAACCAGTTTCAGGGGCAAACCAACAATGTGCAGCTTAACTGACTGTTGAAGCAGCAACCAGGACCATTTCCTCTGCTTCTTCTGATCAAGGAGCAGGTTTCTCCCAGACACTGTTCCCTAGCCAGACACAACAGGGAAAGTGGCAAGTGTGGAAAGACAAGGGGGAGAACTGGAGGCGCTGCCAGCCACATCTGCAGAAGAGAAGCCAAGCATGGGAGCAGCACAGGCACGAGTTAGATCAACTTATCCACACGAGAGAAGCACAGACAGGGAAGGTCAGCACATGGAGCCACCTGCAAGGCAGCTCTCCATGTCAAGCCATCAGGAAAGAGTTTTGCACCAGAGGCTCCTGCGCAATAACTCTTTGGCCAAGACAGGAAGGCAAGCAAACACTTCACAACCACTGCAGGAAAGGAAAGCTGAAATGTTGCTAAACATTGCACTTCCTTCATGCCCCAGAAAACAAGCATACAGAGAGAAAATCACCTTGAAGTCAAAGGGAAGGCTTTCTTAAGACCAGCTCCCAACAGAGTCAAGGAGCAGCAACCAAGTAACAAGGAGCCTTCTCCCCCTCTAAAACTGCTGCCTGTGCCACAGGAAACATCACCTACCAAGTTAGCAGACAAAAAAACAGCACTAAATGATCCTTTTAAGACACTTTCAGGATATCTGTGCTAAATCCTAGCTAAACAGAAGACAAGACAGTGTCACAGAGAGGACACATTTACCAGCTGTGCCCAAGAGCACAAGGCCCCTTAGAGAAGAGAACAACCAAACAGTGCAACCCTGGCTAAGAGAGATGACAAGGGAAGAGTCAGTCTGCAGGTTCCCAACACAGCAGCAGGACAGAACCTCATCAGCCAGCTCTTTCTGCCTTGCAGGCTGTCTGCCTGCCTGCTGCCACTCCTTTTCCTGGTGTGGCAGGAACTGATGCTTGCCTCTGAGCCATGCCTTCAGAGATTGGATTGCCCATCCTGCTTACTGATGGGGAGGCTGTACCTTGGGGTGAATAACAGTAACCTGACTGAAAGGGCAATCTGATAGATCCCTTTCTATGTCTCTGCTTCTCAATCACAAGTACGTATCAACAGGAAAAAGCCTCGCCAACCCTTTCTGAGAGATGGTGTGCAGGTACAAACCACCCACAAGGTGCTCCTGAAAGGTTGCAAATTACCATCACGTTAAACACGGAGGGGCCAAGAAAAAGCTGTGACAGTGTATCTCAGCACGACAGTCTAGGCAGGAACAAACTTTTGCTATGCCATTTGGAGACCATCTCCCTCTGCCCTGTATGGCAATTCCTTGCAGTGAGAATTGGCCAGTTCTCTGGTCCAAAGCACTTTCTGAAAGCCAGAAGAAACCACAGTTGCTCACTCAGCCAACCTCAAAACTCAGGGCTCACAAGCAGCCTGGGACAAAGCAGAACAAGTAGGCTTTTCCCTTGCTACCATACACCTGTTTCAGCCCTCTGGCCACTCTGTCTTCTGAGCCCTGACAACCCATTACACTGCAACCCAACATCAGCCTGCCCCAGATGTATACCTGGCCTCCATCAGCCACAGCTGGCAAGGGAGCACATCACTGACTGCAGATGCTTTTGTCTTTCCACCACAAGCAAGGTTTCCGCACAACTTCCTGTGCCAAAACAACTTCTTGGTGGTCAATGTGTTTAGTTCTTAGTGTTCACAAAGCTCTGCTAGTTGAGGTGTAAAGATCATCCTTCCTTTGGAAAGATTCCAAGCTCAGATTTTTCCTGAAGAGCTTTACATCCAGCCTGGCATACGGGTGAACTCTGACATCATCATTATAAAACACAGAGACTGTATTTCTAAAAACCTTTCCCTGGACTAATCCTAGCAGCAGCAGTTAAGATGAGGTCAAGAAGATATGTATGTTTTGAGGTTGCAACGACAGAAGTTTCATAAAAGTTGCTGAAGTGTTTCCCACATTTCCCTACAAGTCCCATTCCAGGAATATGCTCTGGCAAACCTCACCCCACTTTTCAAACCCCACACAGCCTGCATCCAAAGCCGCCCTCTCTCCTGTCTTTTTATTTGATTATAAATAAAAAGGTTTCTCCATTAAGAGCAAGAATCTCATGGTTGTAGATGATAAAACTTTCCTCTTGTAATCTATTTACTGATGCAAAAGAAAGTGCTCATACAATCATCCCTAGCCAGGAAGTGTTGACTAAGCAGCAAATAGCACAGATCCAAATAAAAAAAAAAAAGCAAAGATAACATCAACAGCAGATTAATAGTCTGCACAGACTCCTCACCATTTTCCTCACTGCTACTATCAGAAAGCTTAGGGTTCACAAAGACAAAAGAACACTGAAGTACAGAATCATTTATCTGTATCTACTGTATTTAAAAAAACACACATAGAGAACTGAGGATTTATAGTAAATGCAAGTCACAAGGTGCAAATCAGGTGGTGCTAATCACAGAAGTTTCACAAGATCATCAGTGCAGACAGATGTGATTGGGAAGGACACGATGCTTTAGAGATCAGGAATTCCAGTTTGTTTAAACAACTTAAGTCACACATTTTAGTCTAAGTAAGATAAAGAAATGCTAGTGTTTCAGTTATTGGGGATTTTCGGGGGGGGAGGGGTTTGGAAGGAACATTTCATTTTCTGATTCAGTTCTTGTATAGTCTTTAACCAAATTCACAAGTTGAAAGCATAGACATCTTTCTCATTATTACACTATTCCCTGGAGTTCTCAGTGAACTTCAGACTTTTACGGTGACTGCCAAACAGAGACTGTTATAGCCTCCAACAGCTCAAACAGGCAAAGTAGAAGAGGAGGTGGACAATCATGGAGGATGAGGCAAAGTACTCAAGTGGTTAGTCTGAGCCTGTAGTGGGACAGATAACAGGATCCACACCCCACACTGCCATAAGCCCTCTATTACAAAGAGCTGCCATGCCTCCAGAGGGGCCCCAGGAACACAGACCTTCATGGAGCACACTGCAGCATGTTCAGAGCACAGCTCCTCCTCTTCCAGGCTGGTAAGGCTTGGGGCCTTCTGGCGTTTCTCTGGTGTTTCGTCTTCCTCATTTCTTCTTCTCTTCTTTTCCTGAGTGCAAAAAATGAATAAGCCAGGAAGTGAGCTGGTCAAACTGCTTATTATGCAACAGTGATTTTTCCTGTCTCCCAGGCTTCCTGATTTACACTAAACAAACACAAAAGTGCAAAAGTTTTGACTTCATATTATCTAATTTAGAAACATTCAGGAAGAAGCTCATGTGTCATTTGGAAGGGAGGGCAGAAATCAGAAGTTTTGCAGGTTCAAGGTTCCCAAATGGTATGGAAATGAGTCCTTGAATCAGTTAATAAAGATTTCTTACCCAGCTGAGACAAAAAAAACCATGAATTTGTCATTTAGAGGCCACAAGGAGAGAGAGAAGCTGCCCTTAGAATGAAGGGCTTAAGAGTCACACACAGTTCAAATGTGAAAATTGTACCAGCCTCAGACAGTTAAAATCCATTTACAACAAATGACAGTAGAAGCTCAGCCATCCTGATGGTCTTACACACCACTCAGGTTCCAGCCTTGTCTCTCTCTCTCTCCTTAATCAGGAATTATCAGAGCAAAGAAAGGAAACCTCAGCTGGGAGCAATGCAAGACTAAGAGATCTATCAAGACAAAGTGCTACAAAGGTGTGACAAAGGCTGGGTAAAGAAAATCAAGCAGTATAATTTAGATTTGAGTTCTCCACTAAAGCTATTTACTGCTTACAGAACCACAGGAAAAGTAGCACTTTCCTCCTCAGTACTGAAGGGACAACCACCACAAACTCTGGGAACAAACACATCACCCTCACAAAACGGCAGAGGCTGCCTGGAGTGACTCCAAGAAGGCACATAAGCAAGAATGGCACCAGCCCCAAGTTATGCCATGAAATCACATCTAATGTCTATACGGGCTCAGCACCCAGCAGCATAAGCAGCAATGGTGAGCTAAGATCTGGGAGAGCAGCCCCTGGCACAGCTCTCCCACCAGTCCTCTGGAAAGAAAAAGGTCAGCTCCTCCTGAACTCACCTCTTGCTTGATTTGCTCCCCTTCCTCCTGCTCTTGGTCCCGTTCTTCCTCCTGGCACAACCTTTCTTCCTCTCTGATAACATCATTCTCCTCCCGGATCTCCTCCGGGTTTTCCCGATCCAGCTGAATCTGCTCCAGTTTGACTTCAGCTTCCCTTACACCACTGTCCTCTTCTTCGTATGACTGACGTGGAGACCTAGAGGTGGGGGAGAGATCAGAGAAGAAAAACACATAGTTATGGGCCTACAGAAACCATCAGGTACCTCAGACCTCTAGAAATCTATTTTTATCACATCCCCAGGCTTACAGCTTGCTAGGTATTCTACACCAGGGCTCACGGCCAGTTCCAGGCAACCAGATGTAACAGCAGTCATGTCACACTCCCACACTTCAAATGTCCAAGACTCAGCTTAACTAACAGCTGTGGCAGAGCTGAAGGTCTCTGCACATCTCCAGCACTGTGGTGGGCAAGACCTACAGAGAGCTGTCCTCTGCTCAGACAGAGGTTGAGAGGCCACTGCCACCATGATGTGGTGCTGGCTCAATTCCATGCTTGGCTACAGCTAAAGTCCCAGAAGAACCAGCATGCCCTGCACACAGACACAGATTCACATCAGACACCTGATGCTGTCCCCATAGTTCCCAGCATCAATTCATTGTGGAGCACCAAACACAGCCCTTTCCTGCCTCGACTCATCTTACGCATTAACAGTGTCTCTTGCTGGAAGAGGATCCAATCAATGATGTATGAACATGCTTCTCAAAATCCCCCTCTTCTCTAGCTGGAACAAAGCTGCACAGCCACTCACCTGGAGGCTTTTTGTTTGCAAGGAACGGTGCTTTGAAAGCAATGCTATATCACCTGATCCCAAGCCTCAGTCTTGCCTACTGGAATAAATAACACCTCTACTAACATCGCTTATCTTGTAGCCCAGCAAAACAGAGGAGTTCCAAAGCAGATGGGCTCACCCCTTGGTTCAGGGGTTTAAAAAAACCATGGGGTTTGTACAACAGAATTCCTTCAGGTCTCCGAAGCAGCAAGACCAAGACTCAGGAGCACGTTTATGCAATCAGCTTTGCAAAAGTAGAGTAGCCCATGCCTGTGGGCAGAGGGACAGCGTGAATGCAGAACCCTAGAACTCTCCCTGGCTCACAGCCATGCACCAAGATGTTATTGCCATCTTGCTGTCCTCTGGCTGGAGAAAGTTTTCTCCTCCCACCTATTTCTTGGAAAATCACCTGGCTTGTAAGAGCAAGGCTAGAGAGCTGACTAGCAGGCAGCTGCCAAAGGGCAAGGATGACTCACCACTTCTGCCTCACCAGCTAGTACCAAAATACAAAAACAAGTTCAAACAAGGCCTTTCCACCCACCTCTCTGCTGCTGGGAAGGCAGCTCCCAGGTCAGCCACCATCCAGCCCTCCATAATGACCACGTGGGGAAAAAGATGATGCACATGTTGGCTTGCTTGGCTGTTGGTGGGAGGATAATAAGTAACAAGGCCCAGAAAACTAGCAGGTCTTTGCCAGGATGACAGCCATGCATCCGGCTCAAGCACAAGGTCATATTAAAAATTAAGGCCATTAGACACAATGCAGTCTATAGGACATCTTTTGCACCACAGCAATTCTGTATAGGAGGCAGCTAGGCTGGCACAGCTATACCTTCTTGCATGCAGCTGATAGCATGAATCTTTCATCATAAAGCAGAGAATCAGAACCAAAAAGAAAACACATCTTAGCACCAAGGCACTCAGGATGTTTCAGCTCCACCCAACAGAGAGCAGCTGTCTCCATCCATTCATTTACAGTCACCACTAAAACATCCTTCACATGAAAACCCAGGGGTTGCTTCATCTTCAGTTAAGCAAAAGAGGGGAGTTAAGAAACCCTGACCACAACACTGCTTGTCCCATCACAGGGCATCACAGCCAGACACACAGCCTACCTGTGCTCACACCACACTCCAAACTTGTCCTTTGGATGAGGCACGTCAGCAAGGACAAAGCTGCTGAAAGGACTTTATAAGAGCACAGACTCCGCAAAAAGCCTACTCCCAGCAAGCCCACAGGGTCTGAGCCCCTTCAGCTGCCTCTCCCAATCAGACTTCAGCCAAATATCCACTCAATTACAGCCCCTGCTTTAAAAGTACCACCTCCTGCTGATGGGCTTCACCTGCCATGAATAACTCCCCCCTGCTCAGCACCTTCCCATCCCACTACAGAATAAACACAAACATCATGTAAAAGCCCAAGGAGAAATTTCTGGAGAGGATAATGCTAATTCCAGCTAATTCTCTTTTGAAGGCCAAGGACAGAATAGCAGTAGCCTTGCTCTCCAGGCAAGCTCTTTGCAAGGGGGGCTCAAAAAAGAGGCAGCATGCTGAAAAGCAGATGACTCCTAATTGTTCCCGTAGATGTTACAATCAATGCTGCTCCTTGGAGGCAAGGTGGTCGAGCAGTGCTTGTGGGGTCAGGGATGCAAAGGTACAGCTTGCAGAGTGGTTTAGTGGTGACATTTAAGGGGGAAAAAGTAACAAAACTGTGAGCTCTGTTTATTTGTTCAGCAGTAAATATTAATCTTAAGCATTTTTTCAGTCCCAGAATCATAGAATAGTTTGGGTTGGAAAGGACCTTTAAAGGTCATCAACTTCTCTGCAGTAAAGCAGGGACATCTTCAATTAGATCAGGTTGCTCAGAGCCCAGTCCAACCTGACCTTGAATATTTCCAGGGATGAGGCATCCACCGCCTCCCCGGGCACAGAATTATTTGGGGTAAAGAGGCTATGTCAAAAATTCCCTACAAAATCAAGCTGCCAAGAGAGCTGAGTCACAGAGTTCAAGTGCAGGTAGATGATGTCCAAGGGAAGTGGTTAAGGCAGGAGTTTGGTTCAGTTAAGCAACAGGGGAGTGATGGCAGATGGGGACTAAACAGCTAGCACACAAGCACCTCTCAGGGCTCTTTGCTTCTTGTTTTTGCCGGCTCAAAGAGGAGTCAAGCACGAAGTGGTCTGAGACCATAACACCCACTATGCTGACATGAGCCAGGAAGCAGCAATAAGTTAGAACAGCTTTTTAGGCTGGCCTGGATTATGTTCAAGGTTGTTTCAGCCCCTGAAGCAGCTCAGGTGGCTTAAATCCACTGTTGTCACTCCTCCAAACCCAGGCGTCCTGGCAGGCTGCCACTGCTTGGAGTGCAAAGCTCAATCCAAACACCCCAAAGCCAGGGGCCATCCTTGGGCCACTTCCCCCTGCTAGCCCAAATGGCAGGCAGAGAGCATCTGTCCCAGTGGTGGTGTGCCTGTTCTGTCCTGGATGCTCCAGCCTCTGGCCTCATCCTTACACCATACTAGACTTGACCTGGGTTTGGTCACCTGTCCTCAGGGACTCTCCTTTAGCTGAGCACATTGGTACCCCTCCCCTTGGTTCATCTGTGTCCTACCCACCTCTGTTTGCGCTGCTCGAGCTTCTGGGACCAGTCACTGAACCCCTCATCTTCCTCCAGCTCCGAAGTACCAGATGGCTTAAAGTCATAGCTGAAACACAGCAAGAAAGAAAATTAGGATGAGAGGCATGCAAAAAGGACTAAACCTGGGCTGAAAGAGCCACAGTCCAACACTGTCCTTCTCTCCTTCCAGTTATTCCATCTTCTTTCCTCTGGCTGCTCCCAAATCCCATCTGAAGTCTTATCCTCTGTTACGGGAAAGACACCTTTGCCACATGCTCCTATTAGGAGCACCCTTGTACAATGGGGGTCTCTCAAGGTATTACTGAACGATGGGGAGGAAGAAGAAGCAGTTCCATATCTCCAGCAGGAGCATCCCACTGCCTGCCTGATTGTCTCTGGGGCCACATGCAGGCAAAGAAAAGACAAGCAGCACATGAAAACCAACAAGTCCATGGTTTTCCTCTGCACTGAAGCTGCCCCTAGTTTGTTTGGACCAGAGGTGTTTCAAACTCAGCTGCTGCTCATCTTATGCTTTTACACAGCCCCATAGAAAACACATCAGCAGGAGCTGGTCTGAACAGCTTGCTGGAACAGGAGAGCATGAAGATCCAAAGATTAGGACACTGGATCCTCACATTCCCATACAGCTTTAAGCCAGTCACATGCACTTGCACGACTTCAGCTCCCTGTCTGTGAATATCCTGCTGCTGTGCGCAGTCACAGCCCTCCCGGGGTGCACAGCTGCTGGCACCAGATGTGGGCTGGCTGTGGACAAGGACTGTTGGGTTTTTCCTACTTCTTTCCTTGTGTTTCCAAGAAGACTCGCCTCCCAGTGAGGGGTCTTGGGTGGGAAACGTTGCAAGCATTAGCCTGAGAATGTGGCTTTTGGGACTCAGAGTGGTCACACTGCCTGGGAACGAGAATTAGGATGTGGAACTCTCAGATTAATTTAGAACTCAGAAGTTCAAAATATGTAGTAAATGTGGGTGTGTCTTTTTTGCTTCTCTGGGCTCTAAGGAGATGCCAGAAGATGCACAGCCTCCTCAGTGACCCCAGTGCCTTGAAATACGGAGTAATTCTCTGAGATCCAGGAGCCTCATATTGAACTGACTGCAGGAGCAAGGGGTTTACAAAAAGTACGTGTTCTCACCAGGCTCACCAGGGAGAGCAGCAGGGGGTGCACAACAAAAACAGCTGCTCAAGCCATAAGATTGAGCACAGCCCAGCTCCTGCCATGCCTCAGCATCCCCCTGGACTGCCAAGCAATAATGCGGCATAGGTCTAGTACACTGCAGCCTGGGCAGGGTTATTTTCTGCTCTGTGTGCAGTGGTAGCTTGTGAATGCCCCAGGATAACACTCAGGAAATTTGATGTGGACTCAGGACAGGACTACAAATCTGCTGAATCCCTGGTCAGGGCTTCAGGCAAGCTGCAGTGTTGAGGGTGCCCAAGGCAGAATCATTCCAGTATTTGTGGCCCTGGTCACAAATGTGTGCTTGGGCCATCACAAAAACTCCCAGAGAGCAAGGGAGACTGCTTGAGCACTGTTAGAAAACTGGTTGGTTCCCTGTGCCTCTGCAAACACAATGCCAGGAGAAGCATCAAGCCAGCACAGCCCCATCATCACCACTTTAGCTGATGTCCATGACTCTGGCTCCCAAGGACATGTCTGCCTTTCCCACAAACCTGCTGTTTTGCAGGCTTCTTCTGGTTTTCTTTCACGTGGAGAAGGGAGGACAAGAGGTTTGTTCTGTTCCTTGGGTGCAAGGAAATGCCAAGGGTGGGTTTGAACCAACCAGACATGGAGGGGGATAAGTCCCAGCAGGGGAAGAGCCAAGGGAAGGAGGGGCCAGTATTTACACATGAGAGAACGAAGCTTTTCAGAAGGTTAATAGCCAGGGCTGACCCCCGCTACATGAGCAAGCCCAGGTGGCTGTCAGCAGCTGTAAACAAAACCAGGGAATGCTCAGAGAAGAAGAAACATCCTTCTGGCTGAGCATGGCCCAGCAAGCTTAAGTATCATGGAGCAGGGATCAAAACTCTTCATTTTACAAGTTGTTCTTGTCATTGCCTGCTTAAGCACTCAATTAAATTTGGGCAACACCAGCAGTCCTGTGGGTCTGAGGCACGTCTGTGCCCATGCCAATGGGACTGGAGCCTGCAAGCTGGGTTACTGGGGCTACTGCACACTGCTCTGGGCCTGAGGCTGCTCACAGCATCTCCCAGCCCCCATGTGAAGGGGAGTTTGGAAAAACTAACGATTATTATTACTTTCCAGATCTTCTGTTTGCTTTTAGAGCAGACTGCAGTGCCTTTGTTTGCAGAATATCACTGTGTATATCTCCACAAAAGACTGTGAAGGTGCTTTGCAATGTGTTCAGATTTAAAAAAACCCAAACAAGTCCTGGATAATTTTGAAAGTATCTGAGAAAAAAAAAATCTTTAATGAAAAAAAAAATAGATTTTTATAAATAATTTTTCCTATTTTTCCAGTAAAATGAAGCTGTTGCTTCTGACTATAACCCCAAATATTGCTGCCACTTTTCCACAGTGTTCAATCTATTTAGAAATAAGTTGAACACATAAACAGTGGGAAGACTGAGGTCTTTGAGACAAGAGTTTGGCACCTCAGAGCGCAGACTGGTTTCTGTGCTAGCCCCAGTGCTGCCATGGCTTCTGGGCTGCTGAACCATGGGCACGGGGAGGCTGCAGTAGAATGCTGTCGTGGGATGCTGGGGATGTCATCCTATCCCTTCTCCAGGTGTTTCCTCTTTGACAGCAGACAGCTCAGCACGTCCATAAATGCCTCCTGAGCTACTTCCATTTAGGACCTGCCTCATTAAAGCATGAAGTTAATTTTAACCCTTGGAGCTGTGAACAGCACCAGCTTAGGGGCTGCTTCATGCTCCCCTGTGCCAGGACAGCATCCTCCAAGGGAGGAGTAAGGAGCACATCCAGAAGAGGTGATCACTTGCTCAGGCACCAGCACTGTGATCTGCCTGGGACTGTGCATCACATCCTCAGGCATGTGTCTGTCTTTGCATGTATCGGGAGCCTCCATTATTTTCGATGTAGGATGATACACAAGCTGAAATTTAACCAGGCACTGAAATCACTGGCAATGAGGAGTCCCTGCGAGAGCTTAGCCTTGCCCAAGCCATGCCGGTGTAAACTCTCAGGGCAGTAAAACACCCAGCCTCCAGCCAATAAAAAAGAGCAAAGCATGGCTTCTGTGTTTTTCTGCCCAAAGAAGAAAACACACTATTTGCTAGTGTGGACTAGATCCCCCAACCCAAAACAATTAGAGAACTTCCCCATCTCTCCAAACCACCCCAAACAACAGAGATACATGTGCCATGGTGCAGGAGGCTTTTGCTGCAAGGAGAAAGTGTGTTGCTGAAGGATTTATCTACGGGTATTTCTTACTGGTTTTCCTGTGCTGGACCCGCACTCTCAGAGGAGACAGTGCCATTCAAGCCTTCTTCTGCCTGGGATCTCAGCTGCTTCTCCCGCTCCCGCCGCCGCCGCTCTCTTGCCGCCTCCTCCTCATCTTCCACGCTCCACTGTGCTGTCAGCCTGCCAAGACAGAGGGAAAACCCATCCTTACTGCCATCAGGCAGTGCCTGTGAAACCTGGTAATAACCCTCTGGGCTCCCCCCTGGCAAACAGGAGGCTTCTGCAGAGGGGTGCTCCCACCGTGAGCGGTGGACCTGGAAGTGGCATCCTCATCTCCACTGGCATAGCTCCACAGTGGGACTGACTGGTGTGCAAGGATAAGATGGGACACATGGACTGGGAGAGGAGTGCAGGAAAGCCTGTGAGTCTCTCCAAGGAAGATGTGGTGCATATCCTCTTCCTTCCAGACCAGCCACCTTCTTGCAGGCTGGAAGCCCATTGGGAAGCACCGTTCCCTGCAAAAACAGCTTTGTACCCCAGGAAGGGTTTGTAAAGTGTATTGCAGTGCTGCAAGATACCTAACATCCTCATCGCAAGCTTTGACCCAGGGCAGGCACGATCAGCACCCTGGGAGTGAGTTTCCTCAGGCAGCTGAACTGCTCCTGCCTGACCAGGAGCCAAGGGAACAGTGGCAGAGGGCAGCAGCTATGTCCTGCTCTGCCCTGCCTGGCTTCCTTCCACCCCTGCAGAGGAGGAAAACCTGCTCTGGCTTCTCCCAGACATATCAGCTTCTGGATAATAATGGCCTCTTACATCCCCAAGAAAATGATAAGGTGGATGCCACATTCCTCCTCTGGTGATAACACCAGTTCAGTTGCTCCCCACATGGGACTGGCTCCTGCTCCACCACTGGCAGCATCAGCAGAGATGCAGGCAGAAAGGGACATGCTGCCGTGGGGTGGTCACCACTCACCCAAAGGGCCTGTGATGGCATCTGGAGCTGGGCCAATCTGACTTGTGGTACCTGGGGCTGATGCTGGAGCAGATGCTTCCTCACCCCACTCACTCGTGGCTCAGCCAGGTCCAAAACATACCATGAAGGTTGTTTCCCCTGGCGTTTGCAAGCCTACTTACAGAAATGCTCTTGAGCAAGGCACACACATGGGAGTTGGGTAGGCAACCTCCCACCAGCAGCAGGATCCAGCCCAACCAAATTTCCCCTCCTCGAGCACACACTGAGGACTGCAGTCCCCATAGGATGAACCTGCTCAATAGAAGATACAGTGCAACACAGTTCAGATTGGGGCAAAGAGCTTGTGGAAAGGAAAAGGGGGGAAAAAGCCCAAAGAAATGCCTTAGTTGAGACTTGTTTGAGCCCAGTTTGAGCGAACGAGCAGCAGGTTTCAGCTGACTCCAGAAGTGCACTCTGCCAGCCTGCCTGGCTTTGCCAGGACTATGAACCATGCGAAAGGGCCTCACTTCACCAAAGGTCTCACTAAAATGCTGTTTTTATTTGAGGTTCAGGACAGATACGTCCCTCTCCCAGCAATGGGGGGAAAAAAGCCCATTGGTATTAATTGATAGATTTTGTTCAGGAAAAACTTAGCGCTTCTAATTACACTATGAACCTTGTTATCCTTTCTAGGGAGACTCCTTCAGAGCCTATTTTTACTCTGCAGTGCCAGCAGGACTGTCAAGCTTAGCCTCAGTAGCATCCCCTTGTGCAGTGGTACCACCACCACCCTGTCAGGAGGCTCAGGATTGCCCTAAATCACTGCCCTCTCAAGCTCCCACCTGCCCCAAGGCAGCAGAGCCAGGATGTGGAGCCTGATGGAGAAAAGTCACCCATCCTTGCTGTGCCCATGATGGAGCAGGGAATAAAGCAGATCCAAGGACTAGACCAGGAGAATGCTCCACTGCCATGCAGTTACTGCCTGCTTTATTTTGGGTGGGGTCTTTTTGCAAGTAGCAAATTTAGCTCTTTCCCCTTTTACCCCATCATCGCCACTTGCCACCTTGCTCTCCATGTGGAAAAAAGTAGACCCAGACCAAAGCCTGGGCTCCCCTCCTCCCTTTTCGACTCATCCCACACTCCTATTTATTATTTTTCCTCAGGTTCCCATAGAAACCCTTGTCTGTGGGCCTGGCAGGAAGCCACTGTGTTGTTGTTTTTTTTTTTTTAATATATAAATGAAGTCATTCATTAAACTCTGCCATGATCTCCCTCCCTTGTGCGACAGCTCCAGATAGTCTCCAATTCAGAAAGGCTCTTAACCCCCTCTCTCCCATGTCGCCCCAGTTACAAGAAGGAAGGTCCATGTTTATGCCAGAACAAGTTAGATTTCAATAAAAATCCTTCACCCCCTCCTCCAGCTTTCTTGGGAAGCTGCTGCAGAGGCAGTGCTGCACCAACCCTCCCAGCTTGGCCAGGGTGCCTTGGGGAGCTTGGAGGGGGGTCCCCTCTGGAGCACATGAGCTTTCCACACTGAGAGCAATGTTGGTTGGCAGCCCTCTCCCTTTCCCAGTTGGATGTGACTAACTCTCTCCCCATGACCTCACCGGCTCGCTATTCTGTCCCTGCATCCTTCGAACAGGCTGAGGACAGAGCTGGGGGAGACTGTTTTGGGGAGAAGAATTTTCCTGCAAAAGCAGGGAAATAACTTTCCCAGCTCCCTTTGCCACACAGCAACCCTGCTTCTAGCTTGCCTGCCGCTGTGCTGGGATGTGGCTCAGACACACTGGGCATCCTGGTGGGGCTGCAACACTTGGAGCACCATCTCTCTGCTCAGCAGGAAGGGCTGCAGATACAGCCCCCACCGAGCCCCCACTCACTCTGCCTTCAGAAATACCAGCACTCCCCAGCAAACACCTAAAAACAGTTTATTTGCAGATTCTGAGCTTTCTCTCATGCTCAAACAGGCTGGTAGTAGAGGGAGGTTTAATAAATGATGCTTTGGGGTTCAGTAATCACACTGACAAGCAGACGAAAAATTATGATTACTTTTTGACTGACCTAGCAGCACAAATATTTGTCTTTAGTGAAAAACAAACAAAACAAAAAACACAAGCAAATGAGAAACTAAGCCTTGTGTTTGTTTTTGTGTTTGGGTCAGCTACAGGGGTTTGTTGGACCCTAGACAAAATGTGCCATTTCAATTTGGACAAGCACAAGTGTGAGCAGGGGGTCAGCTGTTAAATTTCTTTTCGAAGCAAAAAGGTGGAAAGAAAATGGTTCCATTTTCTAAGAAGGGGCCATGGTCTCCCGTTTGCTCTAATTGTTCACAATCACATTCAGTAACTCAACATGCTCAGCCCACAGAGATATTTCACAAACATCTTTCCCATTTCTAGAAATAATTACCCAGTGCTTCCCAGGCTGGTCCCATGTATCTCTGCCTTCACCTCCAACCAGCACTGGTCACAGGCTGGGGAGGTTTGGGGAAGAAGCAGACTCACAGCTGCCAGCGGTACCTAGAGCACTCAACTTCATTTCACCCATCACAGGATAGGGAAATGGAAAGCAAGACTTGACCCTTAAACATTTGCAAGATGAGCTACAGCACGCTACACTCCTGCATCCAACCACTTGCCTTTATAAAATCCCTATATAGAGGGATTTTCATGTGATGTGAAAGGAAATTCACCCCCTCACACAAACTTTAGGAGGACTGGAGAAGGGATGAGGAAGGATAGAGAGACCTCTTTGTGGCCCCAGCAGACAGGAGCTGCAGCAAGACTTGCTCCACCAAGACCTCATCACAGCACTGGGTCATTTCTCTTACGCGGTCCTTGTAACTCTCCCAGCAACTTTTGGAACGTCTTGGTTGAGCCAAACACACTTTCTGGAAGGGGTTTATCTGTTCCTGAGGTGAGGAGACTCAGTAGGTCTAAAGATGAGCTGAAAGCACCTTGGTTCAGCTTTGGCCACAGAGTCACGGCTTGCCAGGCACTTGGGATGCTTAGACTTCTGTTCTGACTGGAGCCAGCTGCCCATTTCAGATCCAGCTCTTGACTTCACCTCCCTCTGGACCCCCAGTCAAGGGAGGGGTTTTATTTCTGTTTGCACCACAAAACACCTCTTTTTGCAGAACAGCATTACAGGCACCAGTGCTCTGGCTGCACTGTTCCACGTGGCCACAAACACCAGCTCCAAACAAGCCAGAATTGCTGGAAAGGTCAGGTTTCCTTTGGGCAATTCCTCATCAGCACTTGAGGAGATTATAATATTCAGGCAAGGGAAATTTCTGGCACCAGATGAGCTGTGTTTAAGGGAAACTCTGCAGAGTCAAGGAGTCTTTTGCATGGTTGACAGCTCAAAGGAAGCTTTGCTGGCCCAAGCCCAACCTTCAGCACTCAAGCTAATTCCAGAAAGGAAAATCAAATGCCTCCCAGAGGCTTAGGGCTTTGCAGACCTGTGCCAGAAAAACTCAGGAACCCTCTACCAGCACACTGGACATTCCTGTCTCCTGAGCTCGCTGGGGTATCAGGCCAAGAGAGTGTTGACTTTGGTTGGTGTCTCTGTCGGGTAGGTTGGCCCCGCAAAGCCAGGGTTCACTAGGGAAGAGGTTTCAGGAACAGGATTTAGGAGGAGCCACGTGCAACCGCTGGCATGACAGCTGTTATTTCCCAGAAGATACATTGCCCCACCACCTGCGAGAAAACCAGCGTCCACCACTGCTGAAAGCATCACCTGCAAGCCATGGGGCTACATGAATCAGACAAGAACTGGGAAGAGTGGCCCTACCTCCCCAGCAGCCATCCTGTTGGCTGCTCTGTTGAGATTAGGGGAAAGGGAGATGCCAGAAACTGATGCAAGGGACCTTCCTCTTCCATGTAATCCACCACAGCCTGTGTTGCCTTGTCACAGTGCCAGATACAATATCAGTGCAGAATCCGGCCTAGGACTGTCAACAAGTTCATCCTGTTGCCGAGCAGAGCTGCCAGGCTTTATTTCATATTGCATTTTTCACACATTTATAAAGGATCCTGACAACTGGCAGGGGTACAGAGATGTGCAGCTCACCCTGTCACACGAAATGGAAGAGGATACCCTCAGAAGGCTACAAATAAACACCTCCCTCACCTACTTGACCTTCTGCCAACAAATTAATCATTTATTAATCTCTTACAAATAGCATATAATGGATCTGTGTGACTGAGTCAAGTATGCTAGAATACCCAGATAGTGCCTCCGCTCATGTCATTCAGGACCAATGGTGTCAGGCCACGACAGAAGTCATGGCTGAGGACACTTGCATGCAATGTACAGTCATGCTGCCATGGCTCAGCTTCTCTCCATCCCTGCAAATCACATTTGCCATGGCTCCAAGCAGTGTCCCAGGTGACACCTCACACCACAGGCACCAGTTTCAGCATCTCAGCCCTTTCCAAAGATCTCTCTCAGACCCAGGTCTACCTCCACCTATCATGACACCTAAGCCCATGGTCTTGTCCAAGGTCACCAGGAAGACACATGGAATGGAGCAGAAGTCCAGCTGGCATCCTGACCCTGTGATTAACTCTATCCTAACAGGCTTCTGCTGAACACCAGATAGGGCTCCCTAACAACCAGGGAACATGGGCTGGCAAAGCAACTGTGGTACAGCCATCACCATGTCAGACAACAACCAAGAGTCACACTTCCTCAAGGATGGGTTTGTATGGCTTAGGAGTAACATGGCTTGATAGCAAAGACTACAGCTAGGTCTTCATCCCACTGAATAAGGAAAGGTGTGTGGATAGTGGTATGATACAAGGAGACTGGGAAAAGAAATAAAATCAAACATTATTATGTCACAGCCTGGAGTTTATTTCAGCCTAGCCTCAGGAGAGTTATCCTACCTCTGAAACAGCAGCGTGTCAGTCAAAGGCAGCCAGAGATACTGCACAAGCCTCTCCCTCCCATACATTCATGTAATTCCTCAGCTGCATTGCTCCGTACAGAGTCCAGGCTACAGAGTTTGAACAAGAAGGGGGGCAGAGGGGAGAGGAAAAAGCACATCTATATGCTTCACCCTTAGCCTTTTTCTCATACCAAGCTTCCCCACCTCACACGTAGCTGCAGTCTCAGCCACGTCTCCCCATTTCTCTCATAAATCATGGGTCACCTTCATTATGTGAACAGCAGGATAGAGCTGCTTCACACCCAGGGCAGCCACAGAGCCCGTCCCCACCACTCACTGGAGCTCGGGTGTGGAAAGGCAGCATGCCTGGGGTGATAAGGACACACCAAGGCATCTGAACAGAATATGATACAGCTCAAACTTTTATCACGCAGAAATGGAAGAAAAACCACATTCAGCAAGGCAGAGATCTATCTCCCTTTTAAAAATAAAAGCAATTATTCTATTTTTAAATGGATCTTGGATTTTCTCCACAAAAGAACATTCCATTTCTGCCCAGAGAAGGATGTGCAGCCATGCATCCACACATGCCAGGTATAAAGCCCTGCCTGCTTTAGCCTTCATTAAATTCCCTGCAGAGATTGACCTGTCACTATGGCATGTTGGGCAGGGGAAGCCCCAGGATGGTAATTTACTGCTTCCACAAGCAAAACAGGACACATTTGAGAAAGCTGGTGGCAAATGGCAGGAGCAGACCCTGGAGGAGGGATGTAGGCAGGGCTGGTCCTTCATCACAAGCTTTGTCAGTCGCCTCCTGCCACTCACAGAACAGTGGCTCCAAAAAGGTACAAGGGACATTCTATGCTTTCAGACTCCATAGGTGACACACAGCCACTCACAGAGGCACAAGGCAACAAAGAGGAACAACTGTGTCTTTTTATTATTATTGGTTTTAATGATGGCAGACAGAATCCAAACGAATCCCTTACAAGATGATGAATTGCACTCCCAGGACCGTGGGTCCTTACCACACAGATAGGCTGGTGCAGTAATGTATTAACATCACCGGTCAGGAATTTGGCAGGGGGAGGAAAGGGCTGGAGTCTGAGCCTCCCAGCACTCCACTGTATTCAGTAGGTGTGAGAAACTGGTGCTGTGTACAACCTCAAACCATGGCTCTTTCTCACGGTCTCTCCATGTCAGCCCTAAGGTTCAAGAAATTGGAGGTTTTTTCTAAAGAGTCAGGGCTCTGTTTTTGCAAGCGAGAAGCATATCAGAGGAGAAAATAGACTTGTCAAAGAGGTACAGACTGCTTTACCCAGCTTTAGTATTTTATTTATCCCCTCTCTCAGAGGGAAGCAAGCCCCCACAGCCTCCATGCCTTAGCTACAGTCAGCCAGCATCCTTCTCGATACACTCATGCTGGAAAACAAGTCTGAGACCAGGAAGGTGAGCAATAGCTTTACACCCTGCTTCAAGGCGGGATTAAGATGTATATCAGCATGGTGCTTTTTGTAGCACCACTGGCTTGGCCACCGAGTCCCTCATTTTGCAGCCCTTGGGGCAACACAGTCCCCCCAACAGTAGGAGGGAGTCTTTTGTCTGAATACTGGCAGAAGGCAGCAGGGAGAACACACTGCTCCACTCCCTGGGAAGAGTCGAGGCTCTCATTTTTCATGGCCATCACCAACGAGTGGCGCTGCAACAGGAATCGGAGCCAGCAGCAAGCCCTTGGTCCCTGCTGAACCAAGGCAGTGTGTTTTCATGAGGAAAAAGTGTCTTTGCCCCAAAATACTGATTGCAACTTTTGTGTCTGAGGGCATGGCACCCCAGCCTCTTACCATCGGACAGAGGCACACAGCAGCCCCAGCTGCACTCTGCCCACCGTAGAGCTGAGGAATGGTGCTGATGGTGCCTGATACTTGTTTGGTGCTCCATCAAAAGAGTTAGAAATTATGGGAAAAGGGAAAAGAAAAAAAAGGAATCTGGAAGCTGAAACTTAGTTCTTATACACCATTTACAAACCATCCCAGCTGCAAAACCTCAGGTCTCAGCTTCTTCATCCAGTGCCCCTTCTAGGTGAACCATGCTCAGCAGACACACATGGTGGTCCTTCTCCACCACATCAGAGGATGCAAATAACCTGTGGTTGCAGCCCTGTGGGGCTTAGAGGCTCACTACAGCTCCCCAAAATTTCCATGGGCTCAAAGTTCAGGCCCTAAATATCCAACTGCTACAGAGCAGGTAAAAATCTCAGTCAAGCCAGGCTAAAAGCAAACAAAACCCATCAGCTGGTTTCTGGGAAAGGTCAATGGTAGGTGGAGTTCTGAAAAAACAAGCCCCAGGGCTGTGAAAATATGGGAATGGATCAACAGGATTCTCAGAGGGGACAGACCGAGCTGCTGCAATTGAAGAGAGAATGATGAGCTGCTGTCTGTGGAGTGAAAGCAGAGGGTGGGCATCCCATGAGGCACCCAGGGAGGGGCTACCCACCACACACTGGCTTAGCCCCTTACTCTCCCCCTGCCCCACGGCTCAGCTGGGCTGCAAATCACCAGGTTCCTCCTAGCTTGCCAAATGTGGTGGCATTGCTCTGCAGGCAGCTGGCACCAGGGAAGCCCCACAGGGATGTGGAAATCCCCCAGGCATCCCCCACCAACACTGGGTGACCAGTCCAGCCCGAAGGGCTCTCCTGGCTGCTCCTCCCTGCCAGCAGCCTCTGGCCATGTCTCCCTTCTCATCCACCCTCCACTCATGAGGTCTGCAAAGGCGCCCACCAGTTCTGCCCCGGCCACAACAATGGAGTGCAGAGAGATAAAAAAAATAGAGGTCACTAATAAAAACATCAAAATAGGGAGGATTTGGGAAGGGAAGCACTGAGGTGGACAAGCCCTTCAGGGACCATAGGCTCCTCATGAAACATGAAGGCAGCATTGCAAAGTATAAATCGCATTGATGAAGGTCCTGTGCCCCCCTTCCCATGCCGGCATCCCTCCGTCCTCTCCTCACACAACAGCTCTGCTACTGGCTTGTTCTGCACATTCATTTTCCCCATCTCCCCCTAAAGAGCTGCCCCACTTCTTCACAGCAAGAATTCCTCATTCCCCATACCTATTCACGAGCCAGAGAGTAAAGGAATGCTACAACAGCCCCCGGAGTAGCTATCTCCCAGGCAACAAATGGTGCCCAGACCATGTCCTGGCATCAAACACCCCCACAACAAAAATGTTCTTCCCAGTCAAAGCACCATCCAGCCCTCCCAAGTGCTTCAAGCTCCTTGTTCCCAGCTCAGCACTCAGGAGGTCAAGACAGAAATACTGGAGTTGCATCTTCCCTGCTGAGAAACATCCTGGCAAGCTTCAGGAAACATTGCACGCAGGCAGAAAGGAAGGCATCCCGCAGAGCTGGGCAGACCCCCATATCCTGATCAAACTAAGTATCACTCGCATGACATACACCAAAATTCACAGAGTTCAAAGAATTTTAAAGCTACCCCTAATGCTGAAGAACTCTGAGCATCGCCAAGAGCATCGCTCAACAACGCAGTAGTGCGTTGCAGGGAGAAGGAAAGGGCCATGCAGCTGCCTCATGGGTGCCAGGAGATAAGTGCTGGCATCAGCTGGAGGTGGAAAACATCTCATCATGTATGGCAGACCAAAACACAGGGGCATGCAAGATTCATTTCAGATCTCACAGTTTGGCTTCCCACGTTAATGGCTTCACAGAAGATAAAGCAAAAGTCCCATCCTACAGAGTAAATAATTAGCTCGATCATATGATTGAATTTTCTGACTTATTTTCTTCCCCTGAGCTTTTTCATCCTCAAGATTCAGTCCTTCTTCCCCACGGCATTATTTGCACTTCAGACTATGGCATTGCACAGACATAGAATTAGAGACACTCATTTATTTGTTGCCTGTGCAGCAGCCATGCTCTGAAGCCCGTTCTGGACCAGGTCCCCGTTGTCCTAGGAAGCATACAACCAGTGCTCAAGAAAACTGCCCTTTTTCCCCAAGAACAAACCACAGCTCACTTCCTAATGGTACCCAAGATTTATACACATGCTGAATAAAAATAAACAAACCAGCTGAGACAAGAACAGTACATCCATCTGCATCCATGCTTCACCCCACAGCTGCACACCCCAACCAGGCACCGACAGCCCAGCTACGGGGACACAACTGCAGCAACCCACCACAGCACTTAGTGGTGTCAACCCAGAGGCCCAATAATCCAGTTTCAAGTAGCAGCACAGCTGATTTACAGAGAGGCTGATTTGTAGGTTAATTAAACAGCCATATTCTTTTGTGAAACACTTGAGGCTTGGTAAATAGAGGGAGAATAAAATTCCAGCAGGAGCAGATAATGAAATCAATGAATCGACATGATAGGCACTGGATCCCTATCTTATTTATAGGAATTCATTAAAAGGATAAGGAAAAAAGAGACCTCGATAACAAAGCAGCTCGTGTTTGGAGAGGACTTTAAAAATACAAAGTCTTACGGGTGTGTGAGGGATCATCGTGCTGCAAAGGGAGAAATCTTTCCCAAGTGATATCCTGATAGAGAAACTATGCCGGGTGAGGGGAGTGCCTGGGCAGGCAGGGCAAAGGAGGGGAGGTAGATAGCCCTGCAATTGTCCATTCTTCTCATGCCTTTCCCAGGTAATTACTCAGCCACTCGTGCTCTGCAGTTGCAGGGCATAACCCTGGGCTCTTTTCAGCCTCCAACTTTTCAGATGTAAATGGGACGTTCTTGCCTCCACCTTCTGCAAAGCACCTTCTCCAGGAGGAAGAAGGACAGCCAATTTTTCCAATCCACCTCCAGGCTGGGCAGAGGTGAAAGATGTTTCCCAGAGTGCTGGCTCAGCACTTCAGCCTGCGGGTGTCTCCAGCATGGCCCAGTGCTCCCAAGCACACCAAACCACTCCAAGGGCATGAGCCCCTTTGTTTGAAATGCTGGCGATTTGTAACAAGCACAAGGCAGGATGCTTAAAGCACAGAGACTCAGCTCTTCAACCCAAAACCCACCAGACATTTATACTGTTTTCAGCTCAGGAACCCTTAATGCAGACACTGGACTACTGACAGGCAGCTCCCTTAGCTGATGACCTGCAGCAGGAACAGCCAGGTAAAGCTTGAGAACACACCGAAATCCCAAGTGCTCACAAATACGGCTCTGGGCAGCTGTTTTCACTCTTGTGCTCCAGGTCTCGGACACATCAGAAGAGCCCAGGACCTAGGCACTGTAACTGCTCTGCCTTTGGTCACCTTGGGACAGATAAAAGCAGAGCACGGCAATCTTGACAGCAATATATCTTCAAGCCAGGAACCTCAAGCCACTCGCTGACTGAAGTAGCTTGTTCCTGCAGCCAAGGTGGCAGGGCTTGCAGAGCCAGCCACACAGCCCTTCTTAGCAGGGAAACTGATCCAGGAGAAAACACAACTGCAAAACAAGCTGTGCTGTGTATAGAGCATATCTGCCTATTCTGCTGTTGAATCCTGTAAACAAGACTAAAGCTGTGTGAAAGCATGGAAATCCCTCACACCCCACACCCCACTCCCTTCCTTGTCTGTAAGCAGGACTGGAAAACACAGCCACAAAGCCAAACCTCAGCCAGACTAGGTGTAATAACCCCACTCAGCACAAATGTCACCTCGTAAAAGCCCCTATGAATCTCTGGGACACCAAAAGTCCCTTATTCACAACAGGGGGAACTCGGAGACATCATTAAGGACAGGAAAACACCACTGGCTCAGGCTGTGCTGAGGACAGTTCTTTAGACACCTCCCTTCTATGCATGAAGCGCATGTGCTTCCCCCTGCTCTCCCCCATCTGCCACCCTGCAAAATAAATTGCCACCCAGCTGTGAGCAGTTCATTTGCCTGGCCCTCCTCAGTATGAGCCAGCCCCAAATCTGAGCCCAGTCCTGCCTTCTGCACACCCACACAGAGATTTCCTTACCCCTCAGGAGCCCCTGACCAAGCCCTGTTCTGAAACAGGGATGTGTAACTGAGATTTTAGTCCCTCTGGGCTGGGATCAGGGAAAGAGTCCAACAGAACAAACAGGAGATGAATAGAGAGGCGTCTGCTCCTCCTGCCCACTTTCCACCCCAGGGGCCTGTACAACCAGTGGGAACTTTGCTGCTGACTCCCCTGGGTCCAGAAGGGGAGAAGGTGGCAGGGACTGGATGGCTGTACGAGACTGTTTCCTTTCCAAGGTGGGGAACTCATTTGAGAGGTGAGGTTTAGAGGCTGCATTAGCAGTCAAGAAGATCCCAAATTGACCAGAAAACGCCTGTTGAAATAAACCCCACCTTGACATCCTGCACCTCTCGGCTGAAGACCAGCAGGCACAGTAAGCACAAGGGAGCCAAGAGGTACCCAAGATACAGACTGAGTCCAGCACTCCCTAATTCCACCCCTCACCCATCCAGCTGCTGAACTAAACATAAAGAGGTGAGAAGTGCCTCTCTTCTGCCCAGTCAGAGCCATCGGCATGGCACAGCACCATCATCCAGAGGGGGATCCTAGAGACCCCCAGAGGAAAGCAGAATTTCCAGCTCGCAGGGAAGAGCAGTGACCGCATGGTCGGGAATCCCAGAGCCAGCAGACAATGTAGTCGTCCTAGCGGGCTCAGCCCGGCTGACAAATGGGAATAAACCCAACCGAGCCATCCACCTCCCTGCCCTGGCAATTACACTCTGAGAGAAAGGTTCAAAGCACTATTGTGATCAATTAAATAAAAAAGAGCAGTGTCAGCGTGCAGCCGTGGGAGGATCCGGCCCTTTACTGATCTCTGGATGGAAAACGCACATCACAGCGCGCAGAACGTACAATCCCTATGGGCACAAAAAAAAAAAAAAAAAAAAAGGAAAAAGAAAAAGAAAAATCTTTTTTTCAAGGCAGAAGCGTTCGGCGCTCAGGGGACACAAAAAGGCACGTCCCGAGACATCGCTTGCACGGCGAGCGGACGGGGCGAAAGCAGCCGCTCAGGTGAGCGTCCCAGTACAGATGTGCTCAGCTATTCCAGCTGGGAGCTCCTGGAAAAGCCATCAGTAAGTTCCAATCTGCTTTTCTCGTACAGCTTTGGGAGGTGGTGGGGGGGAGGGCATCTATTCTCCTTCCTCCCAACGCATCGGGTCTGCTGGAAAATCAGGGTGAGGGCGAAATTGGGACGATTTAAAGGGCCACGGGGCCGGTGGCTCCGCCACACGCTGCCCCTCCGCCCGCCGGCGCTGCCCCACCCGCGCCCTCGGAGCGGGTCCCCGCGGGCAGGTGGGCGCTCACCTGATGAGGTTCTGCAGGCCCTGCTTGCTGGAGTTCCTCCTGAGGATCGCGCTGGTCATGGTGGCCGTGGCCGCCGTGGGCAGGGTCCCGCTGCCGCCCCCTCCCCAGCGCCGCAGGCAGCCGCCGGCACTGCGCGCTCCCGCGGCCCCCTCTCCGCCTTCAGGAAGTTCTGCAGCTGGTTTCCTTTTGTTTCTGCTAGCCCCCCCTGCTCCACACCCCCGGCGTGCCTCCTCCACCTCTACCTCCTCCTCCTCCTCCCCCTCCGCCTCGTGGAAGTGTCACGGGGGAATCGCTGCGGGCCCCGCAGCACAAAGCCCGGCTCTCCCCGCTCCCCTGCCAGGGGGATCCTTCCCTCGCTTTAACTCTCTTCTCTCCCTTCTTCATCTTCTCCAGCCCCCTCCTCCTTACCCTATTCAATCCCCCCTCCACACACACACCCACACACCGCCCATCTTTTTCTTCCTTTTTTTTAATTCTCCTCACCTTTACCACTGTTTTCCTGATTACACAAAGCAACTACAGAGCGGAGATTCAGGTTGAGAACTTGGGCTCCACGAGCTGTAAATTACTCCCTGTCCATTCATAGCAGAAGTCTTGCATGAAGGTTTCGCCTCCAAACAGTCCCCGCACGCCTGAAGGTGAACCGAGAATCAGATTAATGCGAAATGGGCTTTGTGCTGGGAAATGCCACACCAGAGAAAAATATTCTCCTGGGATGGAGATAGCAGATGCATTTTGAGGGAAGCCTCAGGCAGGCAAGCAGCATATATCCTCCTTCTGCTCTCAAACTTCCCTCTCACCTGCCCAAGTGACCAACTCTCCCATGCCATCAAACTGGGCAAGAGCAAAGAAATCTGGGTAAATCTGGCTTGCCTCCATGAAACACTGATATTTCAGGAGATTAAAGAAATGTGTGAGTATTTGAAGAAAGACTAACACTGCCACCTGCTAAAGCAAAATGCCCATCTGCCATGCATTCAGATGCTTGTTCTTCATGCTACCTCATCATGGGAGTAGTCTCAGGGGGGAATAAAAGAGTCTTTTTCCCTAACCTGCATGTGGTCCTGGTCCACATATGCTTTTTTGTGGGGAAAAGATCTTCTGCTACGCCAAACCAACAGGTGCCTGGACTTCTACCTAGCAAGTTCCAGCCCTACCTTATACTTGCACATTATGGTGCAAATGGCATAGCCTGACCATGTTCCCCAAGGTAAGCGGGAACTGGCTTTCATGTTTCTCTGCATGTCTCCAATATGGGAGCAGTTATGTGGAATCATCCTGCTTAGACCCTTACCTTCCTTCTGCTTTCCATCCCTCTCATGTCATTTACACATTTCCTTTCAATCACTTCTTCAGAAGTGTTTCTTGACGCCTGATAAGCTGAAATGGGGAAGTTGACCATGAAATACACCCAGAAATCTCAATTTAAAAAAAGGAAGTGCCTGCCGCTGTCTTTTCATTTTAAAACAACTTGGGTTTTTTCTGCAGGTATTTACTAAGCATCACCTAAGTGATTATGAACAACAAAAACCACGAAGCACAGACATTGATGCTGGCCTCACCCTGTGGGCTGCTCAGATGATATCACACTGCGTAGTTTTCTTTCTAAATTTGGTGAGAAGATGCAAGAGATCCACTACAAAAGCTCTCTGTTGCCGAAAAAGAGCTTGTCCTAGCCATGCAAGCACTTGCAGAGGTAATTAGGTTTAAGCATGTGAACATTCCTATTGACTTCACCACAACTGGCCAGAGTTGAAATGAAGTGTGCACCTACAGGTTTTCTTTTTGGAGAGAATCAGCCCAAACCTGCCAGTGACTCTCATGGTCTGAGCCAGACAAGGATGCAACTTGAAGGAGACCTGGCAGGCACAGATGTACCCAGCAGCCGTGGGCCAGCAACAACTCAGGGCTGAATGAAATCACAGCAAGCACTTATTTCAGGCACAGATGCCAGGCAATCCACAGGGAGCTAAGGAGCGGCAAGGAGGAATGCAGCCATGAGGCGAAGGCAGGAGCCTGCCGAGTGTGGGGAGGGAAAGAGGCAAAGGCACACCGCTACCTATCAGAGGCGAGATCCTTCGTGTAAATAGGCAGAGGGAAAAGCTATTAATTCGCCCAGCAAGAGAGCCTTGGCTCCACACCTGGGTTTGTCTCCTCAAGGATGCCAGCATGAGCTCCTTGTCTTGCAAGCACTTGGCAGACTTCCATCCCAATTCCAGAACTGACTGCCTTTCAGAGATGGGGCTTTCAATGAACAGGGCTGACAAAAACCATGCTTGGATGATGAAATCCAGGACCAGAGAGAGGTCATGACATTAGCTCTTACTGGTCTGAGGTGTTAAGATAATTTGGAAACACCAGAAGTGAAACAGTGAGGAAAGGGGTCCTTTAACTGCAACAGACTGAGCTCTGTGTTGTTCCCAGGGAGAGAAATTCCTAGTACTGAAATCCACCTGGAAAAGTCTTTCAAGATGTCTGGGCTACTCAGCCTTTGGGGAAGGCTTCCTGCCCTTCTCCCTGGCTTTCATCTTTGAGAGAGATACAAGATATGACAAGGAAACTCATCCTTCCTCCAACCTCAGTAGGGTTCTGCGGGACAACAGGGACTGCAGAGCAGAGCAGGACCCACAGCTTGCAAGAAGGGAAGGAACTGTACACCAAGTGACACACGGACAGAGTCACTGTCCCCATCTCTGTGGGACAGGGACCATGTAAACCTACTACGCAAGGGCACAAAGGCTGTGCCTAAAGGGCCACAGAGAAAGAGCAGTGGAGGAGAAATCCCACACCATCACCTCGCAGTACAGAGGAGCCTTTGGTCCCCTCTCCTCTCTCTCACTGCCAAGCCCACGTGCATCAGTCTGAGTCACACTATGTATACAAGAACAGTAAGGTCAGCATCAGTCCCACAGCTGTTTGTATCCTTTCACAGAAACAAACCTCCTGGTCCCAGCAGGAAGTGAGTAGGAGTACAGTGAACACAGGAAAAAAAACCCAAAGAATTAATTCGTCTGTTATTTTTTGGCACTGTTTAAGCTAGGAGAGCCACCATAAATCTCTCCACCCCGCAGTAGGACCTGGGATGCCTGGAGCACCCAGGAAAACATTGCACGGCACTGAAGAGTTTCCCAAAGCTCCTCTCAGCAGCAGGGAAAGCAGAGAAGGTGAGATGCTGGGAGAGAGAATTAGTCTGTCTCCATCGCTGTGGGAAAGAGGGCAAGAGTCCCAGAGAGATAGGGCCGCACCAGTTCCCATTAATTACACAATCATTCTGCTATGTAGGACTAGTTGCAAAATCAGTTGAAGGCTCACACATGGTCTAGGGAAGAAAAAAAAAAAAAGAAAGAAGCAAAAATACTCTAGTCCTGCTAGTGAGGAAATGCAGTCCAAGCAATTCTCTCCCATACTGCTGGCATGTAAAGCACTGTCAGGATAAGCCCCCACATACAGTTGCTGCGAGTGCCAGTCTTTTATGAGTGCCATCATCTGCCAGCATGGTTTCCAGAAGCCCATGCTTGCATGTTAGTGGTGGGATTCCACCACGAGAAGGTGTTCTTACAGGAACAGCCTCACATCTTCAGCAAGGACTAAGAGCCCTGCCTCAGATGGAGATGCTGTGCTTCCACTAGCAGCCCCTCTAGGACAATGGAGTAGATGGAGGGTCTCTGGTTTGTCTTTTAAGTGAGGCATCTTTCCCTCTGCCATCACAAACCTCTCTCCCTATCCCAACATCTCACCACCCTCTCTTCACCATGCATGTGCAACCCTCAGTTTGAAAGCAGTCTGGCTGACATCAGCATTTGGCCAGCCCCTCAGGAGCCCCAGCTCAGTCCAGCTCAGGGGAATTGGGCATATCATTTGGTACATCAGGTGCATTGATTGTGTGTTTACACATTAACCTGATAGATAGGGTTTGCCCACCTCACCTTCACTCCAAATTCCCACTTAATTCAGTCCAGCATAGTCTGACAGCACTCATTTTTGGGCAGCCAAAGAGAGACCAAAACAGGCAGAGAGAGATAATCCCAAGGAAACAGCACATCTAGCAGCCAAAAGCAGCACGTTGTCTCCTTCACACCAGAACAGCTCATTGCAAGTGCCAGAAGTGTGTTGCCAAGAGGGCAGGGCACCTTGCCTGTGCAATGACCTCACAGTGCAGGGAAAGAGTCGAGTCCCAATGATGCTCCCCAGCAAGCCTTCCTCTGCCCTGGCCATGAGTCAGGAGAGGATATTCCCAAGCCAATGTATGACCCCACGGGTGTTCAGGGAGGGGGGTGCTGTAGGCGGGAGCTGTCTTGCCTCAGAGCTTTTGCCAGGCCCACGCACTCAGAGGAGCATCATGAAGAATGTGTATAATTGTGGGCTGGGTCCAAAGAGCCAGCAAACACTGTGTCATATTAAGTCTGAAATATTTGGCATGGGATCAGTGATGACTTTCTTCCTATGACATCCAAAGAGGCAGAAATGAGAGGGCATCAGAAGCCAGATCTAGAAGGAGCATCCTTCTTCCTCTACCCCACTGCTACCTCTCACTCTTACACAGAATGGAAAAGGGACTCTCCTTGGGGAACTTAATGGGTATTTCCATAAACCTAAAATCCCAAGAGTTTTCTTCATTTATCAGTGAGAGGATGAATTTAAAAACAGGGGAAGGAGAGAAGCATTAACTGGGTAGCCCAGCACAGTTAAAGGAGATCTGAGCCCCTGTTTTGCTAACTGCTGTGCAAATAGTGAGGCATCACCTGAGCCACTGCAGTGAGCCACCATCCAAGTTCTCCAGAGCAAGGCCAAGTGACTCAGCCAAGCCCTCGAGGAGTGCAGCTGGTCCAGCATGTCAAGCCAGAGTCATTACTGATACTGTGCACCTTATCTATATATTAGGTTAAATCAACAAAGCCATTGGGAAAGAGACAGGAAGACAAAACAATGGCTGCAGATAAGACACTCCCATCCTTTGCAGGAGGGTCATTACAGGACAAGAGGGTAACTATTGGCCCCGAGGAGACAGACTCCATCTCTTTGGGATACTTCTCCACTGCAGGACCAAAAAGCAGGACAAAGGAGTCCAGCCAAGATGGATAAGCTATAGGCAACTGCTGCCAAGAGGTTGTCTTCCCCCAGCAGACACTGTAGGCAATGTCTAAAAAAGGCCTTCTTGTAACATCACATTGCCTTCTCACTAGTGTCTGCTCACCAAGGTTTGGAAAACTGCTGAATGCATTTGAATTTTGTATGTCTATTTAAAATAAATGTAGTGGTCTTTGTGTAGGTGGGCTACATGGGCACTAGGCAGCAAGTCACCTTCAGACACCTCCCACATCGGGTATAAGAGTGACACAACCTGTAATAGAGGTGCCACCTTCCTTTATCAAGTGGCACCTGTGTGATGTGTTTAAGCATCACCCAAAGCCAAGCAACACATTTTGTTGATGGGCTTCTAGCACAGTACCCCCTGCATGAGTGCAGTGCTGTCAAGCCATGCTGCTCAGCTGACCACGCAGCTTTCAAGAAGCAAAATACAGCTTCTGCTCAATACAAACTTATTGGCTCATCTGCAGCTGGTTGGAGGCTCTGATGTAGCACCACGTTGTGCAACACAAGCAGTTTTAGCAACCATTAATTAATCTCCACTTTACACTGCCAGGCTGGTTACTTTAGCTGGGGCCAGAGTAGGCTAAATGGATAAGAAGAAATTCCCAAGCACCATCCAACAGTTCCTGCTTCCAAGCTATACCCTCACTTCAAGTCGCATCTTGTCCTGGGGAAAGGCATCTAATATCAGCTTGCCAATATCCATCCATGTCTTCTTCACTAAGCTGGGCAAAAGACAGGAGCTGTTTTGAAAGGGACCACAAAAGCATCCTCATGTATCCAAAAAAGCTTGAAGACATGTGGCTCTGTCAAGTGGGGCCCAAAAAAAAGCTAAAATGAGCCTTTTTTGTACAAAGAGCAGCTAAGGCTATATGCAGGAAGATGGCAACTGGCATGGAGTTGCAGCAGAAGAGACAAATGCCACCCTAAGGAGGGAGAAGTCCCACCAGAGCAGGGGTGCACAGTCTGTGTATCACATTAGTCTGCCCTCCAAGACAGCTCAGCTTGGGCACAATGCTGTCAGCTTGTGTTATGGAAAGCTACATGACAACTGCAAGGAGGCACTTATTTTAAGAGGAAATTATTATTGTCACCAATTTTATTTGTGGAGAACTTTACCCCTCCAAAATAGCTGGCAGCCGTGATTGCTTGGGGTCTGTCAATAGTTCAGGGTTTGTCAATGCTAATAGCTCTGAAGCAAGCTTGCACTGGAAAGGAAACTGCTTCTGCAGCAGAAAAGCACAAGCATGCATAAGCGCAGAAGAAGAGATCATATTTTCCAAACTATCTGGCAAGGACTTGATAAAAGGCATTGCACATACTGTCTACTCAGCTGCAGCAAGCAACAGATACCTAGAGCTGGGAGAGAGGGTCCTTGGTAATGCGGAATTAATCCCTAACAAACAATTTATTTTCAAAATGAGCATGTAAGCAAAAGAAGCAAATACCTCCAGCTGATTCAAACTAGCACAGCTTTATGGAAGGCAGAGGGGCGGTGCTGATGTACACTGGCAAAAGCATTTAGACCTACACATCTGTGCAATAGAGAGAGAAATCCAAATATAAATTGAGCTTCAACTAAATAGAGTCGTGCACATTCCAGATTAGTTGCCCCCAGATGTCCCCAAGTTTTCAGACCATTGGGTGCAAGTCACAAGTCACCAACCAAGCTAACAGAAGCCCACGGACTGCCATTTCCATTCATTAATAAATCCAGCTGGGTTTGCTCGTGTATCTTCCTGTTTCCCCAGGCATTCTTTGGACAGTTACCAGATGCACCAGGCTGCTATGAACCACCACCACTCCTGTGAGACAGGGTGAACCCAAGTAGTTCCTGCGTTTGACACTCCCTTCGTGTGACTGAAGATGGAGCTGTCAGCATCAGCTCTGCTGCAAGCCCCAGCAGCCCATCCCAGGAGGGACTTGTTTAAAGTAGCAAATAACAGAAGATATTTCGCCCAGCCTTGCTGCAAATTCTCCTGCAGAGGATGTGGGCTGCAGAAGTGCAAGCCACTGCAGACCTGCCCATGAGAAAGACAACTCTGAGTGCTGAAACCTGGGATTAAGACACTCCAATGGCTGCCTTACACATCTGGTGTGTGTTAGGATGGATACACTGGCAAGGAAAACATACATGGGCTCCAAGCAGGGCTCGTTAACCCACTCATGACTGAGCCTCTGTGGAACATGCAGACAGGTTGAGGGTTCCAAGGTACCTGGCCAAGTCTCAGCAGAGCAGGGCTCAAATCTCACCAGTGGCCTTTGCTTCCTAGATGATACTGGGAAATCAGGGTGCAATTCAGGTGCCTAAACATAGGTGTCAAGCAGCACTGATGATGCTTTGTGTTACCTAAAACAGCTGCCAAGGCCTGGCAAATGTAGCACAAGTCCAGTAGAAAACTACCTCTTCTGAGTACTAAATCTACAGTGGGCAAGTTCTACAGTTAGGGCATCACTTCCCCTTCCTAAACATCTCAACCTCAGCTGTCTAGCCTTGCAGTAGAGTTAACCTGTCCTCTTTTCCTTGAAGCAATAGACCATCGGGATAGACACTGAGCACCCACAATGGTGACACCCTGGCTTTGGCTGGGCACTGCAGGTGCTCCACTAGTACTGATCGTAGCACAGTCATGCCATGCAGGACAGCTGCCTTCCCAGAATGTGCAGCACCTCCTAGCACATATTTTTGACCCATGTACCAGATAACCATGATCCAGAACACAATCTGAGGCCCCATCATACAAATACAACCCCGTGTCTTCCTTGCATTGATGCACATCCTCAAGGTTTCTCCTTATGAAGGACTTTAGAAAAGAACCACCCTATGAGAACCCATTCCCCATGCATTTGGCTTCGAAGAATGCCAAAGCACCTCCTCAGTTAACCCAAAGACTCAGCCTGATGAGGAGTTTGTTGGACTTATATTAAGGGAACAGGAACTGCAGCTACAGGAGGTCAAAGCTGCTATGCAAGCTGCGGGAGCAGAGCCCTCCCTCACCTGTTCCAGGTGAGTGGGCACCATCCCTCCCTGGAAGGTTTGCATAGCTAGACTGTACCAGAAGGGCTGCATGGAGAGGGTGAAGTGAGAGCATCAAATCCCTGTGGCCTTTCCTCTGATCCCCTGAAGACCACTGCAGGTTTGCAGTCAGTCAGAGCCAGATTACAATCCCAGGAGCCTGGCAGTCACCCCAATGCCTCCTGGAGCCTGGGCAACAGCTTCATTTGGGCCAGGACTCCTGCACCCTTCAAAGAAAAAGGTGTTGCCATGAAAATATGGCACTGATGAAATCTCAGAGCACCTCCTAGCCAGGTGGTCTGTCCAGTTGCCAGTCAGTATCCCGACAAAGGGAGCAGTCAGGCTGGACAAGTGTGTAGCTAAGAGCAAGCCCAGCTCTGGGGAAAGCACCAAGGCTCAGGAGTCAGCTCAGCCACTGTGCCGACCCCACAGCTGGGCACACGGGTCACAGGGGTGATGGATGCAAAGAGGGGATTCAGGCAGAGCATTGGCCGGGCAGGATTAACAAGGTCAGTGAGGGTCAGCGCAGAGGGGCCCAGGATTCCCAGGGCATGCCGAGGTTAAGCACTTCCTGCCACACAGCCAGCCCTTCCACTTACTGCAAGCAAAAGGGTTTTCAGATTTTGGGAAAAGCCCTAAACCCTCTGAAGTAAATTCACCCTATGAAATGCAGGGGCAAGGGATTCCCACAAGCTTCAGAGTCAGACTTCACACCAAGAGTTTTAAAACAGCCAGCCTTCCAGCCAGCAGAGAGTTTTCTGTTGTTAAAAAAAAAAAAAAAAAAAAAAAAAGGTAAAATTCAAATGAAAGATACTGGGCAATCCCTTGCTGTAACACACACTCCTCCAAACCCATAGCTCTATGTAGCAGAATAAGCTCAGAGGCAAGGCAAGGCCAGGCAAGGCAAGGCACGCCAGGCTTAATTTATTTTTTTACCCCAAGGAGAAAAGGGCAGTGAAGGCACCTGATACCTCCTATAATTAGAGACAGTTCTTTACTCCTAATGCCACTGCCAGAGCACCTATATCCAATTTGGAAACCATAAGTATAACCCATCCTCATTAAATAATCCATCTGGTCCTCCCCTGTTCATTTCCCTACTATTTTTCCACTTTAATGAGCCCAGCTGGGTCAAACCGTGACCAGTTACTCCTGAGCAGGGATCAGCCATCCCTCCATCATGCCCTCAAGGAATCTAGTGCGCTGAGGGGTCCAAAGACTCTTCAAGTATCAGTTTTCCCAGACAACCTCCTTCCAACCATGGATATACTTAGCAACAGCAGTCATTTTAGCAAAGACCCTTGAGAATCCTCTAAGGATCTGGAGAATTCAAGACAGCTGGGGATAGACATGGCAAGGAAACGCCTGGGACTTCCTGGCACAGCAGAGCCTCTCCCCAGGCAGTGACCATACATGGGCTGCCAAGGGTTCCCTGCAGCTCATGGGGTGGGAAACCCCAGAAGGAAGGAAACAGGGAATTTGGGAAAAGCCAACCTCATCTCAGACCCCACAGACAAGAGAAACCTGCCACATGAGCTGAGCTGCCTCTCAGGTGCAGATATCCTGCAGAGCACAGCCCAAGCTGTAGGGATGTGCACTGCCATGGGCATAGCAACTAAGGTCAGGGGCTACCTGAAGCCTCTAGAGCTTTATGGAGAGTACTCTGAGTAACAAACCCAACACATACTGGGCTCCCAACCTCCCACCATCAGGGCAGGACAACACAAGCAGCCACCTACCCAGAGCTCCCCCCAGCTTCTCACTTACTTGGGAAGGCTCACACTGCAGCAGTTCCCTATATAGCAATTCCAGTTCATGGAAGAGAGCATAACACCAGTCTGGTTTCAGTAGTGTTACACTGTCATCAGCAGGACTTAGCCAGCATGTCCCAGTTTGTATGGGGAAATAGTAGGCTGTGTTCAAATTAAGACTTCTAGCACATTTTCTAATGCAAGCTCCTCTTCTATATATACTGGACACAGTTAAATAGACAAGCACCCATATTTTTCTTCCAACAACTCCCACTGTGCATTTACAACCAGGAGCCCTGGGATTTACTTTCCTGGCAGCTCTATCACAAGACTCACTGCTCACACATCCATCATACTTCAGGCTGTCTTAGGAGCATTGTCCTGACTCCATCCATACACAGGTCAGCTTGAAAAGAGCTTTTTCATGAAGGAGAGGAGATCAGAGAGGTGAGCTAGCCACAGGGTGAGAAAAGGCCGTGCCAAACAGCAAGTAAACACTTCCTTCCTCCATTTTGGGAGTGGAAATCACCCGTCTAGCAAGTGTTTAAGTAGCACAAGTAAAAACAGGAGAAATTTAGAGCTGCACATGAAACTATTACACAATTTGTGAGGGAAAGTAATTCTCTGTATTTTTAAACCAAATAGGAACTTATTTTTGCTCACTACGTTTGCCATCAAGTTTCATATTTCATTAAGAAATTTCATTAAGGTTCTAAAACACACACAGCTAGAGGAAAGGATGCACCACCCTGCTGTCAGTGTTCACACACACTCTTTTAAAAGATGTTTCTAAAGGCTGTAAGGGTCTGGGTGCTACAGAACAGACTCCTCCAGACAGCCTCTTATTTAGCAGAAACTCCAGCAGGAAACAGAAAGGGGAACAAGCTGACCCTGCCCCACCAGCAAACCCCACCAGCGGCCCTGCCTGCACCAATGTACCTGCACCTGCTTCAGCAAGAGGGAAGCAGGAACGTTTGATTGCCTTGGGCCAAGTACAGCATCTGCTCCTTGCTACTGCAAGGTGAGCTGAGCCTGCAGCAGAGGCACAGCCAGGCTGGAGGCAATGCTGGGAATCAATAGATCCCAGTGCTGAGGAAACCCCTGTGCTCTCCCAGAAGCCAAAGCTTCCCTTTGTTTCAGCAGAGAGTCATGTACAGAGCCTTTCAGCACCTTTTGAAGCTTCCAGTCAAATCTTCAGCCAAGGCTAATTGCTGTCAGGTGTCATCTGAAACACTCAGTGCAACCTCTAATGACAGGAGATGACACACCTTTCTCCTCTCATTGTCACTCAAGGGTTTTTTTCCTGTCAACATTAACCGTGCTGGCTCTCAGAAGCCTTGGGGAGAAATGCTAATGCAAGCTTTGAAGCTGGAGGTGAAAAATCAGGCAACCTCCTAAGCTCCCTGGATGTTCAGGCTGAATCCAGTCCAAATCTGAGTACTTCTGGGTGATGCACCTCGGCCGAGTTTCTCTCTGTCTGCCTCCACCACAGAGAGATGTGGTCTCTGCTACTGATCCATCTTCTTTTAACCCCCATGGAAAGCTGTCTATGTGGGAGTGAACAGACCCCAATTTTACAGTCTCTGCTGATAAAGCTATAAAGCAGAGCGAAGGCACAGGGAGATGTAAATCCTTAGAGCACCTAGCCTGAAATATTGCCAGGTTAATTTGGCTAGAGACGTAGGGCACACTGCAAGAAATCAGATGTGCCCAGCAAGGAGAGGAGGTAGCTGATCTCCACCCACTGGTCTTAGAGATGGGGCTGATTTCAGCTGTGGAGCAGGTCCAGGTCACTAGACCCCTCAGTGAGCTTGCCTGCTTCTGGAGCTGTCGTTCCCCCCTTGTTTAACCCCTTCCCAAGAGCTTTGAAGTTCAAAGGGGGCGAGACCTTTAGGAAATCTAAGTCTCTTGCTAGCCCGAGAAGCTTGTCAAAAGCCTAACGGAACATCTGGCCCATTCCATCCTCATGGGTCATCCTTTTGGTTGCGCATCCTCCTTGCCCACCATCGCCCTCCCTCTCTCCCAGCCTCCCAGCATCCCGGGACGGGTAGGTAGCTGTGGTGTCCCCAAACCTCACCTCTCAGTCTCCCCAGGAGATTCATCTCCCACTTGGCTCACACCTTCTGCACCCTCCTGGCACCCCTCCGAGTCTGACATCTCCTCTCCTGGCTGGCACGGCAGCTGCACAGACAGTTCCAGTGTGAGGGTGCTGCTGCTGTTTCACTTTTCCTGTGCTCAGCAGAAGTGAGCTGTGCCGGAAACTTCAGGGGCTGAGGGTTTGGGGGGTTGCGAGAGGGAAGAGGGAAGGTGAATTTGGGAGGGGTTTTGTTTGTTCCTTTTTTTAAAAAAACATTGACACTGACTTAAGGTTTTACCTGTTGGCAGCTAGAAACTTGGAAGTGCTGGGTTAACCCAAAAGGAAAGCAGGGGGCACGGACCTCCCCACTATGGCAGGAGAGGCATCACTCCCAGAGCTGCCCATGCGACTCTAAACCACAGCACCCTATGCTGCAACAGTCCCAGGGTGCTGCCACAAGTGCTGTCAAGGTTGTCCTGATTTCACATCTCTCAAAGCCCACTGGAGACGAAGGATGTGCTTCTGCCCTGCAGCTGTCACACCTCTCCTCCCTTCTGGGCTCTTGCTCCTTGTCCACGGCTTCCTGCTGATGCTGTCATGAGTTGAGGTTCTACAACACCTCGTGGGGCTTGGACTGTTATCTTTTTGTCTCTTCACCACTGGGGAAGAGCATGAACATTCCCAGCTTTGGAGGGGGACCAACAGGAGAGAGGTCCCCCCTCCTTACAGCACAGCCCCTGTCAAAGCCTCCCTGTCCCCGCCAGAACCCCCACTGGGGGGATGGGGGGGCAGACCCTGCTGGCACCATGTCATGAGTCAGGGTCTGGCCACCCAAGCAGGCAACACCCACCTCTCCCACCAAAGCTTTATTTACATCATTGCTGCCACGATGCAGCTTTTCACAAAACCAGAGAGAAATGTCACCCAGTCCGTGTCCCTGAGCCCGGCAGGGCAGCGAGGACAGCAGGGAGAGGAGGACAGGTGTGGAGAGGCAGGTTCTTAGGACTCGCCAGCCTCGAACATCTTCTTTCTGCCCTCCATGCCAGACTTCTCCTCAATGTTCTTTCTCCAGTCACCAACATCGCGAAGATCCTTCTCCTGGGGGAGGGATGGTCACGTTGGTAAGAACCCACCTGGGCAGGGCCCCTCATCTGTACACCCATGGAAACCCCCAGGTCAGCTAGAGGAACCCAGTTCCACCCATGCTATACATCTTTTTTGACTGCCCCCTCCTGTTTCAACATCATGGGTGCCAGAGAAGGAAATACTGAGCAGGAAGAACATTATGGAGAAAGACTCACTCTCAACCCTGTCTATCACACAGGGAGGTGTGAGCCCTGAAGAAGGGGGACCAGCTCCTGTTGCAGGCACAGGGGAGAGGGAAGGAGTACCTTCTCAGTGTCCTCCTTCTTCACTTGCTTTAGGTTGGCTCGGAGGTCCATGCAGACCTTGTGCTTGGAGCCCAGCAGGGCCCGCAGCATCGCATCAGCGGACATGCGCACCCTGCGCAGGGGCGGCCTCTTGAACTTGCCACGCAGGTCAAAGAGTTTCTGGCTCAAGTCTTCCAGCTGTAGGGGCACAAAATGAGGGGACCAGAGAGAGAGCAGGGCATGGGTTTGATGAGATGGACCCAAGCAGTGTGGGTAGGCATTGAGAATGAGCTGGAGACTCCCTGAAGGTTCCAGGGGAAACTCACCTCCTTGGTAGTCTTCTGTAGCTTCACTTCTGTGTCATACCTCTCCTCATCCACTGACTCTATCTTGGCATGAAGCTTTTTGCACAGCTCCTGGGAGGAAAGCAGAGAGGGATTTTGACTGCTGGGACCCACACACATGATTCCTCTCTCCTAATTGCTCTGGCTCTGAAAGACTTCAGTCCAGAAGAATAGGTGGGGTCAAGACCAGATGTTAAAGGGTGGCTTGTCAGCCAGCTCCTAATCTCCTTGCTACCATCTTCACACAAATGCTGCCTCAACACAACATTAGAAACACATCTTGCACACCAGCCAGACCTCTTTTTTTTTGCAGAGAGACCCCATCTGCCTCTCAAGCCAGTTCCACATCCATCCAGCTCCAAGAAGAGGAGGGTCAAGATGGGAAGATCAATCTCAATCCACCAGGCTGATTGATGGAGTCAAATCTTTTCTGCTCCAGCACTGTGAAAGGGTTAAAAAAGTCTTTACCTGAAGTTCCTGCATAGATCCTGGGAGTGACAGAGGAGGGCAATGCTCTGCAAGGTAGTTTTGCTTTTCCACTTCTTTAGCAGCTGCTTCTTTTTCAATTTCAGTGACAGCAAGCTGGAGCATAGCACTCTGGAAGGCAGCAGGAGAATGGTCAGTGCAGGGCAGAGGCAAGGGAGGAGGGCAGGGGGGTTGGCGAGGGAGTGGGAGTCCTGATGGAGAGGCTGCTTGGGGAGTTCCCATCAATACCACCATCTCCAAGCAAGTGATACTGATGGGATCCAGTAAAGAGTGGGGTGGGAGGCCCCCACGTTGTGAATCATGGCTTCTTCTAGGAGGGAGAGTGCTGAGAGCTGGGTCTCTTGGGATGGGAGATGGGATGGTCAGTACACACATTGCACAGCCCTAGAAGTATCACCTACCTTCAGGTGCTGCCGACGGGCAGTGGCTGCCCTCCTTTTTTTCTGCAAGTAGAAGAAACAAGAGAGAAGCAGGTTATCAGGTGCCCATTCCCCTTTCCATTGCCCTTCCCCATCCAATGCCACAGTCCACTAAAGACCTGCAGCCCTGCCAGGGAGCTGCTCCAGCCAGGATGGACAGCTTGACACATAACTGGTCCCCATATCAGTGGCACTCAAGGAAAAGGCTCCCTGCTGAACCCAGCTTTGCCAACCTCAGGTAGCTAAAACCTACAAAGTGAATCAGGAAAAAATAGCAAGGGTGATGAACTTGAAAATATGCATATAAAATATAACTTCAAACTTGGCTTCTTGGGATTTTTAGCCTCTTCTCTAATTTCCTTTTCACTCAGATATGTGTTTTACTTTGCGCTCAAGCTAGTGGGCCCAGTGTCTTTCTGAGCAGTCCATGGCACGTGTCCTTCTGACACTCTGGTGAGAAGGACAACCAGGCAGCTGAGAACATGAAGGCTGTGTAATTCCTCGAAGTTGAAATGACCCAGTGCAAGTGATGCTGAAAGAAGGGTTCATCACAACTGGAAGACAGAGACAATTACAGGCTTCTCTTCTGTACCTGTCATGTGCTGGAAGAGCAGCAACAGGACTCCTATTTATAAAAGAAGCCACAACTTCTGCATTTCAGCAGTTTCCTCAGCATGTTGCCCAGAAGACCAGGCAAGGCTGAGTTGGGCTGGCACAGGCAAAATGCACCACATCTGATATGCTGAGAGGTGGGGAGTAGAAAGCAGCACTTGGGTGTGAGTCTGTGCTGCATAGAGGAGGAAGTGGATAAGGATGTGCAGAGCAAAAGGTAACAAAATCTGACATGTCTTCCATATGCAAATGGTGCCAAGGCTCTCCTGACAGGGCTGGAGGCAAGGGAGGAGGGCAAGGGGGTTGACAGTCCTCCTCTGCAGAGGAAAGGCATCCAGTTCAGAGATGCAGTACACCAATAACCAGCGGATAATCAGATCCTTTGAGTGCTGTTAGTCCAGGGTTTATTCTTCATCTGAAAACTGGTACCCTAGCAAAGAGTGTCCTCACAGCCTTTGCTGAAAGCTCTGGCTTTGATGGGGAATAAAAGCACCTGCTGGACATCAGCACCATATTGTGGAGTTTCTATGTACCCCTGACATTCTCTTTCCTCTTTTCTCTCAGTGAGAACAAGCTTGAGCTTGTGGTGTTTCAGACATATGGGGAGATGCCAAGCAGAGATGAAGGATGGAGCAATTTGCTAAGAGGAAATGTGGAGTGACAAAGCCACGAACAATCCTCCCACACCTTCCCCTGCATTTCTCCAGCCGCCTCCAGCCCCACCTGGCTCTGCCACAAGCCAGGGAAAACTTGCTAAGAATGCAACCTCCACCCTGCTCACGCTCCCCTGGATCCAGGTCTGACTGGATTGCCTTTGAGAAGTGATTTGGCAGTGCTCAGTGGGTAGAAGATGAAGTGCTAGATGTGGGGAAGGAGGAGAAGATGCTAGGCCAAGGGCTGGATGGTGGATGGATGATGGAGGAGCGGTGGATCTGGACCACCGCCTTCCCAGCACCATCTCGTGGCCGGCTGGGGAAGCAGGAATGGGGGGGAAAAAGCATCTAACTCCAAGCCAGGAGAAAGAAAAGTCTTTCAAAAGGGATTTTTGTTCTCCTTGACATATTTACCAGGAGGAGTCAGCAAGAAAGCCTTGCCATGAACCATTCTTCCCACACACAGAGCAGCTGATTTTCCTAGGGAGGACTGGTGAAGTAATGAACAGCACTAAAGGAAAAACCCCAGCAAGACACACTTACCTCTTCACTGTTCAGGAAAAGCAGGTGGACAAAGAAAGGAAGGAAGAGAAAAGGGAAAGAGGAGAAAAAGGCAGTTAGTTAGGATCCTAATTGGAAACAAGCAGAGGAATCTTAACAAACATAAAAAGTTGGCAGTTGAACAAAAGTTTTTAAATGCCAACAATATATTAGAGACAGAAAAATGGGAACTTACTCAGACATCTTGGTTTAGATGGTTGTGAGCCTGAAATGAAAAGCAAGAAAAATAGTTCATAATTATTCATGCTGGTGGTCACTTCCTTGGGTTCAAAAACAAAGCAAGATCCCTTCAGAAATTAAAAAGAGGAAGAAGTTTGTTCTTATTTCCCAACTTCACCAAATTTTCATCATATAGGGAACTAGGTTGTTGTTTGTAGACAAGAGCCAAACACATGCCTCCTCACAGCAAGATAAACCTCAGCATCAGGGGACCTCTGGAAAAGACCAGATTAGGCTGGGCTAGAAAAAGAGATATTTGTGACAGTGACTCCTGCAGCTATGGTTCTTGTTTGACCCCAAGGAAACCCTTTTATTCAATAAAGGAAGAAAAGGCAAAAGCTATTTTCAGTTTACTGCTTCACTTTACCATGCAGACTTGCTTCACTTCATGAACAAAAAATACCCAAAAGCCTGCAAAGGGTTGTCACTGATCTCAGGTAACAAGGAAGGACTACAAAGGATGCTGCTGCCAGTGTATGCACCCACTGTGTGGGGCAGGGGAGCCAGTTGCAGCAACCTCAGCATGGGGGGCATAGACCAGGTTAGGAAGTCGTGGTTGAGTTGGTAAAGGCACAAAGAGTTTCCTCACACAATTCCTTGCAAGTGGAAATCCCTTAAGTGGAAATTTTACAGGTACAATGCAGCATATTAGAGAAGAGACAGAAGAGCACCTTTGTTTTCCTGTAAATTATTTCCACATAAATAGAATTTTACTTTTCTATCAGAGCAATATCTCCTGCTTGCATCTCCTAATGGAATGATGCAGGAGTGTCAGCCAAGCCCAAACTAGGACTAGCTAGTCCTTTGCAGAGCAGAGAAGCCCCCAAAATGCAGATGTCTGCAGGCCTGGAAGGCTCTGTTGGGAGGTGAAGTGTTAACGGGGGCTCATGCCCGAGGCGGGAGGCACAGCTTGGAGCGCCAAGGAAACTTTATCCTGGAAAATGTGCAGGCCCATCACATTACTTTAGGGAGGAGGGGGGAAAAGTGCTTCTAAAAATGGCCAGGGAGCTGCAGAAGGAGCTGCAGCTGTCTCCTGGGACAGCAGCCTTTCCCCAGTGCCAGCCCCGTGACTCAGGGAGGTCGGAGCGATGCAAAGCACAAGCCACCGCAGGTGGCTGAGCTACAGCTGAGGGATGGGGTGGCTGAGGAACGCTGGCTATTTTTACTTCCATCCCTGCCCCGCACACATGCACCCACTTCAGCGGCAGCAATGCTGAGGAAGCAAGGGGACAATGCCAGGCTACAGCTCACTGCCTGCCCTGTGGGCTCTAAATCACCTGTTCCAGGGGGAGGACACTGTAAATTTGGATGCCAGTCCCCATCCGAGGGTGTTTTTGGGGAGGAAGGCACTGTAGGGCCAGGTAGGGAGCTGGAGGAATGGGTGTAAATAGGGAGTATTGCCAAGTTACCACAGGCAAGGATCCCAAGTCCTGTGGCTCCAGGGAGGTCACTGTTAGGGAGCCTGTGGCTCCGCTTGCCCTCGCCACTCAAGCTGAGAGCAGAACCAGCCAAGGGAGGGGAAAGCATAAAACCAAAAAGAAAGAAGCTCACTGGAACAGACAGAGGAAGACTTTCCATTGCACAGACCCTCTTCAACAGGCAAAGGATGGAGCAAGTTTTATTAGTACTTCTGTTTCTCCCAGCAAGTCAGTACCCTCACCTGGTATTTATATCCCTAATACTCAGGTGAGTAAATTTGCTCCCCCATCACCCCTAAGAGCAAGCTATGTAATTAAAAGATATGCAGAAAGGCTCACCCAAGTCTGGAGGAGGAAATCAGTCCCGCTGGCTGGACAGGATGGACAGACGAGCCGCAGGCAGCTGGCTGATTAAGGAGGTATAAAAGGGCTTCTCGGGTGGCTCAGCAGAAAATCCACCTTCTCTTTAAGGGCATGGAGACCTTCTCAGACCAATGATGTGCAAGAGTCCCTTGTGCACCTCCCTTGGCTGGGGCAGGCCAGGCAAGCAACCCCAGAGAAGAGGGCAAGCCCCCAAGGACAGAGGGGTGGGGAGGAGGAGAACATCTTCTACCCGTGGAGTGGGCAAGCAGAGGCACCCTGGAGGAGCTGGGGAGGTGTTTTTCCTCAGAAGTGCCAAGGCAGGAGCCTTGCTCTCCCTCCTCCCACCACCAACCAGTCACAATAGATATGGCTTCAAGGTTGTGGGGAGCCCAGGTTCTCTGCACACAGCCATCCATCTGCAAGGCCTCTAATAAAAATTCCCCCTTGGAGACACAGTGGCTTATCCATGGACAAAGGCACAGCTCAGTTTGCCTCGAGGGCCTTAGAAGCAGCTCTGCCCTTCAGGAAGGAAGGAAGAGCCTGCACCCCAAAAATCCACAGCCAACAGCATGTGCAAGAGCAATCCCTTAATGATCCATCCATCATTAGCATGCTCTTTTAACCTCACTTATTTCCCTCACATGGGAAATATTTGCAGCTCCTCCCTGTGTGAATATTTCAACACAACTCAGTTTTTTAAAAAACAAGCCTGTGAAGCTGTGGGCAGCTCCAAGGCTCACAGCCACCCAGGGGCTGGGGAGAGGCAGCAGAGCCTGGGGGAACAGCCTGGGGCCCAACATTGCCAGCAAGGAAGGTCAGATGACCCAGACCCATATCCCCATGGATCTGAGGGAGAAACAGGTGGAAATGTAGCTGGAAATATTCCCCAGCCCTGGTCACAGCACATGTAGTGTGTCTGTGTAGGGGATCCCATGGAGACAGGGACCCAAACAGCTCCTGCCCTCCTCCCCCAGCCCAGGCACTCCCTCCTCTTCCAGCTGGGGTTTTTTAGGCTGATTCAGCCATGGCCCTGTCAATATTTTCCAGGCGCCTCTCAGACATTATATAGATAGCGGCAAATCCACTGCTGAAGGCTCCCTGTTTCACCACCCTTAGCACCATGCTAGTGCTGCAGATGCCCGTGAAAAGCAAGCCCTTGGGATAGAGCCGGTGTCTTGCAAGGGCTTGCCCTGGTAGCAGGTGGAGGAGGGAGAAATCCCTAGTGTGGACTAGATTGGGTCCACTCAGGATTTGTCCCTCTGAAACATTGCAGCTACACACATTCTGCCCAATGCTGGCCCATCAGTCCTCCAGAGAGCAGCTCAGCTCTTGGTGGAGGAATCAAAACTGGGGGGAGTTCTCCATTCAAAAATACCCCACAGCCAAAGAGTTTCCTTTCAGTCCTGTGAGATGAAGGCTTTCTGGACCTCCTGGAGTCCAGGCATGCAGCACAGCAAATGACATCTCCTCAGGCATCACCTTGTGATAGGGAAGTGTTGGTCTGAAATAGCTCAATAAAGAAGTTCAAGGAAAGAAATCCCATGAGAAAAATTCTGGCCAACAGATGTGTTTGTAGGATACAGAAGGAGTGGATGGTGAGGTATGGTAACAGGATGAGCAGAAGGTTGAGCCTCCAAGTCTGAATAAGGCTTTCCATGGAGCTGCCTTGCACAGAGGTTAAGCTGTAGGGCAGCTCCCCCAGAAAAAGGGAGGCACCAGACTTAAATGTCATGAGGAAGAAACACATTGAGACCAGGAAGAATGGAAAAACAGAAACATGCCAAAATTAGAAGCTATGGTTAACATTAAGAAAGATAGAGGGTTTTTCCAAAAGAATTGTGTAAATGTTTCAGTGATGAATAAACAAGTTCCTTGCAGAAAAATTCAAGGAAAATATAAGGAAGCTCCAGTCAAGTCCTTCAGAGATGCTCAGCTCTGTGAATATAAGGTGTAAGTTAGGGTATTACACAGAGGCCAGGAATGGGTGCAATGTTCATACTTGGATATCTTTCCTGTGGAGCAGCTGACCTTATTCCCTTCCCTCATTCCCCTCCACCTGAGCTAGAGGAAAGCACTACAGGTATGCTACATTATTCCCAGAGAACTTTCACCATCCTGGGAGGCCAGACAGAGGGAAGACCTATCATGCACAGGAGGTTCTGCACTATGTTTTACAGAGACTCAGGTCTGGCTCTTTTGGGCCAGGCTCCTCCGTCATGGAACCACCACATATTAGAAGGACTAGGCTGACGAATCCATGCAAGCTGTCCCTCCTGGCACTCTCCCACACCTTTACACTTTGCCTCCTCCTTAACATCCTACAAGCATCAAGTGGACAGGGACTATGGAGTGACATGACACCAGATGATACTGTGTCTTATTTCCAAGGATGACACTGTTAGCAAAAAACAAACTCACCAGCAGTTGTGCTCATGGTAAAAGTTCAGGCAGGACCCCTGAGGAAACCTGTATCTGACTGCACTTTGCTTTCCCAAAATCACATCGGACCAAAGCAAAGCACATGGCTCCCATCCTGCCCAGGGCATACCTTCTCCCTCCAGTGTATCTCTAAAATGTTCCACATGCTCTACTTCTGCCAACACCAGCCTCTAGGAACACTACAAAGAAAGGCCATCAAATCTACATCTTGTGCCAGTGCTGCCCTATATAAGCCACAACTAGAGTCACCTCATTTGCCCATGTAATGCGGTTAAGGTTTTTGGCTGTTCCTACTCAGGGCTGCTGCCAAACAACACAGCCACCCTGTCCTTTTAGCTCCATGAGATCTTCCTTTACAGGGAGTGTTTCAGGCACATGATGCTGACACCCTCAGGCTCCAAACTCACAGGTCCTGATGATACTCCTTGATGTTCAGCAGGTACCTTATGAACTCATAAGCTGACAGCAGCCTCATATTGTGTTTGACCATCAGCTACAGAATGATGCAAGTAGGACCTAGAGAGAAGCCTTCCCAACAGTGAATGAGGACACTTTTCCCTTTCTGCTGTAAGACTTCGATACACTCATTGGTGTCCTGGAAGCATGCTGGCCTCATTCCATGACAATCCCCAGGAAGCAAGCCTGGATGTCAATCTTGAGGTGTGACCTGAACCCTCCCCATGGCAATGCAGAGGATGACACTCAGGCTGTGGTGGCTGGGCAGGTGGCTCATATCAGTGATGCTGCCAGTGCACCTGCCCAGTGCAGATGGCATTGACGTTCCCCAGGTAGATGCAGTCAGTTATCTGAGTGATGACATGTCCTGTGAAGGGGCAACACACAGGTTTCTGACCAGTGGATTCCTTGGGATGTGGGTTTCTCTTCCAGCTCCCCCTGAGGGATTTCTTGGAGCTGGCATGTGTAAGGGGGCTGGAATCAGGCTTAGAGCCCCACAACAGCAGCAAGAAGAGCAAGAAGGAACTGGAAAGCTTGGCCTTTGAAGGGGAGTCTGCTGGAAAAGGCAGGGGAGGAGCAGGGGTGGGACTGAATCTGTGGGCCTGCACTGAGGAACCCATGCTATGAGCTGCTTCTCTGCTCTCATACAAAAAAAAAAAAAAAAAACAAAAAAAAAAAAAAAAAAAAAAGGAAAGGATTGATGAGACCATGGAAATACATGTCTCCAGCAGCACATGCGAGGAGACATGAGCTCGTAGCTGGCTTTGCCCAGGGCAGCACTTAGAGACACTACTCTGCCAGCACTGGGGTGCTAGCTTGCTGGAGCAGTCGTTCCCTCCTGCTGATGGTTCTAAGCAGAGTGACTACGGTATCCTGCCACGTTGCAGGACTACAGACACCGCATCCCTACCCTTCTCTTCATGCACTTCCTTTTTATCATCACCAAGTTTGGACAAGAGCCTGTAGGAACAGAACAACTCCATATGGACATGCATAAGTAGTCACATAAGGATGCTTTCGATATAAGCACTAGCCTTGAAGAGAAACAAGGCATTTTAATGATCCCTTCAACTCCAGAGGGACACTCATTGGTGTGGGTTGCTGGAAGAGTTTGCAACTCACTACAAGATGAAACCTGGAGGAAGGACAGCATTTCAAGCTGTGGTGAAGAGCAGCTTTAGGGAGAGGGCAGAAAACCTCTCTGGATGAAGACCCTTCTGATCATGGTAGCACACAGGGGCTTCAGTCTCCAGCCATGGAGAGTCTGTGTTCATAGCCAGGGTTAGGAGCACTAGATTCCCAGCTCAGCCCTGGGCACACACCTCACTCCTCTCAAAAGCTTTTGCCACTTCTCTCCAGGACCAGAAGTCTTGGACTCTGCCACAGCACAGCCCTTTCTCCATGACCCCAAGCTGAGTTGGCAGCCCTCTAGAAAGCAAACACTTCTGCCCAACACTGGTGCATGCCCAGAGCTTCAGCAGTTGATGTGCCCAGGAGGTGATCCCTCTGGAATTCCCACCAAGCTTTCCCCTGGATAGTATTACTGAAGTGACCTGACACCTGATCACAATCCTTCATGTGTACGCACATCCTCAAAGCCTGGTTAAGACTAGGACATGACCCAGAACGTGTCTGGAGAACAAGCTGAGACCTCTGTGTGCTCAAGCGAGTATGTCTGAAACATGTCCCTGCTCTCAAAAGGTCTTTCAGGCTCTCTGTGCCAAAACAAAGCAGCAGCAAGAACATGGTGTTAGGTTTTTAAAAAAAAAAAAAAAAAAAAAAAGTGGCTAGAGAGCTCAAGAAAACAGTAATGAATCACAAAGCTCTTCTCTTCCCAAGGTCAGCAATTGCCCTACAAACCAGTAGCCATGCCCAGAATTTCTTCATTTCAAGTACACTGGCTTTTTTGAATGCTGTGTGACCCCAGACACCTAATTTTTAATAAAAGCTCTCAGCCGTGAAGACCCTTGGCAGCCTCACCTACCTGCACAACACTGAGAGAGCCATAGGATAAGACACATGTGAAGAGATGAGTCTCTGGAAAGTCTTTTGGAGGCGCTTCTCAGTCAGGCTTGGGAAGGGAGGGGATGGGCTCAGAGTCCGAGAGGGCTGAGCCAGGAAAACTCAACACTCAATCCCACTGAACATCTTTAAAGAACATCCCTAGATGATTAATTCAGGGGGTATCTGAGACACGAATTTTCCCCTATGGAGCCAGATCTGAGTTTAGCACATGTGCAAAGGTCAGGGGTGATGTGGGATGAGTGCATCCAAAGCAGAGAAACCTTCAGTGGAAGCCTTTGCAGATGTGAACTCATCCTTTGTCACATCCAGCATAAACACCAAGGCGAAGTGTTTTGACTGGGCTATCTTAATTGACAGCCTTCATGACAAAATTCAGGCTCCTATGTCTAAACTGCACTGACTTTTATATAAGTTAAGAGAAAAATGCACTCTATCCAGGGCAAAACCAGATGCCAACTGGGCAGGTCTCCACCTGAGATAACCACCTCCTTCACAGGCAATAGGCTTCACCAGCTAGTCCACAGGTGCAATGTTTCTTTTCCTAAGGGAACAATGATTGGTTCACAACTCTAAGTGTCCATTTCCTATAGAAGCTTTTCTGGGCTCACACAGGGACATCTGCAATGTGTGTGTGATGTCAGGGTGAGGAAACACTTGTTTGCAAACCTACCACTTTCCCTGACACTGCTCACAGGACATAAAATAAGATATAGGTTGGGTTGTTTGCAGGTCAAGGCCTCTTTTCAGCTCAGTTGAACTCCTATTCCCAACTGACTTCGTGCTTGTTTCTGCTCAAACTGAATGGCAATAAGTGCACACACGGGTTTCATCACCTCTGTCTGAAGTCAGCAAGGCTGACTGAGAAACTCCCATCTTGTTGACATGCAACAAGTCATCACTGATGGGTACCCCCTCACCCATAATGCCAAATTTCTTTGGGGAGCACTTTTTGCCTAGCAGCATGAAAGCTATGAAATCCTTGTGCTGCTTCTTCCTTGGATCTGTCCTGCCTAGGCCTGAAGTATGGAGAAATGGTTTTTACGAGGTCTGCCCACAAACTTCTGGAAGCACCTCCACATATCCATTATCATTCCTGTTCCTCAGATCAGACTGTTTGGGGCAGGAGGTTTCTAACCCCACGAGAAAGACCCTCCTCCCTTCCTGGCCATGGCAGGGCAAGGTGCACTGAGCTGTAAAGTGGTTCTAAAATTACCTCTGTATCCAGAAGCAAAACTAGCCCAACTTGGGGCAGGAAGAGTCCCAGATACAAGAGCCCTAGCAGCAGTCAGGGCAGGGGAAAGGGGCTGGAAAAGAGTGAGCAGGAAAAAGGGGGAGGAAAAGTAGGAAAAAGGGGGAGGAAAAGTAGGAAAAAGGGATTCAGGAAAGAGGACTAGGGATAAGGATAGGAATAGGGACAGGGCTCCTTGCATCTCTCTCAGAAACTGAGAGTTGTATCCACAACAGACTTGGATGAGGCAGAGGAGGAAGCAATCACCTCGAAAGGCAGCAGAACAGCATCCCACAGCCCTCCTGCTCTCCTCTCCCCCACCCTGCTCCCATCTTCACACATTCTCTCTCCCATGCGACACCCTGGAGACCCCAGCACCCAGACATGACCTGTCTCCCTCCCCCTTTCTCATCAGTGCCAAGGAGGGAGGCTCTCCCAGAACTCCTTTTCCCACCAGTTTCCCAGACACCACTTGGCTGATTGCAGCTGTCCCTCCTGCCCTGTGTCACCCAGAACCCTGCAGCAGTTTCCCCTCACTGCCTCAATGCTTTACTGTAGGCAAGGGCAGGGTGCTGGGGCCAGCAGCTGCCCCCTGACTCTACCACTGACTGTCCCAGCTCAGGGGTACTGGCTTTCCTTCCACTCAGCTCACAAACCTCCATCATTGCACACTATGAGCCTCCCATGGAAAACCCTGGGCTCATGGCATAGCCAGGTGGCTGCCAGGACCCCCCTTCCTTGGCAAGTGCTTCATTCAAAATCCAGTCATCCTCTCACTTTGCTTCTGGGTATTAAGCTGGGAAGCTTCCTCATATATTTACAAAAACACACAAACAACCACAAATGTGCTTTAAAAGAAAAAGCTGCAAACCTGCATAAGGCCACATAAACCCAGGAGCTAGAGCTTTTAAAAAATAAACCCATGCATGACAAAGTACACATTTTGCCCATAAAATTGCAAGAAATAAAGATGCTAGCTAAGGAATATTTATAAAACAGGCATGCTTGCTCCTAGTGACAAGAGCTTAGATACTCTCCAGCTCTCAAAAACTCTAAGACTAGCCAAAAAATCTGTGGCTGGAGGACAGCCAGTCCATACCCAGGATGAATGATGACAGCCTGTAATCATTTTTGTCTCACGGCAGACGACTGGCTACAAGCACATATGAGGCTCAGCCTTCTCTTTGTGGAGCACTTCTATTTGATTTCCTGATGTGCAGGGACAAATACCATAAAAATCACTGAATGTGGGAATATTTCACTTTGGGAGGGACTTCCGGAGGTCAGAAGCCTTGGATCTAGATGAAAATAATTGAGATTATGAATCTTAATAGCAAACACCTCAATTTTCATTACTTCTTGTCTCCTTTAACAGACCTCTGCCTGGCCGAAGCCCTGCTTTTCACCTTGCCACCGACCTGCAAAGCTACTAATTAAATGCAAAGTGACAAAATCCCCACCCACCACCTGAGCACTTTGCACCACGCAGACTGGCTTTGGATACCTGCTTTTGCACCCCTTAACCCACCAGCAAAACTCTCTTTGCCCCTGAGGTGCAGGGTCAAAGGCTGGCTCCTGCCTCCTGGAAAAAGCCACTCAGACACCCACAACATCCAGCCACCAGTTGGCTACCAACTGGCTCTGTGCCCGTGGTTTCTCTCCCACTGCTGTTTCTCCCTCTTTCAAACTCCCTTCAGAAGAAGGATTTTGGCTGATGAGGCTCTAATGGGGGCCACAGACCAGATGACTGAGAGACCCAGCTCAGAGCATGTACCTGCCCTGCCCTCTAGATGCGGATAAGGGAATCCAGCACAGACACAAGCTGAGGAGGGGCTGGTTTCCCACTCCTTTAACTTTTGTCCCTGTTGCATCTTCCACCCTCCACATGCACGAGCAGCACTGGTCAGGTAGAAGATGCTCAGACACCTGGCCTTGGTGGATGAGAGACAACCAGCCTCGCCAAGGCCACAGGGAGGTGAAAAGGAGGCGGTTTGCACACTAGATAGGGCTGTTTGCCTTCCTGTGAACAGGCTCCCAAGCAGGCTGTGTTCATTTCGGGTGAAATTAGCCATGAAATGAAGCCCAGATCCACCAGCCCTGCTTCAAACAGCTGCCAGCAGATACTAAGAGGATCCTGCCAGAGGAGAAGAGTGCTCAAAGCCTTCTTGTAAACGCACAAGGCATATTGAGAAGGAAAAGCGATGACGAAGTGAAAAAGCAGCCTCACATTGCATTAAAAACTGGAGCTGGGTGGAGAACATCCCCACCCACTTGCCTCTCCCTCCTGAACAAACAACTCGGATTGCTGAGTTTTATTGCAGGAGGGCTCACTGCAGGCTGTCCAGAGCCAGCCCACCTGGGTGCTCACTTCCAGGTTCCCTGGCCTTCCCTCTAAAAGCACCACAGGCTTTCCTCACCACCTCTGCTCACCACTGGCAATTCAGGCACGGAGCAGGGCCAAAGCTGGAGAGAGAAGGAGCAGGCACTGGTATAGGGGGTAATGTTTCTCAAGGAGGGGATGTCCCTGCACCTTCTTCACCTGCATCTTTTTTGGGACCAATATGCGCATGCTTTTATGCCCAGCCCCATAAATTATGCAGTGAACCCCAAGGCTATGACTTCAAAATAGGGGGACTGGAAAACACACACACACACACACACACGCACGCGCACATGCACAAAAAAGAAATGCTTGTTCCAACCACCTCCAAAAGCCCTTCTGGGTCCTGCATGGCCCTAAATCACCACATAGCATCACCAAAAACTAATCTGGCAATAGATTTGGGGCCCCAAACCCCATTCAGAGATGTTCCCTTCTGCACAGCCTGCTCTAGACTGAAGGCTAAGGCTTTAAAACATCCCTTTACAAGTCCTTCTCATGTGACTGATTTCCTCCTCCATCTCATTAGCGGCTGCCAGCAGATGCTGTTTCCCCAGTAGAAGCCACACTTCACTTGTTACAGTCATCTCAAAACCACGCTGTCATTTCTCCCCTCCTCACAGCCATGGCGAATCCTAGAGAATATTTATCAAGAAGCAGACACAGCAGCTTTTTATGGTTAAGCTCAGGTCATTAATCTCTATCGAGAGTTTTCATAATCTTCCTCACCTTCGTGTTTGTTTAACTCTTGGATAGTCACTCTGTGGAGCTCTGGGTAATCGCAGATTAACTGCTCTTTTAATATTAATGGTTTTCATTAATGCACCAGGCTCTCTGCCCTCCAGAGCCCATGCAATAGCTATTAGCATTGTGCCTGCAGCTCCCTGTAGCAAAAAGGACTTTTGTCTTTTGGGCCAAAATTCCACAATATGAGCCCAGATCTTGTGTGTGCTATGGTTGCTTTACAGCAGAAGAATTTTAGGGCAAAGGCAATTCCCTCATCCTCTAGCCCAGTGCAAGGAGCTTCCTCCTGCAGATGGCTCAGAGGAGCTGTTTTTGAGTCACCCAAACTGCAGCATAATCAGCAGCATGTAGGGGCACTGCTCTGATGTCCTCATCCTTCTAGACCTGATCTTTACTTATGTAGCCCTCACCCTGCCCCCACAAAGCAGGGCAGGGCAGGACATGTGGCCACAAAAACCTCCCAGATCACATGAAACCTGCCCAGAAGTGATGAGAGGGCTGCAACCCAGCCTTATCAGGGTAGTGTGATCACAGTATGAATGCAAGAGCCTCAGCCCCTCCACCCTGGCAGCACCTCCAGTGGTCAGAGGTGCAAACCTTGCTGCACCACTACTGTAGGACCATGTGGGGTGAATGGAGCTGACACTGTGCATCCTCATCTCTGTGGCACATGGGGATGCTCACTGATGAGTCCCACGGCCTGAGTCACAAATCATCATGGGCTGGGTATGAGCTAAGAGTGAAGTCATGTGGACAACCAGTGGCTGATTTTGTTGTCTCATTTAGCTTCTAGTCAGGACACAGAGCACACATTGCAGAGGCACTAAAGAGCTAGTCCTATGTCTTCAACACCTTCCTCATCAATCTGTACTTTCTCTCCTCTCAAGCCTCTTAGGTGCTTCAAGATCTTGGTACTGTTCAAAAGCCTTCCCAGGATAAATAAAGAACTTCCGAGAACACCCCTCTTGCCAAATTATTCACAACCAGAGAAATTTCCCACCCATACTACCATCATGTTAACCCTCTGTTTTATAAATATCAATGGACTCGGTGTTTTTGCATGAGCCTGAAGCTCTGTGTATTTCCCCCCCACCCCCAGCCCACAAGCATTTGGGATGAGCTGGCCCCTGCACTCATGCCATCCCCTGTAGAATCCTCTGCTCCATGTCCAGCCTTGCCCTGGGATGTCAAGCTGTCCCACCCCAAGCATTACACAGGGCATGAGCTGCATCAGCAGCCAGATCATCTCTTGGCCAGAAGGAGTCCCAGTCACCTCTTTGCTGACACTGAGCTGGGACCAACACATCTAGCTGTTGCTGAGAAGAAGCCCCTCCACAAGCCCACCATCCTGCTCCCTGGGTGGAAAAAGAGACCCCCACTATCTGGAGGCCAGGTGCAGCTTGAGGTGGGACTTCAGTCCTAGGGCTTTGTCAACCACATCTGGCGGCTGGAGGATGTGCCACTGAGCGAGGGGCCGGCGTGGGTTGGACAGCATGTCGGACCAGTGCCGCAGCTGGTTGCCTGTGGCTCGACAGCCCAGGAAGAGTTTGCCGATGGGCTCATTCTTGGTCACTTTGTCATGATCCCAAACAGAGATGACCACATCCACATTCTGGGAGGGACACAAGAAAGAGGGTCAGTGGGAGGGGGTTTGATGCAGTGGGGACCTGCTCAGCCATGGGCCCTGCAGGGAAACCCACCTGTATCTGACTGAAAGGCACCTCAAAAACAAACAGCTCATTGAAGTAAGGGCTTAAGGTGTTTTTCTTCACACTTGTCTTCTTCTTCTTCCATTTCTTCCTGTTGAGGATGAGATGTACCTTGACAAAAGGATCTGAGGAGAGAGAGGACACAGCTGGCACAAGTCACAATTTTTGACTGAGGAGCTCAGCCATGAAACAGCTTCCCTGAGCCATTCCCAAGCAGAGCATGGCATCCCACTTGTCACTCCTCATGGTGAGCCAGCCATCACAGAGCTCACCTCCTCCTGCCACGAGCTCCCTGTACAATCCAGCCACAACATCTCCTCTTGGAAGATACCTCCAGCTCTACACAAAGCTGAAGTATCTGTGCTGGGAAAGGCTGGAAGTAAGCCAAGGTCTGGGTATAATAGTGGGAGCAGGAAGCAGGTCTTAACACAACAAATTTTCAAGGCTTTGCAGCTCTTGGTACCATCATTAAGGCCTAGGCAGGAGTAGGAAGAACTGAGACAAGCAGCCCCTGCTGACCTGAGAGCCCATGAGAGTCCATCCGCTTCAGCTTCTTGGCTTCCAGGATGAGCACCGTCAGCTTGCCAGTGGTGGGGACATAGCGCAGTGAGAAGCAGATCTCGCCCAGCTGCTCTTCCTGATGGAGAGATGCCAGCACTTAGTACCAGGCAGAGAAGCCAGCTCACTTGGGGTTATAGCACCAGGCCCCAAGTTTCCTGAGTCTCCCCTACTCTCATGCCTGCCCCTAAATGCCTGCTTCTTGGGATGGTGGCAAGAGAAGCCACAGTACATCCCTTCTAGCAGCTTCCTGCCCAACAGGACCAACCTCCACTTTACTGGCCGCTGCCAGTTCACTCCACTGTTCAATGACATGCTGCAGGTTGACACTGGCCAGGGGCAGCCGGACCTCACCAATGATGTCATGCTTGGCAAAGCGGTTGAAGTCGTAAATCTGCATCACCAGTGTGGATTCAGGCACCTCTGCCTGGGGTACCTACAGGAGAAGAGCCAAAAGCCAGGATTCATTCCTTGATGGTGGCCCTGCCCCATGAAATGTTGCAGCGGATTTAATAACAGGTATTTCTCTCTGACACATCCCCATCCTGCTAGTACAAGCATCTTCCTGTCTGGAGAGGTTTTTGCCCAGAGAGCAGTGCCAATGCAACACTCTTGATGGGACCAAAAGTTGTCATTGGCTATAGTTTCCTACCTGGAAAGTAAAGCTCTCGTTGAAGATGGGGTTCAGGGTCTTGCGGTAAACCTTGGTCTCATATCTCTTCTTCATATCAGATGTTAGGTAGACAATCACATATGGATCAGATGTGCCTCCACTGTCCATGGCCTTCAGATCCACTGCCTGCTTCACACCAACTTTCAGCTTGAAAGGAGTGATGCAAAAGGTCACCAGGTAGAGGAGGACAGGGTCAGAAAACTGGGGGCTCAATGGGAAGCAAGTGCAACAGTGAAGACACCTTCACACCACACAGGCATGAGAGCTGGCAGGCTGCAGGCAGATGGAAGAGGCTATGGTCCACCTCAGTGGGCAGCAAAGAGGGGCCGTGCAAGAGCAAAGCTGTTTCCCTGCTGTGCCATGGCTATGAGCATCCCCACCTCTTGTGTGCGGAAGTTGTACTCCAGGGAGTACTGCAGCTTTCCTCGACGCATCTGCTCCACTCCCCGCTCCAGGTCCTCCATCTCAGGCTGGACCTGTGGCAAAGAGCAACACTACCCTCAGGATGTGCTCAGCCATATCCCCACCATGTCATGCTCCCACCATCCCCAGGACTGGACAGTGCAGCAGGAAACCTCTCAGAGAGGAGGGAGAGGGATTGAGGGGAAAGTCAGACGCACAAGGCTGGCTGTGGTTGAGTTGCTGACGCCACACAAGTTGATTCTCTCCTTCTTCTTGGGCTTCTTCTTGCCACAGCAGCACCTGATGATGCAGATGAGGAAGAGGAGGAGGAGAATGGCCACTGCCACAGCCACGGAGATGAGCGCCCATTTGGGTACTGGTGCAATGTTTGAGGAACAGAATTGGACAGAACAGTTAAAACCAAGCAACACATAGGGAGTACATTTAAACCCCTTCCTGGTGCTTCAGCATTAAGGAGGTGTGCTTTCAAAATTGCCTCTGTAATCCTGGACAGTCCCCGTGCAGGGAGGCTGCAGCTGGAGACCATTTCCCAAATGGGCAGCAAGGATGCCCTGCGCTTCTGGAGCAGCATGGTACCATTCTGCAGCCCTCCTTCCCTCCCTGAGGGACCCCACTAGGAAAAGGGATTTTGAGAAAGAGGGAAGTGGATACACAGCCTAGGAGTCCAAGAGCCCCATCAGATAATGCTGCCTGAGAGAGCAGGGCAAGAACTGCTGTACTCACATGGGATTCGGCTAAGCCAGCTGTCCAGGAAACCTGGCCAAGCCGTGGTGGTGATGCTGGCATGTGGGGAGGCTGTAGTCCTGCCTTTCCTGGCTGCCACCGCCATGGCTGGGGTGATCTGGGGACACAGGCAAAATTAACAGGGTGGGGATTTCCTTTCCAGTAGCACCTGTGCTGCCCGTGGCCCAGGGCTCTAATGAGAGCAAACACAACTAAAACACAGAGCCCCGGGTAAGCGGTTAGGGCTTGGCCACATTGGCAGTGAGGTGTGAAATGGAGCGGGAGGGAGCCGCGGGCAGGGAGGGCTCTGTGCCAGCCAGCCCCTCGCATACAGCCTTGTTCATATCCTTGCAAACTTGCTTTCTGGAAGGGGAGAAATCGGGAGATCGATTAGAGAGTTTTCTGGGGTTTTTTTTTGAGAAGAGGAATCACTTGTCTGTCGGAGACAAAAACCAAAAGCTGTTTTGTGCTGGCTCCTCCCTGGCCGGGCAGCATGAGCTTAAGGGTTCACTCAGCTCCAGAAAAACCCCATCATTAGCTAACCTCTTTTTGGCTATTTTCATCTGTCGCATAGGGCTGAGGAGTGGGACAATTGGCTCCTGGGCTTGCAGCCGAGCTGGTGCCCTCACTGCCGGTGACAGTGGTGGCACCAGGCTGGGGTCACACTGGCTTGGAAACTGTCTGTGATCCCCACCTGTGCACATGGAAACACTGACACAGCTTAAGGAAAGGCTTCAGATTTAAAGCAGGGTGGTTTTATAGCACTGCTCTCCCCACGGCAAGGCTCTTATTCTAGCATGAGCACTTCCTCATAGCCAAATTCCTTTTGCGTCAGCAGGAGAGGTGTGCCAGGAGCCGGCTGCATGGTGAAAAGGTCTGCAGCCATCACAGCGAGGGTGGCACTCAGCTGTATGTGGGGTATGTGCCCGTTTGCCTTGGCTGCCCCAGCGTCTGAGTGGGTCCCTGCTCAAGCAGTCAATACCATCTGGCTCTGCCTGCACTCTGCCCATGTTCTGCCCATCCCAAGGTCCTCCTTGCATGGGGATTGTCCTGGGGAGAAATCACATCTGCACTTCCCTCTGCTTAGCCCACAAAGCCACCAAGAGCCTTTTATTTTCCCAGCAGTGAGCTTTGTTGCATGTGGGCATAGGGCTGGAGAGATTGTGAGAATTGCTGTCATTCCTGCAGCATCATTGCTGGGACAGTGAGATACAGGTTAAGTGACTTTGCCCAGGGCCAGCTGGGATGTCTGTGCATTGGACACCTGAAGCACTACTTGGGTATTTAAGAGAGCTGGGCTGCAGTTTCAGACTGGTGAAGAATGGACACAACAGCACAGCTCAGCAGGCACCCACCGCACAGAATTAGGTGTCTCAGTAGTTTTTGCCTGCCAAGGGCTGTGTCACGTTAGTCTAACAGTGGCCCTGGTTTAAAAAATCCTCATCCCAGCCCTGCAGAATGATCTCAGCCACCATTTTGGGAACGATGGGGACAATCTTGCTGCAGTCTGGGAGAGGCAGCGTATTCTCAGTGGGCAGTCTGCAAGGAGCATCAAGCATCCATGTTCTGAGAAAAGTGGCTGGAAGAACCCTGATTCTCACTCCCACCCTGTGCTGAGTGGGTTCCCAAACCCAGACTTACCGAACAAGTATCCTTTGCAGCTTTGGTCTCCCTTCTCTGCTGCGCAGGCTCAAGGTCAAGGCACCACGCGTGGCAGGAACATGCTGTGGGGCGGGATGGGACCCCACCAGGTGCGGAGCTGAGGGTGCAGAAGGGATGGTGGCTGCACTGCACAGCCGAAACCGGAAAGTCTGCTTTGCCAGCTCAGGAACCGGGTGGCCTCAGCACTCTTGTCAGCCCCACCTCACTGCTGACCCAAGCACTGTTCATGCAGGCGAAAAGCCAGGGGGAACTCCCTGCTGGACCAGGAAACAAAACCTGCCCTCCTACCTGCGAGAAGTTGATGGGCATCCTTGCCCAGGTCTGTGCACTGGGAAATTCACTTCTCCAAGTTATCCCTGCTGGGCTGGACTGTGTGGCTGCAGGCTCTTAGCCCAAGGGAATGGACACTTGCAAAGGGATGCATGACTGCATCCATCACTGCTGAGTTCTGTACTCAGGGAGCCCAGCTCGTTGGCCCACAGGGCATGCACCATGTAAGGGCGTGGGAAATATGTGTGGCAGTGAGGATGAACAGGAATGCTCTGCTCCAACACTGCAGGGACGACAGATAGGACAAAGGGATACTGCTTGCATGGCTTCATCCCCCACGTGCCAGTGGGAGCAGCACCAGGCACACAGCCAGCAGCAATTTCATGGGCATCCCTATCACAGTAGATTTATGCTTGTAAAGTTCTTCCCCTGCTGCCAACTCAGCAAAGTCTGCCCCAAACCTGCCTTGCCTTATCACCACATAAATTTGGGGTGGTGTCAGAAGCAAGAAGCAATACTGCTAGTGCCTGATGTCTGACATAGTCGTGGGAGGAGATGCCCCAGAAACCAGACCTGTCCCAACCTGGCTCACCGGTCCTGCCAGATTTTCACATGACCACCAAGGCATTGCCATACGAGGTGACTAGCTGTGGGACAGGGGCTGGAGCTGCCCCTCAGGGACCCAAACACAATCTGGCTCACAAGTGCCATGCACTCCTGCTGCTCAGAGAAGCATCACCTCCAGGAGCAGGAGATGCTGCGATAATGATGCTGCAGCAAATCTCTGTGGGGACTTTCTGCTCTAAAGTGGCAGTCTTAGAGGATGCACAGGAGAAATGCATTATGATGATGGGGGAAAAGGGAATATGCCCAGTAAAATCAGTCAGGGAAAGGGGGTCTGCATAGGCATGCTGAAAGCTAAGTATATCAGTAGCCTTTTCAACAGGCTGTTTGCTAGAGACAACTAAAAGAGGAGAGATTTACATCTTAGGAAGAAATTCTTTACTCAGAGGGTAATAAGACACAGGAACAGGTTGCCCAAAGAAGTTGTGACCCCATCCCTGGAAAAGTTCAAGGCCAGGTTGGATGGAGCCCTAGGAAACCTGATCTAATATGTGCCATCCATGCCCATGGCATGGTGGTTGGAACTTTAAGGTCCCTTCCGACACAAACCATTCTGTGATCTCAATGAATCCAAGCCACACAGGACTCCGATGGCTTCCCACATTTTGGGAGGAGATTTGGTGATGCTGGTGATAACCTGGTGCCATACATGGCGACAGCTGCTTGGCCTTAGTGCAGGTGGGTTTGGTTTCCTTTGGCAGGAACCAGACTAGGCAGGCTGCTGCACTGGGCCTTTTTCCAGCAGTGGGGCAGGGACATGGCCTGGCTGGGCAAGGGAAAAGCTGCAGGATGGCAGCAGGTCCTCTGTGTCAGCTTCTTTCCTCCCCTCCTTTCCCCCCACTCCCTACCTCCTTCTCTGCCCCCATCCTCAACTATTGCACCCTTGGGGAGAAAGGAGGTGTTGAAATATCCCAGCACTGTGAGCCTCACAGGGCTGGGTTCCACACAAGCTACCCAGAAAAGCAAGATCTAGCCCAAAAATCACCCCTGCTCAGGGCAGTGTGTGACATAGGGCTTTCTGAAAAGAAGGTAAAAAAGGGACCCAAAAACATTACAGGAAAATTGTAAATGTGGTGAGCCCCCATTGCACCCTGCCACGCTCTGCACAAGTCTTTGCTCCCTGCATTCCTGCAACCTGCTGTGAGCCACTCTGGTGCAGGTATCCTTATATACCCCTATAAGTAGTCAAAACTAAAACCATTATGTATTCAGGGGCTGGGAAATGAGGGGTCTAGAGGCACACTATAAATACTCCGGCTCCAGAAATAGACACCACGGCAGCGCTTGTGGGCAGCGAGCGGGCACAGAGCACAGGATCCCAGGGAGCTCCAGAAGCTGGGATAGGGTTCATCCTCCTCCCCGGGCTGGCCGTGTCCGTGTCCGTGACCACGCCCGGGTGACAATGATCCGCCTGTGCAACGCCGGCTGGGAAATGCAGTCTGGCCGGGGCACGACGCCAGCCACCTGGCTGCCTACAAATCCCAGCACGCCGGCCAGGGAAGCTGCACCCCATCCTGGCTCCTGCCTGCCTCCTGCCAGCGCGGGGAGGGGGAAATATAAACAGCGGCATCCCGGGCGGAGCTGGGATGCTGCCGCTGGACGGGCCGTGCGGGGCAGCAGAGGCAGCGCTCGCGGTGAGTTTGGGCTCTTCTCTCTGGCAAAATCCTGTCTGTGTCCCGGGGGGGCAGGGGGTGTCAACATCTGCTCCCTGCCACGCAGCTGCGGGATGAGCTGCGGGGAGCAGCAGCACCCGCCCGGAATGCTTTCCTGCGTGTCCGGCGCTGTGTGCGTGTGCAGATGTGCGTGTGCAGATGTGCGTGTCTGCACACGAACAGCACTGCGGGCTTTAGGGGCACGGAGGTGGGAAGGAGGAGTCAGGCTTGATTTGCAGCCGCTTGGGAGAACAGAAATCAGAAGGTGGATTCTCCCACCAGGAAGGGCTGCTCAGCTCCTTTGACACTTTGCATTTAAGTTTGACTTTCAGAAAAGTACTTGGCTGAGATTCTGTCAGAGGAAAACTTCTCCCTGCTGATCCGGGGGGGTGATTGCCACCCTCTGCCTTGCTCTCTGGGAGGAGACCCCTTCCCAGCATGGTGTATGGAGGAAACAGAGGGATGCTCAGCTCTCCTGGCTTTCCAGGCACCTCTGGCTGGGGGAGCAGCCCTGCCCAGGACTTGCCAGCCCGGGGTCAGTCAGGGAGGGCACATGCAAGCCCTGAGCTCCCCATTGCAAAGCTCTGGCTCTCAGGGCTGGCATCAGCCAAGTGTATTGCCTGCCAGCCCAGGCAACATTTTGCATTCCATGAATAATAAAAATTAATTAAAGAAAACTGGGGTAAAAGAAAAGTCTCCTTGGAGGCCCTGACTTGCCCATTGCACTGCATGCTGGCTTTGGTCTATGCTTGCACAGCCCACCAACCCAGTAATCAGGTAGGGCATGAACTGGTAAATGAGGTTTTAGCCCCCTTGCCATTCCCAGCAATCTGTGTAGAGCAGTCATTCCTCTGCCCTCCAGAGAAACCCTGTAGTGTACCTGTAGGAGCTACTGCATGAAAATAAGCCCCATGGGATCCCCCTTGGTGGGAATGAGAACAGTTCCCATCCCACAGGCTGAATCCTGAAGGTCCACTTCTAGCACTGACTAGTGTATAGAATTGGAGTGTACAGCATGGTGGTTACAGAAACCACAGGACCTGGGTGTACAAAAATAAATGGGATTTATGATTCAGCTGCCTCACAGGCAGACCCATGTAGCTCCCCCAAGACTTTCATTTGCCAGGCCTGGGTTACCACTGAGACCTTCAGTGTAGGGTCTGGCTGGCTCACAGGGCTGTGGTGGGGCAGATCAGCCCCATCAGGGAAGTCCCAGCCTGCACCCAAGCCCTCACCATTTATTTCTACTTTGGCTTTTTATAGCTGCAAATGAGCTTCTCAGTGAACTCATTAATTTGTAGACACAAATTCACCATTCAAGCAAAAGTAGCAAAAAAGGCAATAAGGATGTGAACTAGAAACCTAACCAGAAGATCTACCTGTTCTGTCCTTTAAAGACAACATTATTTTGCTGGGAAAAGAGCTCCACAACAGCTTTCAGCAGTTCCGTACAGAGAAAAATACTCTTTGAGAAAAATAAAAATAAAGCAACGATCTGTGTTTGAAAAGCCACTTTTCCAACATATTTAATTGGAACTATTAGAGCAGTTTTTCTTGGAGCAGGACTGCTGTCAGCAGAAGTAGGTTCACTTGGGCCACTCCACTGGGTGGGTAGAATGTCCACTGTCTCATTTCCACTCTTCCCCTTCTCTAGATTGGCTGTATTATAATCTCATCAGTTTATATTTTTTCTTAGAAGCTGAAAATTGAAGATGGCAGAGCCTGAAAGCACAGTCACAAACACCAATGTAAAACAGGTAAAAGGTTATTCATTACAGAACACACATCCTGTATTTCTAAACCAAGTTGTGAAATGCCGCCACAGGAGAGGACACACCACAAGCCAGAGCTGTGGTGGCCTAAATTGCTTGTGCCTAGGTTTCAGCAGAAGTGGCCTGTCTCTGAGGTCCATGTCATTTCCACATGGGAAGAAGTTGCAGAGCTGAACATTCAGTTGCATGGAAAGGGAGCAGCCAAGGAGAAAGTAGCAGCTTCTGTACATACACAGAGACTTTATTATACTGTTCAGAATGGACACAAATGAAGAGTAAAACCAGCAGTATGTGGAGAGAAACCCAGCAGTGCCCAGCTCAGCACAAACAGATGATCATGGCAGTATTGTGCCCACAAACCACAAAATTTTGAAGCACACCCCTCTGTGTGAGCTGTCCTTGGAGGATGTGGCACTTACCAGACAGGTTAGGGTTTCACAATTGCCACCCCATCCTTGGTGGCCTGAAGATGAAGATTGGGCTTTGTACCTCTGGCATCAGGAACTGTGACACATGGCTGATACCTCCAACACCCAACCCCACTACTTTGGTTGGTGAAGCCCTGTTCCCTCTGCTCATCCCACCTCCATGAGTTTCTTCTCTGCTGTCCCCTGATTCTTCTTTTCTCCCCATCCTGCAGAAAGACCCCAGCAAGGCACTGGTCATTGCTGTGACCACCAGAGCCATCTTCAACCTAGAGGAGGAACACAAACTCTACCTGGAGAAGGGCAAGGAAGAGTACACAAGGCACCAGCAGGCCAACCAGGACAAGCCCCTGCCACCAGGCACAGCCTTTGCCTTCATCCAGGTGAGGCCCACACCTGGTTAGGGGCACATGCAGACACTTGCAGGATGGGGTGAAGGCTCAGTTTTCCCAGCTTTAAGTCTCAGCTCCCATCACAAGGTGCAGTTATGCCTATCCTGGCCTCTTGGCCTCATTGCGTGGCATTAAGACCTGTGCTTCTCACCAGTCAATACTCCCCCCGGTGAGGTATCCTGCTCCCTGCCCTCCTGATAATGGCTTATGCAGTATGGTTGCTCTGTCTGGTTCTCCATAACATGCCACCCTTGCCATAGCTGGCAGATGCAGCACAAACCACTAAACTCAAGTGCAGAAGAGCCCCTGGAAAACCACTGCAGTCATGCCTCTGCAAAAGAGTCCTATCTTGTCCTTACAGGCAGTGCAGTATGTGAACGAGAAGATCCTGGAGGTTAACCCATCAGAGAAGGACCTCTTTGACATCCTGGTGCTCTCCAACAACAGCCCAGAGAGCGGAGTGCGCATCATCAACAGTGCCAAGCACTATGGTAAGGGGGACCCATCCCCGGCAGTGCCTGCTTCCCCTGGGCGGCTGCAAAGCAGATAAGGAATCACCACAGATCAACAGTGGCAAATGGAAAGCCAGGGGAATCAGGGGGAAAGGGTTCTCCAGGAAACAAGACGAATTCCTGCCACCCTCTTGCAGCTTGCCCAGGGTGCCAGAGCACACCCAGGGTACAGGCTCCTTGGCAGAGCCCAGCTCCCTTCAGCCATATCCTTTGCATCAGGAGGTCTGGCAGCATTTTGCACAGCCTGGGCATCCTCAGCAGCTACGGAAAAAAGCACTTATTTTAAAAAGACCCATAAATCCCAGAGTGCTGTCATGAGGAATGCTCATTTAAGGGAGGGATGGAGGAAATACTTAACTGCACTCCACAATTTTGTAGGAGCACAGGGCAAGAAGATGTGCCAAGAACATGGGCAGGTTCCCCACACAGCACTGGGAAATTCATTGCCCTGAGCTCTTGCAGCAAAGCATGCCAAACACAGGGAGGGAGTGGGGGGCTGTGAGGAGGATGTCACTCCATAACAGACTTTGCTCACCCCTGACTTGAAGGCCTGGAGATCTCCAAGTTCTGCTTTGTCAGCGATGAGGACTCCACACAGTACCTGAAGTCCCACGGGGTCAAGCTATTCCTCTCAGCTGACAGGACAGATGTCTGCAATGCCCTCCGGAGAGGTGCGTTCTGCATTCTTCTCTCCATCCCACATCCCCAAGCCCACCACACTTTCCCCAAGCAGGAACCAACCAGAGCCCAAGCTTTCACAGGGGCAAGGGGTGAATGGTGCATGGATTATCAGTACAGTGCTGAACAGATGCCCTCACAAGTCACTGAATGCTTTATGCGTCATTCTGGCCATAGCTCTGCCATGGGCTGGTCATTCCCTGCCTGACATTTAAGCTTTTCTAACCAAAGATGCAATTCCATAGTGGCTCCCTGGATCAATGAGAGTGCCTCAATGATTCCCAGAGCTTTGTGAGGATGCCATAGAAATTTGCTCTCGGTACATGGAGAGTTACTGTGTGCTCAGAGACAGATGTAAGCACATGTTTGACCTATATTGGAGGGAATACAGTCTCCCCAATGGCTCTAATGGGGATAATTGCCTTCCTGTCAATTCACTTGGGTATGAGCACATCAGCTGGCCAGAGTTCTTCAAGGTCAGGAGCAAGCCATCTGCGGCCTGGACCCTCCTTCTTTACACAGCACATTCCTGGAGCCTCCTTGAGAGCACCATTGCTCTGACAAGTGTCTCCCATCCTGGGGCCTGGGTCCTTGGATGAGGTCGAGCAGGGTGCAGCTTGTAGGAAGAGACCTCTAATTAAGCCAATTACCGCAATCAATGGAGATGCCAGTCTGTATTATTCACAGCACAGGGTGCTAAGTCTGGGCATTAAAGCCAGACTTGGCAGGGTGAGGGAGCACCAGGAGGAGGGATGCTCATGCCTTGACAACTACACACTGTCTCTTAGTTGACCTCAGTATCTCTCCAGACCTTGATCTCTGATCAGCAGCACTTCCTTGTCCATCCCCATCAAGGTATAACAGCCCTGGAAAGGCTGGGCTGACTCCCACAGAAGGCTCCATGGCTTGGAGGCCCTGACATGGTAGCGTGGGACGGGGCTGCAGCAGATGCGTGGGGAGGAGCTGGCCATGCATAAGCTGCCCCCAGGAGGATTGTCCCTCCTGACCCTTGCTCTGTCCCACAGGGGTCTCAGCAGCGCTTGTTTTCCAGCAAGAAGTGCAGGCCCCCAGCACCCCACTCCGCGTGGTGTTCGATGGGGATGCCGTGCTCTTCTCCGACGAGACGGACCAGATCTTCCAGGAGCAGGGGCTGGAGGGGGCAGTGCAGTATGAGCGGTCGATGGAGGCTGTGCCCATGGGAGAGGTGAGCATGCTACCTTCCTTCCATGGGCAGCCACAGGCTCTGCCATCATTCCCACTTGGGCTTTACCATGAGCAGCCAAAAAAGCACAAATCCTTAAAAATTCTGTATGCATTCACCACTCAGTCCCTGATGTGGGCCTGATCTGGAGTCCCACTGGAAATGGATCTGGCCTGTTGTCTCCTCTAAGTGAGCATCAGCTCCCAAATATCTGGGGTTGAGGTTATCCCCAACATCACCTTTTGTAGGCTGTGACCTCTTGTTCTCCACGTCCCTGGAGGACACAGCCCCAGAGGCACTGCTCACTGGGATGTACCTTCTGGTCACTTCGGAATTAGGATGAGTACCACAAGGTTCACCTTCCTCCCAAGCACCCCAGTGCACAGCACCAGTCCCAGATTGCCCAGTCCTGCAGCCCACAGGCATTCCTGTGCTCTGCAGAGCCCTGAGGAACCCTGGAAGAGGAACAATTGGCTTGTACAGGCAGTGTAGATGTCTCCTTATTTTCCACCCACTGCCAACTGTCTTGCTGTGCTTCCAGGGTCCCCTGAAGGCTTTTGCCATGCACCTTGGGAAGATGCGCAAGAAGTTCAGCCAGGAAAAATCTCCCATCCGCACCTACCTGGTGACTGCCCGCAGTGGCCGGGACATGGGCATCCGAGCCATCAAGACGCTCCGGGAATGGGGTCTGCCCATCGATGAGGCTTTCTTCATGGATGGGGCTCCCAAGGGCCCCATCCTTGCCCAGATTCAGCCTCACATTTTCTTTGATGATGGGCTTCATAACATCCAAGGAGCTCAAAATGTGGGTGTACCATCTGCCTGGGTCCCGTCCTGCTGCTGATGGGCTGCAGGCCAGCACTCCCCCCTCCCAGCAGCACAGGGGAACGGGACAGTTGGAGGCAAACCTTCTGGTGGAAAAGGAAAGATTTCCTAATGTGCAGCAAGTAAATCTCAGGAAAAGAGGATGAGAGCATAGACTCCCATGCAAAACTTGATGCTCATTTCTGCTCCTGATATGAGGTCCTTTAGGTTTTAGGATAAAGCCAGGAGGGAAGGACACTTTTGCTGTATCATGAGAACTACACCTACGTGTCCTGTAGAACCTGGGGATTTTTCTCAAAGAATTAAGTGAAGCTAATGCCACACACACAGGCTAAAGAAAGCATGAACTACAAATGCTAGTTTCGGCTGTTCTCAGACAGTCTCCAAGATGGAGCAGCACAAGAAAGACATCAGCCTGTTGAGGTGAGTCCAGAGAAGGGCCATCAAGATGATTAGAGGGATGAAACAGAGAGAATTGGGATTGTTCAACCTGGAAAATGCTTTGGGGTGACCTAATTGTGGCCTTCTACCTGAAGGAGCCTACAAGAAAGAGAGAGAGAGACTGTTTACAAGGGCATGTAGTCACAGGACAAGGGGCAATGGTTTCAAACTGAAAGAGAGGAGGTTTAGATTAGCTATTAGGAAAAAAATCCTTACTGTGAGGGTGGTGAAGCACTGGAACAGGTTGCTCAGGAAAGTTGTGGATGTCTCATCCCTGGCAGTGTTCAACACCATGTTGTACATGGGTAGAGCTCTGTGTCTGGTCTAGTGCAAGGTGTCCCTGCCCATGGCAGGGAGTTTGGAGCAGGATGATCTTTAAAATCCCTTCCAACTCAGGTCATTCTGTGATTTATCCCCAGGATTTCTGCCTAAAGGCAGCCCTCAAGACCCTGCCTCACCAGATACACTCAGCTTGGTGTACTGAGGACACTGATATACTAGCAAGTCCTTCAGGCAGCTCCAGCCAAACTTAAAAGGAGAAAGATTTCAAAACTGTAAAGGACCTACAAACCTTTTAGAAATGGGTGAACAGGTTGAAGAAGGAAAGTCCAAGCTATTTCCCCTTATAAAAGAGACTATAGCACAAGTCAGCTTTCCTTAGGCATGCAGGCTGCACAGAGACTGCTCTTAGGAGACACAGACCTGTAGGACACTCAGCTCCCGGAGCTGCAGGGCAGGGACAAGGCTGCAACCCGGCGCTGAGGTCCATCCAGGAGACCGAGCTGCCGCATAGCTCCGATGTCCCACCAGGAGAGGGCACTGGAGGCGGGCTGCCTGCAGCACAAGCCAGGGCTGCAGACCAGCCACTGCAGGGGCCAGAGCAGGACTGGGTGCCGCGGCCAAGCTTAAATGGGTCTCCAGGGCCGTGGGTGGAGGGCGTGGTGAGGGGATCTCGGGAGCGACTGCTCCCTGCTGATGGGATCCGTGGGTGTGCTCAGTTCCCTGCCTGGCATCATGGCACACCCTATGTGCCATGGCAATTTGGAGTCTGCTTCTAATTTTCCTGGGGAACAAGCAGCCCCCCAAGGTTCACTTGCAGGCTTCTTTCCCCAGGGCTGGATGTGAGTTGCCACTAGAGGCCACTGTGCTGCCTGGGGACATGGCACCTCAAATCCCTGCCAGCTCTCCAGAACCACCTCGTAAAAAAATACAAACTGGCTGCTCAGGTGGCAGTGGGATTATGGACTGAGGATATAAAGACGACGCTGGCTTAGTTTTTTTAATCTCATGACAATCAAAAAGTAATTTTTTAAAGACTTCAGAAATGTTGCTCTTTTCCAATGCTTTTTCCTTCCAATAAATAAATATCCCATTGTGAGTGCTTGTTCCTCATGACTGTGTTCAGCAGTGCAGGAGAAGAGGTGGGATAACTCAGTGATCCTTTACAGACATTCAGTTATTTATTAGGTGTTATGCGCACTCATCAAGATGGGTTAAACACACAATAAACTTTCAGTGGGCTTTGGATTAGGCTCCTGAATGTCATCTTGTGTCTGTGTCCCCAAGCTCGCTCCTGCTACCTGGGGCCTGGGGACTCTGCACACTTCAGCCCAGCAAGGGGAGCTGCTGGTCCCACTGTGGCACCAGCACAGGTACTGTCCCTACCATTGTGGCTAGCATGGGGTTCAGTCTCAGGGCTGCCAGGGGAGGGGAGGATGCTCATGTACAGGGCTTTGATAGGAAGCCACCTCCAAAGCAGCAGAGCCTGGCAGAGTCTTGGCACCAGAGTCTGGCCCCTTGCCCTTTTAGCTCAGTCTAGATGCTGAAATTAGATGTTTTGAGGTAGCAACATCAACAACATCAGCTACTCATCATCTGCTAATAACGCTAAGCAGCCGTCAGCTGAGCAAACATTAATTACAGGATGCTCAAAACATGACCAGTAAGCAGGTACAGATGTTCATCCCACTTTCATGCAGGTCAAATACCACCAGGCTCAGTGCAGTGATTCAAGCACCTGTCTCCAGCCCTGCTCACCATGCACAGCCAGCTGCTTCAGTGGCAACTGGCGGTGGCAAGAGAGCCAGTGGTGGGGGTGATGGTGGTGGTCCTGGGCATCCTCCAACACTCCAACCCATCACATTTGCTGATTCCTAGACAGGACCAGCAGAAGCTTGGTCAACGCCTTGGGCAAGAGGAAATCAGCTGAATCAAGAGTGGTGGGAACAGCCCCATGTGAGCCATCGCAATGCACGGGATGCTGAGGAAGAGGGAAAGTGCTGTATGCCTTCCTCCAGCACTGTCAGCATAGTAGGGGATGAGAGGGCAAAACGTGCCCAAAATAGGAAAAAAGGAAGGAAACTCAGGGCTTGTGGGATTGCATCATATAGGGCCAAGTGCAGCTGCTTCAGGCCATGGCTCAAGTGTGCAGCATCAAAACTGGCCTTACTTCCCTTCTTCAAAGATGGAGCATCAAAAACACTATCCAGCAAGGGCTGATGCAGGTTCATGCCCTGCTGCAAGGACAAGATTGCTGTTTCTGTCTTAAGAGGTGTCTGTAATAAATTCATTAAGGCTTGAGATGCTCCTCAGGTTTTGGTTTTTCTGGATCTCCCTCCTTCAAGGGGTTGCTGATGCCCCAGGGTCTCCTGCTGCTGCAGCCCAAAGAGGGTTTAGCTGCTGGAGCCGGTCATGACATGCTTCTCTGATATCCATCTCATGCTTTGGAGGCTAGGGCAAGGTAGGAGCACCTGTGTCACCATCAAACACAGGCTCCTGTTGAACCCTGCTGTGTTTCACACCTTTCCACTCTAGGAAAAGAAGCGCCAAGGGGTGCAAAGTGGACTCTGAGGACCTGCACTTGATTCTGACTATTGCTTTCCAGCAACCCCTTGCAACCCCAGCCAAAGCTGACTGGTGGCCAGGTTCCCCCCTCTGGCACTGCTTGGGACACCCACAAGACACTCTCCTGGTCCAGAAGGGGAACTGGGAAATGGCCCCACTCTGCTCAGCTGCAAGCAGACAAGCTGTCTGCTCTGCTGAGCCCAATTCTGCTGGTGAATTCCAAACAAGTGGCCCTTGTTTCAGGGTTGGGCACATGACCCCAGGGATCAGAGGCTGCAGCTGCCTGGCCCCAAGGAGTTTGCAGGAGACCTTTGCCCAGTACCATGCCTTTAATTCCCCACTCACTGCACCAGTCAATTCAGGGTTGCAATGATAAAAACAAAACTACTCGGCACTAAGAGAAAGAAAGGGCTTTATGAAATGGTGGTACTGCAGGGAGGGAAGATTGGTGGGTATTCATCTACTAATAGACATCTGCAGTGGCAGTGTCCAAGCTGTTCAGCTTCATTGACTCCTGGCTGCAGCAGAAGAGGATGCTGGAGGCTGCAGGACCTGGGTGCAGCTGCAGTGTTTGCCAGGGATGCTCCCACACCTCCCTCCAGCCATAACCTACAAGCACCTTTGGCCATGAGCATGGAGCAAAGCATCTTCACAGTTTGGACCATAACCCTATGTCACCCTGGTGGCAGTGCTACTTGGGAAACACTCAGGGGTTCTCAGCCAGAGAGGCTGAGATTCCACATCCCACACTGCAAAAAATTATTAACAGGGTGTTTTGTGTACAGAAGGTCAGAGAGAGGGTGTGCAAAGCTACAGACTCTGTTTGCCGACGTGCTTAAAGCTGGATTCAAGATCTTTATCCCAAGCAGTCACATTGGATATAATGGCTGTGGGGGCAAGCGAACATGGAGCTTAGGAGAAAGGTGACAATGAATTAGAATTCAAAACCTATGTGGGCATATTGACACAGCAGAAACTGCCCCAGGAGGTCCAGATTGATTCACCAAATCACCAGTGGAAGCTGGCTGCTCCCATTTCAAGAAAACACATTGCAACTTTAAGCCGATCCTTGGGTTGCAATCGGGTGTTGACCCTCAACTTTCTGAACCCACACTCCTCCCAGGATCAGAAGGCTCAGTTGCTTCAGTGTTTTGTCACACTGAGCAGACATAATTGCACAAATGATGGTCCTTCTTGGGGCAGCTTCTGCTGGAAATTAAAGAAAATAAATGACATCTAGTGCTGGCTAAGAAAATGAGTTGGATGGTGTGCTTGGATGTGGCTGGAGGCACTTCTCTTCACAGTGCATGGAAACCCCACCAGCAAACTGATACTCCCCCACCCCAAGCTGGGCTCGCATTGGGACCACAGCAGGGATTGCTTAAAGTGGTGATAAGGTGAGTTGGGTCCCTGTGCTCCCCATCACATCCTGGCGTGGGTGGGGATGAATCAATACCATCATTTCCACTTACCACCCCATCCCGTCAGCCGACGGTCACGCTGCCTTCTGCCAGCGTCTGCCAGGATTGTTGTTGCTTGTCCCTGGCAATTTCAGCCTGCTGCAAAATAACTCGGGTGAGGCAAACAACATGAGATCCCTGCCCTGAGGAGCAGACAGGGCTAGCAGGCAGGGAGAGGCAGGTCCCCTCCTCCCCAAGGTGGGTCCCAGGTGTGTCACCAGCCATGCAGAAGGATGGGCCAGGGGATGACGAAGGACATCCAACGCTGAGCAGGGTCAGGAGCGGGCAGGTGGTGAGGGGGTGGCAAGGATTTGGGCAGGGCCACAGAATGCGTGGGACACAGGGACAGGCAATGCCAAGTTTGACAGCAGCCCACTGAGGCAAGGTGATGTGCAAGTAAACCCTAGTGAGGACACCAGGGCAGCTTACAGACTTAAAGACCATAAGTATTTTGCACCATAAATCCTTTGGTTTTTTTCAATAGCTAGAGGGGAAAGGCTAAGAAGCGCAGGATCTGATGGAGAAGTCCACTGGGGTGAAAGCACTGTATGCTCAAAGGCTTCTGCAAAACAGCCCTGATGGGGATAGAGCCATTCTCAGGGCTCCTGCCTGTCGTGACACCCAGTTGTGTCACCCAGCCACCAGTGAGCCGCCCTCACCCACCACAGGGATCAGCTTTTGCAGCGTGACGGACACCAAGGGAACAATTACCACACAGCCTAAGCCTTTTGCAACTCCACTTAACATCTACCCAAGGTCACTGCAGCCCATGCTGGCAGCTAAGACATGTTTAAGCAGGCTGCTGGCCAGCTCTACCTTCAAAGCAGTCTCAGTCAGCCAACACCAATGGACCAGGGATTGCCACCGCCCATGATGCCGAGGACATCTTCCCCAGTGCCCACACTGCTGGGACACAATGGCCAGGGCCTGCATGTGTCACTTTGTCATGCTCAGTGCAACCCCTCCTCTGCTCCCAGGTTTCCCATCACATGGAGCTACTACTAAACCACCTTCAGGTTTGCTTTTGTGGGTGTCACACAGGAAAATGGTGTAATGGGACATGCCAATGCCACTGGAAAATGCACCCTCACCTTGTGAATTGTACATCAGTTTAGGAAACGGTGTTGGGAGTGGGTGAGGTCCTGACACCATGCCAGGAAAAAGTTATCCCAGGGATGGTGAATCAGGCTCTGCTAATGAGCTGCATCCAGCACCTTCACACCAGCACCTTGAGTTGGAGTCAGAGTGTTTGAAACCAGACTTGCCCAGGCTTGTGTCCCTGTAGGCTCTGTCAGCTCAGACAGTTTTCTCTTTTAGCAGCAAGCTTCAAAATTAGTGATGCATTTTTTGAATTTGAAGATGTTTGTCCTCTAAAAATCCCACCTGCAGGTGGCAAAAAAAAAATAATCTGCATTTCTGAACTGAAGCTTTCCTTGCCCTTTAGGTCATTGCAGTTCAGGGCATTGGCTACCACTGTGATTAATAAATTTAGAAAAAACTCATTGAGGAAAGGGTGATGGCAAACACACAGCTATATGTAAGGACAAAGAGGCCACTGTAACATCCCTGACAGAGGGCTGCCAGACTGCACAGGGGGAGCTGCTAGAGCCCCCCAAAAAAGAAAGTGTTTGAAACCAAACATGAGCCAGCAGTGTGTCCAGGTGGTCAAGAAGACCAACGGCATCCCAGCAGGGTTAGGGCAGGGATATTCCCTCTGTACTCGGCACTGGTGATTCTGCACATCAAGTCCTGTGACCAGTTCTGAGCCCCTCACTGCAAAAAAGATATTGAGCTGCTGCAGCTCGTTCAGAGAAGGGCAGTGGAGCTGGTCTAGGGCACAAGTCCTACGAGGAGCAGCTGGGGGAGCTGGGGTTGTTCAGCAATAAGGAAACTCGGGGGAGACCTCATTGCTCTTTACAACTACCGAAAAGGGGGGGTAATATAGTGTAGTGATCTGTAGTAAGATGAGGATTGGCCTCTTTTCCCAGGTAGCAGGTGACAAGGATGAGAGGTAATGGCCTCAAGTTGTGCCAGGGAAGCTTTAGCCTGGATATGGGAAAAATTTCTACCCTGAAAAGGTGATCAGGCATTGGAATAGACTGCACAGGAAGTGGTGGAATTACCATCCCTAGAGGCATTTAAAAACCATGTAGATGTGGTGCTGAGGGACATGGTTTAGTGGTGGACTTGACAGTGCTGGGTTAATGGTTGGACTAAATGATCTTGAGGGTCTTTTTCTCCCTAAAGGATTCTGTGATCATAAATTAAGCTGCATCAGGTCCCTGCGCATGCAGCAAAGGGCAGGTGGGACACCACCCCGGTGTCATTTGGCAGAGGAGACCCCAATCTCCCAGAGCTGGGGCTGGTGTGCTCTTCCCAGCTGGAGCCACTGGAGCTGAGTCATTTGACCCCCCCTTGGAAATCTTCTCAAGCAGGGATCCAGGTCATGAAAGAATGGCCCACTCCCAGAGGCACGTCACCCCACGCCCACAGTTGTGCCTTCAGGGAACAGTGCTGTGGTTCACCCCTTGGAGCTGGGGGGGATGCAGGGGGCCAGGGAGACAGACCAGCAAGGAAAGGGATTCATCCACCATGACAAAAATAGGAGTGGGGAGGGAGGGATGGATCCCTCGGCTGTCTCTCACATATCTCTGCATCTAGGTGTTCTCTAGACACCTCAGCTATGGCACTCCCAGTCTTGCTTCACAAACAAGGAAGAATGTGTAAAAAAACCTGAGCCCAGGTTCATGCCAGTTTATCTTTTTAAGATACTATGGTGCAACTTTCACAGTCCCAGCCTATAAATACCCAGACGTGCTCCCAGTTCCTGGTTAAACATACCCACTGTACTTCTCAAGGCTTTGACATCAGGGCAAACATTCCACAGAGGTGCTGAGGGAGCCCAAATGCAGAAATCCTGGCTCCTTGCTGGAGCCAGCAGTCCCCCAGCATGCAGGCACAGCAGTGGCAGCTCCAAAACCACTTGTGCCAAGGGCCAGAGCCAGATTAAACACTCTGGGGATAAGCCTCCAAGTCCCTTCCCATCCTGCAAGCACCCAGGAGAGGATCAGTATTGTAACGTTCCCTGACACAGCGCCATCCTCCCTTTTTCCCAATAAACCATTGGGAAGTGTCTGGCCTCACTGGTGCAATGGAAACATAAGTTATTTAGAGCAGCCTGTCTAAAAGCAGCTCTGAAAGACTTTGCTCTGCACTGCATGATGGTACAGGGCATGCTATCCTTATCAGCCCATCCCCGCATGCTGGAATCCACTCCATAGCCACAAGATTCTGGAAGAGACTGGCCAGACTGGAAATCCTTGAGGAGGAGCTGCCATAGGAGCCCCAGCCTGGGGGCCAGGTGGCGTTGCCTGGCCAGTTATGGTTTCCCAGCCACTTCAAAGAGCAGGGAGGAGGGCTGGTACTTCACCGGCTCTGCCATGGGCTCCAGGAAAGCTTATAAGGGGTGAAGGGGAGCCCTGGGCCTGGCGTCAGGACTACTCTTTTTGTCTGCAAGACACATTTGCCAAGGGGTCTAAAGCCCTTGGGGAGGGTGGATTTGTTTGGGTGGGACTGCAGTTGGCTTAGCTCTGACCCACTCCCGCCTGCGGCACTCAGCACCAGGGCTGCCAGGGGGACAAGAGGAGGAGACCTTCGAGCTGGAGCCCACAGCAGCAGCAATGCCTCTGGGATCAGGCTCCATATCTGGGGACCCACTACGCCTTGGCTCCTTGCCCAAAAAGAACCACACAGGGTTTTGCTGAGTCACACAGGGTTTTGCTGAGTCACACAGTGCTTCGGGCGGGAGGGCGCCCGGGTTTTGCTGACTCATGGTCAGTGGCACTTCCCTTGACCACATGCCTGCGGGGGCAGGAGAGAAGCAGGTGCTGGCCAAAATAACGGGACCCACCAGGTTCAACCAATGCCTCTGGCCATCACTCCAGAAAACCTCATCTCAGTGGGAATCTGCATCCCATGGGGAGGCGGCAGGATTCCTGATACCCACCAGCTTGACTGAGGTGTGGCAATTTGGAGAGCTAGTGGGACAGGAGACAGCTGAAATGTCCCCTAAAAACAATCAGCATGGACCACAGTTGGGGGTGGCAGGCATAGACCCAGGGCTGCAGGATCCTGTGTGAGGTCACGGGTGTATGGAAAAGGCTCAGGGACAGAGTGTGGGAAGGAGATGGTGCAAGTGAGGTGCCAGTGACATGACCCAGCAATTTTCCAGAAGTTGCAGGAATGTGAAGGTGACAGGAGAGGGACAGAGACCTCACCATGAAGCCAGGGGTCCCCCACTCCAGCAGTGTCCAGCTCATTCCACAAGCTGCTGCTCTCCTGTCCCCAACACTGGGCACAAGCAGGAGCAGAAAAAAAAGCGCTCCTAGCCCTCAGGACTTGGAAGGGAAAATGTCTGTAAATCCGGTTCCATTTGTATTGTTTTTCCAGTGGGTCTTGTCGCTCTGCAAAACCTCGGTCGGGGCAAACTGGTCAGAGATTAGCTCTGTCCGCGGCCTCTCAAACCAGCAGCGTGGCACATCTAAGCCCTGCCCTGACAGCCCAGTGTGGGCAAAGAGCCCATTCCGGTGGTCCCTGATGGTCAGCCCTGCGCTCTGATGGAGGCGGTGGTCCCTGATGGTCAGCCCTGCGCTCTGATGGAGGCGGTGGTCCCTGATGCTCAGCCCTGC
>JAWWTY010000156.1:16414088-16454645 GCA_035222235.1 Margarornis squamiger
GTGGTCCCTGATGGTCAGCCCTGCGCTCTGATGGAGGCGGTGGTCCCTGATGCTCAGCCCTGCGCTCTGATGGAGGCGGTGGTCCCTGATGCTCAGCCCTGCGCTCTGATGGAGGCGGTGGTCCCTGATGCTCAGCCCTGCGCTCTGATGGAGGCAGTGGTCCCTGATGCTCAAGCCTGCATTCTCATGGAGGAGGGGGGAGACTAAAGGCTAAAGTCTGCTGGTGGCCAGTGCCCTCCTGGCACTGCCACGGTGCATTGTGAGGGACGGGGGATAGAGCTCGGACAGGTATATGCCCACCTTCCCGAGAAGGCTCCAGGTGGGAGGGATGGGTGTCCCCAGGCTGGAGGTGCCGCCGGGGCCGGAGGGGCCTGCGCTCAGAGGGGTGCCGGGGGCTGCTCGATGGGGACTGCGGCCCCCGCACCGCTACCGGGGGGGGGTGTGGAATAATAATACAGTAAAAAAAGCCAGAAAACATGTAAAGGACCAAAAAAAAAACCCCAAAACCACCCAACAGGAGGAAGTTAAAGGCAGGCCATAGGGAGCACGCGCGGCCGGGAGGGCACCTCGTGACAGATTTCATGCTGTTTATTCCCCTCTGCGCGGGGCTGAGTCACGGCCCGACCCGCCGGGGGTCAGCCCTGGGGGGCCCTGAGGCGGCCCCGGCCCCGCTCCCGGCCCCGCCCGGCCCGGCCCGCCCTCACGTGACGCCTCCCGTTGCAATTTTAGACCGTCAGCTGACCCGAGAAATCCCTGGAGAGGGCCCGCCGTGCCTACAAAAACAGGGACGGCAGCCCGGCAGCGGCGTCGCGGCCTCTCGTTGTCGGGACCCTGCAGGCTCTGCTGCCATCGCCATCGCCGCCATGGGGCCCCGCGGCCTCCTCCTCGTCCTGCCCGCCGCGCTGCTGCTGCTGCTGCTGCTCGCCCTGGCCGGGCCCTGCGCCGCCCTCATCAGGTGAGACAGGGCGGCCCGCGGCTGCCGAGCCCGCGGTGGGGCGGTGGGGTGGGGATGTGGGGCCGGCACCCCCGGGGCCGCCGCAGCCTCCGGGCTGGTCCCGCAGCGCCTGGGCACGGCGCGGCTCCCCCTGCGGCCGGGAGAGGGGCAAGGTCGGGGACCCCCGGTGGGGGCTCAAGGGCTCATGGCCTCCCTTCCCGGGGCCTCGCCCCGGCTTCCACTACACCTGGCGACCTTGGACAGCCCTCCCCGCCGCTGCTTTCCGGCTTTGGGAAAAGCGCTGAGCGCAGCACGGCAAGGGGGTCCGGCACGGGGTGCTGGTGGGAGCCCAGACCTCGTCCACCTGGTGCTGGCACATTCCCTGTTTTCGGTGGAGTCCTGCTGCCCCCCCTTCCACGGGTTCCCCCCCTTCCACACACCCGTTTAACTGGTGGGTGTTTTCCTTCCCCGCACAGGATCCCCCTGACCAAGTTCCCTTCCATGCGGCGGGTTCTGAACGAGGTGGGCAGTGAGATCCCAGATGTGAACGCCCTCACCCAGGTCCTCAAGTTCAAACTGGGCTTCCCCGATGCAGCTGAGCCCACTCCAGAGACTTTGAAGAACTACATGGATGTGAGTAACAACACCCTGCCAACCAGCCCCTCACTGCAGTGGACCCCACCACAGTGTTGGGCAAGCAGCTGTCCCTTCTGGGGGTACCCATCCCAGGGGTGTGGTGGGACATGCTGGCCTTACTGTTCCACCACAGCTGGGGAGGTAAAGGAGGGAGAGATGTTGATCCCGTAGGACAGATTCATGCACCCCCATGGCTTGGTGGGTGGGTGTCAAAAGATGCTTCCCATCATTACTAATCTAAAAAGATTAATATTAGTAATTATAATAATAACAACAGCAAACAACCCACTGCCACCCAAGCAGGAACTTTTCAGTTTGTGACCTATTTCCTTTCCCCTTTGTCACTAATCAGTGATTACAAATAGGGGCCTGCTCACTTGCAATCATTCCTAGCATCTTCTGGCCCATTTGGGCTTTACTTCTGTCAAGACGGGCATAAAAATCATGCTCCACTCCCTGAAGCATTGGGGCATAAAAGACTGAGCATGAGACAGAGGAAGAAAGCTCAAACTGGGAACCAGCTTGTTATGGGACTGGGGATGAAGGACCTGTCCTCTCACTATCCTTCATCTTCTACACTGTCTTGAGAAAAGCCACTTTCTTCTCAGCAACTTAGGGAGCAAGTGGACCTTCATGGTAGCAAAAGAAGCCAGATAAAGGATGTGAAGTTTGCCCTTGCCCAGCTGCCAGACATGTGCAGGGTTTACTGTTTCTGGGTTCCTCACCGGGTACCTTCACAGCTCTTCGCAGGACAGGATGTGAGCACTGGCTGGCAGAATAAAGCTAGCCCCAGATATTCGGGCATTCATTCAGGACATTACCCCTGCTTCCCTTTTCCAGGGGCTCTTTTCACCCAGCCAGCACTGTCCTGTCCTGTGCTGGGAAGGGCCACTGCTATTTCAGTTGGTGGTGTTGAAAGCCAGGGCACTAGCGGTTGTGTAATGGTAGTGTCTCTTGCAACCACAACTCAGACCGCCTCAAAGAAGGACTGTTCTCCCTTGTCACAGGGGCACCAGCCCAACCTGTGGTGGGAGATAAGGAACCATTGGGTCCCTCCCAGCCTAGCTGAAAATGCTTTTGCTGCCAGAGGAACTCTTGGGACAAAAGGCATAGCTCACCCTAGACTGCCTAACATGATTGTGCCAGCCGCTGGAACCCTTGGTGGGTCTGTGTATGGACAGGGCCCCCATCCCAGGGGTTAATTTTTAAGCCCCAGCAATAATTACAGAAACACTGGAAACAAGTACTGCCTTCCCATTATGGCTAATTGCAATGAATTGTTAATTACTCAGCAAGCTGCCCTTTTAAACTAAGGCACAGGAGGTGTACAGCTTTGATAATCCTGTTTTTTCCCCCCACCTTAATGAAGTACATGGGGGGTTTGGAAAGGCTACTGGCTGATTTCCCTTGCTAGCAGCCTTCTCTCCAGGACTCTGATCCAGCTGCTTGCTGGGCACAACACAGGTCTCTGCCTGTTTAAGAAGACTGGGGAAAAATAAGTCCATAAAAATGGGCCCCAAAAATAGGACCCACCTAGTACTCCGCGTTCATCCTTGCCTCTGTGGATAGAGGGATGCCTTGCAAGCAGCTCAGCCATTCAGGTTTCTTCCAATCCCAACGGAGATGCAGTTGAAGGGCAGAGGGATATCCATCAGATACCTGTGCTACATGAATGTCTCCCAAACTTTCACTCTGCAGGCCTAAATCCACCTCTGGTGGTGCTGCTGATGCTCTCTGCTCCCACCACTCCTCCAGTCTTCCAGGTCCCATGACTGAGCATTTGTTTATTCTTCCCTACCCCGAGAACTCACCAGCAAACACCAAAAGCCCCAGCGGCTGTATCTCCACCTGTTGTGGGCAGAGCTGCTGCTTGCTGCAACGCCCAGTTCCTTTGCAAACCCACCAGCAAAGCAGCTTACCAGCCAGTTGCAGCTTTTCAATAATGCAGGTGTTTTGCTTGGCTTCCTTCCATCTTTTCTTCTCTTCCTTATAGTGAACTTCATGCTAGCCTGCAGACCTTCCCCCTTATCTTCTTCCCTGTCTGCCCCAAAAGTCCTCCCCCGCACGCACCTATCCTGCACCCATCCCGGTTGTCCCAGATTATCCTTTTCACACCCACTGTAATGAGTTGTGAACAGTGAAGGGGAGCCTCCCTTCCAGAGAACAAAGGCTGGGAGTCCATCAGTGCCAAAAGCAAGAGGATAGCAGTGTCTAGATGAGCAGCTGATTACCAATTCAACCCTAAGAGATTTTTTGGTCTTTAGTCCCTGCTTTTAGCTGGCTGCCTCTGCTCATGGCTTCCTTCTCCTTTGCAGGCCCAGTATTATGGCGTAATCGGCATTGGGACCCCCCCTCAGAATTTCACTGTGATCTTTGACACTGGCTCGTCCAACCTCTGGGTCCCATCTGTGCACTGTTCCTTACTGGACATCGCCTGCAGTAAGTGTTATAGGTGCCAAGCACTGCTCAACAGCTTCTCCTTCCCCACAAAATGCAGATCCTTGAATTGCAAGAGGAGAAACAGGCAGTAGCGTGAAAGGGCTTGTCAGAGACTAATGGGCTTTCTAGGGTCAGAACTGGAACTACAATCCCAGCCTCCTACATCCATCCTTCATTACTCCCCTCCTGGTTTTTTTGCCTTTCAAGTCATCCATGCACACGGCCAAATCTTCTACAACAGCCTTAACCTTGCAGCACAGGAACAATATCATAGGTTGTGATGTTTCTCCCCAGATTATAGACCAATGCTGCTGTTACCCCATTGCACAAGGCTGACTTTTTTTAAGTCAGCCTCTTGCCAGATCTGATACAAACTGTCCTAGTTTCTGGTTTATTGCTGCACAGAGCATGTGCGTGCATGTTTATGGAGTTATAATTAACGAGAATCAGGTAGGCACAATGAGAGAACATCTTAGGGACTACAAGTTTTTTTGCTTTGTGGCATTCCTATGCAGTAAACCTCCACAGTTGAAGATGTCAAACCTGGCTATGGCAAAATGCCATTTAAAAGCCACCGGCTGTGCTGCTTAAGCAGAGTGGAGAAACCTGTGGAGTCAACTAATGAAGCCGTGAAAGGCATTCCATAGTGCTCATCGGGAGCAGGGTGGAAATTTTGACTGTAGCGTAATCAGAGAGGAGGCAGACCTTCTTTTTGCATATGTGGAATGAGATTCAAGACATAGGTAGGGTGGTGAGGTCCAGACCTGGTCTGTCTTGGGGGTTTCTGATTTCTGGCAGGAAGCTGGTTTCTCAAGGCAGTTGCTCAGGAGGTGCTGGGACCAAAGGACGCATTTTATGAGTATACAAGGAGCTCAACCTCCTGCCAGATTGGGATCCAAACTGGGACTCAGACAGTCTATCCAGAGAAGGCCCTGTATAGCACGTTGGTTTCTGTGCAACTCATCTGATTTGTCTTCAGCAATCATGTGCACTGCTCAGTGAGCATTCATGGAGCTGCTCTGGCCAACTTGTGACTTGGGAGGAGCCTATGGAGGAGGAATTTGCCTGGCCATAAAACCAGGGATATCTTACAGCTCCCAACCTATCCAAGGGGAAAAGCAGCTTAGACTAGGGCAAAGCCCTTCTCCTCTGCAAATAAAAGAATATTTTGAGCCCTCTCTGTACGAAAAAAAAAAAGAAAAAAATTCAGCTAATCTATGTAAAAGAAACAGGTAAGTCCATGAGGTGAAAATGTTCATGCCCAGAGCAGGCTGTATTTAAAGCCACCCTGGTTCTCCATGGCATGGAGGGGTACACATTTCACTCTGCTGACTAATGCACCCTGACACACCAGCCACATAACCTCTGTGCTTTTAATACCCAGTGGCCAAATCCGATTTAACAGCCTGAATTGGATCTGCCCACCTAATTCCCCAGAGGTTGAAAATGCTTTGTTAAGCAGTCCAGGCTTGGCAAATGCTGGGTTTGGGCCCACCTTCACATTGTTGAGTGTCCATTTGTCCAAATAAGCCAGGTGGTATAGGGTTAGGTATAGGGGAACCGTAGGTATCAAGGAGCACTAACACTGTGTGTCACCCTGTGTCTCCCTTCCCGACTGCAGTGCTGCACCACAAGTACGACTCCTCTAAATCCAGCAGCTATGTGAAGAACGGCACTGCGTTTTCCATCCACTATGGAACAGGGAGCCTTTCTGGGTTCCTCAGCCAGGACATAGTCACGGTGAGTTACAGCTGCCCTTGCCCCAAGCTGTCCCAGACTCCTTTTGGTAGAGTGCTCAAAGCTGTTTGATTCCAACATGTCTCCCTTAAGTGTCCTTGTATAGAGCATGCTTCAGTGCTGTGTTTCTGAGTGCTTTGAAATGATATGGTGATGATGACGGTGGAGGTGACAATGACCATGGCAGGCAGACAAGGGGGAAGGTATTAGTCTGCAGGTCAACAGGCTGGGACTACGGACTGCACGCCAGGTGCCCTGGCAAACATGGTCTCTGGTCACCTCTCCAACCCTCTTCCTCATGACCATAGAAACTTTGCAGCCCAAGCACACACCAGCACTATTGCACAGATTTCTGGTGGTGCCCAGCTTGTTCCTAGCCAGTATCCATACAATAGTGGATGTCCTTTTCAGTGAGCAATGGCTGAGCTTTCTGTCTTGTGAAGGGCAAGTGATTTTCATGACTTCCTCCCAAGTACAGATGCTCATGAGAGTTCCAGCTGTCAAACGTCAGCGATGCACGTGCTCTCAGACTGCTCTGTCTCCTGGCAGGGTTAAGAGCATATGTTTGCTTTGCAGGGGGGAGAGACAAAGCAAAAGTTTTGAATTAAGCACATAATTCTGTGGATTTGATGGTTTCTGTGTAGGTTCAGCTGAAAAGTATTGGGTTACCAATTTCATCAGAATCAAAAGAAAAATATTCAAGAGGAGCCTAAAGTGTGTGACTCATGCAAGGTGCATTCTTTATCTCACCCTTAGAGCATGAAAATTTCAGGCTAGCCTAGAAGCACCAGCCATTGCGTGTACACTACATCCAAAGAGGCAGCAAGGCAAACAGCAAACTTCACTGTCCTTATAAAGTGTGGGCTGGTTCAGGCAGCTTAATGCTGGGACTGAAGTGAGTCTGAAGGAAGATTGTGGCTTTTTCTCTTTTTTTGGTTTCTAATTGTCACCCTCACGCCTGTTGCTAATTAGCTCTCCATTTCCTGGCAGCTCAGAGTGAGGATTTTGTTCCTGAGTTTATTTGGGAAGTGGGGATGGCTCTTGGTAGACAGCACAGGTTGTAGCATTCGGTTTCTGTTTGCACAAAAGCAAGAGAAACCTCTTGCATGTAGATGAGCAGTGTCAGACTTGTAGTACACAGGAGCAAGGGCAACTCAGAGGATTGGGGACCTTCAGCTTGGACATCAAGATGTTTCCTCTGATTCACAGCATGGCATAGGCAAGCTTCCTGTCAGGTGTAGCCTGGCAATATAGACATTTGAAATAGCCTTCAGTGTGACCCTCTTGGCTCCAGACATCTCACCAAAAGGCACTGGTTGGCAGGTAGTCCAGAGTCTTTCAGTCCTGAATTTCTCTTTGAGAAGGTGATGAGCTCATGTGAAACATCCTCTTTCCTTCTGTGAAGGAGTGATGCCCTGTAGCACTGCACTCCCCAGTGCTGCTTGCTCTCCAAAGAGCAGCAGATTCAGCCAGCCCTCCACTGCTCAGGCATCTCATTGCTTTATCACAGCCCAACCTTGGGATGTCCTTCAAGGACAGCAGAGGGAACTTTGCTGGCCGTGGGGCAGGAGGTTTCTCCCATGACTGCAGTGCAGATACACCACACGGGAGATGCCCTTCCTTGCCTCTCCCCTGTGCCTCTGCAACCCCAGCCCCAGTGCCAAGCTGTGAGGCACTCACCTCATAGTCTGCCTTTGCCATCCAGCGCTTGCCCTCTGGCTGAGGCCCTTAACAAGGGGGCTGGATGAGCTGTGGTGTGCTGACACCTGTCTGCAAAGTCCTGGAGGGCAGCCACCACACAGCCATCCACTGATCATGATTTTGGATTGCTCTGTGTCTGGGCAAGAGCCAGCAGGGGGACAGAGACGAAGCATCTGATACCTGCCTCCCCCTTGCAATTTGAAAGCAGGGCAATATCCAAACAAACCTGCAGCTCAGTCCTGTCAGTCCATTGCATTTTACTTTGTTTTAAGTGGAAGCTTTATTGAACTTTCTGAGCTGTTGGAGGACCAGCCGTGCTGAGTGGTGGCTTTTGTAAACCTGCAGCAAACAACTGGGGCAGTCGCCATGTGCTGGCGAGCGGATGTGTTGCTGTATTCTGTTTTGCCCCACATCCTGCCCTGTGGCTTTTAGCTTTTGCAAGGCTCGATCACCCTTTCCTAGCACAGTCCTCCATTAAAGGCAGCACTGCCATCCCAGCCTTGCACTGTCTAGCCCTGGGGGGATGTTAGTAATTTACAGGGATCGTTATCTGCCATCAGGTAGGAGAGGCCAGCTTGTCAGTCCAGCCTGGTTCACTACAGGGCTGCTAGCTGCAGGCTGAGAGGCTGAAATTGTCCTAGCATAGATGGTAAAATTGCCTGTGGTCAGCCAGAAGCTCACAAACCTCCTGAACTGCTAGAGCCAGGAGCCAGCAGATGAGTCCTGCTTCCCATCAGCAGAGCTATCCTGCTTTCTGCTATCTTTCCGGGGATCTGCCCTTGCAAGGCGTTTCAGTTTTCTAGTGGGGAATGCCAGTCATCTCATGGCTGTCAGGAGAGGTGACCTTTGAATTCTTAGTACTCCTCTTGCTATTTTTGTGCTTTGGGCTCAACCTCGCTTTCTTGGCTGGTCTTCTCCCCTCCCATGGGAGGTCTCTGCAGGCTGGTGGCTCTTACAAGAGATGCAGCAATATCCTGGGGATGTTTCTAGTATAGGAGAGATCACAGCGGTTGTGGGGAGAGATGAGCGGGATTTGTGCTCCTGACAAGGAACATGTGCAGCATCCAAGGAGGTGGGATACAGAGGTGACTTAGATGTCCAGGGTGGGGAAGAGGATTAAAGGTGCAGCGCAAGGGCATTTCATACTGGGAGGAAAGGATGAAGTAGGTGATAGGGGAGGGGATGTAGGGGGGACAGAGTGATATGCGTCCCTCTGTGCAAAGAGGAGGAGCTGCAGAATGGCATGCCTGGTGCTGGGACCCAGCAAAAGGCTAAAACGGCTGAGTGAGGTGGGCAAAGAGTAAAGGGAAGCTCCTAGCCTTAAAGGTGTGCTGGGCTTTGCAGGGACTCAGAAGGTTCCACAGTGCAGCCAGCGTTTGCTGTCTCTTCCCTCTACAAGAGTGGCACCAGGGTATCTGGTTTCCACAGCTGCCTACAAATGCAACTGTGAAAGTAGTCAGGAGTGTGGCAGCACATTGAGGGACGCGCCACAGCCTGTGCTCAGTGAGATCCCATTACCACCTTGGTCCCCTGTGTCAGTTTTCTTTACAATCTGCTTTTCCTTTCCCTCCCTATCTCCCAACAGCTCGGTGACTTGAAAATCAAGGATCAAGTCTTTGGGGAGGCCGTGAAGCAGCCGGGCATGACATTCATTGCTGCCAAGTTTGACGGCATCCTGGGTATGGCGTACCCAAGGATCTCTGTGGACCAGGTCACCCCTTTCTTTGATAACATCATGGAACAAAAGCTGATCCAGAAAAATGTGTTCTCTTTCTACCTGAACAGGTAGTGTTGGTTTTGGTGGCACACCTCTCTTTGTGAGGGCAAGCCCAGTGAGCTTTTCTCTGTCTCCCAATAGTAGCTCTTGTCATCTGCTATTTTACACTCTGGCCAGCACTTCCCAGTTGGGTAAGCCTCAGCAACTTCTGCCTGCAGGAGCAGTCAGGCCAAAATCTCTTCTGTTTACTGCTTTAGAGTAAGAAGAAGGGAAGTAGAAATGCACCTATTTTACTGATAAAAAGCTGGGTAGATCAGTGACCAGATATTTTAACTCATGAAGAGACAGGGGATGTTTTCAGAGGAAAGAGAAACCAAAATAAACAGGGCTGTCATCACAACATTGTATGCTGCTAGTGCAGTCCCCTTCAGTGGGGTAAACACTGCCCCAATCTGCTGCCAAAATCCATAAGCCGTGTGGCCACCACAGTGTCAGCTCCCAGGAAAGCATGTCCCCCACCAGTCTTCACTAATGATGGGGCTAATGCTCTCTAAGCCCCCTGGGAAATAATCTGCAGCTTTCAGCACCTTCCCACCCACTGCTGCTTCCCCCAGGACACCCCATCATCCTTGTGGCACTGCAGCAGGGGCTCTGAACTACTTCAGCCCAAAAAGTAGCGTGTTGTGAGCAGGGAGGGCAGACAGGGCTGTTGCTGGCTGTTCAAGCACCAGCCCTCCCCCATCACCATATTTCTTCCCATCTGCTTGGCAGTGAGCTTTTATCTGATAGTAACCTTGAGAATCAACTCCAGGGCTGATGGTTGGCACAGAGTCGAGTGCAGATGACCTAACCCTGCTTCAGCCATGTCCAGCCCTGCGCAGGCACTTTTTACAACTGGATTATTCAGGAGATCCTTGTGTCAGTGATCAGTTCCCCTTTGTCATCCCCTTTCTCTGCTGTGAGTTTCTTCAGGTGTCTGTGAGAATGCACTAGGTGAAAAGCTGCAGGATGCCTTGGACCAAAATATTCCCATTTCCCCAGCCCAACATATCTTACCGTGTCTGTCCTTATGTTGATGTAACATAGCTCGTTGTGCGTTGTCCTTTTCCAGTGCTGCTAATGCTGTGCTTCACCCCCAAGTATCCCAGCATGTATTTTGAGGGCACATGAAGGGGGTTGTTCTTACCCTGCCCTGATGTTCACAGGTTTGGGTGTTGTTTTTCAGAGACCCCACTGCTGAGCCTGGTGGTGAGCTGCTCCTGGGAGGGACTGACCCCAAGTATTACACTGGTGACTTCAGCTGGATGAATGTCACGCGCAAGGCCTACTGGCAGATCCACATGGATTCGTAAGTTCCCTCCTCCACCAGACTACATGTGTGGGGTCATGTGTACAGACAGCAGATGCCTGGGGCTGGGCTGAGACCCTCTGCAAAAAGGAATCATCTCTATTCCTGCAACACATCCACACCAAAAAAAGCAGATTAAAATTCCAGCCTGGGTCTTTGGTGGTGGGAGGAGAGGCAGAAGCCATAAGGAGCAATAAGATTCTGCAAAATTTTTTCCTTTTGTTTACGGCTTGACCCTTGAAAACGCCTACTGCCTCCTTACAAAGTGGGGGAAAATGCCAGGGTGTCCTCCTTGCAGGCAGGGCAAGGCCCATGCATTAAACCCCAGTTTTGCTCAGCTCTCAGCAGGGCCTGAGCTGCCTGACTCACTTGTAGACAGCTCCAGAGGAGCAGGATGAGGCCGCAGGAAGCCAGCCCTTGACTGAAGGGCACAGCACAGCAATCAGTGCGCATTGTTGGAGGCAGAAGGGAGGAGAGCAGGATAAGCTGCCGTCCGCCAGCCCCCCAGTCTATTCTGAGCTCTCCCACGTGATGGGAACTTAAAAGTGGCCTGTGATCAGAGTGTGTCCTTTTCCTGGGAATTGCATCCCTCCCCAGTGCAGGGTTTTAGTTCTCATTTTCCTCCAGTCCTGCTGCATTGGCAAAGTGTGGCAGACCTTTGGCTGGAAGGCTTTGTCTGTCTGCCCTGCTGTGAAATGCGATGCGGATGAGGAAGCCAAGCAGCTCCTGTCAAGCCTCTTCTCTGTAGAGGAACCCTTTTTTTGCCCATGGTTGTCACTCTACTCCTTTAACCCTTTGTTTTTTGTAGTAGCACAGGCCATACTAGTCCATAATGCATTGCCCTTAGCTCACTTCCTTGTCCATTAGCTGTGGTGTTTGCTCTGGAGTGCAGGTAGCAGGCAGGGTACACAGGGAGAGGTTCAGGCTCTCTGCAGTAACACCTCAAGGCACCTGCCCAGTCACAAGTAAATGACAGGGAGCCAGGGTGTCTGTGCACTGAGTTGATGCTGTTGAGTATCTGTCCTTCCTGTGTGTCTCTCACAGCGCTCCCTTGCGTGCCTGCGTACTGCCTGGGCTCAGCCATCAACTCTTTGCCTGCTGCTTCCTTCAGCCTTCACTGGGAGGTCTCTAAGGGTTGTCTTCTGCCTGGGCATCTCTCCACAGGGTGGATGTTGCCAATGGATTGAGTCTCTGCGAAGGGGGCTGCGAGGCCATTGTGGACACGGGAACCTCACTCATCACTGGCCCTAAAGAAGAAGTGAAGCAGCTACAGAAAGCCATCGGTGCAAAACCACTCATAAAAGGCGAGGTGAGGCCAGGCTAAGAATGCAGGAGTCTATGGCCATCACAGCATCTGCTCTTATACCCTACTTTTTACCCAGATGCTTGTTGAGACCCAAGTGTTCTGCTCCCTCTGATCTCTGTTCCTGGCCTGTGCTCCTGGTAAAGCCCCTGACATAGCAGGGACCCCTTCATCTTTTGACTGGGTAGCATTCACCACCCTGTTCATGCTCGTGGTAGAAGGCCCAAGTCCCATGAACTTTGGGAGGCTTTGGGTCACCTCTGCCACCCATTTCTGGGAGGTGGAAGAAAAGGGATCTGAGTTGCAGCTGAGGCCAAGGGTTTACACTAATGTGAGTCCAGAGGCACTTTTAATACAAGTAATATTTAATGCAGATGACAACCCTTTGCTGCCAAGTTTTTAAACATCAAAGCTAATTGCACAAGGTTATCTCTTCTCCCTGAAATTGTGGAAGAACATGGATTATAAAGACCCTGTAGAAAAAATGCCCTGCTCTGAAACCCCTCCCAAATCACAGAGCCATGAGCTTTTGTAGGGCATATTTGCCATGTCAGAGACCCCATGCTGCAGCAACAGCTGGCTTAGACCTGACATCATCCCCAGGATGCCAGTGTTAATGAAATTGGCTTTGTCTGTTCATTACACTGAGTCCCTGTGTATGTCTGTAGGCTGTATTGAGCCACAGCTGCCTCTTCTGTGGTAAATACCCCCAGCCGTGCCACATCGGCTGTTGCACCCTGAGACTCAGCAGAGCCAAAAGCTGAATCCAACATTCTTTGGCTTCGTGTCTATCCATAAAGTCCTCTGGCACCTCAGCTTGCAGCCCTAGGCAAGTAGCAGCCTACTTAGCCCAACTCAAGCTTGTCCTGCACCAAGAGGAGCTGATTTGGGGGAAAACCACAGCAAAGATGTGATTGTGCCCAAGAAGGACTGTGCTCTGTCCTGAGAGTGTGGGAGCTCCCATCTAAAGCCTTACTGTTACCATTTCAGTACCTAGTTCCCTGTGATAAAGTGCCAACACTGCCTGTCGTCACGCTAACACTAGGAGGGAAGCCCTACAATCTCACAGGAGAGCAGTATATCCTCAAGGTAAGTCCATGCAGCTTTTGCCAAACTTACGCTTCTCCCTCAAGGCCTGACTTTTGCCTCCACTGCTCAAACCTCAGCCATAAAATCCAAAACAAAAGAGCAGCCAAAGCAACGCTGGTGCTTGGGGAAAAAGTCTGAAAGATTGGGGTGTCAGGGTGGTGGCACTGCTGATGGACCCAGGCAAACTCGACAGAGTCTTGCAGGAACGAGGCCCCATGCATAATGCTCATGAGGGATAGCAGGACAGGAGAGGAAGGGGAGGCAGGTTGTTGAATCACTTTCTACAAACATTTAGCTCTTAACTGCTGGATTCTGGTGCCATGAGGCCAGTCTTATCATAGCAGAGGCCACCAGCCTGTTGTTTAAGCCATCAGAATCAACTTGCAAGGACCATCTTGTGCAGACTTTAACCAATGGCTCTAATTCAGAGCTGTGTGGGCTGGGAGGTGTATTGTCACATGCAGCTTTACTCACTCTCTTAGTGCTTAAGGGAGGGAGAGCTGGGTTTGGAGCCATAGGAGCGGTGGGTTGGGAGGTACTTTTGCAATATTGGATCTCAGACTGGGAGGGGCTGAAGCAAAGCCATCCTTGCAGGTGTTCTTGTCAAGCCTTTAAGGTTGAGGGAAGGGAATGACCTGCTTAGATTGAAGCTCTCACTCTTCTGTCTAGGTCACTTCAGGAGGACAGACTGTCTGCATGAGTGGCTTTTCAGGCCTGGACATCCCACCACCTGGGGGCCCACTCTGGATCCTGGGAGATGTCTTCATTGGTCCCTACTACACTGTCTTTGACCGTGATAACAACTCTGTTGGCTTTGCCAAAAGTGCCTGAACACCTGACCCCTCACTGCCTCTGCCACACACACACACTTACACACACACACACATACACACACACACACAGGAACCGTAGAGAAAGGTTACCGGTATTAGAAACCCAGTGAGTGGAAAGGAGGAGAGAAAAAAAAAGAAAAAGAAATTGAACTAGGTTTAAAATTACATGGAAAATAGTCATTAGTGCCCTGCTAGCTGCTTTATCCACTCCGTTAAGTAAGTGGTGCTGAGAGGTCTCTAGCTGACAACTCCAGCTGGAGTAATCCCTTGCTTTACTGCTAGGTCTTCCAGTAGTTCTTTTTCAGAATGATTCTCAGAGCTGAGCGAGGCCCTCTCTTTCCTGGGAAGGGCAGCTGGCTGGAGACAGCCCCTGGCACCTCTGTTCCTGCAGAGAGGCTGTGCTGCTCTTCAGTTTAGGCTTTGGTGCTGGGGGAGAGGGGTAGGGAAAGCTGTCCAGCACATTGCTTCTTCTTGCTTTTTTACTCATGAAGTGGGGGAGCGGACAGTGGGAGATAATCTGTCTTTATGACCCTCCCCAGTGAGTTGAGGCAGTGACCAGTAGGTCATTTCTCAAGGTGTTTGTGCTGACTTGGTCCTAGGAGAGCATGTACTGGGCTGCAGCAGTAGGGGAATCATGATAGCATGCCCAAGGGATGAGTTTCAGAGCCCTCGGGCTCTGGTGATGTGTTTTGCTTAGTGGTGGCACTAGTGAGAGAGCTGGGAGGGATAATGTCCATGTTTGTGACTTAATGGGACAAGGATTTGTAGGGGGTCTCTAGCCGGTGGGACTTTCCAGGCAGTATGATTACTAAGGGGGTCAAGATAGATTTTACTTGAATTCAGGGCCATGAAGGTCTGGCCTTCTGCTGAGCAAAGTCATGTAAGTTCTCTCGAGTTCGGTGAACTTCTCCCAGGTTCCGCAAAAAGCAAATCTTCCTAGCTACACCCACAGCCAGTGAGTTGAGAATAATGTTTCCTAAAGCAACTAAGTTATCTATGAGCTGAAACCATACTGATAAAATCCATACCTGTTTGTCAGTCATGTAAGAACTTTCGGAAACATGATTCACAGCATTTTCAAACTGCGCAAAACTCGAGACAGTTGGCAGAGCCTCCTGAGCAGGAGGATGCTGTGGCAGCTGTTGGACTTGTATTTGCTTTCCCTGCTGTCCTGTCCCAACTGCTTTTAACACTCTCTGTACCTGCTTTCTACTTTGTTGGTGAGTTCTGTTCATGTCCACCCTGTGTTGCAGATGGAGTGAGGCACAATCTTGCTCTGGAGAGGTTGTAGCTGATTGAGGTGTGTTCACAGATCCTTCCAGAGAGCTGAGACCTGTGCATATGGAGCTGCCTGCTTCACTGGGCTGGCATCAGTAGGTAGACACTGGTGGAGCTGGGAGAATGATAAAGTGAGTTTTAAGCAGTACTGGAAAGCAGAAGAGAGCCTGTCAAGAATCCCAGCACCTGTGCCAGGAATAAAAGGCTCTCTTCGTTTTTCCAGTGTGCTGGATCAGATCCCAAAGTTAGGGAGTGGCAGCAAGTGAGGGGCAAAGCTGAGAGTGGCAACAAGACCAGATCAGCATGAGCCATGACCCCAGACAAGGCTAAACAGACACCAAAATCGTGGCTACCCAAGATTCACTGATAATCCTGCCAGCAGTACTGGTAGGGCCAAGGAATTTTCTAAAAAAGGTCTTTGGGCAGTGAGTGAATAGATGGTTTTGCCCAGTGAAGGGCATATACATCATCCCTAATACTGAATTCACCATGAGCATCAGAGGCACAGGTGAAGAAGAGGTCCTGAGGTGAGCGGTGGGAGAACAGTGAACACAGCCTGCAGGTTCCCTGTCCCAGTTTGCTGCAGCTGATAAGTTTGGCATTATAAGCATGCCTCGCCTTGGAGGGGTGTGGCATGAAGACTGGGGAGAGGCATGGGCACACTTGGGACACATGCATTGTCCCCTGCAACCCCAGATGTGACAAATGCTGCTCCCAAAGCTTGTTTCTACCTGGTCATCTTCACCTGGAACACTGCGTCTGGACACCAAAGAACATCTGTTGCAGACTGGCCAGAGAAGAGCAGTGTGTTACCAAAATAGTCATCCATAGGTACTCCAAAATCAGCAAATACTCAGCACCTCTCACCAGTTAAGTGCCCAAAGCTCCTCCAAGTCCTGCTACATCATTTCCCAGCTGCAGGTTTCTTCAGTGCGGTGAGACAGAGATGGCCTCTCAGGTACCCAGTAATCAGACCTGATGCAAGGAGAAAGCTTGACATGGACCTGGCAGTGGGTTTTGAATGTCTTCAGCATCAGATTTAAGCAGGATGTGCAGCACAGCCCCAGACCAAGCCATTGGACCGCAGTTGTGCTGGGCATGTGGTGCCTTAGGCCATCTGCATCTTAGCTCCACGGTGACTCGAGGCCGGGCTGATGTCTGTCAGCAGGCAGGCAGGAGACTGACTGGTGCCTGGGGAAAGAGCATGGCCCAGAGTGATGCCCTGAGCGACATACTTTAGGATAGGCTGGAGGACCAGTTTACTGCAGCCTTCCCAGAATGGGCCTCCTCCCCTTGTTCTTTTATTTGCATTTTTAAACCAAACTCAATAATCGTGTGGTTTTTTTAAATTAATTTGCTGGCAGAATTACTGTCTCTTCATAGAAAATTGAAAATAAAATACAGTACTTTCCCCCTTAACTCTGAGAGTGGTCTTTCCTTAAGCAGTTTGAGATGCCAGTCTCTTGGTCATCAGCCAGAGACTGTCCCCTCAACCTGGTGCCTCTGGACATCTGGTCTCCCACTTCTGTGGACTCGTGTTTCGGAAGGGCTCCTTCCTTTCTCTCTGATAACGGAACATGCTGAGACCGTGTCGCATTTGTCTTTTTCAATGGATTAAAACATAACCCAGCCTTTGCAGGGTGACATGGCAGTGTCACCTGCCTGACCCAGCACTACCAAGGCACCAGGCACTTCCAGCATCCTTCCTAGCCTATGGCCTTCTGGGGCCGCACCTCCCTAGCTGAGCATTGCCAAGAGTAGTCCACCAACAGGGAACTCAGGCTGTCCCCTGGGCTGGTTAGAACAAGCTCCTGTTCGACTTACGATGTAGAGTGGTCCTGTGGCAGCTGAAGTGGAACTTCAGTTTCTAAGTCTGGCCTAAAATCCACTAAGGTGTGAAGTCTGGGGAAGTCCCAGAGCCCGGTGATGAAGAACATGGTGTGGATTTTTTTCCCCAATGTAGGAAAAATCCACCCTTCTTGCCTGACTGGGTAATTTTTAGTCCTAGGACTGCTGTGTGGGAGCTGCAGACTCTGATTCAGAATAAAGGCCCCATGTGCCAGGTAGAAGATAAGAGCTAATCCCTACTTTGAAAAAAGCATCATCTACATAAGCAAGATGATGCAGCCAAGTACCATCCCATCTTCTGAGCACAGATCTAAGTACGCAGAGAGCTTAGCTGATTTCCCCATAGGCATGTCCCGAGCCTCTGTTCCCCAAGGATGCCTAAATACCCAAATCAGCTGTTCTCCTATGTTAAAGAGATGGATTTAACCCAAAAGGGCTGGCTGGATCCTGAAAACCAATCACGCAGCCCACCGTTCCTCAATAGCCTAAGGGGAGAACAAGTCATCCGCTGCCAAATATTTATTGACAGGAATACAAGGGCACTGTTTCTGCTGGGGGGATTGTGTCTAAGCCTTCAATCATACCATGAGTACTGAACATTACATCTCACTAGGAACAGTCACAGGCTTGATCTTGGCCAAGAGCTGGAGAAGCCAAGAGTCAGAATTGCCCACCCATGCTTTTCCAGGAGGGAGCAGAGCACACCCCACCCCAGGAGCAGCCTGCATGCAGCCCCATAGTACCTTGCCCAGCAAATCCTTAGGTTTAAAACAGCCCGCTGTTTACTGCACCATCTCTGCAGAACTCGGTGCACATGACAATTTGATAACTCACTCTTTGATGAATGTCTCCACTGATGCAAAGAAGATAAAATTTTTCATTACACATCCCCTTGCATAGAAGAATGCTTGGCCTTGACCCTCAGGGCTGTCTTCATGGGCCTGATCCTTCTCCAAGCAACTGTTTGGGGCTTTACAAAAGCCCATTGACACAAGGACCTCCCAAGGAGATGGAAGGTGGGACCCCTCATTTATGGAGTTGACTTGTTCATCTGGTTGGCTCAGCAATTTGTTCATTTGCAAAACTATTTTTACTCATCATGAATGACTAAGCACGTTGTTTTGGGGGCTGGTGGCTTTTCCTTTTTCCGCTCTTTCTTGGATTTATTTATTTTTAGGTTTCTTTGAGAGGAAAAAGAAGTGGAGTGCAGACTGAAAGCTCAGAGAAAGGAGACAGAGATCAAGGGAGAGTGGGAAGATGGGACTTACCTCTCCAAGTCTCAGGCCACCTTACTGCTTATAGAACTTGGTAACCCATTGAGGAATTTTATAGGGGTAGTTCAGGAGGCTGTGGGCTTTTTCCATCTGAAAGAAAAAAACCCCAAACCACCAGGGTCAGGTTCTACTTTCTGAGGAGCTTGAGTAGGATTTGAGATGGAAGACTTTCTCACAGGTCTTACAATGTTTGATTATGCTACAGCCCACATGTCTCTAACATGATTATGGGAGAATTGCTTCGGGGCAGGAAACTTCTTTCTGTTCTGTTTGTTCCATGCTTAGCACAGGGGAATGCTGGCCTTGATGCCACAGTAATGCAGGCAGTTATTCATACTCACCCTACCTTTTATTTGAAAGAAAAGTAGTCCTAGACTGTATGGATAAGAACTTGTGTGTATTAACTTTAAATAATGCAGAATATTGAGGGGGTTTATTCCTGGTGTCATTATTTTTTATGCCAGTTCCCTAATTTTGAAGGGTCACATGAATGGTTTTTGAACCGGTGATGCTGTATATATGCCGTTGTGATTCACATAATAAACCTCTCACCACTTGCACTTGCCATCGAGAAAGATGATGAATCGCCCACCCAAACACCAAAAAGTGCTCTGCAAACTGTAGGGATGACATGATACCCAGAGAAGAGAAAAAGCAGCCATCCAACCTCCCTGACCTTTCAGTCCTGTTCATACCAGGGAATGTGTCCAGCTCTGTTGATCCCCTACACCACCCTGCTGCCTCCTCTTGCCTGCTCCAGACCCCCTTTGACCTTTTTCTCTGCTCACCCTCCATCCCTGCCTGACATTAAGGGAAATTCTACCTACACAATTTTCCCCAGACAAATGAACAACAGGCTCCTCAGTAGCTCCTATGGCAGGCAGCAGTCTGCATCCAAGGGGTTTCATTCTTCCTCCTGAGCCTGCAAGGAAGGATACTCTGCACAACTGCAGGTTGCCTGGGTTTGTCCCAGCTGTCCAGAAAAGCTGACGACAGCTGGCTACGGGTCTGCCTCTCCTGCAAACCTTCTAATCCCACAGGAGCATCACTTTCACCCCAGCACTGCTTCTGTTTCTTAGCAGCTTCTTGGAGAGAGCTGGGTCTCATCACAGACAGTTTTAGCACTAATAAAACCCTTTTCACTTTAGCAGAACTCAGTGCCATTCCAGCAACAATAAATTCTGAACTTGTTTTAACCAATGAAGGCATCTTCAGAGGGATAAACTGGTCTTGTGGAAACTGGACCCCCCGCCAGCCTCAGAGAGCTGTGGATATGCAAGAAGTTCCCCCATCTCATACCGACTTATGGGGATGAGCATGGGGTGCGTGCCCTTATGCTGGCATCAAACCTCCCTGTGAACAGCCAAGTGAATTACCATCCTTATTTTTTAACTCAGCACTTTGTGGGTAGGCTTAAGGCATTTCCAGAGGATTTCCCTTCCTCTGCAGTTTCTGCTCACAGAAACTTTTGTTTTACCCACCCTGTTTCCAGTACTCTGGGGATTTCTCTGCTATCCTTCCCCAGCATCACAGCTGAGCTGGCCACTGCCACAAGGCCACCTGCGTCAGGCTGGGCTCTGTCCCTGTGGGGTGACACGGTGTGTCCTCATGTCCTCACCCTCCCTGTGCCACAGCTGCATCCTCCAGAATGACCTGCAAGCTGTCCCTGCACAGCACCAGCTGTTCTCCATCATCATGTCCCTGAGGGGATACTACCGCAGCACCCCACAACTGGGATTCCAAGCAGCTCCCAGAGTGCTAGCAATGAGAGGCAGCAAGCATTTCCCTGATCCTGTGCTAAGCCTGGACATGGCCAAATCCTCCTGGGCTTGACCATCCTTTGTGACATCCCCATCTCCCTCCCATAAAGCAGCCGGATGCTCTGCATCCTGCTGCCAGGGTGCTCCCACCCCTGCCTGCACTGAGATTTGCTCAGTGTCAGAAGGATTTAGTGCCCCCCACGCAGGTTTTATCCCCTTTCTATTAATCTTCCCATGACCAGAGCCCTGTTTTCCCCACATCATTGCATCACCACCACCTCCCCTTGTCAATTCCAGTTGTCCCCTACACTTGCTTTAGTTTTTCACTCATGTCCATGGGAGTGAACCCGCAAACAAGCCTGCAGCGAGTCCCCGCTGCAAAGGTCGCTGTGGGTGACGCTGGGGAGAATCGGGCCGACCATCCCCTTCTGATGCTCGGGGAAGCCGCTCGGCCCGGGGCCCAGGAGATGCCCTTCTCCAGCGGGGCGCTACCAGGATGCTCCAAGCAGGAGGTGACGTCCCAGTGGGGGGGACACGAGGAGAAGGGCTGGGACGCGGAGGAGCTCTCCTGCGTGAAGCATGTTCGGGGGGAGGGAGTGGGCTGCAGGCTGACCTTCCCATTCCCTAACTCCCCCGCTGGCCATCGCTAGCCCATGGGTGCCCCCCCCCGCCCCCTGCCCGCCCCTAGCCCATGGGTGCCCCCCCCCGCCCTCCCCTCCTCCCGCAACTCCAGCGCCGAGGAAGCCGAGCCGGAGGCAGTGCTGAGCCGGATATGCAGCGACTCCCCGCATCCCTCCTTGTGAGTATTCCTCGCTCCTCCTGATGCCTTCGGAGGAGACGGATGGACCGCCGGACGTGCAGTCAGAGGTGGACTAGTCTCTCCTATCTAGGACGGACGGGAACCTCTTACAGTAACCCCTTCCCCATCCTCTGTCTTGATCCCCTCTTCCCCTCCTCCTCTCCTCCTTAAAAAAAAATGGGGAAGGGGGGGAAGAGTGAGGGGCGGAACCTGCTGGCAGGTAGAAGGAACCGGGAAATGCAATCCCATCTGGAATCCCGCAGAGACTAGGACTCAGAAGGATAAAAATTTTAAAAAATGCCCCCCAAAATACCCACCCCCTCCATAGGAGACGACGGGAGGGCGGAGGGACGGGTGTCTTTGCGGCACCGGGAGACCCGCTCCGCCGGCAGCCGAGCCCCCCGCTCCCATCCCGGCATGGGACGGAAAGGAGAGGGTCCTGACGGCCAGACCGACAGACAGACGGACAGGCGGGCAGGGAGCGCTGCGGGTGGCTGCAGCGCGACCGGCTGGGAACTGCCCCTCAGCCCCCCGGCGCCTCTCGTGCTTCTTGCTGCTTTTATTTGTCTCCTTTTTATTAAAAAGAAAAAAAAGAAAAGATTCCCCACTGGTGACTCGGGCGCGGGTCACGCAGCACAGCGGGCAGCGGAGGGGGGAGGCCGTGGGGGAGAGGGAGGGAGGGATGGATGGAGGGAGGGATGCAGGGATGCAGGCAGGGAGGGAGGGATGCTGCCCGCGCCTCTGCCCCCGCCCGGGGCCGGGGCCGGCGGCAGCTCCGCGCCGAGGCGGCGGCGTCGTGGTCCCCGGGTGTAGCGGTGCTCCCTCCTCCCCCTCCTGCCTGCCCTACTCTCCTCCCTCTCTCCTCTGCCCACTCCCTCACTCCTCTCCCCGCTCTCTCCTCTGCCTCCCGGTCCCTCTCTCTCTCCTGTCTTCCCCTCCCAAGTCTATCCTTTTCTGCTCCTTTCCCCCTTTTTCTTCTCTGCCCCCCTCCCCCCCCATCCCGGCCTTTCCATCCCCTCACCCCCATTTTTCACGGGGGGGCTTTCGCTTTGCCAGGGCAGAGCGCGGTGACGCCGCGGCAGCCACCACGGAGAGGACACAGGACCCCCCCCTGGGCCCACCATGCCCCTTTGAGGGGGTGGCCTGGACCCCGAGACCCCCCCAGGGTCCTCCGCAGGGCTGCTTCGCCTGCATCGCCAAGCCCCCAGCCCTCCGGCAAGCTTCGCCCGTCCTGTCTCCTTCTTCTGCCGTTTATCTCATGGAGAGCAAGAGCTGCAAAGGGGACAGCCTGCGGCCGGCGGTCCCGTGCAAGCACTCGGTGGAGAAGAAGACGATGACCAACCCTACCACCGTCATCGAAATCTACCCTGACACCACCGAGGTGAACGACTACTATCTCTGGTCCATCTTCAACTTTGTATACCTCAACTTCTGCTGCCTCGGCTTCATCGCCTTGGCCTATTCATTGAAAGTGAGTACTGAGCACGAGGCACGGGTAAGGGGTGACTGGAGAGGGCAGAAGCGTTTCGGGGTTGTTCCTGATGTGAAACATGTCTTTGCCACCCAAATGAGAGGTTGCAGCCAATGGGGATGGGGATGGGAAGAGCCGAGGTGTGTTTTGGAGCCTGGGATGTTACTTCAGGTGGGGAAGAGGCGCTTTGACTTGCTCCAAGTACCCTCAGAGGCTCCTCTGTACCGTGGCAGCAGGGTGACAGGCAGGCAACACAGGGCTGGCTTGGCTTGTGCTGCACCCACAGGCACACTAGCACTAGGTCCTTTATTCGGGATCCTGTCTGTTAGAGATCATCAGGATAGGACCCAGCAGCATTGGATGGTCAGGCAGAAGCAGTAAGAAGCAGCTGGCCAGGATCAGCCATTGCCTAACAAGTTGCAGGGGGGAGGCAGCTGACAAGGTGCCTTTTTCTTTCTTGCCCTCTCCCTAATTAAAATACCAGAGCTGCTGGCCAGCTTCCCCCACCCCAAGCCCTATAAATCCCAGAGCAAGCCCTGGAGACCTGCCAGCATCATGGGAATGCTGAGGAGGTGGAAGAGTGTGCAGGGGGCTTCCCACAGCACTGGGGCCAGGGAGATGTAGAGCTGTGTTGTTGGAGAGGGTGATGGTGTGGAGCACTGCACATGATGGAAATGGGACCAGGTTATTATTCATGGTAGCTGCAGGGGAGAACAACTCGGCAGGAATGGTGCCCAGCAAACAGGCAGCCCCTTGGCAGCTGCCAGGAGAGAGGGGCCTGGGCTGCCCTCCCCTTTCCTGCTTGCCAGATGCAAAACTAACTGAATGGATGTGCAGAGAGCCCGGGGCGACTGGGTGGCCTGGAGAGAAGCTAGCTCATTTGTTTTGGCAGGCAGCATTTAGAGGAAGGCCAGGGCGCAGACGGGCTTCGTCACAGAAGCAGATCAATTAACCCCATCCAGCTCCCCTGAGCTGGACTGTGAGCACCCAGCACTGCAAGGAGGCTGCTCCCAACCCTGTCAGGGTCTCCGTCAGAAAGGCTCAGGGACCTGTGTCCTGGGCTCACCCAGCACTGGCACTGTGGTGTCTGCCTCAGTTTCTCCTTGCCCAAGATGGGAGGAGAACAGGAGGTGCAGGAGGTTTGCTGCTGCCTGGGTGAGGCATTTAATAACCTAAATCATTGTGGGGCGAAGCATCACCACAGGCAGGATTGATCAAAGGGCAAATCCAGTCAGCAGGATCCTAACGCAAGCGGGTGGAGGGAATCCCTTAACACCTCGCTCTCCTTTAGCCAGCAAAGGAAGAAACTGGCTTCCTCCTTATTTTTTAAGCCTTTTTGCATACATATTTGCCTTTAATGATTGACATCTTTTACGTAGAAGAGGCTACAATGAGTGTGTGGGTAGTTGTAGTGCCTTGCCACTACAGCAGTGGGGGCAGGACAGCTCAAAGGCAAGGCTGACCCATCCCCAGGTGACCTGGCAGAGTAGGGTCTGCCACCTGCAAAGTCTGTAGAGGCTGGACCCTTCACTATTGTTGACACGGGGTGGAAGGAAGGTCAAAGCCCAGAGGTAACCCGAGGCCTTGCACTGGAGCAGAGGCGTGGGCTCAGTATTTGTCTGCAAAGATCTAGAGGACATAAACTCCAGCATGAAGAAAAAAAGCAGTAGTGAGGGAAGGCAGAGGGGCAAATTTGTTCCAAATCAGGGAAAGGAAAATAGAAGATGGCTGTCAAAAACAAGCCTTGGCTTTTGGACTGAGGATGCGGTAGCTGGTCAGACGTAACTATGGTACCCAAACAGAGGTAATGCTGTTAGACCTGGTAGAAATAACTCTGCTCTGATTTTGGAGTTCCCCAGTGGCTGTGACTCTCTGGCAAGGGAAAAATAGAAACAAAATGTCCCTCAAAGGCAGAGGACAGAGCTAGCAAGTGGCCAAAGGGATGCTGAGTGCTCTCATGAGCTGCTGTTGGGATGGGTGATGAGAGGCAACAGGGATGCTGGGGCAGTAGCAGATCTGTCCTGGGGAACACTGTCATGTTCAGAAAGGCTGGGTCTTCACTCACAACTACTGCAGAGACCTTCATAATATCTTAGCCAGGCTGGATGTTAAGGTTAATTCTCCAGAAGCATGTTTTCATCTCTTTTACTGTCACTAATGTTTCTCCCAGAAATTCAGAGAAAGCAGGAGCAAGAAATGCCCTGAGGACAGATGTCCCTTTAAACAGACTTCTATTCCTCTGCAATTAAATGTAAGGACAATTGAGCAGTAGATACTTAAGTCCCAGCCTTTCTCAGATGTCTGTGCTCTAAAGAGACTGACTAAGGTGCTATGGGAGTAAGAAGAGTGGAGTGGCACCCTCCCCTCCCTGAGCCCATGTTGGGACCCCTGATGGCAGAGCCCTGGACCAGTCTAGCACAGGTTTCCCAGCTGACGGGCCCTCAGTGCACTGATGCCATTAAATGGTTCCTGGGTTACAGTTTTTACATTTCCTTTAAAAAACTGAAACATATAGCAACTGCAGGAATTAGCGTTTTATCAGAAACAGCATTTTCAATTCCCTGTCTTTTGACAGATTCATACTGTTAATAAAGCAGTACCTCCTTTGTGTCCCAAGTCCACGAGATGTTTCAGTATATATCTTAGCACACCCTAGTATTTCCACTGATTTCAACAGCATAATGCCCACACTGTAGGCTAGATATATGTTTGGTACACTTAAATGTTACTCTAAAGCTGTCTCCTTCCCCATGCCCTATTTTATTGGTTTCAGCCACATCTGGGAAAACAGGCATGTCTGTCTGGCCTTTTGCACATGAGCTACAGCCTTCTAGATTTCTTTCTGAAGGAAAATGCTATTTCACAGTGGCAACCATTTACTAAAAAATGCCAAAAATCCCCACCCCAGCAGCAAAGAATTTATGAAGAGAGAAACACATGAAGTCAGGTGAGGGCAGACTGTTCCATCCAAGCCAAGTCCTCTGTGTGAGACATCCCAGCCAAGCACTCTGAATAAGAGTGTGACAGCATGCCTCATCTTTATTTACACCCATATCGGGCCAGATCCTCAGCAGACACAGCTTGCTGGGCTGCAGTGGTGTCACACCAATTCATGTATCCCTCCAGGGGTCATTTCTAGTATCTCAGGCTTCTCAAGGTCAGCCTCCTGGAGTGCAGTCAAAGCACTCACATCTAACTGTGTGTGTGGGGTGCTGGGGAAGTTGAGATCAACAGCAGGACTAGGGAAGTTAAAAACCCTACAGTAACCTTAACCCCAGCCCAGCACAGATGCGAGGATCACTCCAACAGCAACACTTTGGATTCAGTTGGTTTTGATCAGAAGCAAATGTCACGGCCTGATATTCAGCAGCTCCCTCCCTCTCTCTTTCCCAGCTCCAAGCAGTAATGAATGATGCATCACTGCCTGGTGGCAGGAGATCTCGCTTAAGTCATTAGGAGGTCTGTCTCTGGAGACTGCTGGGGTGAGCCAAGTCCTTCTCAGTACCCATTACGCCATGAGGCGGTAGATCAGAGGAGCTGGGATCTGAGATGAGCCGTGGTATGGATGCCTTGCTGTGGCTGTAGAGAAATGAAGATGCCAAGAAGCCCTGCTGGCTTTTTAAGCCCCACCGGTAGCCCACAGCATTACTTGCAGAGTTTTGCTGTCCCTTGAGGTCACTGAAATACGTCGAGCTCTCTTGCCAGCTTTCTGCCCAGCCCTTAACACACAGCTCTTGGTATGACTGTTTGCCTTCCCCTCTTGCGACTTGTTGATCTTTCCTGTTTCAAGTGGAACCAGACCAGCACAAATCCATAACTATTTATTAACCCTGAGAAGCAAAGAATCTGCCACACCCAACCTCTCAGGCAAGCTCTCAGCCTGCTTTTCGAGAGGAGCAATGCTTTATGGAGGTGGGTGAAATGCAGGGGTGACAGCCCCGTGATGCCGGAGTGGTGGAGGTATGTGGGCTGGAGAATTCTTGAGCAATTCACAGAGCAAATAAATCCAAGCATCCCCTCCAGAGCTCCTTATGTGTAGGGACACAGAGCTCTGCATGGAAATGGGTTTACTGACAACAAGCTGTGGACTGCCAGGCTGCCTTAAATACAGCCTCATTAGAGTTGTTACCAACAAACCATTTGTCTCCTTCTGCAAGCTGAGGCAGCACATTTTACCAGAGCAGCAAGTTCGATGCTCTCCAAACTGAGAGGGGCTGAGCCCCATGGCAGAGAGAGGGGAGGTGACTGCTGGGGAAGGGAGCAGGTTGGTAGAAGCCAAGGGGAGCCCTTGGAGAGGAAACAAAAGGTAAAAACCCCAAGGGAAGAAAGGGCAGAGGATGGTGATCAAAGGGAGGAGAGAAAGAACCCTTGGGCATTGGCACACTGGAGGTGTGGGAGGACATGGTGAAATGGAGATGTTGGAGAACAAGGTGAGCAGCAGGGAGGTGACAGGCAAGCATGGATGGATGGAAAGACCACCACTGCCTATTGCTGGTGGGAGTGGAGAGGAGAAAGTTTCCGTGTTAGAGCACAAAAGCTGCCTTTGTTTCATGTAAGGACAGGTACAGAAGAAGAAATTGTATAAGTTGCCAACCTGTATCAGAGATGAACTCTGTCTTGTCCAGGGGGGGATCTATAAAGAGGCCACCACACAGAACTTTGGCATGCCCAGGGAAACCCAATAGTCAGGAGAGGTAATTATTCTCACACACCTGTCATCTCAGTGCAAAGCAGGGCCAAAAATCCCCATCTAATTTTAGGCAAGGTGAGAAGGTGAAAGTGATGATGAGAAGAGCCTGTGACTAAGGAAACACCACACTTGGGTCTGGGGTGGGGGTTCAGCCTTGTGACCTTGAGGACTTGTTCCTCACCATGCCTCATCTCATTGGCTATGGAAGGAAGCAGCTTCCAGGGCTCCCAGAAGCTTGTGCGCCAGCTGTCAGCACATTATGATGATGGTGGCTACAGGAGCATGAAAATAGGAAAAGCTGAGGCTGGGCTATGACAAAGACATCAGCATCTCCTTAAGGACAAAGCAGGGAGGGAGCTGAAACTCTTACCTGCTCTCCAGGAGAGCTTCTCTATATAGCCTGGCTCAATTGCTACCACAACAGGACTTTAAAGGGAGACATCTGGAAGCACCTGAGGGTGCAAGGCCGTGCAGAAGGAGGTGAGGCTGCCCTGGAGAGATGTGGGAGGCTGAAGCTTGAGTGGTTTGTAAGGAAAAATTCCTTTTCAGTGTGCTTGTGTGCCACTTAGAGGCTCCATTGCAATATATATGATAATGGACAATCAGGGATGATTTGCATGAGGGCAGCATGGGGAAATCCTAAGGGAGGAGAGGAAGGGGACCAAGGACTCAGTGAGGATGGAGGTTCCAGGTGGCCAAGGCCAGAGCAGCCAGAGAAGACCCTGGTGGAGAACTAGGGTAGGGAAAGAGCAGGGGGCTGCTGGAAATGGAGAATGCAGGCAGAACTCCACAGTGGCAAGAGTGGGTGGTGGAACCAGGTGGAGGTGCAGGGAGAGGAGGCACTTGGGTACCCTTTGGTAGGAGTCAAAGGTGACCATCATACCATCGTTTGGGCCCAAACAACAGGAAAGAGAAGAGTTGGAAGGGACAAAAAAACGAACTGTGAGGAAATGGTGGCTCTGGGGAGAGGGCAGCCCCAGGCACCCCTCAGTACAGATGCTTAGCAGCAACAGCAAGACTGGAGCAGGGCCAAAGGGAGAGCCATGGGAAAATCAAGGAGAGGTGCTGCTGAAGTGTGTCATGGGAAAGGGTTAAAGTGCTGGTCACAAGTGTGAGCTGGTGTCAGGTGGGACAGGCTGATGGGAGCACTGGGAGAAGGCTGGGTGTGGGAATTAGGGTGGTAGGGCGCCCCAGGAACAGGAAGAACAGGAGACAAGGAGTAGGAGAGAGCTCCTGGGGACAAGAGGAACTGGCCCCACAAAGGTAAAGCAGCTTGGCTGCAGGAGGGTTGCCGAGCTCGGTGTGCTGGCTATGCCGGTTTGATGGAGAAACCTCTGTCTGCCTGGCAAATGCTGACGGCAAACACCGGCTTGCCTGCGGCAGAGCAAATTCTCCCAGCAGCGGCTGGGTTACAGTGGAGGAAGGGGCAAAAGGCATTTGCTCCGTGTAGGTTTTGCCTGAGGCAGCCCCACTGCTAGGCAGAGGAAAGTGTGTGAGAGCTTCAAAGAGTCTGCTGAGAGCAGCATCCTGAATCCAGCACCCCTGGGGCTCTGGTTGCAGGGACCTCCTTGCTTCTCACCAGTAGGTGAGGAGGTGCCAAATGCCTGGCACTGCTGAGCCCAGGTGTTTTGGGGAGAATGCTAAACTTACTGAATAATTTCAAACGTGAGTCATCCCGGACATTCAGCTGACACAAAAAGGCATGTGGGCTCCCATGCTGCCAGCTTGCTGCCTTCTCAGAGATCACTGAGAGCTCCAGCTAAGCATGCCACAGAGCCACGTGCAGTTTGTGACTGTTTTGATCCCAGAAGGATGCTGAGCTGAGCACCCAGCAGTGGAGTGACGGATGGATGGCCCCAGCTCCAGCTGCAGGCTCCCAGGAGCAGGCACATCAGAGGCCACAGACATGGCACCAAAAGATTTAATAAGAGAATGAAAGCAGAGCTCTCATTCTTGCCCACGTGCCTGCCAGTGCCAGGTCCTGTGGGCCTCACTGCCAACAGCAGCCTCTGTACCCACAGTCCCCACAGGGATTAAGGAAGATCAGGGGTTGCTTGTGCAGAGGGGTCCTCACTGGTGTGATGGAAGAGAGGAACATTGCTTGAGGGTCTGAGAGGTGGTTTTGGAGGTCCCTTGAAACAGCATGGCTCAATGGGAACAAGGGGTTCAGCAACCCTTCCCTATATCCAGCAGGTTGCAGAAGGCTTTCAGGACAGTCCCGTGGATAAGCACTGCAGGAGGAAGAGAGAAAAGTCTGTGAGACATGATCTGAATGCATCATAGAGTCTTTTCAGAAAGCTCCTGGTCGATAAAAACCTTTTAATATTCCTCAGTATGACTCTGGTACTGGTTTTTGCAGCCTGCCACCAACATCTAGTATCTGGCTGGCAGTGCCTGGAAGGGCTTTCGCCACCAGGAGCAGGACAGGCTGTGAAGAGCATGCAGCCCCCACCCAAAAGTGAGCAGTGGGGCAGGCCCTGCCAGACCATGGGCACCCTGCTCAGATATGGGAAAGGGACAAGGAGTCAAGTCTCCTGGTTGTTTCATCCCACATCCTTGTAGCTCCAGCTTGTTTGAGTCTGCTGAGTGGTGGCTGAAGGAGCAGCTTGGGGACAGGGACACATCCCTGCTAGAAAGGGATGGAGCCTGACCCCTTGTCTGCTGGGATCAAACTGCAGAGCTTCTGCTGCTAGACGGTGCCATCAGCTGCCTGGCTGTGCCATCCACTGCCTCATAGTGCCACCCTGCCTGCTAGCAGCATCACTGCCTGGCTGTGCCATCTGCTGTCTTGCAATGCCATCGTTGCCATACAGTACCATACACTGCCTGGCTATGCCTTCTGCTGCCTGGCCGTGCCATGCGCTGCCTTGTAATGCCATCACTGCCTGGCTATGCCTTCTGCTGCCCAGCAGTGCCATCTGCTGCCTGGTAATGCCATCGCTGCCTGCCAGTGGCATCGCTGTCTGGCAGTGTCATGCACTGCCTGGCAGCCTGGAGGAGGTGGGGAGAGGCCAGTGACATGGACCTGCACAATCATTGCCATGCACTGCAGAGCTGTCCCGAGGCAGGCCCATGAAAGTCCCAGCCTGGAGGATATTGAAAGGAGCAGACTGTGCTGTCAGAATAGAGAACTGCCTGTGGCAGAGATGCTACGCAAGCCGCATAAGACCTGCAAAAGGAAAGGAACTCATTAACACAGGACTGCTTAATATGCTGGAGGCTTGTGCACAACCCTGGAGCTGCAGTAGGATGCTGTGCCAGGCTTCACCTTCTCAGCCCCCCAGTGCAGATGGAGGCACAAGGATGCACACCAGAACAGCAGCCAGTCTGCTCACTTGCAGGCTGGGTGAGCCAAAGCCTGGTGCTGCAGGGCCAGGGGACTATGACACCCCAGGGACTGTGCTTCAGTGCCCGTGTGCCTGGGGTGCACAATGGCATCTCAGCTCCCTTGTGCACCCTCAGGCTCCAAATTATACTGCCACACTCTGAGGACCACAGAGACCTGCTTACAGCAATGGGTCACTCTTCCAGGTCTTCTCTGCTCCCAGGAATTTCCAGCCCACAGGTATTACAGTGCTTGGCTTCACAAGCTCAACCCATAGCAGAGGCAGGGTGCAAACCTCACCTCAAGTGTTTCATGGGACCCCAAGCATTCAAATACAAAGAGGCATAGCCCAGCCCTCACCTGCTGTACATGCAACTATGTACAGGTGCAGTCGGTTTTGTGGGTGTTCCTTGAAACAAGTTATGTCTTTCATACATGTTGCAATTATTTTATTTAATTATTTTTTGTCTCAGGTCCGGGATAAGAAACTCCTCAATGACTTAAATGGAGCAGTTGAAGATGCCAAGACAGCCCGGCTTTTTAACATCACCAGCTCAGCCCTTGCCACCTTCTGTATCATCCTTATCTTCATCTTCCTGCGATACCCTCTCACTGACTATTAGAGTGAGGCCAACAGCAGCGACCGCCGCCAAAATGCCTCTACGCCAGAAGTGTCTGCAGTTGTTTCTTGTAGCAAGGACACACACAAAAAAAAAACCACTACACTTTGATTGCAAAAAAAGAAAGAAAAAAAGAGTCAAATAAATAAATAACAGTTAAATTAGTTTATCAGCCCAGCTGAGCATACCCTTCCTGCCCCAAAATGGTATGTGAACTGTTGTAGGAAAGGGTTTCACTCTTACTCATGTACAGGGCCAAAAATAGACCAAGAAATATTTATTTTATGGCAATCAAGTCATAAAAGAGTGTGGAAAGCCCAGAGTGACACATGCCTAGTGGCAGACAGCTGAGGTCTGTGAGCAGTGGGATCCTGTGAAGCTGGAGACACATGCAGTGATGGATGGGGACCACAGCAGGGCTGTCTCATAACATATCAGGTGTGTTCAGACCTCCCAACCATCCCCCAGCTTAAGGGGATTTCTTTTCCTTTTATCCTCTTGAATTTCATTCACTGGTTCAAACAACTCCCAACCCCTGGAGAGCTGAGGGTGTTAGGAAGTCCATGCTGGGGAGCCCCACAGCCTCCAGAGAAACCCCAAAGTGTTAAAGGGCAGGCTTCTCTTTGGGATCTCCCAGCAGTGCTTAGAAGGAAGGCACTTCCTGGAGAACTTGCCTAAGCGAAGTGCTACTGTATTTCTGTAAACAGTCAATAAAGAGATACCTCTGATATGTGACACTGATGGGTTAATTCCTTCCTTATAAGGGCTGGGCTCCTCGTCTCTATGGGCTGGTAAGAGAAAATGCTAATGTCACTAGCGGCTGCTTGGGAGAGATTTAAAGCAGAAGTGAGGGATGCTGCTGCAGGTCAGGGCTGCATGCAGCTGTGAAGGAGAGCACAGATCCAGATTTAAGAGCAGAGACCTCAGTGACTCCTGTGATGGAAGATCAATGGCAAGCAGACAAAGGTAGCCAAGTGGGCAGGTCCCCCGTCTCCTGCTCGGACCAATGTTGAAGATAGAAATAAATCACTGAAGTCTGAACCTGCTGCTACTGCAGCACTTCCCAGGATCATTACCAAGAGCCAGATTCAGAGACGATGTGCATTTGCCACTGAACCAAGCAGGAGCTCAGAGCCCTTCCTGATAGCTGCCTGTGGCTGCCTGTGATGCTGCAAATCAACATGCCTTGACTTGAAAACACCATAAATGATTGGCAAGACCAGGACTAAAATACAGCTTTTCAGCCCCTCTGACCCTTCATCTCATCTCATATGCCACAACTGCCTCATCTTTTTCCAGCTGTAAGATGACCTCATGCCAAGGGTTACCAGTCACTGCAGACCAGCCATGGAACGAGGAGACGGCAACATCATCTACCTTTGCACCCACCAGGAATGCGAAGGTGGAGCAAGAGAGGAGGAGTGCAGACACGCTGTCATGGGACACTTCATCATCTGCTGAGTGCATGGTTAAAGCAGGCTGTCTCTGGGCTGTGCTCAGTGAGCGATGTGCCATAGTGAGATGTGGGGGCAGACCGTGAGAATGCTTCCCTGAAAGCTGCATGAGATGTAACCTTCTTCCTTCTCAGGTCTCCTGACCTTAATCCCAGCCTGAGCTTCATTTATGGGATGAGCTATGAGCAGAAGGACCTGCAGTCCTCCCTGCTCCACGCTAGCTGGAGGGTATTTCCACACCAGACCAGATCAGGGGTCTGTTTTGCAACAAAGCACATATTGCCTTGGAAGTATCTCAGCCATGAACTGCTCTTTGATCACTCTTCCCAACCTCTGTTGAATGCTTCCTGCTCCTTTCCCAGAAGCAAGACCTGAACAGTTATTGCCATCAGCATTTCCATCCTAACATATCTAGGGGCTATATCCAGTCCTTGTCTCAGGCAGAGGAAGGAGGTAGCCTGTCACAATGGCAGTGCCTCTGAAGAGAGTACAGACAAAATGATTCATGTTACAGCCACCCTGAGCTGGGTGGCACCTGATAACTGGAGCACATTAAAGCCTGCTGGGACAGTGTTAGCTTAGGCAAGACCCAGACTAGTCATTCCAAATTTCTCCAACATTAGGAGCAGCACAGAGCTGAGGTTGTATCCCTTTTCCATCCCCCTGTATCTGCATCAAGCTCACATTGGCTGTGTCCAAGGTACTGGTTTGTTATCCTTCACCATTCAGGTGCCCATCGCACCTCTCAAGCTTTGCAGCCCAAATACAAGCTCAGCTGGATGGGCTTGGGGTATAACTCAGACAGGTTGACCATGCATGCAAGTACCAGAGGCTCAAAGCCACAGGCTTAGATCACTGTGGGACCAACGTGCCTGGCACCTCTTGGAATAATGAGTGTGTTCCTGTCTATGAGCTGGGACTCGCTGAAGCCATGTTGCAAGTGCTTTTGCCCTCAGAGACCCTCAGCCAACTCTATGAAATCTTTTGGGGACAATGCCACTGTCCCCATCTCCACATCTCTCTCTCTACACAGGAGAGACACCCTGCTTGGCATGCGGCTGCTCAAAGGCAGAGCTGACACAAAACTGGAAGTGACCCAAAGCCAGCCTTTTCTACATTTAACAAGTGTGACAAATGAGTTACCATCATCCCTTCCCCTGACGGACCATCTTATCTGCAGGAAAATGGATGTTAGTTTAATGAACCAGAGGGAATATTGAACTGACTCTGCAGCACTTTTGCATGTATAAACCATCAGGGATGGAGAGAGAGGGCTATTATTAATAATCATAATGTTTATTATTTGTTGCCTATGTTGTAGGGGGTGAAATCTCTGTGCTGTGGCAGGTTGGAGGTCCACCTGGACCTGTCTCGGACAAGAACAGGGTAGCAGAGAAGGATGCAGTAACCCTGTGGCTGGAGGATGGGATGACTGACCACAGGCAGATGCTCAGCTCCACCACAGCCTTCGCCTCAGCTTCATCTGCGGCTCTGGGCTGGGGGACAGCAAAGCCCCTGTGCTCTCCTTCCCTTCTCTGAGTGTCCCCCCCTTCATTTTAATGGACTCCTCCAAACTCACAGCAGGCAGAAAGCACCCCCAAAATGGGGAAAATGAGGGGGAAAATGTAAATTTCCAAGCTTGCTTAGAAGAAAAAAAGAGTCATTTATTCACGCAGGAGTCTTTCAAGTGCAGCAGCATTAATGTATTCAGCATTCATTTCATCTTGTCAGTGTCACGGAACCCCAAATTGAGACAGCATAACTGTATCCCCATATACTGTTAGACAAGTACATCCCAGATTGCACCAACTGTGCTGTTAAGTGAAAGAAAGAACTTTTTTTTTTTCATTTTGAGAGAACAAGGGAAAGAAAAGCAGCAGCCAAATCCGACAGGTCCTCTAATTGCCTTTTTTTTTTTTTTTAATTTTGCAAGAAAATTCTGGAAGTTCAGGTTTTGCCAAGGCTGACACCCGCTGCAGCAGAAGGCAGGCTTTCAAGAGTTGCTTCTCTGCCTTTTCACTTCTGCCACTCACAAAGTCGCACTACTCTCTCCAAATCGCACCTTTTTTTGGCTGCGAAGCCGCAGCCAATGTTGCACTCAGAGGCGGGAAGGAAAACTGAGAGGAGGGGGTGGAAGAGAGGAACAGCCGAATGCAGCTTGAGAAGCATCTTTTGAGATGGGGAAGAACTGACGGTCACGTTGCCATATAGAGATTCGATTGTATTCCTTCGGGGAACTGAGCCTGACAGCTTGATGAGGATTGCTTTTCGCTTTTTCTTTAGCTCGAGGGGAGATACGGGGAAGGAAGGGAGCGATTGTTCCCTTTTAGGCGACATTGTGCAATTGTGCCTAAAACACTGCTGCTGTTTTTTGGCCCCGGTAGCTGAGCAGCGTTTGGGATGAGACTGGAGAAAGGCCACCGAGGCTGATGAGGGGCACCCTCGTTTGGGGAGGAGATGCTGCGGGAAGGGGTCTCGTTCAGGCCGGCGATGAAAAGGCTTCGCGGGGAGCCCGACGGCAGCGCCAGCACCTGGGAGGAGGCCACAGGGGCAGGCAGCGGGATGTCCGAGGCGAGCTGGAGCTGCCCTGCTGCGGGAGGCAGGCAGAGGGCCCCCTCACACCGCTCCACCGCAGCCGCAGCATCTCCTCGGGGCGGCCCGGCGCGCTTCGGCCCCTTCCCCGTGCAGGGAGCAGAGCTCGGTCCACGCTTCCCCGCGGCTCCCCGCCCCAAGCCTCACCACTGCGGGTTGCGAGCCCCTACACAGGGAAGCGAGGGCTTGTGCAAGAAGCAGTTGTGGGGTGAGGGTGGCTCCTGCGCCCTAAAACCGGCCAGGAGCGGGTCCCCAGCCTCCCGCAGGGATGGATGTGCCCCTTCGTGCCAGCCAGGACGAGCGTGCGTCAGGCGAGGTCCGGGCGCTGTTACACATTTACCTTCCACGCCGGCAGGGAAAGGTGGCTGGGGGCCAAGCAGTGCCTGTGAGCAAACCTTGCCACGCTTACGCAAGGCTCAGCACTCACCCGCACCTCTGCCCCGGCTGCCACGCTGGGCCGGTGATGTCACCCTTGTGCAGATGCCACCCCTGCACAGGTGCCACCCCTACACGGGTGAACTGGTTTGGGTTTGGTTGGTAAACGCGACCCCACAACTCTCCTGTATCTACAGGCTGGCAGTAATAAACGTGGTGAAATGGGGCTAATTCAGGTAAGGACCTCCTGGCCCAGCACCAGCCTCTGTGAGTTCCCTTGCCAGGGGTGAGCTGCCAGGCATGCAGGCAAAGCATGGTGAGTCAGGGCCAGAGCAGCCCTCAGGCTGGATACCCAAATCAATAGTCAGAGAGAGATGCAAATGGCAAGCCCTATTCTTCTGCAGAGCGTGTAAGCCACCAGCAAAAGCCAACACCAAGCTGTAGCATCACTACCTTGCTTCCCAGGCACTCCATGGGCCAGGAGGCAGAGTTGTGTCCAGCAAGTAGCAGCTCTCGCCTCCCTTTCCAGCCATGTGCTACTGTCCTGGGTGACCTTACCAAAGCAAGCCCTTTCATCTCTGTTTTCCCTTCCAACACTGTCCCATGGGTTGATGGCTTCTCAGAGGACGAACTGCAACCTCACTTAGTGCCACCAGGTTCTGGGACCTTGGCACTGTGCGCATCCTGTGACTTGTGCAACTGCAGCAGTCGGCAGATACAGGGAAAGAGCAGGGTGCTGATGGAGCTGCCTCTTCCCTCCTCTCCATCCCCAGATACGTGTGGCAGGTTGGACAGTGAGGAGCGCCTGGCTCTGCAGGCAGACCGTGGCCCTGCCGGGGGGAGGAGGGGGAGGCACAGATGGCAGCAGATGCTCTCATCAGTGAAAATGATTGAAGCAAAACAAAAAAAACCCTAGCAACTGGTGAGCAGCCTAACAAAAACCAGCACAAGGGTAGAGAAAAAGGGTCTGGACCTGACAGATCCTTTCATGAAGCCTAGCTCTGTGCTGCCTTCTGGCCCAGGGTAATGTTTTTCTCATCCCCAATTCACATCCAGAGAAGAAAGACCATGCCTTGTCTGGGAGCCCTGGGCAGTGATTTTTTTTTAAGACTTGAATATACTAAAACAAAACCACTTGGTGTCTCTCCCCTTCCCCTGTCCCTGTCCTCTCTCACCCCTCTCCCACTGCCTTCAGAGGGATGAATATGACCCCGAATAGCTTCTAGGCACACCAAAGCCACTCACCACACGCCAAGTGTGTGCCAACACAGCAGGCCGTTTCAGCACTAGGGGTGAAGGAGCAGGTACACTTCCTGCACCTGTGTGGTGTTACCATAATGCTTCTGTGCAGCTTAGCTGCTGCCTCCAGACTCGGCTCCTCCGACAGGATAGCTTCATGCCGGTGCAAAGGTCCTGCTCCTCCACCCCTCCCATCCCCTGACTTTGACCCGTCATGCTGGCACTCAGTGACTGTGCCCCACATTTGGCACATCTCCACGTTCCTGCTCAGCTTTTCTCCAACATGTCTGGGGTGGAGGGAATCAGAGGGAATTTGTTCAATATATCATGGGTTGTTTCTCCTTTTTCCCTTTGGCAGGAACACCTCACAGCACAGTTAGAGCTACAGAATGAATGCTTCTTCAGCATGTGCTGAGCTGAATGGTACAGCACGCAGCCCTCCAGCCTGCTACTTCTGCAATTAACTGCGCCGTAGCTGCTTCTGCAACACGCACGCGCAGTTCAGCACCCTGCTAATGCTGAGCCACTTCTACCAGGAAAATGAAGACAGATCCGGGGCAGCCCCCATATGAGAAACACACCTGCCTGGTGATGCTGCAAGTGCTTTCTGCCTGCTCAAGCACGTCAGCTCTCTTCACTGAGTGACACCATTTTGGGCTTGGCAGGAGGAAGGTGGTGTGCTGGGATTCACTATGGATCTGTGCTAGGCTCCATCCCGGCCATAAGGGGGGAAAGCTGGGGAGAACATGGGCAGGTCCCAAAGAGGTGAGCGATGCCCTTCCTAAGGTGGATTGAGAATTCACCACAGTCATACCTTTCCTTATAAAACAAGGCAATACAAAGCCTAGCAAGCCCCTTCCTCCAGCATCATCAGAGTTGTGCCCCATTCTGGGGCACTGCGGTGAGGGTGAGAGGCACACACATGGCGAAACCAACCACACTTGGTAGAAGCAGAGCCATGTCAGCCCAAGAGTTGACTGTGGCCTCAGCTATCAGCAGAATTTTGAGGTGCCAATAACCCCTGTGGAGGGAACAGTGTCCTGTGCCACAGCCAGCCCTGATGGCTAGAGGGTGATGGGAACCTGGCTCAGCTGGTGCTACAAGGAACTGCGTCTGAACACCAGAATAGGTTATAAAAAGATTATTTGCCCATTTAAAAAAAATCGCAGGTTGACAAAACATCTCTCCTTTTTGATGGATAAGAAAGTTGGTTTGGCAGCAGTTCTTTTTTCCTAGTCTTAGTTTCCTTCATGATCAGGTTCTGATTTTAATCCCTGCAGGATGCAGGAGGCTCTGCTGTGCTCTTCTGCGCTTGACCTGCCATGGCAATTAGGAGGCCTGGAAAACATTTTAACAAGAACTATTATGTGTACAAGCATAACTTGCATTTAAAACACATAGCTGGAATGCAATCCATCTTTGGATGTACCTGAAATCTGGGAAAGAGGGAAAAACTGAGTGAATTATTTTTTTAAGTGATTTGCCTGAAATTAAGCACTTTCCTTTAGCAATAAGCAACTTGCTGCATAATTTTTGCTCAGCTCATGGTGGTTGTGATGGAGAGGGGGGTGTGATGGCCCTGGGGCTGAGACAATAGATTCACATCTGGTAGATGGAGCTCAGAGACGAGGCTGCTTTGTTCTGCCTGCCTGACCATTACAGCATTGCCCTGGCTCTCCCAGCTTAATTTCCCCTGGGGAAGATAGGGATAATAGGGATGGCCTGAGCCACCCAGAGCTGACCAGGTGTGCTCACAGCACTGCCCTTGCTCAGGCTGGCTGCCCATTTCCATGTAGCCACGGGTCCGCACCCAAATGCCAGAATTTCAGGTTGAGCGGGATTGGAATCTAAATAGGGTTAGCTCCCAGCTTTGGAAGGCAGGTGAGGTTTTGCAAGCCTCAGTCACCGCCTGCTCCTGGCCCCTGTGATCCCGGGAGCAGTTTAACAGCAGTGAATCATTTGTTTTGGTTTCTCCCCACCAGGCTCTTGGCTGCAGTGCCTCGCACAGAAGCAGTGGGCGTGGGAGAGATGCAGGCTCCTGGGCTGGAGCCTCTCCCACTGGTCATGAGAACCGGTGTCCCTCTGGTACCCAGCCCCGCTGAAGCAGCTCCTCCTGGTTGCTACCAACAGAGATTTTGTGTGGGTCAAATATCCTTTGTCCTCATCGCTCAGGGATGCACCAGGGGGTCAATGGGGTCGTTGAGGAGAAGTTGCCAGGGATGAAGGTTCAAGAGGGAGCTCAGCTGGGTGTCTTGCTGGAATGAACAGTCCAAGGCAGGTGCCTGGCAGTTCCTCAGGACGCTCCATCCTCTGCCTCTTTCTCACCACCTCCCATCCCTTGTCTACTGCAAGCCCAGCATCCTTCTCCTAACTCCTTCTCCACCCTTTTCCCTTGCACCAGTGGACAAAGAGGGAGCAATCTACCTGACAGCTGATCTGGATACTCATCTGGCAGTGGTGTGCCAGGTCCAGGGTTGGAAACATTGATTTTAATTGGGATTTGGAAAGAAACTGTTTAAATCCTCTTCCTTCAGCAGGCTTTGTGAGCTCGTGGCTCTCTGCCTAGATAACAGCTTTTACAAGGAAGCTTTGGGATTTTCACACTCATTCCTTTCCCCCTCTTGTTTTCTATTTTACCCCTGAAACGGGGTGTTGGGCAGGGGCGGAAACAGTCTGAAGCTGAAGCAAGAGACACATTTCTGAGCTTTTCCCCATCCAGGGTGCTTTGCATGTCTTCAAGGAGGGAGCTGGGCAGGAAAATCAGCAGGAAAGACTTCCTTCCAGCCATGTCAGGCATGCTCCTGCTTCAGCTCCCACCAGGACCAAGTGCTACAGAGCTGCTAGAGAAGTGAATGCCCGTGCTACCCCAGCGTCTTGCCACCAATTATGGTAACTGGGCCAAAACCCATGAGTTTAGGTAGAGTAGCTCTGGTTTTGTAAAAGTTTTGCTGCTGACAGCTTTGCGTGAGCTGACTTTCTGTAGTAGGAGAAGGGCATGAACTCAACATTGCTTATGCAATGGGGAGAGTGAGACTTTTTAGCATCCCAGGGTTTTATACCTCTGGTGCTTTATGAGAAATGACATTTCTGGGAAAGATTTTGCCGACAGTTACTGTGAGACCTCGACATTCTTCTTGAACAAGCTGCCGGCTGCATGTCTGGAGAGATGAGAGTTAATTTTAAAACATCCGGCATCTGTATCAGCAGGGAGGAAGGTTCCCTTCATTTCCTAAGCACCAGCAAAACCTAAGCTTCTAAACCCTAATCCCTCTCTAAGCTGGAGCTGCCAGGCCAGTGCCAAGGACATTGAAAAACCCCTGCTGTGCAGCCAGGACAGTTGCCCAGCTCTTTGGGGAAATCGCAGTGGGATGGGTGTGAGCCCACTCCATCCCTCCAGGAGCCGACCTGTGGGTCAGGCTCCTCCTGAACACCCAGCTCCTGGGTCACCCTTTGCCATGCCGTTCTCCGAGACCGCGCTGCCCTTCTGCCTGTCCCTCCCCAAACTCGGGCGCTCCAGAACCAGAGAGCCCCGCAGGGCAGCGCGGCAGCCCCCTCGCTGCTCCACGCTCAGCAGAGTGTATTTTGGGGCGGGCGAGCCGCAGGCAGACAGGGTGTTGGCACCCGGCAGGAGCGGGGAGAGCTCCCGGCTCAACTTTGCCCGCGCCGGGCAGCCGGGGAACCATCCATGACCCAAAAATACACGGCGGCGCGTTTTCCTGCGCGGCTCTAGGGGCACCCCCGGCGGCGCAGGAGGGTCCGCTGCGGGAGGCGCTACCCGGGCCGCCCTGCCCGAGGGATGCCCCGCGACCCGGCCCTGCCCGAGGGATGCTCCGTGTCCCGTCCCTGCCCGAGGGATGCCCCGGGTCCTGTCCCTGCCCGTGGGATGCCCCGGGTCCCGTCCCTGCCCGAGAGATGCCCCGTGTCCCATCCCTGCCCGAGGGATGCCCGAGGGATGCCCCGGGTCCCGTCCCTGCCCGAGAGATGCCCCGTGTCCCATCCCTGCCCGAGGGATGCCCGAGGGATGCCCCGGGTCCCGTCCCTGCCCGAGAGATGCCCCGTGTCCCATCCCTGCCCGAGGGATGCCCGAGGGATGCC